>OY728147.1:1954911904-1956161904 GCA_963277665.1 Viscum album
CATGGTATTCCTTTAATTTATAGAGGAGTATGGGATGGTCTGGAATATGGTAATAGAATCCATTTTCCCAATAGTTAATGTATTATCTATATAATGAGATCCAATCCACACCCAATATAGTGTAAAATTACACCAAGGAAAGTATTATGATATTTGAGGGAAGAATCTTCCCACATACTCCAATAAGAGAAGAGTCCAACACATGGGTTGAAATGATTTCACCACTAGGTGTTATTATGGATATATCTACTTCAAGATATCATATATTTGATTCAATAGTTCTTGAAAACATGCAGGATAAAAGGGAATAGATGTGACTAGAATGAAATAAGTCTTTTTTCATTATTGAGTAAAAAAGAAGTTTACCGTGTATGAATTTATTTTCGTTCTCTAGTTTAGAAATAATGTTGTCATAAACATTTACTTTCTCCATTATCTTTGGTAGATTCTCACAGTTATTACCCATAAGGACTCAAGGTATAGTTCACTAGATTGTGCGGTTCCCTTTCTCCCTACAATTAAAACATTGAACCATGGGTGGTGCTGTCATTTACCCCATCATGCTGGTTAGATTATTTATATCTCTTCAACATTCATGAGATTGATGGTATTCTCTTCCAACCATTAAGTATTTACTCATCACTTTGAGTTAATTTCTATAATTATTATTCCCACATATTTTACACATGGGTGGTTGGGTCCTCTTTCCTCTATTTTCGTTTTATACGCCAACTTGGAAATCCATTCTTCTCTTCTCACCTCCACAACCATGGGATCATTCTCCAATAATCATCTATACTTTGTGATCACATCAAACCACTTCTTCATAAATCCCAATATATCTGATAGATAGATCCTTTCGATGGTGTGGTATGAAACCACTAATGAATATATCTATTTTTCTGTCATTGTTGATAAAAAACCTGAGGTGTATCTTGAAAGCCTTGTAATTTTTTATTTGTAAGATATGAAAGATTCACCATCCTTTTGCTTTAAATCTACGAATTTTCTCTCCATCTTTTAATGAAGATTTTGAGAAAAGGAATTATTAAGAAATATTTTTTTAATGTCTTCCCACTCCCTATCTTATATTTCATCATTTTGTCTTGGAGTTCTTTATCAATTCCCACCATTGATCAGCCTCTCCATCGAAATGATAAATGAACAGATTCACCTTATCCTTCCCAAATCAATAGAACACCTAACATATCTTATCCATCAAGTTAACTCACTATTCTGAAACAAGTGGATCGAAAGATCCAAAAAATTTCAATAGAAGAATAAATAACTCAAGAGGAGTCAAGATGTGTTTTGGAAAGAAAATTTCTTTTGGAAAAATATTCATATTTGTTTTAAAATTAGATTGGAAACATTTATATCCCAAAAACAAAAAAAGGTAAGAACAATGAAATTATATTTAATTAATATTAAAATAATAGTCATACAGAAATTTGGCATGAAATAGGAAAACCCAAAATAAAGGGAGTTGGGTTTGACAATCCCCTTACCTTATGTATGAAAGCATTATCACCATTAACTTAATATCAAAGGTAATAAAAAAAATTAAATAATTTATTTATTTATTTATTTATAACCTCTTCTACATGTATTTTATTTATTATAATTTTATCAAGTTCATTTATGTACATTTGTATGAATTATAGTGTTCAATATCATCATTTCGGGACCGTTTGTTATCATGGTTTCATGTTTAATGCACTTGTATATGATAATGGAAATTATTTTAAAGTGGTAATGATTCTATAGGAGTGAAATTATTTGTTATTAATGAACTTATATAATTTTAAATGGTCGTATATACCATTTTTTATGTTATGTCAATGATTTATTTTATAAAACATTAATAATAATTTTTTAGTTTATTTTGGAGGTTTTTCCATCCATCAAGATATAATTTGTTTTTATTAAATATAATGTTTATAAATTAATTAATGAATAATAAAAATGTTATAATATGCATATTACTTTTTTTTAACCATAATTATGGTTTTATTACCAACCTTGAAGGTTGTAATGAAAACTCATCGACCACGAAAGCGGTGAATCAACACATCACAAACGGTGTGTTCATTTTTTAGAATAAAAGGAGGAGAAAAGATATTTGATGATGGATATTCAATTAAAAAAAATAAAATTGGATTATATATATGATACTAGATTTATCAGGCCTCTTAAGATATGGGGTGAGGAAAGGATAAGAAAATAAAATAAATTTAATAGAGAAAGAAGGAGGATTTTACCTCATGAATGATGTCTCCTTGAGAACCTTTTTAAGGAACACGGTTTTGGTCTTTTGTTGAGATAAGTTTATATTGTACATTTGGAACTAGGGATGATGATAGGGTAGAATATAGACATGAAACATGTATTTGAACATGTGGTGAGAATAGGTGGTGAGGGGTGGTATTTATAGGGGAGGAGATGGGTGTTTTTTTTATTATAGTCATTAGTTTATTATTTTGGCTCAAGAATACCAATAGTGTTGATTCATATTAATAAATATAGGAAATAGAGAACAATATTTTGATATAATGGTGCTTAGATTAGACCTGAATAAAAAATTCCCGTCTTTAACTTATAGTGTTAAATACCGTAAATTACCATATATCACTATTCAATAAATATTCAACTATTTTAGAAAAATCCCAAAAAATCACTATAATTTTTTTTTGACTTGTGGATTTTAAAAATCAAATAAAATCCATTTCATTAAATTAATTTTCTAAATATAAGAAAATTAATTTTTAAATAAAATAATATTTTATTTAAACCTAATTTTAATGTTCTAACCGGTTTTATAAAACATTGAGAAATTAATTATGGCCTCATAAAATTACCTCATATTTATAATGAAACCAAATGTAAATTTATGGATCCATTTTACTAAAATAAATTTTCATTTAAATCGTTATACTAATTATAAAATTTGAAATAAACATTTATGTTTTACCAAAATTCTAGCACTTAATTTATCATTCTTAAAATAGTTATTTACCTAAACACGACATAAATATTTCATATTTTCATTTATAAGAAACATAAATTTTATTTATACTTTTATAGGTGATGTTACTATTCTAATGGCTGGATTACTATTTCTAATGGTCATATTACTATTCTTATTATCATGTTACCCTTCTATTGGTATAGGTTCCTTAATTTTTATAAACATCACATATTTTATTCATTATTTATGAGAATAACGTTTTATTGGGATCTATATGTGATGAATGTGTTTTATTAAATAATTATAAAAGGGAAATTCCGTTGATAAATGTTTGGGTCATTAGATTCTTTCCCCCTTATTGAATTTTCTCTGTTAAAATTTCATCATACATACTATGGTGAGAACAGGTGAGGGTATTTCTCCTTCATCACTTCTTATAATACCCTTGTGGACTCTTCATAATTATGGTTCCTTGACAACACATTCAAAAGATGAGTAATCTTGTTGCATATAACTTTATCACTATAGTCCAATAACAACACTAGTTTCTCTTCATACAAGAGGTCATTCTATAGTTGTACCACGTCCATATTTAGTACATGTGAGGGGCTGGTATGTACTTCCTTAGGCGAGACACATGGAACACTTCATGAACTTGAGTCATATTTTGTGGAAGTTAAATCCATTAGGACGCTGCTTTAATGTGATCTGGGATCTCAAAGGGGAAATGTACATTGGGATAATCATACCTTTATTTACAGACCGCATGACTCTCTTCCATGGTGATATTCGAAGAAAACATTGTCTCCAACATCGAACACCAATCCCCTTCAGTGGTTTTCTTTTTTTCTGTTCTGCTGACTCTGATGATCCTTTATATGTTATTGGATGAGTTGAACCTTCTCGGTCATCTATTACAAAACACTAGGTCTAATTAAATTTTTTTCACTAACCTCATCCTAATGAGTTTTAGTTCTACATCACATCAGATACATAACTTCATATGGTTATATTTGAAAACTTGAGTGGAAACTATTATTGTATGATAACTCAACCAATGAGAGATGTGTAAGATCCCGAGACACCCTGAGAGGGGAGGGGTGAATCAGGGTGTCAACTTTTTCTTCTTAAAGTTGTGGATATTGTTCCCAGGTTGGTAGGGACTAATTAAACATGTATGATGGATATGATCAGAAATGAAACATTCACATGCAAAGAGATAACACATCAATTTTACTTGGTTCACCACTAAGGGCTACGTACAAAGAGCATACGCGGACAAGTTATCGGTCGTACCAAATTCCACTAATCTTCACGAGTTGTGGATTACAATGGTTTGGGCACAGTCACTCTATCCCAGGCTCACAGCCTTTACAAAGGTTCAGGGATAGCTCATTGCGTCCGTCGGGTCACTCCTGTTGACTCCCCCTGGCTCACTGCCATTGGTGAAGTCCCTCTCAGTTTATAGACATGAAGGTCTCTTCAATAGATTTGCATTGAAGTCTTTGTCTCCTGTTCAGCATGAGACTTCGCTTGCAGCAGGGTTCAGATTTGATGATCTTTTCAGTTCCAACATTATTCTTTAGTGAAATGACTAATACACTAGATCCTCTTGTCTTCGTTTTCCTGACTCACAACCACTGATGTGATTACACAATAAGTGAAGCTCAGCTTACTTGGCATTGTCAGAATCAGTTCTCCATGTATGCATGAGATCATGCATTTATCATTTAGATTCCTCTTTAATACCACTTTGCACTGAATGTATCTGGAAATCTTACAGCTCTCATAATGCTCCAGAAAGGTGGGCACGCACCAACAACACATGGAGCTCCTTTTCAAGCCCGGCGCACAAGTCTCAATACGGCGCGCAAGTCCCAATATGGCACACAAGTCTGCAACCCGCAAGTCCAAACTGGCTTGCAAGTGTCACCAAAGCACCTGCACGACACTGTCTTCTTGAACATCAAACCTGCATGACTCCACTTCCTTTCTCGCCCAAATCACCTTGGGCGTTCAACCATCAACTGGCGCTCAATTTTTAAGAGCTGGTACGCAAGTCTCTACAAACCACTTGTGCGACCACACACCACTTGCGCGACTCCTACACCTGCGTGACGAGAGCTCTGATTTTCTCGAAGGGTTGAGCTCCTAAAAAATGAGGAGGGGTTGTCCTCTATTTATAGGCAAACTGGTCAACCTGCGCGGCGGCGCAAAAGTCACCCCTCGGCACGCAAGTCTCGGCATGCAACTCATCACCCCTTGCCTCTGTCGCACAACTCACTTGCATGGCCCAACCAATACTTGCGCAAACTTCATTCCTTTTCTATATTTTGAAGTTGTGTTCATGAAAAATGATAGGGGCACATGTTTCTAATCCTTCTAGGCACTGGCATGCAAGTCTCTTCATGGCACGCAGGTCACTTGCGCGACCAACCCAACACCTGTGCGACCCTCTTCCCTTTGCCATTTTTCCATGTTCTGATCTTGAATTTCATATGCCGTTCAATTTTCCTCTCCATCAAGTACACGACACGCAAGTCTCTTTGGTTACATTTTATTGTTTCATGTTTTTTAATTTCCGTAATCTTGGTTTCTGTCAGGTTTGAATCTTTTTGTGAGGATCCCTCATATCAGTAAAGTGGCTTCTGAAAAATACAAAAAAAATGGATTTGGAGGATAGATTTAGTACTTCTGGGTTATATTATGGTGTGGGTTATCTATTTCAGGGTTGGTACTCCCGTTTCATGCTAGGTTGAAGGTCCCTCATTGCGATCATATATGTTGATGGGACCAAGTTGGATGATGTTGTTTTTTGGATGCATGATGTATTGTCTTTTTTGTGTCATGTATGACTGAGAAGAAACGAAATCACTTAAATTTGTATAATTAGGTGAGGAATTTTATGAATGTTTCAATACTATCCATAGTAAATCATACTAAGCTTTGCTGATTCATATTTCACAAAGATGATATGTTTCTTGGATAACTTTTGATGCATGCTTTATGATGGAAAGGGGGAGAAAACATGTGGCCAAACAGTATAGTTGGGATAACATTTTTAGAAGTGTATTTCCTTGAAGATATCATCAAAATATGTAAAATTAATTAATTTTGCAAAGATAGTCTTTATAAAGAGTGTTTAGAAGAGGAATAGAGTAATTTGACGGTGTTCTCTGCGACTACGACGAGCTTCACAAATGGCAGAGATAAAGGGATTTGAAAAATGAGCATTGTGGTGGCAAAGATCATTGCTATTGGACAATTGTTGAAGCAAAAAATAATTTATGGAATGATTCACAGTTACGATGAGCTTTTTGAATCGTAAAAATAGCCATGGTGCATCGTGAAATAGAGTGAATTTCGGTAGAAATTTTGGAGCTCTATGATTTGGTGATGATGTGGCGATGAGGTGGATGGAAGGTTCTAGATTTGGTGGGAAACACCTATAAATAGACCTTTAAACCAATAGAAAAGAATAGATACTTAACGAGAATTTTAGATCTCTTGATTTGTGAAGAAGCTTTGCAGAGAAAGCAAGCTCTGGGACGATTGTGAGATCCACAAAGGAATGATGATTCATGGTGAGCCATTGAGATTTGAGAAAGAAGTGAACTTCTAAAAAATGATTATGAAATTAAAGAAATAGTGAGCTCAATGATCTAGTGAGTTCTTTGAACAAGATATCATGGAGAACTACAATTTTCTACGAAGCTGGGAGCTTTTCGAAGGAGCTCTACGAAGGAGCTCTACGAGCTAATGATTCGAGTACCCAAATTAAGTGAGAAGTTATTTCAAGTGAGTTAAGATATGACTGGGGTATAATACTAAGTAATATAACAAAGTCCAGGTAGTTCCTATCAGCTTCTAGATTAGAAATAGAAGAGTTGTTTTGAAATATCATATTTGTGAATGTTTTTTTAGAGGCATAGAGATATTGCATTACCCTATTTCTGCAAGGAGGGTTCACACACACTTGAAGATTATCTCCCAAGTTCTACACGTGTGTACGGGTATATCATACTCATTTTATTCCACATCAAAGGATTTTTTTCTAGTGGATTTTGTGGTACTGAATTATTTTCATACAACACTAAGGATGTAGATACTATTGTTGAGTAGTGATCCTTGTAAATATTGTGTTACTATGGTGGTGTGCATTCAGAAGGGAAATAACACTTTAATAATATGCGAAGGTTGTTTCAAAAAGAAAGGAAACATAAAAGTAAAACATATCATTGATTCACCCCATCCCCCTCTCAGTGATACTTGGATCCTGACTCGGTTACTTTACAGGTAGAGATGGAACTCCCCTATACACCAGGTGAGAGTCCCCTCTCTATGGAATGGTATATCCCCATCCTTGAGTAGCAGCGGGGATTTAGTCCTCCATGGGATTTCGTTCTCCCTCAGTTGCGGAACATAATTTTTAGGACTAGTCCCCTTCACTAGTTATGCATGAAATGTCATTAGGATTTTTTTATACCTCAACATAGTGAGGTGAAGGACTCTCCCTTCGGGTGCCACAGAGGATTCACAGGATGGTTATGAGTTATTACCCCCTCAGCTATGGGGAAGAGGAAAGTTTAGGGTCACTTATTACCCTTTTTATAGAGGATGAAGAAGGTTTATGGTTTGGATCAGTGCTCCCCTGATTGTGTGTAGCGGTGATGGGTGGGCCTCTCCATGTAGGATCTTATGAGCTTGTGTGGAGCGTAAGATAGTGGTGATTGGACATACGGTGTTAGGCACTAACATTATACCTAGAGAGATATTCCCAATGGAGAATATCTCTCAGATGAGTTCCATATGGGATGTCAAGGATCATGGAGTGAGTTCTCTAAGATGAGCATTATATTTGAGCCTCAAGTTGAATCCTATTGCTGGATATGTGGTCAGAACATCATGAGACATAGAGACTAAGATGAGTATATCAAGGTGATTTTGGGAGTCCTTGCAGTGTAGTCTTATATCGTGATCAAAAAACCATTTCAATTGAGCTGACAAGTCATGTATAACTGAGGAGTGGTTGAGATGGATTTTTTTTTCTCTTTCAATTTATTTTTCTCTATCTTGAGTCACGAATAAGATTTCCATTCAGTTGATCCCTTTTAGATTTATTTTTTAGAGAGAATACTAGGTATTGTTATACTCACCTATTTATGAACTATTCCTACAAATGTCATGTCTATTGGAGACAACATGCCTTTTGAAAGAGTCCTATGAGGACCCGGAGTAGGCAGAACATAGAAAATCGACTACATAAACCCTAATTTTTCATAGACTGCTACTACAAGATAAAAGACACAAAATCACTATAATCCATAATCCAAAGGTTTAGTATCTTGGGAAAATTAATACCATACATCACTTATTCATAATAAAACACAAAAATTTATTTAAAATATTCTTGTTTATCCTTCTAAATATCACATTCTGTTTTGTATATGTAGTCACATGAGTATATACATCAATGAACGGGGTGAGCTGAAAACCTATTAAGAGGAAGAATAAGGAAATTAATCAATATAACATGGGTGAAAATAAATCATCATCAATACATAAGTATAGAATCATCATTGTAATCATGAGATGAATCATTATATAAATTTATGGAATGTAGAAATTAAAAAAAATGAGACATCATGTCATAGTTGTCAAATACCACACATAGTTATGAAAAAAGCTAACATCATATTCACACATAACATATGTGGTTAATAATAACATAATAATTTTGAAATCATATAGCATCATTTTCATGATTATTACACATCATATCATGAGATACAACACATTACCCAATGCATTAGAGGGATATATAATTCTGGTCCCAACAATCACATCATAACAATAACATAATCATGCATTCCACATAGAACAAATATAAATCAAAGTCATGATGTAATCAATGTAATGTAATGGGTTTCATAAGGATTTAATAAATCATTATCTCATGAATAATAATATTTTTTACAAATCAAAAAGGGAAAATAACATTTTTGGTATAATAATCATCATTTTTGAGTGAAAAATAAATAACTCAAGAGGAGGCTAGATGTGTTTTGGAAAGAATATATCTTTTGGAAAAATATTCTTATTAGTTATAAAATCAGATTGTAAACATGTCTATCCCAAAAAAAAGAAGGTAAAAATAATGAATTTATATTAAATTAATATTAAAATAATATTCACACAGAAATTTGGCATGAAAAAAAGAAAACCCGATATAAAGGGAGTTGGGTTCGACAATCCCCTTACCTTATGTATGAAATCATTATCCCCTTTAACATTATATCATAGATAATAAATTTATATTAATTAATTAATTAATTAATTAATTAAGAACCTCTTCAAAACTTATTTTATTTATTATAATTTTATCTATTTCATTTATGTAAATTTTTAGGAATTATAGTGTTAAATATCATCATTTCGAGACTGTTTGTTGTCATGGTTTCATGGTCGATTTACTTGTATATGATAATGGATGTTCGTATAAAATAAAAATGATTCTATAGAAGAGAAATTGTGTGTTATTAATGACCTTATATAATTTTAAATGGTCTTATATACCATTTTTATGTTATGACTATTATTTATTTGATAAAACATTAATGATAAATTTTTAGTTTATTTTGGATGTTTTTCCATCCATCGTGAAATAATTGGTTTTTATTAAATATTATGTTTATAAATTAATTAAATAATAATAAAAAGGTTATAATATCCATAATAAATTTTTTTGACCATAATAATGGTTTTATTACCAGCCTTGAGGGTGGTAATGAAAACTCGTCGACCAAGAAAGCGGTGAATCAACACATCACAAACGATGTGTTAATTTTTTTGAATAAAAGGAGAAGAAAAGATATTTGATGATGGATATTCAATTAAAAAATAAAATTAGTTTATATATATGATACTGGATTTATCATGCCTCTTATGTTATGGGGTGAGGACATTATAAGAAAATAAAATAAATTTAATAGAGAAAGAAAGACGATTTTACATCATGAATATTGTCTCCATGAGAACCTTTTTAAGGCACTTGGTTTTGGTCTTTTGTTGGGATAAGTTTCTATTGTACATTTGTAACTAGGAAAGGTAATTGGGTAGAATATAGACAAGAAACATGTCTTATAACATGTGGGGAGAATAGGTGGTGAGGGGTGGTATTTATAGGGTGTAGAGGGGTGTTTTTTTATTATTATAGTCATTAGTTTATTATTTTGGCTCAAGAATATAAATAGTGTATATTCACATTAATAAATATAAGAAATAGAGAATGATATTTTGATATAATGGTGCTTACATTAGACATGAATAAAAAATTCATGTCTTTAACATATAGTGTTAAATATCGTAAATTACCATATATCACTATTCAAAAAAAATTCAACTATTTTAGAAAAATCTAAAAAAGTCACTATAATTTTTTTTACATGTTGATTTCAAAAATTGAATGAATTTTGTGAAATTAATTTTCTAAAAATGGGAAAAATAATTTTTAAATAAAATCATCATTTATTTAAAAATAATTTTAATGTTCTAACTGGTTTTATAAAATTTTGAGAAATTAATTACGGCCCAATAAAATTACCTCATAATTATAATGAAAAAAATGTAAATTTATGGATCCATTTTAATAAAATAATTTTTTTAATCATTATACCAATTATAAAATTTGAAATAAAAATTTATGTTTAACAAAAATTCTATCACTTAATTTATCATTCTTAATATAGTTATTTACCTAAACATTACATAAATATTTCATATTTTCATTTATAAGAAACATAAATTTTGTTTGTACATTCATAGGTGATATTAATATTCCAATGGCTGGATTACTATTTTTAATGGTCATATTACTATTCTTATTATCATGTTACCCTTCTGTCGGTATAGGTTCCTTAGTATTTGTAAATATCACTTATTTTAGTCATTATTTATGAGAATAACATTTTTATTGGGATATATATGTGATGGATGTGTTTTATTAAATAATTATAAGAAGGAAAATTCCTTTGATAAAAGTTTGGGTCATTAGATTATTTCCCCCTAATTGAAATTTCCCCCTCAAAATTTCATCATAGGTACTATGGTGAAAACAGTTGAGGGTATTTCTATTTCATCACTTATTTGGATTCCCTTGTGGCCTCTTCATAATTATGGTTCCTCGATAACACATTCAAAAGATGAGTAATCTTGTTTAATAGAACATTATCTCTATTTTCCAAGAACATCACTGGTTTCTCATCATAGGAGAGTTCATTCTATAGTTGTACAAAGTCTATATTTAGAACATGTGAGGGGCAGGTAAGTACTTCCTTAGGAGAGATACATGGAACACGTCATGAACTTGAGTCATATTTGGTTGAAGTGATATCCAATAGGACACTAATTCAATAAGATCAGGGATCTTGAAGGGGAAAATGTACTTTGGGATAATCTAAACATTATTTTCAGACATCATGACTCTCTTCCATGGTGATATTCGAAGGAAAATATTGTCTCCAACATCAAACACCAATCCCCTTCAGTGGTTTTCATTATTAATGTTATGCTGACTCTGAGCATCCATTATATGTTGTTGGATGGGTTGAACCTTCTCTGTCATCTATTGAAAAATACCAGGTCAAAGTAGATTTTTTTCACTAACCACATCCTAATAATTTTTAGTTCTACATCACATCACATACATATCTTCATATGTATACATTTGAATACTCGAGTAGAAACTATTATTGTATGATAACTCAACCAATGGGAAATGCTGATCAAATCCTCCTTTGAATTTCATTTATTAGGATCATAGTATGTCCTTGAGAATTTGAATATTCCTTTCAAATTGGACTTCTGTTTGGGGGTGATAAGTTCTTCTAAGATTCAATTCAATACTCAAATAATGGTGAAGAATTCTCCAAAATTTAGATGTGAACCTTAGATCAGAATCAGTGATAATCCAAAGTGGAACGCCAAACAGCCTCACCACATAATTTACATATATCTTTGAAAGATGTTCAGGTGAGAAATAATCTCAAATAGAAATGATGTGACCAGTCATGGTGAGTCAATCCACCACAAGATATGTTTCATTTCTTCCTTTGGATATCTTCGAGATACTAGTGAAAATGTCTATTGTGATGTTGTCCGATTTCCACATGGGTATAGTTAATGGCTTCATCGCCCCTTTGGGATTCTATCTATTAAAATTTACATACTAATATACCAAACACTTTATGATATACTCTATAATCTCCTTCTTCATGTTGTCACACCGGAAGTGTTCTCAAATACAATGATACATATTAGTACTTCTAGGATGGGTGGAGAAATATGGGATATGTGCATTATCCAATATATCGATTTTATCTCAAGTGATTAAGGCACAAAAATCCTTATTCAAAACCAAATCACACTATCATCATCAATATGAAACTCTAGTAGCTTACCATTGTTTACTACTTTCTCCTTATTTTTTAGCTCTCAATTATCTCTTTGTTCCTCATTGATATTCTCTTAGATAGGTGGTTGGGATATAATTTGGGAAAGGAAGGATGTAGTCCCCACCATTATGATTTCCAAATCCTTCATTTTCATGTCCATGAATATTGGGTCTTTCCCAATCTACATCATGGATATAGTTTCATGTTATTTTTTTAATAGCATCATATACCTTGTTCTTCATTCCCAAATTGTAATTAATAGAGAAATAATATTCCTTTATTAGATATGACCATCTCTTTAGACACTTGTTGAGATCCTTCTATGTGAATATATACTTTAGACAATTTTGATCAGTATATATGTCACACTTCTCACCTGAGAGAAAGTGTCACCATGTTTTCAAGGGAAAGATCATAGATTCTAACTCTAGATCATGTGTAGAGTAGTTATGATAGTTTATATTAAACTATTTTGAGGCATAGGCTATCACATAATCATTCTGTATGAGTAAAAAACCCAATACTTTCTTTGAATTATCTATTTATATCCCAAAAACTTATCCTGTTTTTGGTAGTGTGAGTAAAGGTGCAGTGACTAGACTCTTCTTGAGCTCCTTGTATCTTAACTCACACTGTTCTATCTATAAATAATGTTCCCATTTATGTGTTATGTTTGTTATCAAGATATAAAATTGTGATAAATTTCACACCAAACATTTTTAGTACCCTTCCAAGATAATAAAATTATTGATTTACATGGAACTAGTGGCTCTGGGACATTCCTCAACTGACTTCATTTTTGAAGGGTCCATAGAAACTCCCTTACTTGTGATCACATGTCCCATGAATGTTACATTCTAAATCCAAAATTCACACATGCTGAAATTGGTGTACAATTTCCACTTTTTTAATATCGAAAACACAATCCATAGATATTCCCTATGTTCCTCCTTTTTATTGTAGTAGATTAGAATATCTTCAATAAACATTTCCACAAATTTTTTAAGGTAGTCTCTAAAGACTCTATTTATCAAATCCATGGAGACTATAAGGGAGTTAATAAGTTTGAAGGGCATCACTATGAAATAATAATTCCCATAAATTGTATCTAAAGAATTATTCTGAATATATTACTTATTCTCCTTTAATTGATGATATCCAGAATGAATATCCACCTATGAGATGTATTGATCTCCTCATAGTTGATTGAAATAGTCATTAATCATTGAAGAGGATTCTTGTTCTTTATACTGATCTTATTGATCTCCCATTAATCGATACACAACTAAATTTATCCATCCTTTTTCTTTATTACGAGCACTGGAACACCCCAAGGTGGTGCACTAGGGTGTATGAACCCATTGTCCAAATTATAGTTTAGATGCTTCTGTAACTCTTCTAGTTTGATTAGGGACATTCTATATGGACATTTCCAGATATGAATGGATATGGTTAAAAATTCTATCCATAACTTTACCTCATGATCTAGTGGAAGTATGGGTAACTCATTAATAAATATATCAGTTTATTCCCTAATAATGGGAATTTCCCCTAGGTTTATACCTTGATTTAACTCATCTATTCTGGAAAGGTATTCTTCCTCACATTATATTAAAAGTCATACCATTTAGGGATTTTAGAAAGGATATTCATGGTCTTCATTTAATTTATAGAGGAGTATGGGATTGTTTGGAATATTGAAATAGAATCCATTTTCCCACTAGTTGATGTATTCTCTATATAATGAGATCCAATCCACACCCCATATTGTGGAGAATTACACCAAGGAAATTATTATGATATTTGAGGGAAGAATCTTCCCACATACTCCAATAGGAGAAGAGTCCAACACTTGGTTTGCAATGATTTGACCACTATGTGTTTTTATGGATATATCTACTTCATGATATCAGATATTTGATTCAATAGTTCTTGAAAACATACATAATAAAATGGAATAGAAGTGACTAGCATGAAATAAGTCTTTTTCCATTATTGTGTAAATAAGAAGTGTACCTTTAAAAATTTATTTTCTTTCTCTAGTTTAGAAATAGTGTTGTCATAATCATTCCATTTCTCCTTTAGCTTTGGTGGATACTAACAGTTATTACCCTTAAGGACTCGAGGTATAGTGCACTAGATTGTGTGGTTCCCTTTCTCCCAACAGTTAAATCATTGAACCATGGGTGGTTCTCTCATTTACTCCATCATGTTGGTCAGATTATTTATATCTCTTCAACATTCATGAGATTGATGGTATTCTCTTCCACCCTTTAAGTATTTCCTCATCCCTTTGAGCTAATTTCCATAATTATTATTCCCACATATTTTACACATGGGTGGTTGGGTCCTCTTTCCTCTATTTTCATTTGATACGCCAACTTGAAAATCCATTCTTATCTTCTCACCTCCATAATCAAGGTATCATTCTCCAAACACAATCTATACTTTGTGATCACATCAAACCACTTCTTCATAAATCCCAATGTATCTGATAGATAGATCCTTTTAATGGTGTGGTCTGAAACCACTAATGAATATATCTATTTTTCTGTCATTGTTGATAACAAAACCTGAGGTTTATCTTGAAAGCCTTGTAATTTTTTATTTGTAAGATATTAAAGATTCACCTTCCTTTTTCTTTAGATCTACGAATTTACTCTCCATCATTTAATGAAGATTTTGAGGAAAATAATTATTAAGAAATATTTTTTTAATGTCTTCCCACTCCCTATCATATATTTCATCATTTTGTCTTGGAGTTCTTTATCAATTCCCACCATTGATCAACCTCTCCATAGAAATGATAAATTACCAGATTCACCTTATCCTTCCCAAATCAATAGAACAACTAAAATATCTTATCCATCGAGTTAAATCACTATTCTGAAACAAGTGGATCAAAAGATCCAATAAATTTCAATAGAAGAATAAATAACTCAAGATGAGTCAAGATGTGTTTTGGAAAGAAACCTTCTTTTGGAAAAATATTCATATTTTTTATAAAATCAGATTGGAAACATGTATATCCCAAAAAAAAGGGCAAGAACAATGAAATTATATTTAATTAATATTAAAATAATATTCATATAGAAATTGGCATGAAATAGGAAAACCCTAAATAAAGGGAGTTGGGTTCGACAATCCCCTTACCTTATGTATGAAATCAATATCCCCATTAACATAATATCAAAGGTAATAAAATAAAATTTATTTATTTATTTATTTATTTATTTATTTATAACATCTTCTACATGTATTTTATTTATTATAATTTTTTCAAGTTCATTTATGTACATTTTTATGAATTATAGTGTTCAATATCATCATTTTGGGACCGTTTGTTATCATGGTTTCATGTTCAATTTACTTGTATATGATAATTGATGTTATTGTAAAATGTTAATGATTCTATAGAAGTGAAATTTTGTGTTATTAATGACCTTATATAATTTTAAATGGTCGTATATACCATTTTTTATGTTATGACTATGATTTATTTTATAAAACATTAATAAAAAATTAGTTTATTTTGGAGGTTTTTTCATCCATCATCAAATAATTTGTTTTTATTAAATATTATGTTTATAAATTAATTATAGAATAATAAAAATGTTATAATATGAATATTAAATTTTTTTAACCATAAAAATTGTTTTATTACCAGCCTTTAAGGTGGTAATGAAAACTCATCGACCACGAAAGTGGTGAATCAACACATCACAAACGATGTGTTCATTTTTTAGAATAAAAGGAGGAGACAAGATATTTGAAGATGGATATACAATTAAAAAAATAAAACTGGATTATATATATGATACTAGATTTATCATTCCTCTTATGATATGGGGTGAGGATAGGATAGAAAAATAAAATAAATTTAATAGGGAAAGAAGGAGGATTTTACCTCATGAATGATGTCTCCTTGAGAACCTTTTTAAGGCACTTGGTTTTGGTCTTTTGTTGAGATAAGTTTCTATTGTACATTTGGAACTAGGGAAGATAATTGGGTAGAATATAGACAAGAAATATGTCTTAGTGCATGTGAGGAGAATTGGTGGTGAGGGGTGGTATTTATAGGGGATGAGAGGGGTGTTTTATTATTATTATAGTCATTAGTTTATTATTTTGGCTCAAAAATATCAACAGTGTTGATTCATATTAATAAATATAGGAAATATAGAATGATATTTTGATATAATGTGTCTTACATTAGATCTGAATCAAAAATTAAAGTCTTTAACTTAAATTGTCAAATACCATAAATTACCATATATCACTATTCAATAAAAATTCAACTATTTCAGAAAAATCCCAAAAAATCACTATAAATTTTATTTTGACATGTGGATTTTGAAAATAAAATCCATTTCATTAAATTAATTTTCTAAATATAAGACACTTGATTTTTAAATAAAATCATCTTTTATTTAAAACTGATTTTAATATTCTAAATGGTTTTATAACACATTGAGAAATTAAATAAGGCCTCATTAAATTACCTCATACTTATAATGAAACCAAATTTAAATTTATGGATCCATTTTAATAAAATAAATTTTATTTTAAATCATTATACTAATTATAAAATTTGAAATAAACATTTATGTTTTAAAAAAAATCTATCACTTAATTTATCATTCTTAAAATAGATATTTACCTAAACCCGACATAAATATTTCATATTTTCATTTATAAGAAACATAAATTTTATTTCTACTTTCATAGGTGATGTTATTATTCTAATGGATGGATTACTATTTTTAATGGTCATATTACTATTATTATTATTATCATGTTACCCTTCTATCGATATAGGTTCCTTAATTTTTATAAACATCACTTATTTTATTCATTATTTATAAGAATAACGTTTTGTTGGGATGTATATGTGATGAATGTGTTTTATTAAATAATTATTAAAGGGAAATTCCGTTGATAAATTTTTGGGTCTTTAGATTATTTCCCCCTTATTGAATTTTCTCCGTTAAAATTTAATTATACGTACTATAGTGAGAATAGGTGAGGGTATTTCTCCTTCTTCACTTCTTCTAATTCCCTTGTGTCATCTTCATAATTATGGTTCCTTGACAACAGATTCAAAAGTTATGTAATCTTGTTGCATAGAACATTATCTCTATGGTCCAAGAACATAACTAGTTTCTCTTCATACGAGAGGTTATTCTATAGTTGTACCACGTCCATATTTAGTACATGTGAGGGGGGAGTATGTAATTCCTTAAGAGAGACACGTGGAACACTTCATGAACATGAGTCATATTTGGTGGAAGTGAAATCCATTAAGACACTGCTCTAATGCGATCAAGGATCTCAAAGGGGAAATGTACTTTGGGATAATCTTACCTTTATTTACAGACTGCATGACTCTCTTCCATGGAGTTATTCGAAGAAAACATTTTCTCCAACATCGAACACCAATCCCCTTCAGTGGTTTTCATTATTTCTGTTCGGCTGACTCTGAGCATCCTTTATATGTTATTGGATGAGTTGAACCTTCTCTGTCATCTATTGCAAAATACCAAGTCTAATTAGATTTTTTTCACTAACCTCATCCTAATGAGTTTTAGTTCTACATCACATCACATACAAAACTTCATATGGAGACATTTGAAAACATGATTGGAAACTATTTTTGTATGATAACTCAACCAATGGGAGATGTGTAGGACCCCGAGACACCAGGAAACGGGAGGGGTGAATCAGGGTGTCAACTATTTCTTCTTAAAGTTGTGGATCTTGTTCCCACGTTGGTAGGGACTAATTAAACCTGTATGATAGATATGATCGGCAATGCAACATTCACATTCAAATAGATAACACATCAATTTTACGTAGTTCACCACTAAGGGCTACGTCCAAGGAGCTTACGCCAACAAGATTCCAGTCGTACCAAATTCCTCTAATCTTCACGAGTTTTGGATTACAATGGTTCGGGCATAGTCACTCTATCCCAGGCTCACAACCTTTACAAAGGTTTAGGGATAGCTCACTGTGTCCGTCGGGTCACTCTTATTGACTCCCCCTGGCTCACTACCATTGGTGAAGTCCCTCTCAGTTTATAGACATGAAGTTATCTTCAATAGATTTGAATTAAATTCTTTGTCTCCTATTCAGCATGAGACTTTTCTTGCATCAGGGTTCAGAGTTGATGATCTTTTCCGTTCAAACATTATTCTTTATTGAAATAACTAATTCACTAGATCCTCTTATCTTCGTTTGCCTGAATCACAACCATTGATGTGATTACTCAATAAGTGAAGCTCAGCTTACATGGAATTTTCAGAAAATGTTCTCCATGTATACATGAGATCATGCATTTATCATTTATATTTCCTCTTTAATCCCACTTTGCACCAAATGTATCAGGAAATCTTTCTACTCTCATGCTGCTCTAGAAAGGTGGGCGCGCTCCAACAACACCTGGAGATCCTTTTCAAGACCGGCGCGCAAGTATCAATACGGCGCACAAGTCCCAATACAGCACAAAGGTATTCAACGCGCGAGTCCAAACTGGCGTGAAAGTGTCACCAAAGGACCTGCGCAACACTGCCTTCTTGAACTTCAAACCTGTGCGACACACTTCCTTTCTCACCCAAATCACATTGGGCGTGCAGCCATCAACTGGCGTGCTACTTCTAAGAGCTGTTGCGCAAGTCTCTCCAAACCAATTGTGTGGAAACTCACCACTTGCACGACTCCTACTCTTGCGTGATGAGAGTTCTGATTTTCTCTAAGGGTTGACCTCCTCGAAAATGAGGAGGGATTGTCCTATATTTATAGGCAAACTGGTCAACCTGCGTGGCGGCGCACAAGTCACCCCTCGGCAAGCATGTCTCGGCGCGCAGCTCATCACCCCTAGCCTCTGTCGCGCAACTCACTTGCGCCACCCAAGCAATAATTGCGTGACCTTAATTCCTTTTCCATATTTTGAAGTTGTGTTCTTGAAATATGATAGGCTCACAAGTTTCTGATCCATCTAGGCACTGGCGTGCAAGTCTCTTCAAGGCACGTAGGTCACATGCGCGACCAACCCAACACCTGTGCGACCCTCTTCACTTTTCCATTTTTCCATGTTCTGATCTTGAATTTCATATGTCGGCCAAGTTTCCTCTCCATCAAGAACACAACTCACAAGTCTCTTTGGTTACATTTTATTGTTTCATGTTTTTTAATTTCCGTAATCTTGGTTGCGGTTTGGTTTGGATCTTCGTTGTGAGGTTCCCACATATCAGTAAGGTGGCTTTCGAATAATACTAAAATAAATGGTATGGAGGATAGATTTAGTACATCCGGGTTATATAATGGTGTGGGTCCTCTATTTCAGGGCTGGTACTCCAATTTCATGCTAGGTTGAAGGTCCCTCATTGGGATCATATAGGTTGTTGGGACCAAGTTGGATGATGTTGTTTTTAAGATGCATGATGTATTGTCATTTTATTGTCATGTATGTTTGAGAATAAAGGAAATCACTTAAATTTGTATAAGTAGGTGAGGAATGGTAGGAATGCTTCAATACTGTCCACAATAAATCATACTAAGCTTTGTTGATTCGTATTTCACAAAGATGATATGTTTCTTGGAGAACTTGTGATGCAATCTTTATGATGGAAAGGGGGAGAAAACATGTGGTCCAACAGTATAGTTGGGATTAAATTTTGAGAAGTGTATTTCCTTGAAGATATCATCAATATATGTAAAATTAATTATTATTGAGAAGATAGTCTTTATAAAGAGTGTTTCAAAGTGGAATAGAGAAATTTGACAGTGTTCTCTGCGACTACGACGAGCTTCACAAATGGCAGAGATGAAGAGATTTGAAAAATGAGAATTGTGGTGGCAAAGATCATTGCGATTGGAGAATTGTTTCATCACAAAATATTTGATGGAATGATTCACAGTTATCATGAGCTTTATGAATCTGAAAAATAGACATGGTGCTTCGTGAAATAGAGTGAATTTCGGTAGAAATTTCGTAGCTCTATGATTTCGTGATGATGTGGCGCTGAGGTGGGTGGAAGGTTCTACAGTTGGTGGGAAACACATATAAATAGACCTTTAAACCAATAGAAAAGAATAGAGACATAACGAGAATTTTAGATCTCTTGAATTGTGAAGAAGGATTGCAGAGAAATCAAGCTCTTGGAAGATTGTGAGATCCACAAAGGAATGAAGATTCATGGTGTGCCGTTGAGATTTGAGAAAGAAGTGAACTTCTCAAAAATGATTATTAAATCCAAGAAATAGTGAGCTCAATGATCTAGTAAGTTTTGCGAACTAGAGATCATTGAGAAATTCAATTTTCTATAAATCTGGGAACTTTGCGAAGGAGCTCTATGAAGGAGCTCTCTGAGCTAATGATTCGAGTACCAAAAATAAATGAGAAGTCATTTCAAGTGAATCAAGATATGACTGGGGTATAATATTAAGTAATATTACAAAGTCCAGGTAGTTCCTATCAGCTTCTAGATGGGAAATAGAAAAGTTGATTTCAAATATCATATTTGTGAAAGTTGTTTTAGAGTCATAGAGATATTGCATTACCCTATTTGTGAAAATAGGATGCACACACACTTGAGGATTATCTCCCAAGTGCTACACGTGTGTAAGGTCATACACTACTAATTTTATTCCACATAAATGGATTATTCTCTAGTATATTGTGTGGTACTGAATTATTTTCGTACAATAATAAGGATGTAGATACTATTGTTGAGTAGTGATCCTTGTAAATATTGTGTTCCTGTGGTGGTGTGCATTCAGAAGGGAAAAAAACATTAACAAGATGCAAAGTTTGTTTCAAAAATAAAGGAGGCATAAAAGTAAAACATATCAATGATTCACCCCATCCCCCTCTCAGTGATACGTGGATCCTAACTGGGTTAATTTATAGGTAGAGATGGAACTCCCCTATACACAAGGTGAGAGTCCTCTCTCTATGGAATGGTATATCCCCGTCTTTGAGTAGCAGCGGGGATTTGGTCCTCCATGGGATTTCGTTCTCCCTCAGTTGTGGAACATAATTTTTAGGACTGGTCCCCTTCACTAGTTATGCATGAAATTTCATTAGGAGTTTTTTATACCTCGACATAGTGAGGTGCAGGACACTCCCTTCGCGTGCCACAGAGGATTCACAGGATGGTTAGGAGTTATTACTCCCTCACCTATAGGGAAGAGGAAAGTTGAGGGTCACTTATTAGCCTTTTTATAGAGGAGAGAGAAGGTTTATGGTTTGGATCAGTTCTCCCCTGACTGTTTGTAGCGTTGATGGGTGGGCCTCTCCATGTAGGATCCTATGAGCTTGTGTGGAGCGTAAGACACTGTTTATTGGACATATAGTGTTAGGCACTAGGGTTATACCTAGAGAGCTATTCCCAATGGAGCATATCTCTCGGATGAGTTCCATATGGGATGTCAAGGATCATGGAGTGGGTTATCCTAGATGAGCATTACCATTGAGCCTCAAGTTGAATCCTATAGTTGGATATGTGGTCAGAACATCACGAGATATAGATACTGAGATGAGTATATCAAGGTGATTTTGGGAGTCCTTGCAGTATAGTCATATATCTTGATCAACACACAATTTGGATTGAGCTGACAAGTCATGTATAACTGAGGAGTGGTTGAGATGGATTTTTTTTCTCTCTCAATTTATTTTTCTCTATCTTGAGTCAAGAATATAATTTCCATTCAGTTGCTCCCTTTTATATTTGTTTTTTAGAGAGAATACTGGGTATTTTTATACTCGCCTCTTCATGAGATTTTCCCACAAATTTCGTGTGTATTGGAGACAACATGCCTTTTGAAAGAGTCCTATGAGGACCCGAAGTAGGAAGAACCTAGCGAACTTGACTACATAAACCCTACTTTTTCATACACTACTACTAAAAGATAAAAGACATAAAATCACTATAATCCATAATCAAAAGGTTTAGTATCTTGGGAAATTTAATACCATACATCACTTATGAATAATAGAACACAAACATTTATTTAAAATCTTCTTGTTTATCATTATAAATATTACATTCTGTTTTGTATATGTAGTCACATGAGGATATACATCAAAGAACGGGGTGATCTGAAAGCCTATTAAGAGGACGAATAAAAAAATTAATCAATATAACATTGATGAAAATAAATCATCATTATAACATAAGTATAGAATAATAATTTCAATCGTTATATTAATCATTATAAAAATTCATGGAATGTAGAAATTAATAAAAATGAAACATCATGTCATAGTAGTCAAGTACCACACATAGTTATGAACAGTGCTAACCTCATATTCACACATAACATATGTGGATAATAATAACATCATAATTGTGAAAACATCTAGAAACATTTTCATGATTATTAGACATCATATAATGAGATACAACACATTACACATTGCATTGGGGGGATATATAATTCTAGTCCCACCAATCACGTCATAACATTTACATAATCACGCATGCCACATAGAACAAATATAAATCAAAGTCATGAAGTAATTAATGTAAATTAATGGGTTTCATAAGGATTTAGTAAATCATTATCTCATGAATATTAATATTTTTTCCAAATCGAAAAGGGAAAATAACATTTTTGGTATAATAATCATCATTTTTGAGTGAAGAATAAATAACTCAAGAGGAGTCTAGATGTGTTTTGGAAAGAATATTTCTTTTGGAAAAATATTCATATTTGTTATAAAATCATATTGAAAACACATTTATCCTCAAAACAAAAAGGTAAAAATAATGAATTTATATTTAATTAATATTAAAATAATATTCAGACAGAAATTTGGCATGAAATAAGAAAACCCGAAATAAAGGGAGTCGGGTTCGACAATCCCCTTACCTTATGTATGAAAGAATTATCCCCTTTAAATTTAAATAATAGATAATAAAATTATAATAATTAATTAATTAATTAATTAAGAACCTCTTCAACATATATTGTATTAATTAAAATTTTATCGAGTTCATTTATGTAAATTTTTAGGAATTATAGTGTTCAATATCATCATTTCGGGACCATTTGTTGTCATGGTTTCATGGTCGATTTACTAGTATATGATAATGGAAGTTATTGTAAAATGATAATGACTCTATAGAAGTGAAATTGTGTGTTATTAATGACCTTATATAATTTTAAATGTTCTTATATACCATTTTTATGTTATGACTATTATTTATTTGATAAAAAATTAATTAAAAATTTTTATTTTATTTTGGAGGTTTCTCCATCCATCATGAAATAATTGGTTTTTATTAAATATTATGTTTATAAATTAATAAAATAATAATAAAAATGTTATAATATTCAAACTAAATTTTTTTGACCATAATAATGGTTTTATTACCAGCCTTGAAGGTGGTAATGAAAACTCATCGACCACGAAAGCGAAGAATCAACACATCACAAACGATGTGTTAATTTTTTTGAATAAAATAGACGAAATGATATTTGATGATGGATATTCAATTAAAAAATAAAATTAGATTATATATATGATACTGGATTTATCATGCCTCTTAAGATATGGGGTGAGGAAATTATAAGAAAATAAAATAAATTTAATAGAGAAAGAAGGAGGATTTTACCTCATGAATGTTGCCTCCTTGAGAACATTTTTAAGGCACATGGTTTTGGTCTTTAGTTGAGATAAGTTTCTATTGTACATTTGGAACTAGGAAAGGTAATTGGGTAGAATATAGACAAGAAACATGTCTTAGAACATTTGGGGAGAATAGGTGGTGAGGGTTGTTATTTATAGGGGAGGAGAGGGGTGTTTTGTTATTATTATAGTCATTAGATTATTATTTTGGCTCAAGAATATCAATAGTGTTGATTCACATTAATAAATATAAGAAATAGAGAATGATATTTTGATATAATGGTGCTTACATTAGACATGAATCAAAAAACTCAAGTCTTTAACTTATAGTGTTAAATGTCGTAAATTACCATATATCACTATTCAATAAAAATTCAATTGTTTTAGAAAAATACCAAAAAATCACTATAATATTTTTTGACATGTTGATTTAAAAAATTGAATCCATTTCGTGAAATTAATTTTCTATATATGAGAAAATTAATTTTTAAATAAAATCATCATTTATTTAAAATTAATTTTAATGTTCTAAACGGTTGTATAAAACTGTGAGAAATTAATTAAGGCCTCATAAAATTACCTCATAATTATTATGAAACAAAATGTAAATTTACGGATCCATTTTAATAAAATATTTTTTTTAAAATCATTATACCAATTACAAAATTTGAAATAAACATTTATGTTTAACAAAAATTCTATCACTTAATTTATCATTCTTAAAATAGTTATTTACCTAAACACAACATAAATATTTCATATTTTCATTTATAAGAAACATAAATTATATTTGTACTTTTATAGGTGATGTTACTATTCCAATGGCTGGATTACTATTTTTAATTTTCTTATTACTATTATTATTATCATATTACCCTTCTATCAGTATAGGTTCTTTAGTCTTTGTAAATATCACTTATTTTTTTCATTATTTATGAGAATAACGTTTTTATTGGGATATATATGTGATGAATGTGTTTTATTTAATAATTATAAGAAGGAAAATTCCTTTGATAAATGTTTGGGTCATTATATTCTTTCCCCCTTATTGAAATTTCTCCCTCAAAATTTCATCATATGTACTATGGTGAAAACAGGTGAGGGTATTTCTATTTTATCACTTCTTCTGATTCCCCTGTGGCCTCTTCATAATTATTGTTCCTTGACCACACATTCAAAAGTTGAGTAATCTTGTTGCATAGAACATTATCTCTATTGTCCAGGAACATCATTAGTTTCTCTTCGTATGAGAGGCCATTCTATAGTTGTACAAAGTCCATATTTAGTACATGTGAGGGGCAGGTAAGTACTTAGGATAGATACATGGAAGACATCATGAACTTGAGTCATATTTGGTTGATGTGAAATCCATTAGGACACTACTTCAATACGATCAGGGATCTCGAAGTGGAAAATGTACTTTGGGATAATCTAAACTTTATTTCCACACTGCATGACTCTCTTCCATGTTGATATTCTAAGGAAAACATTGTCTCCAACATCGAACACCAATCTCCTTAAGTGGTTTTCATTATTTTTGTTCTGCTGACTCTGAGCATCCTTTATATGTTGTTGGATGAGTTGAACCTTTTCTATCATCTATTGAAAAATACCAGGTCAAAGTAGATTATTTTCACTAACCTCATCTTAATAAGTTTTAGTTCTACATCATATCACATACATATCTTCATATGTATACATTTGAAGACTCGAGTAGAAACTATTATAGTATGATAACTCAACCAATGGGAGATGTTGATCCAATACTCCTTTGAATTTCATTGATTAGGATCTTAGTATGTCCTTGAGAATTTGAATGTTCTTTTCAAATTGGCCATCTATTTGGGGGTGATATGTTCTTCAAAGATTCAATTAATATACTCAAATCATGTTGAATAATTCTCCAAAATTTAGATGTGAACCTGAGATCAGAATCAGTGATTATCCAAAGTGGAACCCCAAACAACATCACCACATAATCTACATATATCTTTGAATGTTGTTCAAGTGAGAAATCATCTCAAAGAGAAATGATGTGACCAGTCTAGGTGAGTCGATCCACCACAAGCCATGTTTCATTACTTCCTTTAGATGTCTTCGAGATACTGGTGAGAATGCCTATTGTGATGTTGTCCGATTTCTACATGTGTATAGTTAATGGTTTCATCACCCCTTTGTGATTCTATCATTTATCATTAACATACTAATATACCAAATAGTTTATGATATACTATGTAATCTCCTTCTTCATGTTGTAACACCGGAAGTTTTCTCAAAGACCATGATACATCTTAGAACATCCAGGATGGGTGGAGAAAGATGAGATATGTGAATTATCCAATATCTCCTTTTTATCTCAAGTGATTAAGGCACAAAACTCCTTATTCAAAACCAAATCACACTATCATCATCAATATGGAACTCTAGTATCTTACCTTTCTTTACTGCTTTCACCTTATTTTTTATCTCTAAATCATCCATGTGTTCCTCATTGATATTCTCTTAGATAGGTGGTTGGGAAATAATTCGGTAAAGGAAGGATGTATTCCCCACCATTATGATTTCCAAATCCATCATTTTCATGTCCATGAATATTGGGTCTTTCCCAATCTGCATCATGGATTTTGTTTCATGTTATTTTTTCAAATAGCATCATATACCTTATTCTCCATTCCCAAATTGTAATTAATTGAGAAATAATATTCCTTTATTAGATATGAACATCTCTTTTGAAACATGATGAGATCCTTTTATTTGAATATATACTTTAGACAATTGTGATCGGTATATATGTCACACTTCACACCCGAGAGAAAGTGCCACCATGTTTTCAAGGAAAAGATCATAGATTCTAACTCTAGATCATGTGTCGAGTAGTTCTGATCATTGATATTAAACTATTGTGAGGCATAGGCTATTACATAATCATTCTTCATGAGTAGAAAACCCAATACTCTCTTTGAAGTATCGATTTATATCCCAAAAATTTATCCAATTTTTGGTAGTGTGAGTAATGGTGCAGTGATTAGCCTCTTCTTGAGCTCCTTGTATCTTAACTCACATTTTTATATCTATAAATAATGTTCCCATTTATCTGTTAACTTTGTTATCAAGATATACAGTTGTGATAAATTTCTCACCAAACATTGTTAGTACCATTCCAATATAAGAAAACTATTGATTTACATCGAACTGGTGGGTCTGGGACATTCCTCAACTAACTTTGTTTTTGAATGGTCCATAAAAACTCCCTTACTTGTGATCACTTGTCCCATGAGTGTTATATTCTACATCCAAAATTCTCACATACTGAAATTGGTAAACAATTTCCTCTTTTTTAATATCGCAAGCACAATCCATATATATTCCCTATGTTCCTCCATTTTATTATAGTAGATTAGAATATCTTCACTAAACATTTCCACGAATTTTTTAAGGTAGTCCCCAGAGACTCTATTCATCAAATCCATGAATACTATAGGGGAATTAATATGTCTGAAGGGCATCACTATGAAATCATAATTCACATACATTTTATGTAAATAAGTCTTCTGAATATATTACTTATTCACCTTCAATTGATAATATCCAGAATGAATATCCACCTCTGAGATGTATTGAGCTCCTCATTGTTGATTGAAGTCGTCATTAATCATTGAAGAGGATACTTGTTCTTTATAATGATCTTATTGATCTCCCATTAATCGATACACAACTACATTTATCCATCCTTTTTTTATTAAGATCACTGGAACACCCCAAGGTGGTGCACTTGGGTGTATGAACCCTTTTTCCAAATTCTAGTATAGATGCTTCTTTAACTCGTCTAGTTTGATCAGGACCATTCTATATTGACATTTTTAGATATGAGTGGATCTGATAAAAATTTCTATCCATAACTCTACCTCATGATCTAGTGGAAGTATAGGTAACTCATTAATAAATATATCAGTGTATTCCCTAATAATGGGAATTTCCTCTAGGTTGATACCTTCCTTTAACTCATCGATTTTGGAAAGGTATTCTTCCTCACATGGTATTAAAACTCATACCATTTAGAGATTTTAGAAAGGATATTCATGGTCTTCCTTTAATTTATAGAGGAGTATGGGATGGTCTGGAATATGGAAATAGAATCCATTTTACCAATAGTTGATGTATTCTCTATATAATGAGATCCAATCCACACCCAATATATTGTAGAATTACACCAAGGAATGTATTATGAGATTTTAGGGAAGAATCTTCCCACATAATCCAATAAGATAAGAGTCCAACACTTGGGTTTCAATGATTTCACCACTAGGAGTTTTTATGTATATATCTACTTCAAGATATTAGATATTTGATTCAATAATTCTTGAAAACTTGCAAGTTAAAAGTGAATAGATGTGACTAGAATGAAATAAGTTTTTTTCCATTATTTAGGAAATAAGAAGTGTACCTTGTAAGAATTTATTTTCTTTCTCCAGTTTAGAAATAGTGTTGTCATAAAAATTCCCTTTCTCCTTTATCTTTGGTGGATACTAACAGTTATTAACCTTACGGACTCGAGGTATAGTGCACTAGATTGTGTGGTTCCCTTTCTCCCTACAGTTAAAGCATTGAACCATGGGTGGTGCTCTCTTTTCCTCCATCGTGTTGGTAATATTATTTATATCTCTTCACCATCCATGATATTGATGGTATTATCTTCCACCCTTTAAGTATTTCCTCATCCCTTTGAGGTAAATTCCATAATTATTATTCCGACATATTTTACACATGGGTGGTTGGGTCCTCTTTCCACTATTTTCATTTGATACGCCAACTTGGAAATCCATTCTTCTCTTCTCCCCACCATAATCATGGGATCATTCTCCAAACACCATCTATAATTTGTGATCGCATCAAACCACTTCTACATAAATACCAATGTATCTGATAGATAGATCCTTTCAATGGTGTGGTCTAAAGCCACTAATGAATATATCTATTTTTCTGTCATTATTGATAACAAAACCTGAGGTGTATCTAGAAAGCCTTGTAAATTTGATTTGTAAGATATGAAAGATTCACCTTCCTTTTTATTTAGATCTAAGAATTTACTCTCCATATTTTAATGAAGATTTTGTGAAAAATAATTATTAAAAAATATTTTTTTAATGTCTTCCCACTCCCTATCTTTAATTTTATCATTTTGTCTTGGAGTTCTTTATCAATTCCCACCATTGATCAACCTCTCCATCGAAATGATAAATGGCCAGATTCACCTTATCCTTCCCAAATAAATAGAACACCTAAAATACCTTATCCATCAAGTTGAATCACTATTCTGAAACAAGTGGATTTAAAGATCCAATAAATTTCTATAGAAGAATAAATAAATCAGGAGGTCTCAAGATGTGTTTTGGAATGAAAATTTCATTTAGAAAAATATTCATATTTGTTATAAAATCAGATTGGAAACATGTATATCCCAAAAACAAAAAAGGTAAGAACAATTAAATTATATTTAATTAATATTAAAATAATATTCATACAGAAATTTGGCATGAAATAGGAAAACCCCAAATAAAGGGTGTTGGGTTCGACAATCCCCTTACCTTATGTATGAAAGCATTATCCTCATTAACGTAATATCAAAGGTAATAAAATTAAATTTATTTATTTATTTATTTATAACCTCTTCTACATGTATTTTATTTATTATAATTTTATCAGGTTTATTTATGTACATTTTTATGAATTATAGTGTTCAATATCATCATTTCGGGACCATTTGTTATCATGGTTTCATTTTCAATTTACTTGTATATGATAATAGAAGTTATTGTAAAATAAGAATGATTATATAGAAGTTAAATTATGTTTTATTAATGAACTTATATAATTTTAAATGGTCGTATATACCATTTTTCATGTTATGACTATGATTTATTTGATAAAACATTAATAATGTTGTTTTATTTCATTATGGAGGTTTTTCCATCCATCATGAAATAATTTTTTTATTAAATATTATGTTTATAAATTAATTAAAGAATAATAAAAAATTTATAATATTCATATTAAATTTTTTTAACCCTAATAATGGTTTTATTACCAGCCCTGAAGGTGGTAATGAAAACTCATCGACCTCAAAAGCGGTGAATCAACACATCACAAACGATGTGTTCATTTTTTAGAATTAAAGGAGGATAAAAGATATTTGATGATGGAAATTCAATTAAACAAATAAAATTGTATTATATATATGATACTATATTTATCATGCCTCTTAAGATATGTGGTGAGGACAGGATAAGAAAATAAAATAAATTTAATAGTGAAAGAAAGAGGATTTTACCTCATGAATGATGTCTCCTTGAGAACCTTTTTAAGGCACATGGTTTTGGTATTTTTTTTTGAGATAAGTCTCTATTGTACATTTGGAACTAGGGAAGATAATTGGGCAGAATATAGAAAAGAAACATGTCTTAGAACATGTGAGGAGAATATGTGGTGAGGGGTGGTATTTATAGGGGAGGAGAGGGGTGTTTTTTTATTATTATAGACATTAGTTTATTATTTTGGCTCAAGAATATAAATAGTGTTGATTCATATTAATAAATATTGGAAATAGAGAGTGATATTTTGATATAATGGTGCTTACATTAGACCTGAATCAAAAATTCATGTCTTTAACTTATAGTGTTAAATACCGTAAATTTTTATATATCACTATTTAATAAAAATTAAACTATTTTAGAAAAATCCCAAAAAATCACTATAATTTTTTTTTGACTTGTGGATTTTAGAAATAAAATCCATTTCAATAAATGCATTTTCTAAAAATAAGAAAATTTATTTTTAAATAAAATCATCTTTTATTTAAAAATAATTTTAATGTTCTATCCGGTTTTATAACACCTTGAGAAATTAATTAAGGCCTTATTAAATTACCTCATAATTATAATGAAACCAAATGTAAATTTATGGATCCATTTTAATAAAATAAATTTTCATTTAGATCATTATACTAATTATAAAATTTGAAATAAACATTTATGTTTTAAAAACTTTCTAGCACTTAATTTATCATTCTTAAAATATTTATTTACCTAAACACGACATAAATATTTCATATTTTCATTTATAAGAAACATAAATTTTATTTTAACTTTCATAGGTGGTGTTACTATTCTAATGGTTGTATTACTATTTTTAATGGTCATATTACTATTCTTATTATCATGTTACCCTTTTATCGGTATAGGTTCCTTAATTTTTATATACATCACTTATTTTATTCATTATTTTTTAGAATAACGTTTTATTGGGATCTATATGTGATGAATGTGTTTTATTAAATAATTATAAAAGGGAAATTCCATTGATAAATGTTTGGGTCATTAGATTATTTCCCCCTTATTGAATTTTCTCCATTAAAATTTCATCATATGTACTATGGTGAAAACAGGTGAGGTTATTTCTCCTTCATCACTTCTTCTAATTCCCTTGTGGCCTCTTCATAATTATGGTTCCTTGAAAACACATTCAAAAGTTGAGTAATCTTGTTGCATAGAACTTTATCTCTATGGTCGAAGAACATCACTAGTTTATCTTCATACGAGAGGTCATTCTATAGTTTTACCACGACCATATTTAGTACATGTGAGGGGCCGGTATGTACTTCCTTAGGAGAGACACATGGAACACTTCATTAACTTGAGTCATATTTGGTGGAAGTGAAATCCATTAGGACACTGCTCTAATGCGATCAACGATCGGAAAGGGGAAATATACTTTGGGATAATCTTACCTTTATTTATAGACCGCATGACTCTCTTCCATGGTGATATTTGAAGAAAATATTTTCTCCAACATAGAACACCAATCCCCTTCAGTGGTTTTCATTATTTCTATTCTGCTGACTCTGAGCATCCTTTATATGTTATTGGATGAGTTGAACCTTCTCTATCATCTATTGCAAAATACCAGGTCAAATTATATTTTTTTCTCTAACCTCATCCTAATGAGTTTTAGTTCTACATCACATCACATATATAACTTCATATGGAGAAATTTTAAAACTTGAGTGGAAACTATTGTTGTATGAGAACTCAACCAATGGGATATGTGTAGGACCCCGAGACACCCTGATAGGGGAGGGGTGAATCAGGGTGTCAACTTTTTCTTCTTAAAGTTCTGGATCTTGTTCCCACATTGGTAAGGACTACTTAAACATGTATGATGGATATGATCAGCATTGAAACATTCACATTCAAAGAGATAACACATCAATTTTACTTGGTTCACCACTAAGGGCTGCGTCCAAGGAGCATACGCCGACAAGTTGTCGGTTGTACCAAATTCCACAAATCTTCACGAGTTGTGGATTAAAATGGTTCGGGAATAGTGACTCTATCCCAGGCTCACTAACTTTACAAAGGTTCAGGGATAACTCACTACATCCGTCGGGTCACTCTGGTTGACTCCCCCTGGCTCACTGTCCTTGGTGAAGTCTCTCTCAGTTTATAGATGTGAGGGTCTCCTCTATAGATTTGCATTGAAGTATTTATCTCCTGTTCAGCATGAGACTTTGCTTGCATCATGGTTCAGAGTTTATGATCTTTTCAGTTTAAACATTATTCTTTAGAAAAATGATTAATACACTAGATCCTCTTGTCTTCGTTTTCCTGAATCACCACCACTGATGTGATTACTCAATAAGTAAAGATCATCCTACTTGGCATTGTCAGAATCAGTTCTCCATGAATGCATGAGATCATTCATTTATCATTTTCATTTCCTCTTTAATCCCACTTTGCACCGAAATATCAGGCAATCCTTCAGCTCTCATTCAGATATAGAAAGGCAGGCGTGCTCCAACAACACCTGGCGCTCCTTTTTAAGCTCGGCGCGCAAGTCTCAATATGGCGCGCAAGTCCCAATACGACACACAAGTCCTTAACATGCTAGTCCAAACTGGTGCGCAAGTGTCACCAAAGCACCAATGCGACACTGCCTTCTTGAACATCAAACATGTGTGACTCACTTCCTTTCTCGCCCAAATCACCTTGGGCGTGCAGCCATCAACCGGCGCGCAACTTCTAAGAGCTGGCGCATAACTCTCTCCAAAACACTTGCAAGACCACTCACCACTTGCGCGACTCCTACACCAGCATGATGAGAGATCTGATTTTCTATAAGGGTTGAGCTCCTCGAAAATGAGGAGGGGTTGTCCTCTATTTATAGGCAAACTGGTCAACCTGCACGGCGACGTGCAAGTCACCCCTCGACACGCAAGTCTCGGCGCGCAGCTCATCACCCCTAGCCTCTATCGCGCAACTCACTTGTGTGACCTAGCCAATACTTGTGCTACCTTCATTCCTTTGCCATATTTTGAAGTTTTGGTCTTGAAAAATGATAGGCGTGCAAGTTTCTAATCCTTCTAGGCACTGGCATGCAAGTCTCTTCATGGTGTGCAAGTGATTAAGGCACAAAAATCCTTATTCCAAACCAAATCACACTATCATCATCAATATGGAACTCTAGTAGATTACCTTTATTTACTTCATTCACCTTATTTTTTATCTCAAAATCATCCCTTTGCTCCTCATTGATATTCTCTTAGATAGGTGGTTGGGAAATAATTTATGAAAGGAAGGATGTAGTCCCCACCATTATGATTTCAAAATCCATCATTTGCATGTCCATGAATATGGGGTCGTTCCCAATCTGCATCATGTATATAGTTGCATGTAATTTTTTCTAATAGCATCATATACATTTTTCTCCTTAACCAACTTTTAATTAATAGAGAAATAATATTCCTTTATTAGATTTTACCGTCTCTTTTGACCCATGTTGAGATCCATCTATGTGAATATATAAATTATACAATTGTGATCGGTATATATGTCACACTTCTCACCCTAGAGATAGTGCCACCTTGTTTTTAATGAAAAGATCAAAGCATCTAGCTTCATATCATGTTTCGAGTAGTTATGATCATTGATCTTAAACTATTGGGAGGAATAGGCTATCACATTATAATTATGCATGAGTAAAAAAACCCAATACATTCTTTGAAGTATCGATTTATATCCCTAAAACTTCTCCTATTGTTGGTAGTGCGACTCAAGGTGCAGTGATTAGCCTCTTCTTGAGCTCCTTGTAGCTTTACTCACATTTTTCTATCTATAAGTAATGTTCCCATTTATGTGTTATGTTTTTTATCAAGATATAAAATTGTTATAAATTTCTCAAAAAACATTGTTAGTACCCTTCCAAGATTAGAAAAATATTGATTTACATGGAACTACTGGTTCTGGGACACTTCTCAACTGACTTTGTTTTTGAAGGGTCCACAGAAACTCCCTCACTTGTGATCACATGTCCCATGAATTTTACATTCTACATCAAAAATTCACACATGCTGAAATCGGTGTACAATTTTTCCTTCCTTAATATTGCAAACACAATCCATAGATATTACCTATTTTCCTCCTTTTTATTGGAGTAGATTTGAATATCATCAATAAACATTTCAATGAATTTTTCAAGGTATTCTCTAAATACTCTATTCATCAAATCCATGAAGAATATAGATTAATTAATAAGTTTGAAGGGAATCACTACGAAATAATAATTCCCATACATTGTATGGAAATAATTGTTCTGAATATATTACATATTCACCTTCAATTGATGATGTCCAGAATGAATATCCACCTTTGAGATTTATTGATCTCCCCATAGTTGATTAAACTGGTCATTAATCATTGAAGAGGATACTTATTCTTTATATTGATCTTATTGTTCTCCCTTTAATCGATACACAACTGCATTTATCCATAACTTTTCTTTATTAAGAGAACTTGATCTCCCCAAGGTGGTGCACTAGGGTGTATGAACCCTTTTTTCCAAATTCTAGTTTAGATGCTTCTGTAACTCTTCTAGTTTGATCAGGGCCATTCTATGTGGACATTTTTATATAGGAGTGGATCTGGTTAAAATTTCTATCCAGAACTCTACCTCGTGATCTAGAGGAAGTTCGGTTAACTCATTGATAAATATATCAGTGTAATGCCTAACAATGTGAATTTCCTCTAGGTTGATACCTTCCATTAACTCATCAATTTTGGAAAGGTATTCTTCCTCACATGGTATTAACACTCATACCATTTATAGATTTTAGAAAGGATATTCACGGTCTTCCTTTAATTTATAGAGAAGTATGGGATGGTCTGGAATATAGAAATAGAATCCATTTTCCCAATAGTTGATGTGTTCTCTATATAATGAGATCGAATACACACCAAATATAGTGTTGAATTACACCAAGATTAGTATTATGAGATTTGAGTGAAGATTCTTCCCACATACTCCAATAGGAGAAGATCCCAACACTTGGGATACAATGATTTCACCACTAGGTGTTTTTATGGATATATCTACTTCAAGATATAAGATATTTGATTTAATAGTTCTAGAAAACATGTAGTATAAAAGGTAATGGATGGAACTATAATGAAATAAGTCATTTTTCCATTATTGAGTAAATAAGTAGTGTACCTTGTAGGAATTTATTTTCTTTCTCTACTTTAGAAATAGTGTTGGCATAAACTATCCCTTTATCCTTTAGCTTTGATGTATTCTAATAGTTATTACCCTTAAGGACTCTAGGATTAGTGCACAATATTTTGCGGTTCCCTTTCTACCAACAGTTAAAGCATTGAACCATGGGTGGTGCTCTCATTTACTCCACCATGTTGGTCAGTTTATTTATATCTCTTCAACATTCATGAGCTTGATGGTCTTATCTTCCACCCTTGTAGTATTTCCTCATACCTTTGAGTTAATTACCATAATTATTATTCCCAAATATTAAAAAAATGGGTGTTTGGGTCCTCTTTCCTCTAGTTTCATTTGATACACCAACTTGAAAATCCATTCTTCTCTTCTCACCTCCATAATCATGGGACCATCCTCCAAACACCATCTCTACTTTGTGATCACATCGAACCACTTCTTCATAACTCCCAAAGTATCGGATCGATATATCTTTTCGATGATGTGGTCTGAAACCACTAAATAATATATCTATTTTTCTGCCATTGTTGATAACAAAACCTGAGTTTTATCTTGAAAGCCTTGTAATGTTTGATTTGTAAGATACAAAAGATTCACCTTCCTTTTGCTTTAGATCTGCGAATTAACTCTCCATATTTTACTGAAGATCTTTAGGAAAATAATTATTAAGAAATATTTTTTTAATGTCTTCCCACTCCTTATCTTATATTTCATCATTTTGTCTTGGAGTTCTTTATCAATTCCCACCATTGAACAACCTCTCCATCGAAATGATAAATGACCAGATTCACCTTATCCTTCCCAAATCAATGGGAAACCTAAAATATTTTCTCCATTGAGTTAACTAACTATTCTGAAACAAGTGGATCAAAAGATCAAATAAATTTCAATGGATGTTTCCTCATAAAGGATTCAATGGATAGTTTCATCTTTCATAGGTGGAGGCAGACATTCCTCCCATTTTAGGTTATTGTTCAATGCCTCAGACAACTAGATAAGCTTCACCACTAATTTTTTAACTCCACCTCCCATGGAATTGGGGATTTCATTCAGGAAATTTTTTTGTTGTCCATCATTTGAGTTTTTGGCATAGTTCCTCCTGCTACCCACCATTTTCTAAAATAGACAACGTTTTATCAAAAGGTAAGTCAACGAATTAAGAATAAATAATTTATTCATTTATATAATTATCTCTAAAGGAATATCTTATGGGATCCCTATCTTTATCAGTTTTATAAAAAAATCATATTGGATTTTTAAATTTAATTGGGCTTATCCTAAAGGCTTTTATTAACATTATCTAATCCTAATTCCCAAATTAACTAAACCATAATATTGTACCAACTATAGAGACTTTACTTTTTCTTACATAACTATTAAAAGATAACCAAAATAAAATAATTACCATACATGATCTAAATGTTTAGTATCATGGGAAAATTACTACCATAAATCCCTTATTTATAATAAAACATGAAGATTAATTTAAATTTTCTTCTCTATCCTTATAAATCTTACATTCTTCATAGTATATGTAGTCTCCTCGGGATATACAACAAAGAAATGTGTGAGCAAAAGTCCTTGTAAGAGTATGAATAAGGACATGAATACATATAACATGGTGATAATAAATAATCATCATAATCATGACAAGAAGCTTTAGATAAAGGCATGAAATGTGGAAATTCATAAATATTAAACATGATGCCTTAGTGGTCAAGTACCACACATAGTTGTGAACAAATCTAGTATCATGTTCACACATAACATATGTTCATAATCATTAAACTATAGTTGTTAACAAATATAACATCATGTTAAAACATATTACATGTCATATCATGACATTCATCACATTACCCAATGCATTGTAGGGTTATATATTTCCAATTCCACATATAAAATCCAAACATTTATATAATCATGAATTTATTATAGAACATATATCAACAAAATTTATGAAGTAACCCATGAAAAGGAATGGGTTTAATAAAGATTTTACCATTCATGATTTTATTAATAAACTTTTTTTTACATGATGTAAAAGGGAGAAGAACATTTTTGGTATAAGAATCATCATTTTATAGTAATGAAGAAATAACCCTAGAGGATTCAAAATGTGTTTTGGAAAGAAGAGTTCTTTTGAAAAAACGAATGTATTTGTTATAAAATCATACTAGAAACATGTATATCCCAGAGAAGAAAATGGAATAACAATGAAATTATACTTAATTAATATTAAAAGAATATCCAAACTAAAAATTTTCATGAAGGAAGAATAACCCAGATAAAGGGAGTTGGGTTAGAGAATTCCCTTACCTTATGTAAGAAATCATTATTCACATGCACTTAATATCAAATATAATGAAATAATAATTATTAATTACTTAATTAATAAACTATTATACATTTATTTTATTTATTATAATTTATCAAGTTCATTTATGGCCATTTTTATGAGTTATAGTGTTCAATCTCACCATTTTTGTAGCGTAAATTTTTATGGTTTCATTGTTGGTTTTATTGTATATGATTATGGAAGATCTTTTAAAAAGATAATAATTCACCATAAGTGAAATTATGTGTTAATAATGAAATTTAAAATGTTTAATTGTAATCATATATCATTATGTAGTATGAGGATGATTCATTTCATAAAATATTAATGGTATATTTTTAGTTTATTTTTGGCAGGTTTTTCATCCATCACAAATTAGTTTTGTTTTATTAAGTATTATTTTTATAAATTAGTTACATAACATTATAATAGTAATAATATAAATATAAAAATATGTTTTAACTAAAATAATGGTTGTATGACCATCCTTGATGGTGATAATGAAACCTCATCAACCTCCAAGGCAGTGAATCGACACATCATTGATGATATTTTCATTTTCTTGAATAAAAAGAGGAGGGAAGAGATTAGTTGATGGATATTAAAATAAAAAAATAACATTATATTATATATATGATATCCTAGTTATCACTTCCCTTTTGATATGGGTTGAGGAGAAGATAAGAAAATAAAATAACATTAAAAGTCAAAGAAGGAGGATTTTACCTCTTAAATGTTCTCTCCTTGAGAAACTGTTTAAGGGACTTGAATTTGGTCGTTTTTTGAGAACATTATATCATGGAAATGAGTAAGAGGATATAGAAGTTAATTGTAAAAAAATATATAAAATATTCTAGGCATATAATTTGTGAGGATAAGAGGTGGTGAGGGTGGTATTTATATGGGGGAGAGGGGTGTTTTTTTTTATTATATTCATTAGTTTATGATTTTATTTCAAGATTATCCATAGAATTGATTCCCATGAATAATAATAGTAACTAGGGAATTAGAGTTTGATATAATGGTTACTTCATCATCCATGACTCAAATATTGTTGTATATAACTTATAATGTTAAGTACCATAAATTACAGTATTTCACTATTAACAAAAAATTCAGTATCTTCAAAAAACCAAAAAAATCACCAATTTTTTTTATGTGTAGATTAAAATAATGGAATATCTTTTATGAAAATAATTTTCTAATTTTTAAAAATTAAATTTTTAAATAAAATCATTGTTTATTTGAAAAATACCGATTTTAAAATTATAACTGATTATATGACTCTTTCAAAAATTAATTAAAGTCTCAAAAAATCACTTCATAATTATAATGAAAAATATATATTAATTTATGGATCTATTTTATGAAAATAAATTATATTTTAAATCATAATATTAATTATAAAATTATATGTTACATTTTCTTTTTTACAAAAATACCAACACTTATTTATCATTTAAAAAAAATTACTTATACCATGATATAAATATATCATATTTTCATTTATAAGATAACAAAATTTTATTTATACATTCATAGCTGGAGTTACTATTTGAATGGTCATATTATTATTCCAACGACCATGTTACCATTACATCAGTATAGGTTCCTTAATTTATATAAATATCCCTTATTTTATTCATCATTAAGGAGAATAATGTTTTTATTGGGTTCTCGATGAGATTTATTCATTTCTTGACATAGTTATAAGAAGTAAAATTCCATTGATAAATGTTTGGGTCATTACATAGACTGACCAAGGAGTTTATCAGAGCTCGACTGAGGTGTATTCTGGTGGTTTCATTTGATAGTGGTCCCCTCTATCTGATAAGGTTCTATGATTTTATAGTTTTTGGTGGGATTGTATTTTCCCTTTTTAATCATTCAATACTTCTATTGTACTCTATTTGTAGGATAGATGTATGCAGGCATTTTTTGTTTCAGATTTATTATCTTATCACTGTTACATGGAGATATATGTGGGGGTATGAAAATAGTTACCATAGGTTAAGGCCTTTCATATGTGTGATATGCCTACTCAGGGCCTATAATGTGATGACTTTTCCTAAAGGTATGTAACATTAATTTTTTGTTATAATTTCTTTAAACAACACTAAATATGATGCATAATCAAGTTAAGGAGATCTCAGGTTAATTCAGGGCTCATTCAAAGTCTGGCGCCCCAAATTGGGAAAGAAATACTTGGCCACATGGTTAAGGAAAACCACACAGCCCAAACCATACGATTTGTGTGGAATTGTGCGGCTGCATTCATTGTCACCTAGGGGCCGCACGGTTTGTCTATAACTGTGGGACCTGGGTTGCACAACTTTGAGATATTATAGAGGTTTTGGATAGTTATTTTTTACATGGTTTGTGTACAGTTATTTAAATTGTGCGCCTAATCATGTGGTGTTACCATTAATAGTAGTTAATGGTGCAGGATTGGTTCATGGTTTCACAACTGTGCAGCCAAACCATGTGAAGGGTTAAATGTGGATAAAATTATCATTTTTAAAATGTTAAATTATTAAAAACCTTTTTATTTCATCTACTTTATTTTCTCTTCTTCTCTATTGGATGATCTCTACTCTCATCCAAATTAGATCCTCCACTCTCACAGACTAAGGATCCAAGTAACTCCTCCATCCATCTCATGTTTTTACCATAAGGAGCATTAGATATATAATGGTAATATCCTAGATCCACTCTAATCTATTTCAAGTTTCTTTTTCTATCCATTACTCTATTTAGGTGAGATATCGTTCCCCCAGTTTTCTGAGAATTTGATGGTCTCATCGATTTCTCCCTTACTTGATCGAATAAAGGGATGAGACTGGGTGAGGGAAGCTCTATGAGTCTAAGGTAAGTATTCTTGGAATTTTCCCTTCACTTCATTACAATCTATAATTTGTTTCATTGTTCCACTCTCTATCCCATTCAGGCGATGCCTCTACAATGTTAATTTAATAAATCCAAGTTGTTATACACATGTATAATGACCCTAACAAGCATAGAATCACATCTGAGTTTGATTTCCATGACCAAGACCACCCACATGGGCGTTTTCTACCACTTATGGCATAATTTTCCCTTTTTTTAAATTGGTTAAACACCCTTGGCTATGTCACTACATGAATAATACCTAAAATTGATTTATTGGATTGATTCGAGTGAATATTAATGTCTAATGTCCCTAAACATCCATGCCATAAATGAAATGGTAGAATTAAATTAATTATCCAAGCATCAAAGACATATTATTTATGCTATAGGGTTTTTTCTCAATGAAATTCCTTGACTATTATGCGTGATATGACCTGATGGATTGAATTAAATGATATGAGGCATCTTTATAATAAATTTTATAAATGCATTGCTTGATTAAGGCCTTTATTGTAGTGTTGAGGGTGAAACAAGGAGTTCTGACTTAACGACCCTTTGGTCAGACTCTCATGCCTTCTTGATAATGTTTTTAATGGTTAGTAAACATGATGGGGGTGACACCAGCTATTCCTAGGATGTTATCTCTAAACCTTTCCTATTTTTACCTCTATAAGAGTGACACAAGTTCCCTAGGGATTACAACTTAGATGGGATCAGAGGAATGATTGGTTGAACAATTCCTTGAAATAGACTTGGGCCCTTATGTGCAATACCTAGTATGGACTTAGAGGATAGCACTTGACTTTTCTTACCGTGATTGGAGTGAGATTAGAGAATTCATCCTTGGATCACCACATACAAACTCCATTGAATTTTTCATATGAGGAGACCCTTGATTGATATAGTGGATGTACTTTTATATTTTCAAGGATGGGTTCAGGGTGTCTCATTTTGTTTTATAATGTTCTTTCAATTTAATTTAAATGAAAAATAGATATTATCAAACAAAAATTTATTAGTTGACCTAGAAAACATAGGGAAGTATCCTCCAATGCCAATCAATAGCTTAGGTGAATTCCATCGTATGATGATTAACCTTAACTACTTTACCATTTCCGGATCTATCGATTCAGACACACCAACTCAGGATAAATATGGTAGATTGATATTATAACAACCCTTCTCTTTATTACACACTTAAACATGATTTTTTACATTAAATATTCACATGATACAACATAGAAGATCAAAAGGTCTAGTGTCTTTGGGGCTCAAGAAGATTACATAATAGCTTAGAACATAAAATAAAACACATCTTTATTGAAAACATCATTTACATGACCAATACATTCCCTCGTACTTAGCATTGCATGGGATAACTTGAGGAAAAGCATAATTAAATGGTGAGCTATAAAGCCTTGTAAGGGAATAAACATGGAATAACATGATGAACACAATACATGTTAAAAATAGACATGTCAATGGAGAAAAAGAGAAAAAGAATCATAAAGTCATGATAAAGCATGATAACCATAACATGGAAATGTGGCAACAACACTTAACATGGAATTAGCATGAGCCAAGGCTTATTGCACAAAAAGCATATGTAAACCATAAACACAAATGAATAATGAGTAAACCCTCATTGAACATGAATTATCCTTTGTAAACCCTCATTTCATATGATGTATCATGATACTATACTTTACCCAATTCATTAGAGCTCTATTTCAATTCCCCCTTCTTAAACATTTCATTTCATGCATAAGTGTTCCACGTGAATCATATAACATGGAATTAATAAACATCATAAGTTATTCCACGATTAAGGAATTTGGAATAAATACATGAAATTACTATTAAATACAAATGTGTTAATAAAGGTGAATACCCTTGATAGAGACATGGGTATGGTATTCACTACACAATGATCTTGGCATGGAAAAATGAGGTGCAATTTCGGCAGCATAACAACGTGACATAAGAATTCATAAAAATTGTTGATTAGAGAGAAATGGGTGTCTCATAATATATACATTAAATGGACAGTAAGGGGGTCATATATATATATATATGTTTGTGTGTGTGTCAAAAAATTTAATAGAATTTGGATTCACAATACAAAAAAATTGCTTGAATGTAAATGAGGAGAGAGAAATTACTTATAGAATTTCGACATGGTAACAGGTGTACATGGAAGGAATTAATGAGAGATAAAGGGGTATACCATCATTAAAACTTAAATAGGGTAGTATGGGGGAGGTTTGAAGCTATACCCCAAAATTTATAATTTAAATTAAAAGGGCATGACAACTTAAAGAAAATTGGAGAAAAATGAGAAAGAAAGAAAAACCTTAATTGGAAGTCTAATCCTAAAGGCTTGGGAGAGGCTTTAGAGATGATTCATGGTAGATTGGGGTTCCTTGATAGGATTCTAGAGAGAGGTGGTCATAGTTTGGAAAAACACCAATGGCTTTGAGTGAAGATTTAGTGGGAGCATCGGTGGGTTTATAGAGGAAAGGAGAGGGAATTCATTATTATTTAGGTTTGGGACACCGCACATTAAACTAATCAAAACCACAAACCAGACCATGTTTTTTGCCAAAGGATTTTGTCAAAGGGGATTATAAAACAATATTTTATAATGACAATGGACTAAGTTCTTAAAATAATAGGGTTTCTTAGGTGGAGATGTGTCACTCTCTCAAGGAAGACAATTTAAAAAGACAAAATTTATTATATGTCTTGAAAGGTCACTAAAGATTTTAGAAATAATTTAAACAAACTCAAAATCACATTATTTTAATTTTAAGACATATATTTTCTGAATATAAAGTTTATAGTATTTTATTACATCACTATTGGGTCATTATGATGTCATAAAACATATTATATATCTAAACGGTATTTAATTTTTACCCAAAAATTCAACTGTCTCAGAAAATAATGAAAATTTAACCATTGGATAATTTCAATGTCCAGATTCCAAAAATAATACAAATTTTATATAAATAATTTTATAAAAATGTTAATTTTTACTTTTAAAATAAAAATTGACATTTATAAAAAATTCATGGGTTTTGACAAAAAATGGCTTTCAAACCTTCATAAAAATTACCATTGCATTCTTAAAATTTTATGATCATTTTATTTCATAAAAGTAATTTAATAATAATAATAATTTATTAAAATATTATTTAATTCAAAAAATCCATTAATTCATCAAAATTGATTTCTTAGTTCAATATTAACTAAAATCACTATTTCAGCTTTAAAAACAATTTAATAAGTAACAATAACAAAATGAATGTATATTCATTATTATATAAAAAAATAATTTACATTATCATAGTACTAGAGTCTTGTTACATAACCCCTTAAAACACTCATGTAAGACTTTAGGGTAGGGTGCGCGATGGTGACAAACTCTTGGGGTGGCTCAAGTAACATTAATCGAGTGGTAATCTCTATCAACATCAAATTTTCCCTTAGCCAGTTCCTCTCAAGCTTAACGTGTTCAATATTTGCTTGGAAATGGTCAAGAGAGAATCCAAATGATGCCACCTCCTTTTTGGGATCTGAAAAATGGGATTAGTACGAGGCAAGTCTACTAGATGAGGTCATCACTTCCCTTGTCTGATTAAATTGGATTCATTAAAAGCCTATATTTATACTAATCATTTGATCACTATTAAAAAAATATAATATAAATATATACAATTCATAACGATATTCTAAAATCAAGAAACATAAAACCAATGATGTTCACATTTTATATAACCATAATAAGACATTTAATTAGATCAATAAGAATTTTCATTCATGAATGTTTGGGTCGTTACAATATTCCTCCCTTAAGTAATTTCTCCCTCAAAATTTCCTTTTCCCACACTAAAATAGATGTGGGTAACTCTGCTTCATCACTTCCTTTGATTCCCACAATGCTTCTTCAAATATGTGGTTTCTCCACAACACCTTCACAAGGGGAATTTTCTTATTTCGTAAGACTTTTTCCCTACTATCTAAGACCTTCAATGGTTTCTCCTCATAAGAAATATCATCCTCTAACTGTACTACCTCTGAATAGAGTACTTGTGAAGGGTTTGGTATGTACTTCTTTAAGAGGGATACATGAAAGAAATCATGTACTTTGTCCATGGTAGGTGGAAGTTCTAGTCGATAGGCCACAACCCTGACACGATCAAGAATCTCAAAGGGGCCTATGTACCTAGGACTTAACTTCCCCTTATTCCCAAACCTCATGAACTTCTTATAAGGAGATATGCGTCGAAATACCATGTTTTCAAATTTAAACCCAAGGTCTCGTCGACAGTTATCTTCATAACTCTTCAGTCAACTCTAGGCTGCCTTGATAAGCTACTGAATGGTTTTCACCTACTCCACCATTTCATTGACCATTTTTGGGTCCTAGAATCTGACGCACACCGACTTCATCCCAACATGTTGTTGTTCTGCACCTCTTCCCTTACCGGGCTTCATAAGGTTACATTCGGATGCTCGAGTGGAAACTGTTATTATAAGAGAACTCAAATAGAGGAAGTTCTTGGTCCCACTCTCCTTTGAAGTTCATTGAGGATGCTCTCAACATGTCCTCAAGTGTTTGGATAGTCCGCTCGGATCGGCCATCAGGTTGAGGATAATAATTCGTACTGAAGTTCATATCAATATCCAGAGCATGTTGAAGACTCTTCCAAAACTTAGAGGTGAATCGTGGATCTCAATCAGATAAAATAGATAGTGGAACTCCAAGAATCCCTACCACCTCCTTGATATATATTGGTTTCAGTTGTTCCAATGAGAATTCCTCCCGAATAGAAATGATGTGTGTACCCTTCGTAAGACGATCCATAATAACCCAGATTGCATTGTTGACATTGGATGTCTTCAGAAGTACGGTGACAAATTCAATGGTCATGTTCTCCAATTTCTATACTGGTATAGGCAATGGTTGCATCATCCCCTTAGATTTCTTCCTCTCTTCCTTCACTTTCTTACACACCAGACACTTTGATATATACTCAGCAATATCCTTCTTCATATAATCCCACCAATAATGCTCTCAGATATCTGGATACATATTTGTGTTTCATGGGTGAATAGTGATGTTCTAACTATGTGAATCATCCAAAATTTTCTTCTTCAGCTTTGGAAATGATGGAACACATATTCTTTTCCCAAATCTCACAATTCATTACTCATTAAAATTTAACTCCGAGGATTTACCTTTTCTGATAGCTTCAAATTTCTTATAAATTCCCACATCATCCTTTTGAGCATCCTTTAACCTTTCCAAAAAAGATAGTTGAGCAATCATTTGTGATACGATTTATGATTTTCCCTTCATTATGATTCCCATTTCAATATTCATCAAATCCAATAATATTGGATCCTTTTCAATTATAATTAATGATAGAATTGCTGGATCTTTTATACTTAGAGCATCTTCCACCTTGTTCGCTTTCCCATGTTGGTAATGGTTTGAGCAGTCATAGTCATTGACCAGCTCTAATCATCTTCATCAGCGCATATTCAACTCTTTCTGTGTGAATATATACTTGAGGCTTTTTTGGTCCGTAGATATTTCACACTTCTCCCAAAAGAGGTAATGCCTCCGAATATTAAGTGAAGATCACTTCAGCCAACTCGAGGTCATGTGTTGGATAGTTCCTCTCATTAAAAATCAATTGCCTTAAATAATAGGCAATGAATTTTTAATTTTTCATCAACACACATCCCATAACCATCTTTGAAGCATCACTAAAAATAAAAAAATTCTCCACTTGTGTGTAAAGTGAGCACGGGCGCAGTGATAGTCCTCCTTTTCAACTCTTTGAAGTATTCTTCACATTCATCACTCCAAGAAAACATTACTACCTTCTGAGTTAGCTTAGTAAAAGGGTTGGAAAATCGTGGTAAATTTCTCACTAATCATCGATAATATCAATCTAACCCCAAGAAGCTATAGATATCCATTACTGATGTTGGCCTCGATCATCCCTATATTGCATCTATCATGGAGGGATCCACAGATATCCCATTACTTGTGATGATATGGCCCAAGAATGAGATCACCTTCAACCAGAACTCACACTTGCTGTACTTTTCATAGAGATTCTCCTTTCACAAGGCCTCTAGTATAGTTCTTATATTCCCATAATGATCCTCCTTGGTTTTGGAGTATATTAGAATATCATCTATAAAGACTACCAAAAAAATTGAAGGTAATCTCTAAAGACTCTATTCATCAAGCCCATGATGATTTATGGAGCATTAGTGAGTCCAAAAGGCATTACTATGAATTCATAGTGCCCATATCTTGTACGAAAAGCAGTCTTGGAGATATCTTCTTTCTTAACCCTTACATGATAATATCTCGACCATAAATCAACCTATGGAAAGTGTTGTGCTCCACACAGCCGATCGAACAATTCATCAATTCATGGGAGAGGATACTTCTTCTTTATCGTGATTTTTTTAAGCCCATGATAATTGATGAAACTGTGCATTATACCATCCTTCTTCTTGACGAAGAGGACAGGTGTACCCCGTGGTGAAGAATTTGGGTATGTAAACCCCTTATCATCGTTATCCTATATTTATTTCTTCATCTCCTCAAGCTCCACAATATCCATTCTATATGGAGTCTTGGATATTTTCAATTCCCCATCTATTATATCAATTTATAATTCAACATCTCTTCCAGGAGGAAGACCAGGAAATTCCTTGGGAAACACTTCAGTGAACTCCCTCACAATAGGTATGTATTCAAGGATGGTTCCCTCCTTAGACTCAATCATCTGAGCTAGATACATGTGCTCAAAGGGATGCAATATCCATGCTTGAGATGATGTATCTAAGGAGGATTCATCCTCCTCCTTGAACTTGTACAAAATCGGGGGTCGACTCTCCACATGGAGGGTGATTTCACTCTCACGAAAATTTATGTTGGCTCTATATAATGAAATCCAATCCATGCCATGAATTGCATCAAATTCCACCAGAGGGAGTATGATGAGGTTCTCAAGAAAGTTTATTCCATATATTATGATAGGGCAGGAGTTATATTGATGGGATGCAATGATTTCTCCATTTTCCATACTCTCTGAAATCTTTACTTCCATTATTTAGGGGTGTGTTGGGACGGTTCTAATAAACTTACGAGATATAAAAGAATGTGTAGAACCTGAATCAAAAATTTCGTTCACTATACTTGAATGAATATCTAGATTACTTATAAATACATTGTTTTTGGGGTTAAATTCATTGGTAGTGATGGAGAAAGTTCTCCCTTGTTGCCTTGGAGGTTGTTGCTTGCCTCTGAAAACCCTTGGTTTAGGACACAAATTTTCAAGGTACCCTAAATATTTTCAGTTGTAGTAATGAACAATGTGTTGAGTTTATAATGGAGAGTTCCTCTCCTCTGTTGCAGCAGTAGGTTTTTCTTGATGAAATTTAATGTCTTGGTGACCTTCTCTTCCACACCTAAAAAATATCCTTATCCCCTTCAGGAAATTTTTGAGGTTCTTTTTTCCACATTGTTGACTAGTGGGGTGTTAGATTTTCTTTACACTATTGTATTTATCCATCAGACCTATAGACTTGAATTTCACGTTACGCTTCTTATCCCCATGATACCCCTGAGGTTTTTCGATCTCCATTTCAACGTTGACGTCACATCAGACAATTTTCTCATAGCTATCAAAGTCAAGGATCTCTAGGTCTTTCCGCAGGCTAGGTTTCAGCCCACCAATTAAGCGTTTAAACTTGCATTCATGGGTAACGACAAATCTGAAATCATATCGTGCAAGCCTTTTGAATTTTTCCTCGTACGTTCTGAGAGATTCATCATATTAGTTCTTGAGGTTAAGGAAGTCCCTTTCATATTATGTCGGATGGTGCACAGAAAATATTTATCAAAAAATATATTCTGGAAATCCTTCCATTCTAATGCCTCAATCTCCTCCTCAGGATTTGTATTTTTAATCAATGTCCACCCTAGATTGTCTTCACCCTCCATACGATAGGCATCCATAAGAACATTCTCTTGTTTAGAACTTTTAAGGATGGAGAAGATCTTTTCAATGTAGTTGATCCATTGTTCAGCGATTGAGGGATCTGATGATCCATTAATATTAAGAGGCCTTTGTCTCATAATTCTCTCTATAGTGACGTGTTCATTCTAAGGGGGTGTTGAAAATTCCTCTTGACCCATTTTTATATTCAAATCTTGTGTTAACTAAGAGAGTATCGTGACAAAGTTCGTGACTCCCACTCCCATTGGATTGGGGATCTCATTAGAACAATCATCGCATTGATCTTCACATCGGTTTTTAGCTCCAATCCTCCTATTACAAGCCATTGGATGGAATAATAGGAATGTTAGGGGTAACATATAATGGGTAATCCAAATACAAAAAAACAATTATGACTTACAAATTACTTTTATTTCGATAACTTATGAACCTATAGGCTTTAATCTATGTTATCCATGATCTAATTTCTAACATATATTCCTAGGGGCATTTTTTTATTCCCATTATAATAGTTCATAAAAATATTATGAATTCACTAAAGAATATATACTAGTAGTGTCGTAACTAAGAGTGAAGAAAGGCCCATTTTCGTGCACCAGTTCCAGTTCAATTCTAGATCAATTCGGTGTTTTTGGGTTTTACCCCTAGGATAGATTTGTGCCAAAGCCGCCTCTACCTACTCGTATCCAGAAAGAGATGTATTTTCGTGATAAACAACTTACACAATACTCACCAAAACATAGTTATGTTTTTATTATACCTAGTCTTGTCTCTAAGGCTTCACTAGGATTTTCTAATACTAATCCTAAAAATAACTAAACCTATCCTCTAATACCAACTATAACAACCCTTCTCTTTATTACACACTTAAATACGATTTATCACATAAAATCTTAACTTGATAAAACATAGTAGATAGATAGGTCTAGTGTATTTGGGTCTTAGGAACAATACATAACATCTTAGAACATAAAACACACAATAACTTTATTGAAAACTTCTTTACATGACCACTACATTCCCTCGTACTTATCATTGTATGGGATAACCTAAGGACATGCATAAGAAAAGGGTGAGCTATAATGCCCAATAAGGGAATAAACATGGAATAACCTAAGGAATAAAATAAATCATAGAAAATAATCATATCAATGGATCGCAAAAGAAACATAAACATAAAGGCATGATAAAGCATGATAATCATAACATGGAAATGTGGCAACACTTAACATGGAATTGGCATGATCCAAGGCTCATTGAAAATGGAGCATGAGTAAACCTTAATTGAACATGAAGCTTGAGTTAAACCTCATTGAACTTGAATTATCATTAGTCAAAACTCATTGAACATGATGTATCATGATACTATAATTTACCCAATGCATTGGAGCGCTATTAGGGCACACTCTTCTTAAACATTTCTTTTTATGCATAAGTGTTGCACATGGATCATATAACATGGAATTAATCAACATGAAAAGTTATTCCAAAATTAAATAATGTGTAATAAATAAATGAAATTAACATTCAATATGTATGTTTCCATATAGGTTAATACCCTTGATAGAGACTTGGGTATGGTATTCACTACACTGTGATCTTGGATTGGAAAAACGTGGTGCAATTTCAGCAGCATAACAGCGTGACATAAGAATTAATAAAAATGGTTGATGAGAGAGAAATGGATGTATCATAATATATAAATGAAATTTAAATTATGGGGTTCATATAGATACATGTTCCAATAAATTTAATATAATTTGGATTCACAATAAAAAATAATTGCTTGATTGTAAATGAGAAGAGAGAAATTCCTTAAGGAATTCTGGCATGGTAATGGGTGTACATAGGTGGAATTAATGAGAGATAAAGAGGTATCCCATCATTCAAAAATAAAGAGTTCAGTATTGGGGAGGTGTTAAAATATACCCCAGCATTTATAATTGAAATTAAAAGGGCATAACAACTTAATGAAAATTGGACAAAAGGAGAAATGAACATAACCCTTACTTGGAAGTGTGATACCAAAGTCTTCAGTGAGGCTTGAGAGAGGATTCATGGGAGATTGATGCACCTTGAGAAGATTATGGAGAGATGATGACAGATTTTGGATGAACTAGAAAGGCTTTGAGTGCATATTTAGTGGTATCTTGGGTGGTTTTATATAGGAAAGGATAGGGAATTCTTTATTATTGAGGGTTGAGACACCACACATTAAACTAATCAAAACCAGAAATAATCCCATGGTTTTTGCACTTTTTTTCCAAAGTGGAGTGGAAAACAATATTTTATAATGACAATGGCCGCATGTTTTATAATAATTGGGTTTCTTATGTGGAGGTGAGTCACACCATCAATGAAAACAATTTAAAAAGACAAAATGTATTATATGTCTTGAAGGGTCCACTGAAGCATTGTAAAATTATTAAAAAAAACCTAAACACATATTATTTTAATTTTAAAACATATATTCACCGAAAATTATGTTTATCTCAATTTATTACATCACTATTGGGTCATTATGATGTCATAAAACACATTATATATCTAAACAGTATTTAATTTTTAACATAAAATTCAACTGTCTCCGCAAATTATGAAAATTTCACCATTAAATAATTTCAACATACTGATTCCCAAAATAATATTCTTTTTATATAAATAATTTTTTAAATATGTTAATTTTCACTTTTAAAATAAAAACCAACATTTATCGACAATTCATGGGTTTTGACAAAAATAGCTTTCAAACCATCATAAAAATTACAATTCCATTCATAAAATTATACGATCATTTTATTTAATAATAATTACTTTAATAATAATAATAATATTTTATTAAAATATTATATAATTCAAAAAATCCATTAATTCATTGAAATATATTTCTTAGTTGAATATTAACTAAAAGTACTATTTACTCTTTGAAAACAATTTACGAAGTAACAATAATTAAATGGAAGTATATTCTTTATTATATAGAAAAATAATGTACATAATCATAGTACTAGGGTATTGTCAGATAACCCCTTAAAACACCCTAATAGGACCTTAGGATAAGGTGCATGGTGGTGACATACTCTTTGGGTGGCTCAGATAACATTGCTCGAGTAGTAATCACTTTGAACTTCCACTTCTCCTGTAGTCAGTTCCTCTCGAGATTAACATGTTCAAGCTCAGCTTGGGCTTGGTCAATAGAAAATCCCAATGATTACACCTCATTTACAATCTTATAAATATGGTCTTCATACAAAGAAAGTCTTCTGGATGAGGCCATCAATTCCTTTGTCTGAGAAAATTGGATTCTTCAAAGGCCTATATTTATAATAATCATGTGATCACTGTTCAACGGCTATATGAGAAACGGTCACAATTTTTAATGGTATTTTGAAATATAGAAACATAAAACCAATGAATTTAACAGTTTATATAACCATAATAATACATTTGATTATATCAATAGTAATTTCCATTAATGAAAGTGTGGGTCGTTACAGGGATGGTGTCCAAGTGTAAGATGGTATTGTGGGGTTATTTATTTATTTTGTATTTCATTTAATTACAATGTAACACTATTAATTTTATATTGAAAGTTATAGATTGGCCTAGACAGTATGGGTATCGGCCTACTAATATTGTATATCACACCCTTTTCGGGCGCCTTTAGTACCTAAGTATACTTTATGGTTATAGGTTTAGAAAAAGGGAAGTATCCAACTTCTAATTTTTTATTTCCAGCTTTAGGATGGAGTTGGGTGGTAGAGGACCGAGCCTATGCTCGGGATGCTAGCTATTGCAGTATTTGTCCCTTTTTTTATTTTGATAGCATGTTTTATATTATCATGTCCCCTTTATCAGAATATTCATTTTTTTATAGTTACATTACCATTACATGATCATAATTTGGTATATATTATTATTTAGTTTCTTCATGTATTTGTATTTTATAGTGTATGCCTTACTATTATTTATATAGATATTTGTTGTTTCTATTTATATTGTTTTACATTATATATATTTGATCTACTATGATCATTGAGAGCATAGTCTTCCCATAGACATACCCAATTCCCTCTCTGCTACTCGGCTGCCTCTGACATTCAAGGAGGTGCGCTTGAGAGCTTGCAACCAACCGTCTCAGAGAACTGGTGAGTGGCATCCAAGGTGGGGCACTAAAAATTGTCATCAATGGTAATTTTTATTATTATCATACTATTTGAGTTTAGATAAGAGGCTAGGATATAGGATTTTAATAGTGATCCTATTCTTGGGAGTAGCTACCCCACGTATAGGGAAAACCCGAATTTCTATGGGTGGGTAAATGATGATATTGCTTTCGCCTGTTATTATTTTACTGAATTTCACCATCGAGAGCCACAACTGTTTGTTGAAATTAAATTTTTGATAATAATTTAATTAGTTGTTTATATTTAGCTAGATGATATGGGGGGACATAAAGACAAGCATATAACTAGTCACCATAAGAAAAAAATTCCATGCATTAGGCCATGCCATATCTACTTTCCTACATGTATTTCTTATTTTTCCTATGATTATTGTTTGTGCCTTTCTTTTTATGATTTTTAGTGTGATAGTACCCTCAATAATGGAATAATTGGTTTAATTGAAAAATAATTCTTCATTATTTGGTTTGATTGGTGATTATCACTGACATATTTTCTGATAAAACCACAGTTATAGTATGTTGCACATGTTGTCTGGTGTAAGGTTCAGGATACGATTTTTATATGCAATGATTTCAATTTATAAGGTGTATAGATCATTATAATTTTTAATTGGTGAAACAATTAACTAGATCATGATTCAAATAATCAGTTAAATAAAAGATAATCTAAATGAATTAAAATGAAATGGGTACTTAATAAGTAAAATGTGAGACCTTAAACCGACCTGACCATAGTTGTGGGCTATAGGCCATGTATCCCATGTTTCCTTCTAAGAATCATTCTTATTTACCAACAATATATCATGAAGTAGGAAAAGGGGTGTGCTTCCTTTTTTAGGATAGCTTTGTGAATGTCCTTTCTTATTTCATTACATATCTATAATAAATCTTATATGAGGTATGTTCTTGGAATTTGTAGATCTATTCCACTACGATAACCTCATATTGTATGCCAATAAAGTTGGGATGATCCTACTATTGAGGTGGTGGTCCCTGAGGGAACCATGATACTTTTTTTGGTTCCACCTAAGGAACCTCCTACATATCGTATACTAGGTAATGATTCTGAGTTCCATGGTAGTTTCCTTCACATTATGAAAACAATATAGGGTGATCCCCAACCTACCACTTATTTGGAAAAGCTGGCCCATGAGTACCAGCAGAAGCATCCTACCACCTTCTTGGGGAATGGAGGGACTCAAGATATTTAATCCAGGTTGGATAATATGGTATTCTTCTTTGATAATATCAAAATTCTTTCAGTGCATAGGGTCAATCTCACGACATGTCTATTATGAAATTCAGCCAAGCATTGGGGGAACATTCTGACTTAGTTTGGTCGACAACATGGTATAGTCTGGGTGGACTTATAGAGATATTTTTTTGAATATTTATTCCATTAAACCTTTATAACATATCATAATTAGGAATTTATGCACTTTGAGAAAGGTGACATTTCAGTACAAGAATAATCATCCTGCTTCACCAAATTAAAACATTTCTCACCGACCATGACCGGTGATCAGAAGACTACTATGAGTTTTTTTGATGAGGGGATTTATTATTCCATTTGATCATAGGTGAACAAATTTATTTTTAACACCATTTAATATATTTTCAACCGTTACCTCATCAAAGAGCATAACATGAGGGAATCGGGCTATCTGAATAAGGGTAGTTCAACTTCTAGGAAGTGTTGTGGTTTATACAACGGTAAGATATGAAACTTTAAGGGTACACATTTTGGAAATTCCATCTAGGTGGAATGAAATGAAATAATTCTGTTACTTTAACTATTCATAAGTTCATGTCATAATAATCCCTAGTATTCAAGGAAACCAATCTAATTCTGAGAATGTGGAAGGATGGGTCACCTTCAGTGATTTTGTTGATCTTTTCCTCTAGTTCCAAGTGAGAGAGGATCTATTCCAGAATCTCTTTTATGATAATGATTATTTAATCCTAATTAGTTAGCAATCTAGTCTTCTATATACCATTCATGCCGATTAGGTGGTTGTGGACAAGGTAGTCAGGTTTCAGAGTTTCATCATCATTATAGTGGGCCTACTCATGCTACTAAGGCAGCATCTTAGGGTCGTAGCTCGGGACATATCTATGTTTCTTAGCCTATTTCAGAGGAGTATATTTTTGGGACATCAATAGTTATATGTACTATTATAGTAGCCTCTACTATATCATCATCCTTATTCGATATAGGTGAATTTCACTCCTTTTAATCAGATGAAACTATGAGAAGTATGGGCTTAATGGTAGAGTATTCCAGTGGTGTTATGCCCATTTACATTCCATTAGTACATTGACAAGAGGGTATACACTAGTGCAAGAAGAATCTCCTTATGATAGTTGGATACCTTTTTCATTAGAGTTTCTTTATCCCTGAGAGGATTGGGTATGAAATCATTCTCAGTATGGAATGGCTTGTGCCTTATCAGGACAAGCTGGATTGCTATCACCAATGGGTAACTTTCACATCATGAGACAAACACCCATATATCCATAAGAGAGAATGGAATCATTAAGAGATTCGATCTGGACTCAAGCATATTGGGCTCGGTGGGATGAAATCCTAGATGGTCGGTCTCTTTATGAGTGATCAGGGAATGTAGTTAGTAGAATTACCTCCTGTGGTGGATCACTTCAGGGAAATATTATTTGAAAATTTCTCTGGTTTACCTCTTATGAGATAGATTGAGTTCACCACCGAAATTGATCCATGTGTGGAACTACTATCCATTCCTCCATATAGGATGTCACCTATAGATCTCCAAGAACTCAAGATGCAGCTAGAAGACTGAGAGGTTAATGATTTTCTCTAACCGGACACATCACCATAGGGCTCACCAGTTTATTCCACCAAGAATGAAGATGATACCGTTAAATGTTTCATGGATTATCATCAATGTAACCAACTTACGATGAAGAACCAGTATCCATTTCCTTGGATAGATGACATATTCCACCAGATCAGAGGAAAAACTATTTTCGCTAATATCGATTTGAGTTCGGTCTATCATTAGGTTTGCGTAAGGAAATTAGAAATACCACATATAACATTAAGTAATAGGTACCAATTGTATTATTACTTGTTTATCCCATTCAGTCTAATGAATTTTCCAGCAATCTTTATTGGGTTTATGAATCGTTTTTTCTACACGTATCTTTATTCCTTTATGGTATTATTCATAGATGATATCTTAGTGTATTCTCACTCCATAGACGACCATGCCAACCATCGTGAGATCATGTTGGGTAATTTGAAATATCACCATCTATGTACGAAGAATAGTATATTCCAATTTTGGATTATTAATGTTCACTTCATGGGTCATATCATATTTGAAGCAGGAGAATCTGTTGACCCTTAAAAATTGAGCACAATAGTTTCTTGGGAGAAACCCGAATATGTGGTTTAAATTCATATATTCCTTGTGTTGGATGGATATTATAAGAAATTATTCTTTGAATTATCATTCCTAGAAGTTCCAATTATGAACATTACCAAGAAGGGTGTGATGTTTGACAGCACTAACAGTTGTGATATAACTTTTTAGGAGTTAAAGGGGATAATCACTTCAGTTCTAAATCAGATTCGGAATGATCCAAGAAGGTGCTATATTGTTTGTTTTGATTCTTTTGGAATTGGATTGGGAACTATTCTAATGAACGGTGATTAGGTTTCAGTTTATATATGTCATCAACTGAGGCATCATGAGTGGAACTATCCTACACATGACCTTGAGCTAGAGGACATCTTTAATGCTCTATTTTGTTGGAGGAATTACTTTTTGGTTGAGTGGTTCATTGGTTACACATATCATAAAATTATCAAATACAACTTCCCACAGAAAGACTTAAATCTAAGACAACACAGGTGGGTTGAATACCTACAATCATTAATCATTGAGCTAGTATACACACCCATATTGGTAAATGATATAGGTGAATAATTGAGTTAGAAAATTAAGATTCAAGGTATCAATGATACCATATTTGAGTGTAAATTGATGGTTTTTTCTCTAAGATGCATCTAGAGGATTATGAACAACACATGAATCCATTTCAAGCAACTCTAGCAGTTAAATCCTTCCTTTTGAAGTCGGTTTAGATGTGGTAGATGTATGAATCTAGGGTCCTTGTTTTGATGGAAATACTCATAAGGGAGAAATCTCCTCTTGTTTGGGTTGGGGATTTAAGTCAACCCTAGGTATTATATGGCCATGTAAGGGTACCTTCAGATATTCAGAAATAATGGATTAGGAAATAACATGCCTCTGTATGGGATGTTCACTATGGTATCACCAAGAGGTATAGAGATATCTTCTGTCAGTATTAGTGGCATGGTATAAAGAACTAGGTAGTATTCATCATTAGTCGATGCTCCACCTATCAATAGGCGATGATAGAGAATGAGTGACTTTCTAGACACATACAACCTCTCTCCATTCCTAAGAGGAGATGGAACGACATCGCCATGTATTTCATGAAAGGCATGTCGAGATCTCATAGAGGCAATGATGTAGTATAGGTGATCATCAATAGGTTTACCATGGTCACACACTTCTTACCAATCTTGGATACCTTTTCTATTGATGAGTTATTAAGGATTTTCTTTCGAAAGATAGTTTGACTTCATGGTGTACCATGTTCTATCATTTTAGACTGAGATGTCTATTTCACTTCACAATATTGGTAAGGGTTGTATGAAGCACTAGGTTCAGAGGTTATATTGAGTAATTCATATCACCATCGGTCTGAAGGGAAGTCCATGGAGACCATATAGGTGTTAAAGGATATGCTACTGGCATGTATCCTTGTTTTTGGAAGTTCATGGGAAAATCATATTCCTTTGGTTTATTTTTCCTAAACAAAATGTTTCAATAAATGATTCAAATGGATCCATATATTTCCCTTTATGGTATATCATTCTATTCACCTGTATACAGGCTCTAGGTGGGTGAGGAAGTTCTTCTGTGTCCTCATCTTGTGTTAGACACTTCAGATCAAGTTTAGCTAATTCAGAAGTGTATGGCTTCAACTTAGTCTAAGTAGAAGTCTTATACCAATCATTCCTATAAAACTATGGATTTCGAGGTGAGACATTGGTTATTTATGCATGTATCTCCTAGACTAGGTCATCTATGAATCATGAGATATGGAAAATTATTACCTTGATATGTGGAAACCTTTGAGATAGTGGAGAGAGTTGGGTCTGTAGCCTTTTGGTTTCTATTACCTTAGATATACCATGACACGAATGATGTCTTCCATGTTTATTAGCTTCAACAATATCATAATGAAGCATCTCATTCCTTTAACTCTAAGGATATTGATTTGGTGGTAGATGCATCCTTCAATGAGCATCTAATATATATCCTTGATCATAGCATGAAGGTTCTCCAAGGCTGGTTCATTCCTCTAGTCTGGGTACTATGGTAGTAGGGAATCATACAATATGATACCTAGGAGTGGTAGGATGATGTATATGGGTAGTGTTTGGAACACTTCCTAGATGATGTTCTACTACCATCGGAAGGGAAAATCGGGGATGTGTTGCATTAAAGAGGGGAGGTTGTAACGGTCCCATCATTTCATAAGGATACCTACCATTAATTTTTTGTTCTAATTCCTTTAAACATACCAAAATATGATTTCTAATAAATTAATATATATCCTATGTGTGACTAGGGATCATTTAGACCCTAAATACCCCAACTGGGAAGAAATAATCGGGACACATGATTATGGAATATTGTGCAGCCTATCCCATACAGTCTCCTTGAAACCATGCGACATTAAACAATGAGCACATGGGTTCCACATAGTATGTCTTCAACCTAAAAACCTACAGGGCACAACCATGTGAGATTTCATAGGTTTTGAAAAGTGATTTTTTGCATAGTTTTTTCACTGTTATTTTACCGTACACCTAACTATGTGATGTGCCTTTTAGTAGCAGTGAATGGCGCACACTTGGAGCATGGTTTGGATACGGTGCAACCGAACCGTCTTTAATGGTAAATATATTATGAATTACCATTTTTACCTTCTTAAATGATTTAAAAACTATTTTATTTCTTCTTACTTCTTTTCACTCCTTCTCTATTAGTTGAGATCTCCTCCCATGTGCATGAGTTCCTCTTCCCTCAAAAACTAGGTAGCAAAGTAACTGATCCATCCATCATCCATTTTTCTCACCGTTGGAAGTAGAAACATCAAAAAGGTAAGATATTAGATCTTCTATAATCTATTTCAAGGTTCTTTCTCCATCTTTTTATCTATTTAGGTTCAATGTTTTTTTCCCATTTATAGTGAATTTGAAGGTTTCATCAATTTCATCCAAACTAGCTCGAATCAAAGGATGAGATTAGACGAGGGGAGCTCTTTGAGGATAAGGTGGGTGGTATTGGATCATTCCCTCCATTTTTATTCATTATATTATTTTTTCCATTATGCCACTCACCAACCATTCCATTCCACCAATGACTCAAAATTTTAATTTAATGATTCTATGTGGTTCCGCACATGTATTATGATCCTAACAAGAAGATAATCCCCTATGAGTTTAATTACCTTGACCCAAACCCCACTAATGAGTGTTTTATACCCATTATGGCCTAATTTTCCCTTTTTTGAAATTGGTTAAACACCCTTGAGTGTGTCACTACACGACTAACACCATAAATTGAGTAATAGTATTGATTTGGGTTATAAGACATGAATTATTCCCCTAAACAACCATGCCATAAATTAAATGGTTGAATTAAATTAAATTTTCAAGTGCCAAATCCTCATGAAATATGAAATATAGGTTTTTTCCAATGAAATTCCTTGAATATTATTATAAATATGATCTAATGGATTGAATTAAATGAGAAAGACCCTCTATCTAGAATTTCATATAAATGTATTTCTTGTTTAATGACTTTACTATAGTTTTGAAGGTGAAACAAGGGGTTTCTACTTAAGGATCCCTTGGATGGAATCTTGTTCCTTCTTGATAATGTTGTTCATGGTTTGTAAAATCAATGGGGTGACACCAGCTATGTCTGGGTCAGGCTCACCAAGCATTATAAATGTTTACCTCCATGAGAGTGAAACTGTTTCCTAAGGGGAGACACATTGGATGAGCATGGAGGCATGATTGGTTGAACAATGCCTCTAGAGAGACTTCGGGCCCTTTATGTGATACCTGGTATGAAATAAGAGGATATTACCTGACTTGTCATACCATGATTAGAGTGAGAACTGGAACTTCATCCTTGGCCACCATGTATAGACTCATTAGAATATTAATCATATAAGGATTCCCTCGAGCGATACATGCAATGTCCTTTAAAAATTTCATGGTTGGGCTCAGGGTGTCTTGTTATATCGTATAAAGTAGTTTTAATTGAATTAAAATGAAATTTATGTTTTTAAATGAAAATTTATCAGTTGGATTAAAAAATATAAAGACATATCCTCCAAGCACAATCACAAGATTGGGGACAGTCTAGCCTATGGTGCTTATCCTTACTCACTTTACCATTTTAGGATCAATTGATTCAGACAGACCAACTTAGACCAAAGTAGGTATATTTGGTGGGAGTCCAAGTGTAACCGAGTTAAATGTGGTTATTTTATTATTTTTTTATTGCATTCAATTACTATGTAACATTGTTAAATTTATAATGCATGTTATGTATTGTCCTAGACACCAAGAGTTCTGACCACCTACGATTGTATCTCACACCCTACTCAAGAACCATTAGTATATGAGTAGACTTTATGGTTTTATGTTTATAAAAAGGTAATTATCCATCATCCAATGAATGATTTAAATCTTTAGGATTAAGCTTGGGGGTAAAGGACCGAGCCTATTCTCAAGATTCTAGTTGTAGTAATTGTTGGATCTTTTTTTTATTTTGATAGTATGTTGTTTATGATTTTAACCCCTACCCCACCAGAGTTATTTTTTGTATAGTTACATTACAATGAAATGATCATCATTTTATATATATTATTATTGAGCTTCCGCATGTTTCATTATTTTACAATGTTATTTTTTCTTTTATTTCCCCTGTTATCTATTGATACTGCTTCCAATATTTCAAATTATATATATATATATATATATCTATTTCTACGCACTACTCGGATCAATGAGGGCATAGTATCCCCATGGAATTACCCAAGGCTCTTGCTGTTTTTCGGTATCCTCTGACATTTGGGGATCCATGATTAAGGTATTATGGCCAACCATCATAGAGAATAGGTGAGTGGAATTTGTGTCGGGATGCTATAACATTGATCTCCATCCCCGGGTTTATTGGGGGTGGGTTATGGTTTTCATCGCTCTGGCCCCGTTGGGTCGGGTCATGATAAACAGAATCTATAAAATGTGTATAAGAATGTTTGGGAGTTATCTTGGTAGGTGTTGGATGAGCTAAATTTATTGATATTTGTGAATAAGTGAGGGGAGTTAGTTCCCTTTTATAATTGAGGTGGGTGGAATACATGTACTTTTCAATTTTTTTGAATAATACCATGCCACTTTCATAGACATATGGCTCCAAAGTGAATCATATTTTAAGAATAAAATGATTATTTTGAAATAAAACCAAATAATGGGGTTTTATCAATTTTTTAGGTTATTTTTTCCCTTATCTTTATATATTAACCCCATGGTAAAATCATTTTAACATTAACCATGATAATTAAATATTATTAATTTTTACTATTTATTATTTCCAAAAAATTAAGTTGGCCTTATTACATAATATTAATTATGATGATTCCAAATATAAAATAAATTTTATCAAATTCAATATATATATATATATGGTATAATTTTATTTAAAAACATACCATAAAAACATTTCAAAAAGCTTTTTTCAATGAATGCATTATTCAAACAGTAGATGATCTTATATTAACTATATGACTAGTAATAATAATTCTATGGATTTAAATTAATATAAATATATTTATAATATATAAATTTATTTAAAATAATTTTTTATTACAAATTATTTTAATTAATTAAAATGAAAATACATTATGCCTTTTAAGAAATAGTTTTCTAAAAAATATCTTGTTCTACCTCTAAATATTCTTATCTTTATTTCCTTAAAATTGGTAGTCAATAAATTTATAATTCCAAATATCATAAAAAATTTTAATAAATAAAAGTAGAAATAGTTAAATACTACATTTTATGTTACTCATAAAATCTAAATTCTAAGGGAAAATTTCAAAAAAAAATCATTCTTGCATTATTTTATCCAAGTAAGTTCAAAATCGATATTCATCCTATCAAATTAAAATTTTTGTACAGTTAAATATTAAAATATTAATTTTATTAATATTTTACTAAAATATAATTTCCAATTATTATAATTTAGTCTTAGGTGTTACATGTATGGAACAAACTAATGATCCACAACACATTGTAATAATGTTTAAATGATTCAGGCCTCAGAAACGCCCATCAATCAATAGGCATAAAATCCACTTATGGAAGAACAATAGATAATTTCCATAGAGAATATATTTCTCATTTTGGGATGTAATGATAGGTAGAAGGTTTTAATATCAGTTTATCATATTTCAGGGGATGTGGATCGGTGATGGTCATTGATTCAAAACACTAAACATGTGGAGGAAATCTTGGTCATGATATGGAATGGTTTTAAGAAACAATTCATGAAAAAATATTTTCCTTGTGAACAATAGGTGGATAGGGAAAGAAAATTATTGAGTCTATAAAAAGGGAGAGGAAAATTTTACCGAGTATGAAGTTATATTTACAAGTTTAGAAAGGAATATTGCGGACTATATACATAATCCAAAGAGAAATATTGACTATTTCATTGATGGAATTAAGTTAGTCCTCCGAAGGTAAATAATACCCAAAAGATTATCATTATATGAGGATATATTTTCATTTTCTTTCAAGATAGAGAAATAATTTTGAAATTCTTGTAGCTTATAAGGAAATCAAGAAAACAAGAGGATGGTGGATAAAAAATGGATAATGGGAAGAAGAGAAAGGGTAATTTTACAAAATGTGATACTTATAAAAGGAAACACCTTAGAACATGCCTAGTTGGAAGATGAGTTTTCATCATGTGTTGAAAAAAATCTCATCATTCTCATGAATTCATGGTTAAGGTAGAATCCATCATAGTACAATGATTTAACAGTAAGTAAATGGGGAACTATTCTATCCAATACCCCAAATGTAAAGGGATCTTAGCACAGAAGATGCCAAGGGGAGAAGGCCAAGATTATGAAATTACTAAATATGCCTTGTATGTTCATAGTGACATAGTAAAAGGTACACTTATCATCCACTATATGATTTAAAATATTTTATTAGATTCTGGTTCTATACACTCTTTTATATCTAAATAATTTTCTAAGGGTATCGCATCACCACCTCAACGATTAGATATTGAGTTGGGGGTGAAAACTACTAATGGTATAGTGACATGATATTATGTCTATAAATCCTATAAAATAGTGGTTTTTGGGATGGTTCTTCCTGTGAATCTTGTTAATCTTATTCATGTTGAATTTGACATAATTTTGGGTATGTATTACCTCCCTCAATATAAAGACCATATCATTTATCGATGAATAGAAGTTATATTTGGTATTCTAAATCAACTATAAATCATTTATTTGTTCAAGTGTGAACTTGTAAACCCAATGGAAATTACTTAAATCGTATGGGATTTATTACATATTCATGATGGATATTTAACTCAAATGGTTGTGGAGAAACTCAACATTTAATGTGTGCCTATTGGTCGTGAATATTATGATGTATTTCTTGAAGACTTGTTCTGTATTACCTGAATATTAAAGTTTAGTTTTCAATAGATATCACACTTGGTTCTATTCTTATTTCAATGGCAACATACAGAATGTCCTTGATTGAATTACAAGAATTGAAGAAGAAATTATAAGGGAATCTATATAATGGATTCATTCTTCTTAGTTCTTCTCCATGGGGTTCACAAATTGTTTTTGTTAATAAAGAATATGGTTAAATGTGTATTTGCATTATTATCAGTAACTTAAAATGACCACAATTAAGAACAAGAATTTTATAGCTTGTATAGATGATATGTTTGATCAATTATGAGAAGCTCTATATTTTTCAAATATTGATATTTTATCTAGATATCATTAACTAAGTATCAAGAAGAAATATATACCCAATAAATCCTTCCATATGAGCTACGATCATTATGAATATATATTAATTTTATTTGGACATAGAAATTATCCTAAAATGTTCATAGATTTAATGAATAGAGTATTTATAGATTAACTTGATCAGTTTTGGTAGTATTTACAATTGATATTCTAATATATTCAAAGAGAGAGAAAGTGAATAAATAGAATTTAAGAATTTCATTAAAGAAACAAATATATGAGAAATTTAATGGTAAATTTAAAAATTATGAATATGAATTCACAAAATTTTATTCTTGGGTCATATAATCCCAAGTGTGCCTATATTAGTGGATGATTCAAAAACAAATGTTATTGATAAATGACCAAGAACAACCATAGTAATCAATATTTTTTGTTTTATTAGGTTGGTTGGATGATACCAATGATTTTTTAAATATTACTCATGCCTATTTATTCCACTAACCAAGTTGACTCAGAAGTGTGTTACATTCATATAGACAGATGAATGTGAAGAGAGTTTTAATGAACTGAAGATAAGGTTGGTTTGTGTGCTTATTTTTACACAACTCTACAATTGATAAGGGTTTGTGATCAATAGTAATGAATTAAATAATGGACTATGATGCATCCTCAGGTAGAACTATATAGTGATATCTTATGCATTACATGAATTGAAATATCATGGTCAAAATTACCCAACTCATGATTTGGAGATTGCAATAGTATTTTTTAATTGAAAATATGGAGGCTTTATCTGTATAGTGAAGGGTGTGATCTATATAAAGATAATAAAATATTGAATTATATATTTACAGAAAATGAGTTGAATATGTTCTAAAAAATATGGTTGGTGTTGATCAAAGAATGTGATTTCTTAATACATTACCACCCTAAGAAGATGAATAAGCTGGTTGATTCTCTAAGTTAGAAAGACCGCGAATGGTTATCTATGATGAGGATAAAAAAAGATCTAATATTTATATATTTTAAAAAGGTGGATATTGAAATATTAAAGTAATGGGGTCAAACATATCTTTCTCAAATTAGTGGTCAAAATCTATCTATTTGAAGATAAATACGAACAAATGAAATATATAGAACCCTAAAAGAATGTAAGATATATTCTTATGTTAATCTTTGATTGTGATAGAATGAAAAGTTTAAAAAATTATGTTTTTGTCCCATCAATAATACACATTAATAAGGATATTTTGGGAAAATATAATAATTCATCATTCTCTATTTATCCTGTAAGTACAAATATGTATAGAGATTTAAAATAATATTTTGTGTGGGACAACTTAAAGAGAGATATTGTGTAGTATGTATCTTTACACCAGGTATGTCATGAAATATGGTATGAGAGACTTAAAAAGAATGGTATGTTACTATAATTACCCATACCATAATGAAATTTGGAAAACAACACCATGGATTTTTTCATCGAACACCCTAAAACATCGAAAGTCTATAATTCTATTTGGGTTGTAGTTAATCACCATAAATATTTAGAACACTCCATTACTATCAAATAATATGTCTCTCTTAACCAACATTCCAAAATATTCAATAATTAAGTAGTAAGGATTCATGGATTACCAGATTTTGTTGTATCTAATCAGGATCTAAGGTATACCTAGATGTCCTAGAAAAGTCTTCAGTGATCTCTGGATACAAAGTTGAGATTCTGTATTTCTTATCTTCCTTAGGAATATATATAGTCTAAGAGAACCATTAAAACCCTATAGGATATGTTGAGATATTTTCTATGTATTTTGATGGTATTTGGGATCAAAAAAATCATCTAGTCGAGTTTTCTTACTACAATAGCTTTCACTCGGACATTCAAATAGATCCGTATGAATCCCAATACAAAAATATGGGTATAACTCCAATGAGTTTGGATAAATTTTGATAAATGAATATATTGGTACCTAATAGAGTTGAGGAAATGGTGGATAAAGTCATAACAATTCAAAAGAACATCATGGTAGCTAATAGTTGACAACAAAGTTATGCGAGTAATCATCAGTGAGATGTAGTGATCCAAGATGGTGAGAAAGTGTTTATATGAATTTATCTATGCAAGAAAGTTTTGATATTTGGGAAGAAATGAAAGCTAACACATAGGTATATTGTCAGCCTTGATATTATTGAACAAGTGGGATGGTAGCTTATTTCTTGGAAATTCCACTGAACCTCTCTCAAGTTCATAAGGTGTTCCATAAATCTCTCCCGTGGAAGTACATATATGGTCGTTCACATGTACTAAACTTAGTGGGAATATTTCTAGAGAATGAAATTTATTATGAATAAAAACTAATAGAAATCTTGGATCATATAAATAAAGGGATACTAAATAAGACTACTCATCTAGTTAAAGATATTTGGAGAATAAAAAAATTCAATTAAGCTATATGGGTACCTGAGGATGTCGTGAGGTAGAGATATCCTAATTTTTTGTATCATATACATTGAATTTTGAGGTATAAATTCATTTTATGTGGGTTATAATGTAACAGCCATAGATTTTATGATATGTTTCTTTTAAATAAATTTATTTTCTTCTATAGCTTTATATACGTGCAACCCCAAGTCTAAACAAACCACAATATAGATTACCCTTATATCATAGAAGTTAAATTAGTGGTATAAATAGGATTAACAACTTTTTAAAAAAATGTACATAGGATTTAGATAAAGTAAATTTTAATTTTGTAAAGTTTAAATATATTTAAAAAATGTACCATTTATTTATAATGTTTTTATTTTTTTTATGAGTAAATAATATAAATAATTTTCTAAATATTTTTCAAAATATATTTTAAAATGAAATTTATTTTTGAAATCGTTGTTTCAAAATTATCTTATAGTGAAATTTTGATAATTTTCATAAAATGTTAATTCTTCCAGGAAAAATCATAAATACTTAATAGTATAAAAAATATATTTTAAATTAATAAATTTAAAAAGATCCTAGTTGTTTTAATATTGTTTTAAAAGTAAAATTACTTTAATTATATTATGATTAATTGAATTTAGTTCAATTTAATTAATGTTTTGTTGAATTTGGATATAAAAACATTTTATAAATAATAAAACTTTTTATTTGGAAAACAACTTTTCGTTATGCTTGAAGATCTAATTTTAAAATAAAAATTTTCACTTATAAGAATTTAATTTGAAAAAAATTATTCCCTATTTGGGATAATCATAGTTAATATTATCTAAAAAGGTTGAAATAACTTTTGTTCATAATGAATAATAAAAATAATAATTTTTTTCCATTGTTACGGTTAAACTATGATTACTGAGGGTTAAACTAAAGATATAAGGGTTAAAATGACATTAAAACATGTATAATTATTATATTTTTCTATATTTATAAATTACATCATCTTAATTTTGGTAATGGTATTTTTTTAATTCTTAATTCCAAGAAAGTGACATGAAAGATTTTCAAAAAATTGAAAAATTATAATTGTGTCACTCACCTACATTATAAAAGTGAACACACTCTCGTATACTCTATACAATTATATAAAATTATATATAACACAATAACTTATCAAATAAATTCCTTAAATCCACCCCCACAACCTAGAGTCTCTGTATTGATCATAACACTATCCTAAGAAGGAATTATTTATAAAATATATAGAGGTTCTCTTTAGAAGAGGTACAATTCTTAACCACATGTCTTCAATTTATTTATTCTTATACCAAGTTCAAATATTCTAAAAATGTGAGGAAAAAATAAAAAAAATTATATTATATATATTGATATTCTATTACATTAATGTAGTAACCTATACCCATCACCTCTTCTATTAAATGGGAAATGAAACTGTCACTCATGCGTACAACGGACTATGACCTCATGAACCGACGTAATTCATTTTGCATCAACACCTCTCGTGGATTGATATAATTATGGATTTAATTAATATATATGATATTAATGACACAGCCATAATTTTTTTATTTTAATATCACATATAACATCTTATATTATAATCCTTTGAAAAATGATAAGGCCACCCGTGCGTGCGTGTGAACTAACACCTTCATGAAGATGTGATATGTTTTTCATTTTATTTCTAAATAGATGGTAATAAGGTTATATTTAATGAAAATATATGATATATATTATATAAAAATAATTATTTAAATTTCAATTATGATTTAAGTTTATTTTTTTCAATCGACTGAAAAAATGGAAACAACATTCATGTGTATGTACGACCAACCATCTCCATGAATGGTGTAATTCAATTATCCATATCTAATTTTAGGGATGAATATAACTATGTATTTATTTAATATATATGAAACTTATATAATTTCTAAAATGTTTTATTTGATGGAACCATGATCAATGTATATATACTGAAACTACTGAACTAAAAAATATATTAAAAACGAAGCAGTTATTACCTGAAACAACCATTTTAACAAAGAATTATTAATAAATGAGTGATAAACGATGGTACATAAATAATATATAGTATAATATATATTATTATTATTTTTTAGTATATTTATAATAAATATATATTTGTTATATATGAGGTTTAGAAATATTTGAAGGATTTTGAACATGTTATAAGAGTTTATTAAGCAATATCATCAATATTCGAGATTTTTTTAATTTATGTACATTCTTGGGAAATTATTTTATATTTATCTCTTAAAAACAATATATTTTATTCTCCTCTATTTAATTATATAAATAAAATTTTATCACTTGATTTTCATCTCTTTAGTTATTCAATAAAATGAAATTATGGTTTTAAAGAAAACTAATCATGCTTTTCTACAATGTTAGAAATATTTCTCTTCCATGTCCATATTTTACTAAAAATGTAAACATGGTTTTTTTAAATTCTACAATTATTTATTAAACAAATTTTTACCCGTGTTTTACTCACAAAAAAAATTAAATGTAAACTTATTTTCTTTTCTGATTGATGTAATTTTTGAACTTTTAACAATAATGTGTATGGAATATTGTTTTTAACTTATACGACATATATAGAATTACCTTCCATCATGAAAACTTGTTACTTTGAAGATTTATTTATAAATTACAAGGTTATTTTAAAATAAAATTTTTATCTTAATTTTATTGAATTATTCTAGAAATTAATTAATTGATTTCGAATAAAAAATAATATTTTCCTCATGATATTTTACAATGATATTTGTAAAGTATTTTCAACCATGTTAACATCAATTGTTGAATATTATTATTATGATATAATATAATAATACCATACACAATATTTATATGGATGGTTTTAATGAATTTTATTAGGGAAAGTATTGATATTCAAAATGATAATTTTACCAATATGCGTAGTGATTTATTTTTTAATGCATGTTGGTTAAGTTTTATTGATTATTCATGTGATGAAATCATTGGAGTTATTAAGTGAAGGGTAGTGATAAGAATAAAAAAGACCATAGATGTATCAGTTGGTCTCATGATACAAACTATATTAGTATTTGGTGGAGGTCTTACCAATATATGTAAGATATCTTGGCATTAGGACTCTATAGTAGGTTTCAGATGTCCAACTATATCCATTCCATCATTATGAAATTAGTAATTTATGTACATGTGGTTATTTGATTATGTTATGATATCCATGGATAAGTCTATATCACATTTTATTATATATATGCAATTATTTGATTATACGTTATTCTATCGATATTATTTATACCATATCAGCTTCCGCAGCATGCATACCCTTACTACGAATTTGAGATCACCTCATTCTTATCTTTACTTTCCCTAGTATCTTAGCAATTGTATTATGATTGATACAAAGGGATATGATAAATGGATTAATGGTGTTATCATAAAAAATAATATGATTTATTTTATGTTTTCAAATGTAATTTTGGATTCAATTATGTAACAGGTTTTCTAAGACTGCTAAAAATATTCAGTCCTTTGGGTTGTGATTTATTATATCCAATTCCAATATGATAAATTAACCATCATCTATATTATACTACGGTTAGGTTATTTATATATTAGTTCACTTCTACATAACCAAATATTCCTGATCCCACGTCTCCATGATACCCCATATGAACTGCCATAATAAATGGAGAGGGGGAGTTGTTTTACTCTGTAGTACTTTTTCCCAGTGATCTGTAATATGAATTGGTTTCTCAACCACAGATTTGTCAGGTTAAGGATCAAAATATTATCATTAAAACACATGTTAAGGTTCCATTTGATACCTCCTCAGCTTGGATACATCAAACACATCATGAATAAATTTTAAGATAGATGGAAATTTCTACCAATATACGACATTTCCAATCTATTAAATGATCTCAACGGGGTCATCGATCCTCAATTAAAACATACCCTACATAAATAGATGATGGTGTCCATTTTGAGATAAAACTCAAAGGATTACTTGATCACTGAACTCAAAATATAGTAGCCAATGATGATGGATTATATAGTATTTATGACAACTTTATTCTACGAGCAATCTCTTTAGGATCATCTGTACTTTTTCATCATTTCATAATCAATGATCATTCAGACCATAGGGATCAAATGTAATTCTTCATAGGGATCCATATTATCAAATTCCTGATAACTTATTTTATTGTAAAATTCAACCAGTGGTAGTTTATTTTCACAAGCACCACCTAAATCAAGAACGCATTCTCAAATCATGTTCTAAAGAACCTAAATATTTGTACCTATCTTCCTATTCATATTTGTACTATATTTTATGCTAAATTTCAACATGGAACTCATTATATCTTTAAAAAAATTCGAAAATATGTATTTTAATGGTAGTCTCTATCCAAAACAATCATAGAGGGAAGCAGATAAAGCCTAACAACCTCCCCAAATTACCTGTTCTCAGGAAAAAATACCTTCGTTGTCTCCTTGATAAAGAGGAAGTATTTTGATTTAATAATATGATCAATTATTACAAAAATTAACTCCTTACAACTAGGATTTTTTAGAAAACTAATGATTAAGTCCATGGAAATATTATCCCACTTCCAAACCATAATGGGTGAGGGTTAAAACAAACTCGTAGGTCTCCGGGATTTATCTTTATTCCTCTAACAAATAAGGATCTATTACATGAAATATGTAATTGAAGGCCTCATCCTAGTAAACCAATACCAACGCCTCAAGTCATGATACATTTTCTAAGTCCTAAGGTGAACAAACTAACAATATCGGTTTCCACATTCCATCAACTCCCACCATATAAAAATCAGAATGTACAACCTACCCCAAAAACACAAGGCACTAGTAGGAGACCAAGACCACTCTATAGATGTCTTCCCACAATTTAGGTTTTTAGTAAAACACTGAAAATCGAAGTCTATTAGTTTTTAAGCTAAACTAGGTCATCAAATAACAATTTATCCTTTATAGAATCTAGGAACACCTTCCTACCAACCTATTCCCTCCAAATAATATATTAGATAATAAAATCATTAGAGACCACTTATCCACTTATTCATTTATGGATTGGGTTAGAAATTTCTTTTTCAATACATTGTATACCACATTTCACTTCCTAGAAGATTAAGTAATATCAAAATAAATATTTTATGACACTCAGACCAATGTCTCAATTTAATTTTTTGATCCATCTATATAAAAATTTACTTTATGATTTTATGATTAAAATATATTGAAACCCACTCCCAAAAAAGATAGTGACATCACATTTAGAGTGAATACATAACCCCTTCTAACTCAAGATCTTGGATAGGTTAGTTCATCTCATGATTGTGTCATTGGTGTAGTCCATAAACTGCCACCTACTTTTATTGTATCAAGACACACCCAAAACCTCTTCTTGAAAAAAAAAATTCATAACCTAAACCTGGTTCAGGATGAATCATAACTAGATCTGAATACAACCTCAAATTTAGTTCCTTAAAAGATCTCTGAAATTTTACCTCCCACTGAATATTTACACCTGTAATTCATTCAAAATAATTGATGTTCTATTAGTGTTCCAAGGATTATATCCAAATGTTTCATTTGTTCCTCATATGGTTAAGAGTAAACAACAATATCAACCAAAAACATGAATATGAATTATTCGAAGATCTAATGAATGATCTGGATCACTAATTCCATAAATACCATTGGGTAATTAATGTTATTTAATAGAATAAAAATAAAATATAAATGATAATACAATTTTTGAAACACAATATTAGATATATCCTCCTTTAAAACTCTCAACTAGTGGTATCCTGACTAAATGTCAAAAATTAAAAACTGGAGTAGCCCTCTGAGTTTATCAATGAGATCATGAATTATAGGAAAGGGATATTAATTATTAATTTTAACTTCATTAATATTCTAATAATCAATGAAAATCATGTGGTTTTCATCTGGATTATAGGAAAAAAGGATGTGAAATTCCTAAAGTGACACAAATGAGTGAATAAATCCCTTAGCCTCAAAATCTAAAAGATGGAACTTATTTTCTATTAAATCATCATGTTCCCTATGATAATATGGCATGGAAATGAGAATCATACCTAGAAGCGGTTCAATAGTGAACTCAACCTCTCTCTGTGGTGGTAACCCAGGAAAATAATCCATAAATACCTTGAGATACATAGTCACCACTGCAGGACATGGGATTCCCAAGTGGGAGCAAGTAATATAAAGGAATAACGTTTACAGTTTCCTTGGAATCATCTATTATTAAGGGACAACATGCACCAACATCCTGGATCTTGAATCCTACTCGCCCTAAATTATATTAAATTCCCCATCATGAGATAAAAACTAAACTCAATAAAAATAAGATTTGATCTAGGCCTTAACATTAATAAGCCAATATATTATAATAATAAAGTTGAATATATAAATATAAATAACCAAGAAATACCACCCCACCTCAAAGTCGACTATCATAACCTGAAATACTGGACATCGTAAAAATAGTATAAGAAACAAGAAAGACATCAGAAAAATTTCACTATAGAATATATATGAGAGTAAAGATCTCATATCTCTAATAAATGGCAACCAAGTCGAGTTATAATATATTTTTTATTCTTCCATTTGGATTTAATAACATTGTTTATTCATAAAATAACAAAAAATGTTCGTACAAGGACCAACAAATGATAACTAAAGTAAATAATCAACTAAGTCCTACCTCACCAAGGCACTGTCTTACCCTCAATTTCATCATTGAGCCTCTAATAACTTGTGAATTTTTAAGTGGTCAAGCATTCATTCATCGTATTAATCATCATTCATGTAACCTCCCACACATTATCAATTTTTTGTGTATAGTTAGGGGTGTTACTGGCCTTAGGTTATATCCCCAAGACTCCAAAGTCTATAAATAAATTCCAAGGGAATAATGAACAGTTGGGGGATAATTTTCCTTATAAAATAAAACACCCTTATAACACCCAATATGAATATTAAAAATACATTATGATGTATGATAAACAATACAACCAAGTACAAACCACAACATAATAATCTCAAAGTGATAATGGAAACTTGTCAAACAACTAGTAATACCAAAAGGAAAACAAGACAATAAGGACCACAAAACCAAAACCAATAAAAGACCCCAACAACCCAACTACAATATCAAACTCCACATTCCATTACCAAGGAATCATGATGCATCACTAGAGAAGTATGATACCATTCCCATTCTTCTTTCCTATGAGATGACATATTCAAATGCACTGAAGTTCCCAAGAAGGGGGTGAGTATAAAACCAATAGGATTTGCCTAAACATACCAACACATATCACTAGGACAAGAATCAATTAGAACATTTTATATTAATTATTTTAAAATTGATAATACTTTATATAATCCATAAATAAAACCATTGTTAGATAAACCGTAAACAAACATAAAATAGTTTCTTAAAAAATTTGGAAAAATCATCTCCATGTCTACAAACACACAACCACATCTCAAACTCATGTTTGGTGTTTCAAAATGATGGTGGAACTTCACGAACCTGATCTATCCCACTTTTGACAATGGTTCATCAAGACCATAACCCATCATCAATAACTCACACCAACCTAACTACTCAATGTTCCATGCCAGAACCATTCATATAAAAACAACACTTTCATTGGAACATTTAATCAAACATCTTGTATTCTTTAAAAATATTTCATAATTTCAAAAAATTCATTTTAAAATTGAATAGAATGAGGGATTTCCCAAATCTATCAAATTTTACCAACATTAAAAATGAAAAAACGATAAGGTTTTATTTTAAAAATAAAAAAATAGTTTCCAAATCCAAACAAACCAATTTAAAAAAACCAATCCTCCATGTTCTAGAAAAAGTGGAGTTGTGAGAGCATCCACATACCTCTCAATGGATAGATAAAACTAATAACTATATTATAATACTTGACATTGGTCCTTGTATCTTATTTCCATCATTGGATACAACATGATCTCATCATTATACTCAATAATAAAAATAGATATATTCATGGTGGAATAGATCTCATAATTCATGTGAGAGAAAATAAGAGGACCTAAAGAGATAGAGAGAAAAACCAGGACGTACCTGTGAAAAAAATTTACAATCCACTTTTATTATATAAAATATAATTATAGAATAAAGGAAATCACCAAAATAGTCTTAGGTGGGAGGGGAATTCGAGACCCTAGAAAAATAGAAGAAGAATGAGGGTTTCAAGGACTTAAACAAAATTAAAATTGCATTTTTAGATTAATTAATCCACATCACATGGTTTGGCCACCTGATTTGGAAGACCATGTGCCAACTGTGTAGTGGTACTACCTCAAACAAACCCCTCTCAAAATTATATTAAATAATTAGAAAAACTATGCATGAACCTTACTATTCCCTCCCTTTCACATTGCATAGTTTCTCCTAGTCACTCATATGGTTTAGAAAATGCATGCTCCAACTATGTACTTAATCAATGAATCCAAAAAAAATTCATGATTTCATGGATATGTTTCACAGTTTCAAGTAACTGTTCTCAAACCATGAGCCTCCAAAAACACTCCCATATCACTCCATAACCTCTCAGAAACATCCTAACCATAGACCATTACATATATGAGATTAAATTAGATAATAAAAGGTTAAAGTTATGGAATCTGGAGGTTCTAATTTCTCCCCACCATTGGCCTTTCTATCCTTGTAACTAAATAGTTTTGTGGTTCTTTGGAAGAGTGTGGGATATTTATCTAACAGTTCCTTTTTCATGTTCCCAAGTCTCTTCTTAATGATGATCATGATTCCATAAAACCCATACTAAAATGATTCTTTACCCATTAAATATATTCTATTGACTATCCATAATCTTTATTGGCACATGAATCAAAATAGCATTTGGTTCAAGATCAATATTGTTCCATTGAATCACATCGTCAAAATTAGGTTGCTACTTATTTAATTGTGATACACGGAACACATTATGCACTGAACTAAATCTTCTTGATAAATCTGACTGATAATCAAAATCTAAAACTCTTTTGAGTATCTCAAAGGGTCTAATGTGTCAATGAGATAACTTGACTTTGTTACCAAAATGATGATGTCCCATACATGGAGATATTATTAAGAAAACATAATCAGCTACCTCAATTGATAGTTGTTGATGTTGGTGATCCACACATTTTTTTGATGACAATGATAAATCATGGTTCTATTTCTTATCATTTGAATCTTATTCGTTTTATCACGAACACGACTCAATATGATACGTGAATCATGAAACATTTCCACCCAACAAAGTGTAGATCGACAAGGAGAGCCAACAATAGCTTTGAAAGGAGGCATATATATCAAGGCCTGATTAATGATATTATATGAGAACTCCACTAATGGTATCTTCTCTTCCAATGAGACTCAAGATTCCATCACACAATCCCTAATCATGTATTCCAATATTTGGATTATCCTTCCAAATTATCCATCTGTTTGAGGATGATAAGTTATATACATATACAACTATATTTTAAGGGATTTCTTTAAGGATTTGCAAAACCAATATATAAATTTACGATCCAAATTTAACACTATCAAATTTGGAACCCCATGCATATTTATAATCTAATGAATTTAGAATTTAGAAAAATCTTCCATCATATTGGATTCATTAATAGGGATTATTTGGGGTGAATTCATGAGCTAAGACAAAATAACCCATATAGAATCTTGTTTCTGAACTGTTTTTAGAAGACTTGTCACAAAATCCATAGCTTTTTTCTCCCATTTCCCCAAGGTAATTGGTAACGAATTCAATATACCAGCTGGTCAATATCCCTCTTCCTTGACATAATCATAGGTGAGGAATCTCTAAAAAAACACTTCCACTTTTCTATTCATTCCAATCCGCCAAAATTGTGTTCTCATCGCGTTGTACATTCTCAAGATACTGGGATGAATAACCTGTTTTGAATGGCGATAGGCATTTGGAAGTTATTCCAAATAAATTAGGGGAACAAAAGTATAATCTATAAACTAATGAATAGATCTCATATTTAGAATACATACCTTAATGGTATCCCTACTATAGAGTTTTTGACCTCATGGATAGACATTATGGATCATATTTATGAATATCCTCTACCTGTGTACCCAAATCAGGATAAAAATGACTCAAAATAAAGCTACAACATTACATTTATTGTTTCAATATAGATTTATTTTTTTTAACTAATATTATTTTCCACTAATCTAAGAATTATTTATCCAACTGGTTGTATGAATTCCTACTCAATGCATCTTCTATAATATTTCCCTTACTTAGTGTATACATTAAGTAAAATTAAAATATATAAAGATATTTTATCCATTTCTTTTTTCTTATGTTTAAGTTTCTTTTTGAGAAAATATGTTTCAATATATTATGGTTTGTAAACCCCATAAATTTATCACAAAAGAGATAACAACACAATGTCTTCAAATCATGAAATACAACATTTAGTTTCAAATCATGTGTCAAGTAGTTTAACTTGTTTACTCATCACTGTTGTGAGATATAATAAACAATATGATCTCCCTGAATGAGAATTTATCTCAACCCATATCTCAATGCATTACAACAGACCACATAGTCTTTATTTATCACACGAAAGGTAAGGATAAGTGATGAAGTGAGATGAACTGTGAGTTATTAGAATGATTTCTATATATCAATACTCTAAAAAAGGAATAAATTTTCTTTTAATGTATATATTTGGAAAGAATGTTTGTGAAGATTCATTAAAAAAAGATCATGTGGTAACCCACTAAGTAAATGAAACCGTGTATCTCAAAAATATTCTTTGATAGTAGTGTTGTTGTGAAAACATACATTTTTCTAGAACTATAAATATTAATTTTTTTGATATGATGTGACCATGGAAATATAACTCATTTATCCATTAATCTCATTTTTAAATCTTTTCATAAAGGAACTTTTCCTGTAATATTCCCAACACTATACCCAAGTGTTTTTCATGATATGATTTATTATTAAAATACACCGGAATTCCTTCCATGAATACCACTAAAAAGTTTCAAGATGCCTCTAAAATATTTGATTCATCAATTACATAAATACCACTGGTGTATTTGGAAGACTAAAATGCATAACCACTTACTAATAAGGGTTAGAGAAATTCCATAAATCTATTTTTAGAATATCCCCCTTCCAAACTCAAAGTAAATGAATCCCCAATCACAAATAAATTTTCAAGAACCATAAGGCACACCTATATTGACCAAATAGATCATAAATTTATGGGAATAAGATACTTTTTCTTTATCATAAACTGATCTATATTTCAAAAATTCACAAATATATAAAGAGTTCCACCTACCTTCTTTACAAGCAAGATTGGTGTTGCCTATGGAGACATGATCGGTCCAATGAAACCATTTATTTAAAGATCCTATAAATGAAATTTTTATTCCCTTAATTCCATTGGATCCATACTGTATGATAGAAGTGAAATAGTACTGGTCCCTGTTATGATATAAATAATATATTAAACTTCTCTTTTCAGTGGAAACCCTAAAAATTTCAAGAAAAACAACAAGAAGTTGATCAACTATTCTTGGAAAATATCTATTTTTAATTTCACTACTGGAAACCTGACTTTTCCCAACTCTTCTATACCAACGGATTATAAAAATCGTTGGTAAAGGTCCTTTTTTCCAACGGTTTGGCCAAACAGTTGGGAAATCCCACTTTGTGGCCACTTTTCCCAATGGTTTGCCAAAGCCATTGGGAAAAGGTATACCTATCCCAACGGTTTGGCCAAACCATTTGGAAAAGTCCACTTTGTGGCCACCTTTCCCAACGGTTTGGCCAAACCGTTGGGATAGTTATACCCTTTCCCAATGGTTTTGGAAAACCGTTGGGAAAAGATCACTTTGTGGACACCTTTCCCAACGGTTTCTCCAAACCATTGGGAAAGGGTATACCTATCCCAACGGTTTTCCAAAACCTTTGGGAAAGGTCCCCTAGAAATCAACCTTCAGCTCAAAATGAATTCCAATTCTCAAGAACTATACCAACGGTTGTCAAAACCGTTGGTATAGGTCCTGAGAATTTTTATCATATCTTCTTACCGAGAACATTATATAAATCAAAATATAAAATAATTATTACAATACATATATATATTTATGTAATTATGTTCACAAAAGTCATGTTAGGTTAGTGGTTAAGTCGTTCAATGATAAACTAGGGGTCCTGGGATCAAATCCCAGTGAATGTTTTTTTTTTGAAATACATATACCAACGGTTCCATAACCGTTGGTATATATTTTCATATTACATATACCAACGGTTTCCAAAACCATTGGTATAGGTCTATACCAACGGTTTTCACAAAACCATTGGTATAGACCTATCCCAACGGCTTACTTGGCTACGTTTCTCCAAACTGTTGGTATAGGCTATACCAACGGTTTGGAGTCCTATTACAACAGTTCCAAACCATTGGTATATGTTAGTTTTCCAGTAGTGTTTCATTCATTGATGATAACTTGACCACTACCAAATGGTAATATATAGTTCCAACCACTGATGTGAATGTTCCTACTCTATGTGAATCTCCTGCCCGTTCACATTTAAGGATATTCTTTACACCATCAGAAGATGTGAAACAAACTTACTTGGCATAACTGTCAATATGGGATATATTTTTTATCAACCAATACATTCCCAAAATTGTATAATATATGTCCATATATATTATATATAATTCACATAAATATTATTCCCCATCGATAGTCATCTTACATGATACACATTTAAAATCGTGATACAGTCATTGTCTAATGGGATTTTTCAATTTCAAAATAGAAGGCATCATCTCAACATCAGAACAAATAATATAAAGAACAACATGAGAAATAAAATAGTTGGAAACAACCATATCAAACTGGTCCAGAAAACATGTATAATTCACCACAATAATAACTCAAATTGTTTAAGGATCTGATTGATCATCCACAATAACTTTCTCTATACCATACAATTTCAAATCACTTCACTTTTTATTTGTTTCCCAATTGTGATTTACTTTTTTGAGGATTCATGATATTACTAGAATCACATTGCCTCACTTGACTCTTAGGATGATAATTATTCTGAAAAGATCAACTTATTTATGCATAATATGTATAATAAACTATATTCCTAGCACTAGGATTGAGAGATATATGAAAAAATCATTGTAGATGTCCCAACTTGTGATAACTGTGACATGATTTTGGTGGTGTCATACAATCCCAGTTAAAATTATCATGTGATATACACTATAAAAAAATAGTATTACTATTGGTTCATGAAAGAAAATGAATTGACCTTTTTTCTGGTTCTGAGATCCTCCACCACTTTCAAAATAGGTGTCACTATTCCTCTTATTCCTAGAATTTGAGTTAGCACATTCTTCAGCAGAGATAAACATGCTTCATCCATATGGACTACTAAAAATATATGTGTCTACCACCTTTTATCAATTCACCATAATTTTATAGACTAAAATATAAATGAAATCAATATTCATGTAGATTTTCGATCATATCTCTGAAAACAAATTGCATGCTATAAAGTATGCACTTGAAACTACTTCTCGTGCAAAGAGAACACAATTTATAAACATAGAAAAATACTCTATCACTATGAGGTTATCTTTCTTCATGATGTATATGTTCATTTTTTCTAATAATCTAAAATGTGTGAGGATAGAATTATTTTTTGAAAAATTATTTGATATAATCACATGAATTATTTGGTTATATTTTTCTTGAACTTCTAAATCCCACCATTACCTTTCCAAATACTCGAGCATGTATTCTAACAACTCAAATTTAAACTCATGTGGTGTTATGTGGAAATAAATTATTTGATTCATCCTGTTTAGAAATACATCTATATTCTCGGATTTCAAATTCCCCTATAATATGGGTGGATTCTAATTTTGAAACTAATGGCATTGGTCCACCTATTGAGGATATTTATTTCAATTACCTATATCTACAAATTGAAAATCTTGAACAATGATTTGGACGAACTCTTAGTTCACCCATGGATCGAGTACAATCACATTTTTATCTACCTCTTCTTGTTTATTTATGTGATGTCTACCAGGTTCCATTTCTTTAATCAAAACAATGTATCACATGATCAATAATCACTAGCAACTGAAGGCTTATAATATTTCAAATCACATACAGAACTAGATCTATAAATTTTCTTTTCCACAATCTATCCACAATTGTTATATTAATAATTTTTTATAAGCCTACAAGTACTAAATAAACAATTCAATCCCAGTGGGAAGTCTAAATACTAATTCATTTTATGCTACAATCATCGGCTAAAACCATGAAAATAAGATGAAAACATACCTAGAAATTTTTTAAAATATTTTTTTTACCAAACCACCCTCTTACCTTCAAGGTAAACCTAAAATGGTTATCTATGTCTTTATATGTTATACATTTCAAGTCCCCACAATCTTATCTCCTTTTTACCATTATAATAAAACAGAAAAAAAACCCAATAAAATTGATACCATTTATGACTCAAGGACCAAACAAAGATCATACAATTTGTAACATCCCAACCACACCCATTTTCTTTGGAAGTGGCAGGCGTGGCACTAGCTTTAGGTGACATCCCCAAGGCACCAAAGGTTAGAAATAAATTACAAGTAATTAAAAAATATTTGTCGATGATTTTATCTATAAAATAAAACACCACAATAAGAGACAATATAAAAATTCAAACCACTATATGATGCATGATAAAAAATACATAAAATTATAAAACATAGTGAAAGAATATCAGAGTGATAATAGAATCATGTCAAATAACTAACATGTCCAAAAGGATAACATGACTCAATGGACCAAAAAACCCAAACCCATAAAAGTCCTTAACCATCCATATCAAATATCCAACTCCACATTACATGCCCAAGGTACCAAGATGTATCACTAGAGAATTAGGATTCATTTCCCTTTCCTATGTATCGATATATAAAATCTGCAAATACATCGAAGTGACCAAGAATGGGGTGATTATAAACTCAGTAGGATTTCTCCTAATGATATCCCAACACATGCCACTAGGACAAGAACCGGTTATCAAATTTTATATAAATATGTTGAAAATTTATATAATATTTATATAATCAATAATGGGAAAAAATGTGAGATAACCCATAAACAATAATAAAAACATGTCTTTAATAATTTAGCATAATCATCTTCATGTCCTCATAGACTCAACCACAATGCATGTAACTCCCCAACCCTAGTTACCCAGAGTCTGTTCATCATTACATAACATTGGAATTATCACAAAAGATCATGTCTCGAAAGACCGATTAGTTTATTAGCCTTGTAAGTACTAGATACATTCATAAGGTTTACATTACATCATAAAATGGAAAATTACAACAAAATTATTTCCATATAAAACACTAATATCCCATAGACTATCCCTACAGGTCAGTAATAATATACTTCTTCGCATCCTGGAAAAAATAAAACATAGAAACGCAAGATCTCAGATTCTCAGTAAGGATAAAAATATAGCAGAAACATTAATAAATAAGAATAAAAATTTAATGAAATGTAGAACTAAAACAAAATCCTTTTAAAATTGAACTTCAGCATAATATGGGAAAAAATTAAAATGACATAATTCCATTTACTTATTCATATGAATATTCTACAAGTCGAATAATCACATGAAATATCAATAACCACTTTCATAATAATGGAATGCATAATGCCAGACTTTCATAACTACATAGTCAAGGCCTTGTGCCAAGACTACAAATAATATTTTGTCAAGGCCTTATTCCAAAATATTAGTTTGTCTCATGAGATCTACCGATGCATCGATGAACTATACAGGTCTCCACCCGTCACTTTCTAAGTCCAATGAAATCCTCATATCAAAAGGGTTAAACATAACATAAACATTCGTATTGAAACTACCATACGAAATGTCAATAATTTTTCTATAAACCATGAATGGTATGAAATAACACATACACATTGAAACATATCATAAAACCTTTTATACAATATGGATTTTTGGTATCATAATAAATCGACATCAAACAAAATTAAAATCCATCAAAGGATGTTGACATAGATGAAATCAAAACCTTTTTAAAGAAATATCTCTATCAACATTGAAATCATTTAAAAGTTATGTAATTATGAAAGAAAACATTTATATTTTATAATATTCTTATAATATTGTAAGGGAATCTTCGGCATTGTTATAATAGCAGAAAATAACCGCACCTACCGTATAAGTTAAAAAAGACATTTTTACCTAAATTATGTCGAAAAGGTTATAAAGGACCTTGTTTGAAAAATGACAAAAAGATTCCTTTCAAAACAGAAAAGGTCAAATAATGGTATAAATTAATTTAATCAATTTTCTAGTAAATTGTAAAAAAAATTGAAATACATTTTTAGGAAACCTGTATGTGGGTGATAAAGAGGTCCCATTAGATAATTATGTATAAAAAACCTTGGATAATGAAGAGATTGTGAAATAAACACTTACCTTGTACTTTTCCTTGGTCAAGGGTAGGTTAAACTATTGTATAATGGTGAAATAATTGTTATTAAATTATACAAGAATCATATAAAGTAATATGATATCATATATGATCTTTTAACAGTGCATTGTTAATAATATCATTGTATTATCGTCATTTTGGGTATTAACTGATGTGTTTTCCTTTATATTATTTGTTACGTAAGTAATGTTTGTAATGGATAGAATATATCTTATTCATATTCAGAATGATATTAAGTCTTTTAACATTATTTTTAATCATCTAATGGATATTATTCTTGAAAGGATACAATGGGGAATGAATCTCATCACGTTCGTGGAGACGGTAATCCGTACGTAAGCATGAGAAACAATATCATTATTTTGATATTAATATATATATAATTGGATGGTATATCAAATATAAAGAATAATTATAATTTTATATTTATTATTTACATCAATTACACGTCATTATTATACCCATCCAAATAATAATGTATTGAATAACAATTACACCACGACGTAGAGACGGTATGCCGTACGTACGCACGTATGGTGACAAGACATTCAAAGATGGATAGATTAATGAATATGGATGTACCATACTTATAATAACATCACAATATATAGAATATACTTGAGTTATTATTTTATAATGGATATAACAAGGAAATACTAAGTGGAAGAAGAGAAGAACTTGAAAGAGGTGATGAAATATTTACCTTTTATTCGGGTTCTTCCTTTTGATTTGATCAAAAGGGCACCATAGGTTGGCTTTATGACTAAAAAAAGGCCACTAGGATGAAGGGAGGACCGTTGCGAGGGTATTTGGTCAGGTTTTGTCCGATCCAAATGGCTTTTATGGTGTGAATTATAGAGAAGGGGGAGTTCCTTTTTATAAGAGGGGTGAGGGGCACCACAAGAAGAAGTTCAAATATTATTTCATAATAAAATCATTTCTAGTTTCAAATGTCTCAAAAGTGATTTATTTTAGGTATAAGGTGTGGATGGGTCAAAATACTCTCATCCAATATGTTTTAGATAGTTTTGGGTCACTATATTAACCTTATCTTTTAGATTTTACTCTTCATTAATCAGTTGGACATAACCATGTCTCTTTGTATTTTAATATTATATGGTTAATAAACATACTATATACCTCCAATAGAACCCCAAGTGGATCATTAATGATACAACTAATATTATATATATCTCCTGGCCAAACCTTAGATTTTTAGAAATATAATATCAATTAATAATATAATATTTGTTTTAAGAACTATTTTATGTCAATTTTGACACTATTTGGTATTTTGTTTTTTTGCTAAACTCATAACAGCATTATTACTTCGAAAAAAATTCATATAACCAACCCTATATTTTCATATTAACCTATAAAATTATAGGTATTAATAAAATGTCTCAAATTTCATTTATTTGGATATTCATAATATCAATTATTTTAATATTTCATTAATTAGGTAATTACTTCATCATCATTGTGTCATAAATAAATTAGATTATTTAATGTCTAAAAAATATAAATAAAATACCATTATGTAGGAAATATTTTTGGATTTCTAATGAATAGTTATAATTGAATTTATCTTATTTATAACCCTATATTGAAAATGTTTTAGTAATTATTCCTTGATTTTAACTCTTTTAACTCTTATTTAAATAAAATAATAATAAAAATATTAATATAATCCAAGTGGACCTAAAGGATCATATTTTATTCCTAAAGTAGTTTTTAGTCGAGATAGATTTATCCAATATAATTAATACATGTGTTCGGGTAAAAATAATACCATTTTTACCTTTAATTACTCTATTTACATTTAACCATGGTAAATAAAAGTAAAAACATTACGATTCACCAAAAAATATTTTCATCTCATTGAACCATATTTTACTTACTAATATCAACCATGTCTCTCTGATTTTTGAAATTCAATTCACAGAAGAGGTAAAATTATGTTTTATGCAAATTTGCAAAAGCTCCTAGGAGGTGGGTAAAAGACGGTAAAAAGTTTAATAAAATTTTAGATATCTAAACTTATTATAAAATGACTCAAATGAATAAAATTATAATTATATAGGTATTATGTATCAATTTTAACCTAAAATAAATTTAAATAAAATAAATATTTATTTAAATAAAAACTCTGTTTTAACTAATAACTCAGTGTTTTTCACTATTCATCAAAAATTGAATGTTTTCAGAAAAATACCAAAAAATCACCCAAGCTAATTTCAATATTCCAAATCCAAAAATCAAGTCCATTTTGAAAGATAAAATTTATAAAATTTTAAATAGTGGGTATTACTATTCATAATGGCTAGTTTCATTGGTTGTGGTGTGTTAGAACTCGAAGTTGCGTACAACACATGCAATTGTATTATTCAAAGAGAAGCATATCGTGGAAGCATGGGGTGAAACATTCTCTCCTACTTCAAATAATTTCATCCTCAGAATTTCTAGAATATTACTGCATAAAAAGACTTGGGTGGTTCTTCATCATAAGTTCCTCAGGTTCCCACGTTGCCTCTCCCATCTTATTATTTCTCCATAGAACTTTTACCAGATGAGTCGTCCGGTTTATCAACACTTGTTCTCTTGTATCAAGAATCTTGATGTGCTCTTCGAAATAAGACATATTGGGTTCCAGTTCTAATTCTTCATAGGTGAGTACATGCATTGGGTCAGGCATGTATTTTTTCAACAGTGATACGTGGAACACATCATGAACATTGGAGAGACTTGGTGGCATTAACAAACGGTACGCTACATCCCCAATTCGTTCTAGAATATCAAAAGGTCCAATGAACCTGTGACTAAATTTACTATTCTTACTAAAATGTATGACTCCCTTCCATGGGGATACCTTCCAGAAAACATGATCTCCTACCTGAAATTCCAAATCCTTTCTTTGGTTATCGACATAGCTCTTCTACCTACTTTGTGTAGCTTTGATGTGGTTTTGGATACCCTTCACCTTTTCCATCGTTTCTTCAACAAGTTCTGGGTGAATGAGTTTTATTTCACCAACACCATCAAAACAAGTTGGTGTGTGACATCTCTTTACATATAACACTTCATATGGTGCCACTTGAATACTTGAATGGAATCTATTATTGTAGGAAATTTCTACCAAAGGTAAATATTGATCCCACTTACCCTGAAAGTCCAGTGATAATGATCTTAACATGTCTTCTAAGGTTTGAATAGTCTATTCTGATTTTCCATTGGTCTGAGGGTTATAGGCTATGCTCAAATGAAGTTCAATATCCAAGGCCTTCTGAATACTTTTCCATAATCTTGATGTAAAAAGGGGATCATGATCAGAAAGAATCAATAGGGGTACTCCCTGAAGTATCACAACTTCATTAATATATATCCTTACTATACGTTTAAGTGTTATATCTTCTATTGTAGAAAGAAAATGTGTTGACTTGGTAAGACGGTCAACAATGACCCATATTGCAGCATTCCTTCTAGGATTCTTTGGTAGTCCCATGATAAATTCCATCATAATATTATCCCATTTCCACTCAGGTATGGGAAGAGGTTTCATGACTCCTCCAGGTTGTTGCCTTCTAGATTTCACTTGTTGACAGACCATACATCTTGGCACAAAATCAGTAATCTCCCTCTTCATGTTGTCCCACAAAAAATTTTTCTTCAAATATCTATACATCTTAGTGCTACCATGGTGTATAGAAAAATTGAAACTTTGAGCATCATTCAACAATTCTCTTTTTAGATCCGGTATATCGGGAACAAAAAGTCTCATCCCTAATTTCAAAATTCCATCTTCACAGACAAAGTCATTCAATATCCCACCATTCACAGATTTAATCTTCTTTTTAAACTCTTCATCATCAGTCAGATAACTATTTACCCTTTTTAGTAAATATGGTTTGGCAACCATTTGAAAAAATATTGATGTTTCGGCTTCCATGGATATCCCCATGTCCAACATTACTAGATCCTAGTATCTAGGATCCCTTTTAAATCTCATCTTGTTCAAAACTCTGTGATCCATTCTGCTCAAAGCATCTACTACATTATTTTCCTTCCCCGGGTGGTAGTGTATAGTGCAATCATAATACATGAGTAGTTCAAGACATCTTCTTTGCCTTATGCTGAGTTCTTTCAATGAGAAAATATACTTCAAACTCTTGTGATCAGTAAAAATATCACATTTTTTACCATAGAGATAATGTCTCTATATCTTCAATGGAAAGATTATAGCTGCTAACTTAAGATCATGAGTAGGATAGTTTTTCTCATGAATTTTTAGCATTCATGATGCATAGTAAATAACCCTATCATTCTGCATAAGGATACAACCAGGTCATTTATTTGAGGCATCACTATAAATAAAAAACTCATCATTCCCCAATGGTAGATTCATGATAGGATATTTTACTAATATTCTCTTCAGTTCTTAGAAACATTCTTCACACTTGTTTTTTCAAATAAATTTAACCCCATTACGTGTGAGCTTCATTAACGGGTTAGCCAATCGGGAAAAATTATGGATGAAACGTCAATAATAAGCTACTAAACCAATAAAACTGTGCACCTATGTGATACTCGTTAGTTCTGGACATTCTTGGATTTCTCTTGTCTTAGAAAGATCAATGGATATACTATATTTAGATACAATATGTCCAAGAAATGAAATCTCCTAAAACCAAAATTCACACTTTCTAATCATCCTGTATAACTCATTTCTTCTGAGGGTTTTCAGAATGGTGACAAAGTGATCTTCATGATCTTCATATATTTTGGAGTATACCAAGATATAATCAATAAATAACACTATAAAGTCATCAAGATATTCATCGAAACTCTATTCATTAGATCCATAAAGACAGAGGGTGCATTTGTCAATACAAAAGGCATTACTGTAAACCCATAATGCCCGTACCTGGTTCATAATGATGTTTTTGGAATGTCTTCCTTCTTCACACACAACTGATGATATCCAGATCAAAGGACAATATTTGAAAAGTATTGATCTCCATGAAGTTGGTCGAATAAATCATCAATGTGAGGTAGGGGATACTTGTTCTTTATTTATATAGCATTGATCTCCCTGTAGTAAATGAACAACCTCATATATGCATCTTTCTTCTTAACAAAAAGAACATGGGATCCCCATGGAGAAACACTAGGGCCGATAAATCCCTTATTACTAAATTCCTATTGTTTTTTATTTACTTCCACTAATTCCACAGTGGCCATTCTATATGGGGTCTTCGATATGGGCCTTGAACCAGGAATTAAGTCAATGGAAAACTCAATTTCTCATTCTGGAGAATGTCCAGGTAAATCCTCTAGAAAAACATCAACATATTCTTGCACAATAGGTACATCCTCTATTCGAATATTCCTTTCCTCCCCCAAAGTTATTTCATTCTATTCCTCCCCAATAATTGAATTTATTTGAGCTTATGGGGGTCGATCTAGATAAGAATTAGGTGGTGATGTTTCTTCTCAAAAGGCAAGGTACTCCTTATCATCATTAAAAATTGTAACCTCCTTCTTCTTAAAATAAAATTTTGCATCATGGTCCAAAATCCAATACATACCAAGGATTATATCAAATTACATTATGGGTATGATGATGATATCAGTAGATAAATACCGTTTATATGCCTTAATGGGAACTGACTCACAAAACATTGTTGCAATGATACTTCCCGTAGGAGTTTTGAATAAAAACTCCCTTATTAAATCAAACTGTAAATATATATTTTTCTTTGGAAAATGGGAAGATATGTAACAATATGATGATACAGAATCAAATAAAGAATTTTCTAAACTTGAGGAAACCATTAAATTATCTGCCACCACGTCTTTAGGAGCTTCAAGATCAGCAGTACTGATAGCATAATCGTGACCTTGATCCCCTGGCCTTTTCTGAGGTAATTTTACCTGATTATTTGGAAAAAAAATTCATAATATACCATCTTTATGCAATTGTAGCATAAAACATCGGTAGCTTCTTTCTTCCCCTTGCAATCACGAGATTGGTGTCCTTTTTCACCACACTTGTAACAGACTCCCATTCCCTTCAAGCAAGTACCATGTTGTTTCTTCGCACATTAACTGTAGTATGGATATTTAACTTTTCCCTTCATCCCCTTATTTCCATTTCCAGAGTGATCAGCAGATCTCTTCTTCTCTTTCATTTCATTAAATTCGTAAGACTTAGATAATTCCTTTTCTGTCTTGATATCATATGAGGCAATGTCTTCGTATGATGAGAAGGATTGTGAGACCAATGCTTAATGGAGAAATGGTTTTAACCCATAAAATAAATGATCGATCTTACTTCTTGGGTTAAGAATATAATTTGCAGCATGCCTTGCTAACATTGTAAAGTTAGAGTCATAATTTCAAACATTCTCATCCTCCTTTTTCCTCAAACTCAGAAATTGACTTTCCATATCCGCTCGATGGTCATGAGGATTTTTTTTCTAACAAAAAATATATGAACTCCCTACATTCCATACTTGATACTTCTTTATATTCCTTTGTGTTTTGTATCAATGACCACCGTTTATCAACATCTTTAGTGTGGTAATAAACTGTCATGAAAACTTTTTCCCTTTCACTACTCCCCAAAGTCAGAAATATTTTATCTTGGGAACTTATCTATTGCTCAGCTACTAATGGATTTGTACTCCCATTTAATTTTAGTTGTTGTTACCTCACGAAGCTTTGAAACATTGACCCTCCACATTATGGATTAGGGTGCTCCAAACAGTTAAGGTTATTATTCATAACCTGAGTGAGTTGTCCTAGTATGGTGATAAGCTGATCAGCACCAGTTGCATCACTATATCCACTAAAATTATCTTGAGTAGGAGGAAAATCCCTACATGGATTACGTGTGTTGATATGGTTTCCATTTCTTCAACTAGGTTCCATTTCTAAATAATGACATACACTAGATTAGTTTATCTTCCAAACTTGTAAAACACTTAACATAAATTGAATAGTTTATGTATATAATCCATAATCATAAAAATGTTTTCTTTGAGAAAGTATATACTCATAAACCCTTAAAAATGGTTTGAAAAGAAAATGAGAATTATCCTAAGCATATCCCCCGGGAGTGTCGTAACCAAGCGTGCATTAAGGCCCATTTGTGTGCACCAGTTCTCATTTGAGTCTAGCACAAAGTAGTGTTTTTGGTTTTTACCCCTAGGTACATCTGTACCAGAGCTGCCTCTACCTTCTCGTATCCATACAGGGATGTATTGCTCAGAAAAATTACAAAATATCTACAATACAAAAATTTTGGGAAGTTATTCTATACTAATACTCAAGGTCTATCATAGGGCTATGTGATCTAATCAGTGTTTATCTAAATATTTCTTCCAAGGCTTATACTAAACCTCCTATGATAGAAACTATAACTCCTTGAACCCGGTTACCCAGAGTCAGTGAATTATTACATACCATTTTTATGATCACAAAAGATCAAATCTCGAAAGACTAATTAGTTTAGAAGCCTTGGAATTACTAGATACATTCATAAGGTTTACCTTATATCATAAAATGGAAAACTAAAACAACATTTTTTCCATAGACAAAACTAATATCAAATAGACTATCCATGAAGGTCAGTCACTATATACTTCTTTTCATCCTGGGAAAAATAAAACATTAAAAGGGGTGAACTCAGACGCTCAGTAAGGATAACAATATAGCGGAAACATTCACAAATAATAATAAACATTTAAGGCAATTTATATCTAAAACGGAATATTTTTAATCTTTAAATTCGTTATAATATGGGCAAAAAATAAAATTAAATAATTCCATTTACTTGTTCATATGGATATTCTACTAGTAGAATAATCACATGAAATATCAATAACCACTTTCATAATAATGGAATGCATAATTCCAGACTATCATATCCTCATAGTCAAGGCCTTGTGCCAAGACTACAAATAAAATTTTGTCAAGTCCTTGTTCCAACACACTAGTTTTTCTCATGAGACCTACTAATGCATCGAGGAGCTATAGTGGGCTCCACCCATCACTTACTAAGTCCAATGTATTTCACATGTGAAAATTTTTAAACATTACATAAACATTCATATTGAAACTAGAATATGAAATGTCAATACTTTATCCGTAAACCATGAATGGAATGAAATATCACATCCATAGTCAAACATATCACAAAACCTTCAAGACAATATAGAAGTTCTGTATCATAATAAATCAACTTCAAACAAACATAATATCCATCAAAGGATGTTGACATAGATGAAATCAACACCTTTTTAGAGAAATATCTCTTTCTACATTGAAATATTTTAAAATTCATGTAATTATAAAACAAAGAATTTATATTTGAAAATATTCTTATAATATTTTAAGGGAAGCATCGACATTTTAATAATGGTGGAAAATAGCCGTACCCGCCGTATAAGTTATAAAAAGACATTATTACCTTAATTTTGTTGAAAAGGTTATAAAGAACCTTGTTTGGAAAATGATAGAAAGATTCCTTTCAAAAAACATAAGGTAAAATAAGGGTATAAATGACTTTAACCCATTTTCTAGTAAATATTAAAAAAAATTGAAATACATTTTCAAGAAATATTGATGTGGATAATAAAGAGGTCCCAGTTGATAATTCCGTATAAACAACCTCGTATAATGAAAAGATTGTAAAATAAACCCTTACCTTTTACTTTTCCTTGGTCAAGGTTAGGATAAACTCTTATATAATGGTTAAATAATTGTTATTCAATTATACAAGAATCATATACATTATTATGATATCATATATGATCTTTTAATATTGCTTTGTTAATAATATCTTAGTATTATCGTCGTTTCAGGTGTAAACTAATTCATTTTCCATTATATGATTTGATACATAAGTAAATGTTTGTTATGTATAGGATGTATCTTATTCATATTAATAATGATATTAATTATTTAAACATTATTTTTAATCATCTAATGAAAATTATTCTTGAATGGATACGATGTGGAATGAATCTCACCGCGTTTGTGGAGACAGTAATCCGTACGTACGCATGAGCGACAATATCATTATTTTGATATTTAAATAATATATAATTGGATGTTATATCATATATAATGAATAATTATCATGTTATATTTATTATTTAAATCAATTACACATCATTAGTATACCCATCAAAATAACAATGTATTGAATAACAATTACACCACAACGTGGAGACGGTAAGTCGTACGTACGCACGTCTGCTGACATGTCATCCAAAGGATGGATAGAATAATGAATATGGTTGTACCATATTTATAATAACATGACAGTATATATAATATACTGGTGTTTTATTTTAGAATGGAAATAACAATGAAAGAAGAAGTGGGAGAAGAAAAGAACATGAAAGAGGTGATGAAATATTAACATCTTCTTTGGGTTATTCCTTTTGATTTGATCAAAAGGGAACAATAGGTTGGCTTTATGAATAAAGGAATGCCTCTAGGATGAAGTTAAGACATTTGATAGGTTATTTGGGAAGGATTTGTCTGAGCCAAATGTCTTTGAAGGTGTGAATTATAGAGAAGGGGATGTTCCCTTTTATAAGAGGAGTGAGGGCACCTTAGGAAAAACTTAATATTATATTATAATAAACTCATTTTCGGTTTATAATGCTCCCAAAGTGATTTATTTCGAAGATAATGTGTGTATGGGTATAAATGCTATCAACAAATAGGTTTTCGATAGGTTTGGGTATATATGTTAACATAATATTTTAGATTTAACTCCTAGTTAATTAGTTTCACATTTACCATGTGTCTTTGTATTTTAATATTATATGGTAAATAAACATACTATACACCTCCAAGAGAACACCAAGTGGTTCATTAATTATACAACTATCATTATATATGTCTCTTTGCCGATCCTTATATTTTTATGAATATAATATCAATCAATAATATAATATTTGTTTTAAAAACTCTTTTATGTCAATTTTGACAGTATTTGGTATATTGTTTTTTTCTAAATTCATAACAGCATTATTACTTCAAAAAAAATTCATCCAACCAACTCTATCATGTCATATTAACCAATAAAATTATAGAAATTTATAAAAAGTCTCTAATTACATTTATTTGGATATTTATAATATCAATTATTTTAATAATCTATTCATTAGGTAATTACTGTATCATCATTGTGTCATAAATAAATTAAATTATATAATGTCTAAAAAATATAAATAAAATACCATTATGTAGGAAATATTTTTCTCTTTCTAGTGAATATTTATAATTGAACATATCTTATGTATAACCCTTTATTAAAAAAAATTTAGTTATTAAGCCTTGATTTTAACTCTTTTAACTCTTCTTTAAAAAATAATAATAAATGTCCTAATCTAATATAAGTGGATCTAAAGGATCATATTGTAATCCTAAGGTTTTTTTTGTTCGAGATACACTTATCCAATATAATTATGACATGTTTTAGGGTAAAAATAATATCATTTTTACCATTAATTACCTTATTTACATTTAACCGTGGTAAATAAAAGTAAAACATTACTATTCACCAAAAATTATTTTCATCTCATTGAACCACATTTCAAATAATAATATCAACTGTGTCTCTCTGATTTTTGAAATTCAATTCACAGAAGCAGTATAATTATATTTTATGCAAATTTTCAAAAGCTCCTAGGATGTGGGTAAAAGACGGTAAAAAGTTCAATAAAATTATATATATATAAACTTATTATAAAAGTACTCTAATGAATTACATTAAACATATATAGTTGTTATTTATCTATTTTTAACTACATTCAATTTAAATAAAATAAATTATTATTGTAATAAAATGTCTGTTTTAACCAATAACTCGGTGTTTTCACTATTTATCAAAAATTGAATGTTTTTAGAAAAATACCAAAAATTTACACTATATTAATTTCGATATTCTGAATCCAAAAATTAAGTCCATTTTGAAAGTAAAAATTTATAAAATTTCAAAAATTGGTTATTACAATTCATAACGGCTAGTTTGATTGGTTGTGCTGTGTTAGAACTCGAGGTTGCGTACAACACACGATATTGTATTATTCAAAGAGAAGTGTACTGTGGAAGATAGGGGTGTTACAATGAACACTCAATCTTGGTGTTTTACATTGACTATGGTAATTCACAACCATGATCCATATTTCTTTTTATAAAGGTTCTTCATGACCATAACTCATCCTAAATGACTCACACTAACCCAATTATGACAACTTTCATGCCAAAATATTTCATATAAAAACAAAACGTTCATTTAAGCATTTTATCAAAATTATTGTGTGAATTAAAACCACTTCATAATTTTAAAACTATCAGTTTAAAATTAAACACAATGAGGATTTTCCAAAAGACATCAAATTTTCCAAAATTTCCAAAGGTATGAACAATAGGGGTTTCCTAAAAAAATTGAAAAGTCATTTACATTGATAATACAAACAAAACAATTTAACAAAACCAAGACTTCAAGTTCTACAAAAATTGGATTTGAGAGAGAATCCACTTACCCCTCAATGAATGGAGAAAACAAAAAATGGTACTAAAATCTTCTAGATATATCCTTAGATATTCTTTCCTTCAATAGAACCAATAAAATACATGATGATCTTCAACAATGAATATAGACCTATCCATGTCAGAATATATCTCATAATATAGCTGATAGAATATTAGAGGATCTAAGGAGAGATATAAAACATGAATTATTGATGAATCCAGATCTCTAAAGAATTTTTATTTAACAAAACATCACCATGGATTAAAGAAAGTGGCCAAAATATCCTTGGGAGGGAGGGGAGTTTGAGACCATAGAAGAATATGGGAATAATGAGGGTTTGGGGCCTTAAAATTGGTTAAAATTATTTCTTAGGATTAATTAATACTCATGAAATTTTCATGAATCATAGTTTAGAAAAACATGTTCTAACCATGCAGTGATACTACCTTAAGATAATCCCTTGCATGATTGTGTTACATAGTTATAAAAATCATGCGTCAACCATTATTTTCCCTATATTTTAATTTTCAACATTTCACCATGTAAATCAAATGGTTTGGACCACCCTTATGATAATCGTGAGCTAACCAAAGGAATCTGAGAAATATTTCAATGGTTTCATGGAGATGGTTCATGGTTTCTTCTAAATATTCTCAAACATCACATCTCCAAAAACACTCCCAAAACACTCTAAAACCTCCCCAAAACTTCTCATATTTCACCCAAGTATTATATGAGCTTAAATTTCATAATAAATATTAAATTACTTAAATTTTTGTTTTCTAAAATCCATGTTCAAGAAAAAAACCAATAACATCTTTATAATCTACCATCACATGTTATAGTAAGGTAATAGTGTACACCCACTAGACCATTTCATCTAGGAACAAGGATTTTGATAAAATAAACATTATCTTTAAATGAATGGGATTGTTATATATACCAAAATCTATTCTATCTCATGTAAGGAATCATTGAAAAAAAATTAATTCTTCCAAAAATGAATTTCACAGCAAGAAATGTGATGCATTACTGGAGAAAATAAATGGATGTTTCCATCTAAGGTAAAATTCCATCAAGTGGGTAAATATGGGCTAGTAATGAAAGAAATAGACAGTTGAGGCTGAGTTGAACCATTGATATCTAAAGGTATGTTACAGAACCACATTATACATGGCATTAAATTATATAATGTAATATGTATTTTGGATCCAATTCAAATGTTTAATAGAAAAAACACACCATTATGGCACAACAATAAGAATTCAAAACCACTTGATGAAAAACATCAAGATCTTATAGGATGAAAACAGTGTTTTTATCAATTAAAGGGTAAAATAAGATGAGTTTATGGGATATGGTACTATAATAATGTTGAGGCCCACATATTAACAAGACATATCAATCAAATCAAATAGCCCATAAGAATTTATTTCTAAGTATTCATTATAAAAAATTATCAAAAATTAAAATTAAAGGAAAAGAATACTGCTGTAAAATTGGAATATTCGAAAATAAATTAACTAAAAAATCAATAAATTAATAAATCACACTATATTAATGTATTTAATCTCATATGTTTGGGTCATTATATACTTATATCACTGCCTGCATAATCAATACCCTTCAAAAAGTAGTTATAAGTTTCCTTTTTAAAGTGAAAATGATATTATATCTAATTAAACTTTGTTATAAATATTTTTAATGTTTTTATTGAGTATGAATTTGGATAATGCGTTTATCACATGTACATTGCTGTTTTATGACAATATAATCTTGTAAGAGTGTTTTAGTTGGATTTATTGATAACAATATGATTTACAATCATTATTTTCATTTCTTACATAGAGTATGGTCAGGTGGGATTGGAATGTTTGAGTATTGAATCATTGTTAATCTTTATGATGTATGGAATGAAGTGGATTTATGTTCATTTTTTCATTAAAAAATCAAATGAGGAGGATTGTTTGGACCAATAATTTTTTTTATGTTAATAGAGATATAGGTATTCAATTGAAATAAACTTGATGTGGTTGAATAAAGTTTTCTATTTTGTTTTAAACACTTAAATAACTATTAATATCAAATTATGTTATATAATTCATATCATTTAAATAGTGTTTATGGGATCATTATTTGATAGTAAAAGTGATTGGAGAGCATTGGAGTACTGTTCGAATTAAGCTTTTGAATTAATATATTATAGAAGAAAACATGTATTGGTGTTTATAAAATTATTCGTTGATTTTTTTCAAAAAAAACCTAGTTAAGGTCTTAAAAAATGAAATTTTAGAGGATATGGTTTTTCGATAATTTTGAAATAGTTTTATGAAACCAAGGGGAATAAAAAACATTATGATTTTATATATCAAGTAATTATTTATATGGAAAAATCTTGAATTTCGAGAAACCTTTAGGGTTTAATACTATATTGAAGATTAAACGTGATGTGGTCATGGTTAGAAATTAAATTTTTGATAAAAATATGTACCCTATAAAACATTAATTTTATGGTTAATCATTGTTTATGTTGAAATATTATTGTTCATCTATACACTAAAAAGAGAAGATCAATGTGTTAGAAATAGGTCTTTTCTTTAATAATAAATATGAGTCTTCTGCCTCAACTTTTTTTAAAAAAAGATAATATATATTTGATTGTTGAGTTCATGGTTCATGTGGAGATGAAAATGATGAAAAACAACATGGTATTATTATTATTCTCATGTTCATTATCTATTTAGTATAATCTAATATCAGTTGGTGTTATTTAAATGAAACCTTTCAGAGTTCACCCCACCACATCATGGTCTATCAAGGAATATATATTCAGTTGTTTTGAGATTGTGGATTTATGAGTTTCATATGTGACTACACAAACTCAACCCCCAAAATTCCCTTAATCATGTTTAATTTTTCATAAAATTATAAATTGATAAAATATATATTATTGAAGTAGGGGTTGATAAAATTTAATATAGAAGATATGTTTTTTAATTTGAATTAAAAAATTAAAAATAAGAAACCCAATGAAGAAAAAATTATATTCATCATCAAAACATTTTCAAGAACTAATGAATGGAAATGAAATATTGAATGTTTACTTTGAAGAGGAATATTGATACATTTTTAATATAGTATCCATTTTAGTTTATTCATGTTGTACCATTAAATAACTAAATTTCATCTATAATAGAGTGTATTATATAAGGGATAAACTATACTCGGTGTAAAAATTGGATAATACCAGTGGATTGTATAGTAATGGATGATTCCATGTCATACTAAGGACAAAGTAATTTTTTCTAGATAGTTAACCTTGTACATCATTCATTTCATTAAGGTTTTTTATATTATATAATTATTTCACATAATTGAATTGAATAACATCAAAAAAATTAGTATTAAATTAGGGAGGTTTGAGACAAGTTGATTTTAATTCATCTTAACTAGTGATAATGATTGATTTTCAGAAAAATCGAAAAATACATTCATTTATTGATTCACCCATTACCCCGCTTGTGAATTATTTAGGGATGTCACTATTATTTGTATTAGTGATTATAATTTCAGTACCTCAACACCATGATTTAGATTTACTCCATAATTATATCAATATAAAACCTTAATTCAAATCACATATAATTTATGTACTTTTAGCTAATGGAATATCATATATAAATATTAACTTTTGAAAACATATCAAAATTTCCTTTTGGGTATCCTATAATTTCATTTTAGAAAACTATACTTCATTTTTATAATATGTTACATCATGTGAAATGAATTGTAAAATTACAACTAAATCTAGTGTAACAACCCATGAATTAATGGGTCAGTTTTTAAGAGAACATTGATTTTTTAGTGTCTGGAAAAGGGTAATATTGTGTAATAGGAATCACATCATGATTCCTAGAGTAATAAAACTTATAAGAGGTGTTTTTTTATTTTTTTTATTGGCTGAAAATTCATATTAGGTGGTCAAATGAATGTTGGGATGAATTTTGATGATTTATATAAAATGTAGATTACTAATTTGTAAGGTCAAACTAAGATATTATAGGAAATGATAGGAATTTGGGGAGTAATATATTTCTTGATAAAATATAAAAGTCCATATATGTAAGGGTACTCGTTTTTAAGGTTATATAGCTCCTCTAGAAAAATGGATATGTGTTGTAATCACCTATATACATAAGGGCCACCTTGTATGTGTAAGGGTTACCATGAGGTGTAAGGGTTGGAAAATTTTAAAATAGCCATGTCACCCTGAATAAGAAAAGGTTGAACAAAGTAAGGGATAAATGTGGTAAAATAAATACACAAGGGTCACCCTATGTGTGTAAGGGTTACCTTACGTATGCAAGGGTTACTAGTGTTGGATGTAAAATAGTGAATTGTGAGAAACCCTGTGATATATGAGTATTATCTATAATGTTATATGAAAGGGACACACCGTGTTTAAGGGTTATTAGTGTTGTTCAGAAAATGGTTAAGCTATACCGACACTATAATACATCAGGGTTTTATTTGGGGTGATTCTTAATGATCACTCTATATGTAATGGTTTCTGGTGTTATATGGAAACATAGGAAGTCCACGAAACCATGTAATTCATTAGGGTTGTCTCTACAATGATGCATAAGGGTCCCCCTATTTGTATGTTAGTTGAAAAAAATTCCATTGTTGGAATCCTTGTGATACATTAGGGTTGATACATGAGTGATACCTTATATGTAAGGATTCTAGACATTGTGAGAAGCATTATGATGTTTTTTTGGTTATTTTATCTTGCATTATGGTGTATTTATTGGGTGAATAAGATAAATAAGGGTTTGGGGGTGATAAAAAATGGTTAACCCAACATCCAAACATCGCTAACTTTTTGATCCAAGGGAAAATAGAATTTTGGGTGTTTAAAATTAGAATCCCATTTAGGTTTCTTCATTTTTATGACATGAGATCAAGGGAATTCCAAGCCCCTCTACCCTTACTCTCTACCTTTTTTACCTCTTAAATACCTAGATAATGATGGTAGTTTTCCACATCATTTATGGTGTGATTCACTTCTTTACCCATGGTTTGTACTCCTCAAAACATTTCAATAATTAATTGAAATCTAGGCTAGGTTTTAGGTTATGATTCCACCAAAGCATTGTGGAATCATCCCAATTTTTAAGGATTTAGAATGAAGTGGGTAATAGACATCCCAAGATGATAATGACCTCATTTTTTATTAATTTTTAATATGTTATATCACTACTTAATTTATTTATGGATTTCTATAATTTTTTTTAAAGTTATGGATATGTAGAAATGATAAGTTGGAAAATTTATATATATGAAGTTTGGATGGATTCTGAAGGGGGTTGGCAACATATTTTTCATGTATTGGACATTAGTAGATTTATTGATGAATAATTCATTGATTTTATGTCAACAATTAATTGTTGGATTAATATATTTACATGTATAAATTAATTATAATTTCTTACAAAAATTGGATGATTTTTTTATTGTATTTGGGGACTTAGGTTATGGGTGAAGGATGTTTGTGTATGGAAGAACTTACAAGATGGGGGATAATAATGGATAAAAGGGGCAATGCTCTGTTTGTGGTAGGTGGTCCCAATAATACTAAACCACACTATTTTTTATGATTTTTTTATTACTACATTATAATTTGTGTTTTAGTAAATTGGATATATACCAAGAGTTCCCTAGGTAAGAAACTATGGCAACATTGAGACCCCTAATGCAGGGAAAATTTCTTTTTTTCATGTTGATAGATTTTGAAGCACCTGTGGGCTATATTAGAAAAAGGTAGAATGTTTAAGTTGGAGTTTTTAGAGTCCTAAGGTAAGTACCATGTATAGTATGAGATGTAGATATCCTAGGTTGGAAATCCTATGGATAATATGACATGTATGAGAGGCTTATCCCTATGGATGATGTATGAGATGGTCTTAGATCTCATTTATTGCTGGGAATACCCTTTTGATGGTGGATTAAAACCTTGGAATGTTCTTTGAATGGAATATTTCTTTTTTGGATAAATGAGATTTGTTGGGTAGGGTTTACTTTAAGATATAAGATTGATAGATCTATTAAAGATTATGTGCTATGGAACCCAACTTAAGGTTTTTTGTTCCCAAATTTCCTCTTCAGGTGGAACGGGTCATTATAGTATAGGTTGAATCAATAAAGACCTAAGAAGAAACCTAGAGACATGTACACTCTATAGAGTGGAAAAATATTTGGATTTATTTTATTTGAATAACTAATTAGTTAATTTAACGAAACAAAAAAACAAAAAATTGAATTTATCTAAAACAATTAATGATTATGGGATGATCCTACAATGTTGTTATCTCTAAAATGGATGTAATTATTTTCCTGTGAAGTTACTACTCACTAGTCCAAGATGTATACAATCAATGAGATATTTCCACAAAATCATCACTGATTTAACCCATACAAAATTACCAGGCTAATAACCAATGAACTTACTCTCATGATCATTCTAAGTAATTGGATCATACTAGCACTCAAAATGTGTAGTTGTTAATGTAATTGAAGACGAAGAAGAGAATAAGTCAAAGAAAGGAACTCTAAAACCATAAAACAAATTTAAGAATTTAAGAACATAAAAAAATATCAAATATAGATCAAATAAAGTACCTATAATCAAACCACAAAATTTTTATCCTTCCATTGTTATAGGTATCTCAATGGAAGGCATAAGTTGACGTATTGAGGCAAAATTGAAGAAATGAAAAATAATGAAATAAAAAATACGACACCACTATGGGAAAAATATTAAAATTTTTTGTTCAAATAAATTCACACATTAAATCAACGATGTCAACATGATAAGAAAAATGATTGAAAAGAGGAATAAAAATAAGAATATTATCTTTTATTAAGAAACAAAGGTAATACAAATATTTTACATAATATAAAATAAACATACGATTAAAAAATGATAACTTAAAATTACAATAGAAATAATAAGACAATAACACATAATTCCTTCACCAAAATCACCTCACTAAATAGTAAATATTTGAAAATTTGGTAGATCTCCCATCATTTGAAATCATCCAATTTAATTATGATATTCAAAGGTGGGTGAGAAAAAAGGGAATGTGGATATTCTAATGTTGACCAGAAAAATTGGATCAAGATTCTTCCCCTTTTTTACATGAGGATTTGACATTAAATATGACCAAATTTGGGATGTTCATAGAAGGGAAAAAATTTCATCCATATTTCCTATATTTATTGTATAAATTTCATCCAAATATGACATTCCATTCGGAAATTATGATTAAATTTGTTGGTTGACATTATGGGCCCTGAAATCTATCCAATAATTTAATATTCAACATGGATCACTTGGATCACCATGAAAAATTCTAAATTAGATCGGTTCATATTTGAATGAAATGTTCCTAATAATTTTATCTGTCTATAGTTAAAATTTTACCTTCTTTGGGATTTAATTGTTGGATCCACTCTGATTTGATGGGACTAAGTTCAATTTTCCTTTTTTCAGAAATTTTTTCATCCAAGCCCAAAAATGTTCATATCCCAATATGAATATGAAATTGATCCTAAAACAAAAAATCATCCACAATAAGGGATAAATCATATAATGAAATATCAAATACATGTAATCAATATAATGTATTCCAAAATCTAATGAAAAATTAGTCCCAAATTGAAAACATTAAATAAGAATTGAATAATTATGTGAAATGGTATTCAAATAGTAAAATGAACTAAAACAATTGTATATATACATTAAAACAAATATAAAAATACAAAAACTTAATATTATCCTCATTAAGCGGCCAATCACAACCCCAACTTGAGTTTTTCTATACTTGTTCAAAATTTATCTCAAAAATATTAAAATCGAATTCCCTTTTGCAAATTTCTTTAACAAAAAATGCTTACCAAAAGACAACATGCTAAAAAATCATGAAACTTATATAAACCATTTCAAATAGGATAGTCTCAAAATCATATCACAAGCCCCATACCATTCAATTTTTCAAATATATTTCAAAATTTAATCTAATTTTATTTAAGCATGGAGATTTATTGGGCATCACAATAGATATGAGGAACATTTTCTTTTTCAAGGAGAAAAATGGAAGTGCTAGGTTGGAATCACATTAGACCATAAGATGAGTATTTGATTTTTTTAATTTTCTTTTTCTTTTTCTCTCCTCCTTTTGTTTTTTTGAAGAATTATAGAGATTAAAATACCAACTCTAGGAAAGAAAACTATGGATTCATGATCCCCAAGTGTAGAAAACCACAGAGTTTTTCAATTCCATTATATATAATATAAATGTAAAGCCTAAATATGGGAATGAAAACTATGTAGTCATGATACCCAAGTGTCAGATGTCAAACATTTTGAAAAAAAATTTCTCTAAATACTCATTTTTTATGTTTTTTTTGGTTACTCAAATTAAAATTTTAGTGACCCCAAACCCTATGCTATGATAAAGGGGAACCAATAACTAAAACATACACCCAAAATACAATTTACATGCATTGTGAAATTTTAATTTAATGGATTAATAAATGGACATTTAAAAATGACATCGAACAACCAAACAAACCAAAATTATGACCATGAACCTAAATGGTAATAAAGACCATAATAAAGGCATTAAAAATCATTTGACGTTTTAATTTCCATATTACACAATATATATTAACGCATGAAAGGATAATTAATTGGAGTTATTCATAAAATCCCAATTTCATTTCAAAATATTAGCTTTTCACTCCCATGACAAAGAATAACACTACCCTCAAAGTTGAAATAAAAGAGAATAGAGATATCAGAATTAGGAAGAAATATAGGGAGAATGAGATTTGAAATGATTTCATGGAACAAAATAAGATGGTTTGATGTAGAAGAACCCTCAATAATCAATTCATCTCCTTGGATGCATGTCACAAGTAGACTCATTGGGGGTGATTAATGGTAGGGTTTCAATTATATAAGGAATCTGTTCCATTTGAAAATACTAAACTACTTTAACTATTAAATATCATAGATAAGAAACATTAGATCATATTGGAAACTCCAAGGGGGTTCCCTTAAAAAACATGCAAAAATGTAAAATCAATGTAGAAGACATGTTCTCTCCAAAAAATGATTATTTTAATGATATTAACTCAACTTAGACCCCCACAACTTTCCCAGTACCGACTTTAAACATTTTAAGGATTTTATTTCTCACCACTTCTACAAGATTAAAACTAAAATCTTTCTTAGAAAATTATTCATATACAAACATAAATGTTTCAGTGATTTGTAAAATCCAAGGAATACCAGGAATGGTTGAATTGGTTATTTATGTTGTCTTGTCTAATACATCAAGTATTAGAATCTCTTTGTGGGTTTCAAGAGAATAGTTAATGCCAAATAAAAGGTAATTGTTATACCCATTAAAGGGATACATGGGTGTGGAAGGAAGGATTTTAATTTTGAGCTCAGATTGAATAAAACATTAAGATATAGATTGATACATTAAATTGAACTCAATTTCATTTTAAAAAATTATCAACATATTCGGTTCCCTTTGAATAGTATATTCAACCACCAAATTGGAAAAATATGTGTTGGGAATGGGTATGAACTCAAAGTATTTTATTTATCCCAATGGTTCACTGATTGGTGTTTCTAAAAAGACATCATGAATCTATATTAATGAACACAATACATGATGTAAAAATATTCTTTTTCAAATACAAAAAATCATTTTCTTCCAGATTTAAACTCTCATTAACAGTCTCCTCTCATTCCTCAGATTGACTTTCAATATTCCCAAACCAATTAACCTCACTATACATCTCTTATTTTTTAGATTCTAATGTTGTTTATTTAATATTTTCCTCTAATTTTCATCCCTCTAATAGTTTTTTAATCATTAATATAGTTTTGTCATCAGTTATCCCACTCTTATAAAAAAGACATGTCTTAGAGTTTTTCATTTGAAGTTTGTGTGAAATAAGGTTCTTATATCAATGTTTAGGAGGGGAAACTTGAGTGGGAATGGGTTCAAAATCTCTTTAAATGATTTATAGTTCTAATATCAATGATGAAACATCATAATTAATTATCTCTATTTGTTGACATTGTTTCTTAAGTAACATTTATGGATCGGGCTGGATAGGGAGGAAATGGTATATTCCAAGAGGATAATTATATCATTTGAATTTCAATGGAGGATGTTTATATAGGTTCTGTTGGGATTTAAACTCATTATAGGCTGTATGTTTTTTGAAAAAATTGTTAAAACATTGAGGATTATTTGGATATTGACTATACCACTAGTAGAAACTAGGATGGTCATTGTACTTCACACTTGTTGTGGGGAAGTGAATGTTGGGTGAGGTTCCCCATTTTTGGATTTACTAAAAATGGACATCCATAAGAGTGGAATCAAATGTGATAATAAATAAACATTGTGATATTAGTATATGAATTTCTAAGATATCATAATTATCTCCCAAAAATGGAATCAAAATATGTTTATTTCCAAATACACCCTACAGGTAGAAGTGGCCATTCTAGTACAGTTGTGGGTTTAATCCACTTATACCTAATAAGAAACCTACAAACACGTACATTCTATGGATTAGAAAACTATTTATATTTATTTTATTTGAATAATTTACGAGTTCATTTAAATAAAAAACAAAAAAATAAACAATTATCTCCACTAAAATAATTAATGATGATCAAATTATTCTTGGATTTTGTTATGTATAATATGGATATAATTGTTTTCATTTGAAATTACAGCTCACTTATTCAATAACTATACAATAAATTAGTTTAGTCCACAAAATCATTCACTGATTTACTCCATACACAAATATAAGTATAATCACCAATGAACTTACAGAATCAATTTTATGATATATCTAATGAATTAGATCATACTATCACTCAAAATGTGGAGAAATTTATGTTGGTGAAGACGAAGAATAAATTATGTCAAATAAGGGAACTCTCACACCATAATACTACTTTATGATTTAAAGAACATAAAAGAGCTTCTAATATAGCCCTAAGAATAAATGTAATGAAATATGGTGGGTCTAGTAAAGATTACAATCAAGGTTTGATGGAGGAAGAGTGTAACCTGGGAGAGGTTTTAGGCATGAAATGATGGAATATATCTAAGTCAGTTCTTGGGTATCAATGTAATAAAATCTATGTGGTGGTGAAAATTACATTGGCTGTTTGAGGGAGTGACCATCAGGGAGGGTGAATTTGGGTTAAGGTTAAAGATAATGTTCTTGGTAATAAATGTTTAAGAGAGGTTTTTTTATTGGTTCTCAGATTTGAGAGGGCCAATCATGTCTGGTATATAAATTTAGTAATTTACATGATGTGGGTTACCGAGATTTCGAAATTTTTTCTTGAGGGGAAATTAATTGGACACTACTATTGTGGTGAGCACCAAATTAGTCACAAGTGTACGATATAAATTCTATACAGGTCATGGATTTGGTGAGATTGGTTTTTATATAGTTGATATAACAAATAGATATTGGTGTATTAGAATATTTAATTTTAACTAGTCCCTCGGTAATACTAGATTTGGGATTTAGATGTGGTTTTGGATAGAATCTATATCTTTTCATTAATATTGGTGTGTAATATATTATGATTGAGAGAGGGAATTATTGGGGGTGTGTCCATTCTTATTAGTAGATAATAATGAAAATTTTTATTTTTAAAGGACTCAACTATACAATCACACCAATTTTTTATTTTTTTACATTAGGGTGAGAGTGATCAAGTGATATGATAGTGTGTCAATAGGTGTGGTTGATCTTTTTTAGGGAAATTATTCTAAATGTAGTACCCCTATATTTTTTAATGAGATTATATTTAGTTAGGTAGAATCCACACGAAGTATATTAATTCATATATGGTTTCATGTATCAAGGATTGATCCATTTATTCTCAAAAAAATTATGGTTTATTCATGTTCAACGTGGGGAGAGTTGAGTTATTCCTGGAATAGTTTAGAATCTAGAATCGAGTACAGTATTTGATTCAAACTGATAGATTGTATGTTTACATACATTATAAAGTGATTATTTTGGATGATAATCCTTACAGTGTATAGTTTTTAATGACCCATAAATTTATGGGTTATCATTTTTATGGGAAATTTAAATTTTTTTCTTATGTAAGGGGATGTTTTTTGAATTAGGAATCAAATTTTGATTCCAAGAGTTGGAACATTTAAAAGTGGTATTTCTTGGATTTTTTGGAGGCATATTTGGTGTACCATGTGGTTTGATGGATCATGGGGAAACAGTTTAGGTTTTATTTAAATTATAGGTTTTTAAATCATAAATTGTGACTGGGATAATGTAGGCTATGACTATAATTCCATAAGTTACATTGTTTTTAAAAAAAATAGACCCCCCATTTCATAATGGTAATTATGTTTAAGGGTCTATAATTAATCCAAAATATTTCTAAATGTTAAAAACTCATGTATATGTAAGGGTAACCCTACATGCAAAAGGTTTAAATTGATGAATATGATTTCTAATATGGAATATAACTTAACATACCCTAGATACATAAGTATTATATAAATTAAGGGTTTCATATAGTAAATACAATACCTAAGGGCCCCCTATGTATGTAATGGTTATCGGTGTTGGATAAAAAAATTGTAAAGTGCAAGAAACCCAAAAATTAATTATGGTATTGTCTAGGGTGATACATAGGGGTAACCCTATGAATAATGGTTACTAGTTTTGGTCTAAAAAAGGTATCATGTGAGAATACCTATGATATTTTATGTTTATCTCTAGGGTGATAGATCATGCTCACCTATTACATAATGGTTATTGGTGTTGGTAGGAAAAAAGTAAAGTGTAAGAATCCTTATGATTCATAAATTTTATATATGGGGTGATACATAAGGGTCACCCTATGTGTAATCATTACTAGTGTTGGTTAGAAAATTATTTAGTATAGGAAGCCCCATGAAATGTAAAAGATGGTAACTGAGGGTTACTTGATACATAAAGGCTTAATATTTTATGAAAATTATGATGATTCCGAAGGTTAATCCACTCAATCATAATGGTGGATTCTTGGGTGAAGCATATAACAAAGGGTATGAAAGGGTGATAGGTAAGCATTAACCCAAATTCCATAAATTTTGAAAATACTGATCCAAGGCCGGAATGATCATCTGGGTTTTTAAATTTAGAAACTCCTTTAAGTTTAATCTTTTTTGAAGTGTGAGCAAGGGGAGGCTAAGCCCCTGTCCCCTTCGTATTTTGTTTTCATCCCCCTTTATTTTTGGATACTGAAGGTGTTTTTTCATCACAATTTATGGTGTGATTCACTTCTTCTACCTCATATCTTCCTCCTCATAACATTGTTCAAATTTATTAAAATACATGCAAGGGTTTAGGTGAAAATTCCACTATAGAATGGTGGAATCATCCAAATCATTGTGGTTTTTCCATATGGTTGATATAAAATATCCCATGATGATTAAAACACTTGGTTTTGTTTTATTTCATTGAGGTATGTCACTAATTTATTTATTTTTGGGTAAAATCGATGGATAAGTGGAAATGGTAAATTATAGATTATGTATACTATGGTTCGGGGTGGATGTCTAGTTGTTTTTCACCCATTTACTCAAGGATAAGGCCTTGATAGATATTTTGTGAATAATTAAATGATTATTTACCAAGAATTAATTTTTGAATTAATTTTAGGAGGATTTATAAATTAATTATAAATTATTTATAATTAACTATATGTTTTTGGTGTATTTTTGGACTCATAATTATGGATGAAGGGTGGTTGAGCTTGTACGGTCTAGCATGATTGTGATTGATATTTTCTAAAATAGTGTAACTCTATGTTTTAGGATTTAAGTCCCTATAACACCAAAGTATATTTCTATTGATGCATAATTATGAATTCTAATTTAATATTTTGTGTTCGAGTGAAATGGATAGGGACTAAGAGAACCCTAGGTAAATAAACAAAATAGGGAACCATTGAGCATCCTAGAGTTGGAGTACGTGATCCATTGCACGTTAGGTATTTTTGAAGCAACATGTGACTAGGTCACTAAGGGATAAAAATGGTTCTTGGGTTTATCAAATGTATGGGGTAATGCAGGATGATGGGATGATTGTTTGGATAGCCTAGGTTGGACCTCTTAGGTCATATATATCATGAAATATAGGATTATTATTATTCCCACTTACCCAATGCAACCTAGTAGTGGTAAATTATGGAGTTAAATTTTTCCTCCTTCTCACCTGATCTTGTTATCATGATAGAAAAATAAAACGGACATGTCAGTCTTCCGGCACACATATGACATATGGATTTAGAAATTAATGCATGGACACAAGAATTTTAGTAGGTTCACGCAAATAGGAAAGTCCAAGGATCATATGTCAATGGTGTGTTAACATATTAGGGTTTAACATTATGTGCTACAGATATTAAAATAGTTTTCAATAGTCTCACAACTCATTCAGGTTCACTACCTCTTCTTATATATTTGAAAACTATTTTGAGATAATATAAAATATAGATGTAATAATAATATCACACGAAATTATTTCTCATAAATATAATAACCCTAATCTAGTGACGGTGTTATCGATGTTCTCCAATTTCATCTTTTGGTCATAATATTTAATGGATTTCGCTTCTTCAAAAAAAAATCACCAATAGAGTAATCCTCTCTATATTTTTTCGTGATATTTAATATTACCTTTTTATAACATTTTCTTATATTATTATCTGTTTTTAATTGGGAAACTATTTATCTAAAAAAAATCTAATTATGTTACAAATTTGACAAACATTATAGGTCTCTCAACCATCCCTTAACTCTACATTAATTCACCCATATATCTTTATTTTATAATTAAATTAGAAAAAACATAAATTTTTGGGTGAACTTTTTTCATAGTTTAACACCCTTGTTTATGGAATAGTCTTCTTTGAATCTCACATATTATTGTGTGGATTCCTTCACCATATTATTATATGATTCATTCAACCAGATCCATAATCATTGACTATAAACCATTTTCATGGAACTGAAATTATACATTGATAGCTATAAATCATTAATTATTTATACACTAGTTGTATCATGATTTTTAAAATATTGTGTGGTATTCTCTGGGTTCTTAACCTCTAGATATATTATGGTGCAAAAAAACACATTGAGATTGGCGCCTCCACAACCCCAGTGCTATCTAAAACCAAATGGACCTCATTCATGGAACAATTTGTATCTTCCATTATGGTATTTCACAATAATGTTTTATGATTAGGAATGTTGTGGCATGGCATGTCCCCAATATAGTAAGAACATCCACAAGAGAAGAACCACCAAAATATTCCTTTCCATATTTGTGGTATGTCTCCAATGTTTTGTCATGTACACCTTCAAATTGGAATATCCACTATGTTTTTTAAAACCAAATGTGATGTATGGGAACCTGTGATGCATCTTGTAACAAAAAACTCTAAATATAGAAAAGTAATAAATACTTTTGATAAAGATTTCAATTCCTTTCATTGTGTGGTCAACTCCCTCGTGCCATTAGTATCTTCCTCCTACATCATCAACATGTCATGTCATATTGATTCTGGATTAAATTTGTAGACTTAAATATCTTTCAGATTAAATCCAATCAACCCCTAATTGATAAAAAATCAATATTACAACATAATTTTTGTAACATTATCCCACTTTAGATTTTTTTTTCAATACTAATATTAATAAGATCATCTCAATACTTTATCTCCATATTGAATTTTTCCCCTTTATAACTGATTCCTCCTACAACTCTATATGTACTCCGTCATTATAATAATTTTTTTAATATTTCTCCTCTCATATCGTTGAATTCCACTGGGTTAACAATAGAATACAACGGGGTCACAAACTCTATTATATATTATGTTCTTTATCCATGATTCCAAAATTATTCCAAATTTATGAAAAAAAATAGTGAACTTATTCTATAAGACTGCATGAGATAAATATTATTATAGGTAATAGAAGAAATAATTGAGTAAAAACCATAACTTTTATAAATAAAATTCAATTTTAGAATGAATAAATGAATTTTTATGTAATGTAGATACATAATACATATTCACTAATTTGGTTATTTTGTACCATTATAAAATATAGTTGTTAGGATTTAAAATAGCATTAAGAATCTTTTCTTTAAATAATATAGTCATCATACAGTGACCATTAATATTTGTATATTCATGGTTATGATTAAGTCTAATTGATATAGAAAAAATAAGTGATAGCCTCATCTAGAAGGATTATACCCTATAATGCCCATTTATCTATGATTTCAAGGCATATAGAACCCTTCAGCCTTTTACATGACTAGTATCAAGATGAGAATCAAAAACTAATACTCAAATATAACCATTTATGGGAGAAGTTCAATATTATCGATACAATGACCCAATCCAAGTTCACTAAACCACCCCAAGAATGCACCACCATCGTGCACCATTCCCATAGGGTGTAGGTTGGTGAAATATGGGATACGTATCTAAAACTTGGTAATATGAATGTTCATATTATCTTTTTAAAAAAATTATTATAATGATCCCTTTTTGTTATAACTTTATAAATGATCATATAATGATATTTTAATACAAATATATCAAAATTTTATTTTTTGGAAATAAATAGTCCCGAATAAGACACCTTTTTGAAAATTTAATAATTTTTTAAATAAATATTATTTGAATAAAATATTCTTTTTAAAAAATATTTATTTAAATATAAATGAGAAAATAATATAATGAAGCCTAATGTAATTTTCATAAGATATAGAATGTTTTTAGTGTCATAGGAACTAGTATTTTTTAAAAAAATAAGGATTTTTAAAATGTAAAAATTCATATATTTGGAAAATTATTTTTATTAAATAAATATATATTTTGAAATCAGAACAAAAAAAATTTCCAATAGTTATTTTTCATGATTTTCTTAGACATTTATTTTTTTTGTAAAAATTAAATACAGTATAAATATACGGTCTTTATTATGACATCATAATCACCCAAAAGTGATGTAATAAATTCAATAAAAAATCCATGACCAAAAATTGGTTTCCAATTAAAAATAATGTGTTTTTAGTAATTTTATTAATTTTATAAACCCTTAATGAACCCTCCAAAATTGATATTATATTTTATGGATTTAAAATCAATTGTTTATGAAAATGAGTCACTTATACATCACAAATATTGTTATTTAAGTTTTTTATTTCATGGAATTATAAAATATTATAATCTACTTCTATTGGGAAGAAACTATGAAGGTTTTTGGTTTTTATTATTTTATTAAATAGAGTCCAAAACCTATGTTTATAAATTAATAAATAATTTCCCAATATTTTTCTATAAATACCAACCCAAACTCTAATCCTATTAAATAAAAATCTATTGATCATGAATTTAATTTCCATATAAGCTCTTAGAAAGCTCCTCCCAAGAATTTAGAAGCACCTTCTCAAGGTAAGGGATCATCTACTCTTTCTTTTTATTTTATGTGATTTATTTTTACTATGATTTTAGAATTAAAATTCTTCATGTTTTAATTTGTTTCTATATATCCCTTTACAATAATTAATATTCCAATGTAATGATAAAATACATTTCACTCTTATTAAACCCTTCCCTGATCCTTTATTTACACCTATTATTCTACTAAAATTATCCCTTGGATTTTCATGCCAAACTTTTGTATTGTAAATACACATACCCAATTATACTCAAAGGTGTTCACCTATATATAAATATTCTTCAATGAATAGATAATTCCATGTATATAACCCACACTCCTTAATCATGGGATAAAAATTAACGAAATTCATTCATTGTAACGCCCCGACCCCAGCTACCCAGAGTCGGTGCATTACTTCGTAACATTGGCATGATCACAAAAGATCATGTCTCGAAAGACCAATTAGTTTAGTAGCCTTGGAAACACTAGATACGTTCATAAATCTTACATTACATCATAAAGTGAAAAACTACAATAACAAAGTCTTCATAGTTCACACTCATATCCTCTTCTGACTATCCCTGCAGATCATTCCTAAAATACTTCTTCACATCCTGGAAACATTTTAAAACATTGAAAGGGGTGAGCTCAGATTCTCAGTAAGGATAAAAATATAGCGAAAGCTTTCATCAATAAACATAAACATTTAAGGCAATGTATAACGAAAACAAAAGAATTTTAAACATGAACTTCAACATAATATGGAAAAAGTAAAATGAGATAATTCCATTCACTTCTTCACATGGATATTCTACTGGTCGAATAATCACTTGCAATATCAATAACCACTTTCATAATGATGGAATGCATAATGCCAGACTATCATAACCACGTAGCCAAGGCCTCGTACAAAGACCACAACTAAGATTTTGTCAAGGCCTCGTGCCAAGGCACTAGTTTGTCTCATGAGACCTGCTGATGCATCGAGGAGCTATAGCGGGCTCCACCCGTCACTTATTAAGACCAATGCATTCCTCATATGAATAGGTTTAAACATATCATAAACCTTAACATAATCGTATCACATAAAACATGCATAAAGGAAACATAACATTTCCACATTTCAATCACAAGATATCAATACAACACATTGATATAATAAAAATGCTTTCAAAACCATTTTCAATACCAAAATAAAAGAAAGATAAAAATTTGTTTTTATTTTTCATTAAAAAAAAGTGATGGCTTGTAGAGAAAGCTGAAACCCAAATAATGGCCATGGCGGCAGAGAAGTAATTGTCGCCGCATATGTACGACAAGAAAAACATTCCTTTTTTTCATTTAGTAAAACGCTTCGTATAAAAAAGATTCCTTTTGAATAGATGTAAAAGTCAAACGGGTTTATACACCGTATAAAAGAAAGATGTGTATAAAACCAAATATGCCTCAATGAAAGGAGATTGAGATGAAGTCCCTAAAAAGATAATTTTTAAAATAAAATAGATCTATTATGTTTATTCACTATAGGTACACATAAAGAAAGTAAAAATACAAAATAGACATAATAATATCATGAAATAATTTGAAAGTAGGAGATTAACCCAAAGAATGGAAGTTGGGTTAAGAAGTTCCCTTACCTTGAGTCCGACTTGATTTGACTGTTATTTAAACTCCTAAATAATAAAATAGAGTTAATATCTACAATTTTCAATTTCATTATCCTTTTTATATCACTTATTACAATGTTATGAACATTATGTAATTATTTAAGTTAATAACGGTCGTTTTGTCAATCTTTGGTACTTGAGTCAAAAATAAACTTCTTATAATTACAAGTTATTCATGTGGTGAAATATCAATTATATCCAGAATTATATTCATGATGTAGATATCATATATATCATATATATACATTATATACATTCATTTATAATATTACGTCACATTTAGAGGTAAGAAATGAAATGCATCGTTCAAGGAGACGGTAAGCTGTACGTACGCATAAATGCTACTTTCATTTCTATTTCGTATTTAATGGAATGGAATCATAATTATTTAAATTTATAATATAATTCCAGTATAATATAGTGTATAATACCATTTACTCCATCCTTTATATATCCCACATATGGCATTAACGATTCAAATCACTTTGAGGGGGCGGTAGTCTGCACTTCCTAAAATGAAATTATCGCATTTACCCATAATGGAAATCATAAAGTATGCTGTAAATGAGAAATACAGAAGCATAAGGAAAACATAAACATATTATATATCATATATAAATATATTGACATCTTAGTGTCCACCTTTGAAGGTGTTATATGAGTGTTGAACAATCATCATTTCGTGAGGCAGAAATTCGCCATCCACAGAAACAGTATGTTTTTTTAATCATTAGATGTAGGTGTCTGTAAGTGTAGTTCGAATACTTCTTATAACAACATCCTAGTATATTGAGTATACTGGTGTTGTTACAAAAGAAATGAATAAAAAGAGTTTAGGGGGTTGTAGAAGAAAAATATAACAAAACAACATTAGAGAAGACATTACCTCAAAATCGGGTAACTCTTTTTGATTTGAGCCAAAGGCTTCCATGGAAAGAGTTTTGCCCAAAGTGAGGTTTCTATGAGTAAGAGGGAGAAGTTGGGAGAGTATTTGGGCATAGGTTGTCCGAGCCAAATGGCTTGAAAGTGTGAATGAGGTGGTAGAGTTGGGGGCCATTTATAAGAGGAGAGGAGGGGCACTTTTGGAAAGTAAAGAAAAGTCACTTTAATATAAAATGAGTTTCGGATTTTAGAGGTCCCACACTTATATAATTAGAAGTTAAGGTGATAAGGGTTCTAAATCTACTCATCCAATATTCTTTGGACAAGTTTATGCCTTGTATTGTACATTATCTTTTCATTTTATTAAAATCGTTAAATAATGAGGTCATCACTGCATCATAATGATGTCATAAATAATTTAATATATTTAATATCTAAAAATTATAAAAAAACTACTATGATGTAGGAAATTTTTTTAGCTTTCCAATTAATATTTATAGTAAAAAATATGACTTGTATAACCCCATGTAAAAATTGTTTTAGTAAAACATGTCCTGTTTGTGTCATTTTTTACTTTAACATTAATAAAAGGTATTTATGTCATTTTCCAACTAAAGTGGATCCATGGGGTCCCCAAGTTGACCCATGGATTGTAATGGTCGGCCATGGCACATCCAATGAGGGTAGAACATGTGTCAAGCTCATCTCATATTATTAAAACATTATTTTTACCTTAAACTACACTAATTACCTCTAATCGCGATTAAGAACTTAAAAGTTACTATTCACCAAAAATTATTTTAATCTCATTGAACCACATTTTAATTCTTAATGACAACCATGTATGTCGGATTTTTTAAAATCAAAACACAGAAGTGGTAATATTTCATTTAAACGAAAAATCAGTTATTTAACAACCACTTAGTCGTTTCACTATTCATCAAAAATTGAAGTTTTTCAGAACAATGCCAAAATTTCACCCTAAGCTATAATTGATATTCTGAATTCAAAAATGATGTCTATTTTAAGAAATTCCAAACATATAAGTTGCATTAATTAATTTTATAATTAATTCCCGCCATCACAACAAATAGTGTGTTTTTAAGAAACAATTTATATCAAAAGATTGGCAATTGTTTATGTCCAATTTCAATGTTAAATTAATTCTAATGACCAACATTGGATAAAATGGTAAAAATATATTCTAATTATACTTTAAAACCACTAAATATTATAATTTATCACTATAAATTATTTTGATTTAAAAAGTTGTTTTTAAGTATTTTTCACTATTCATAAAAAATTAAAAGTTCTCAGAAAAATACCAAAAATTAAACATAGGCTAATTTCGATATTCCGAATCCAAAAATGAAGTCCATTTTGAAATATAAAATTTCTATAATTTTAAAAAGTGATTATTATTATTCATAACAGCTACTTTGATTAGTCGTGGTGTTTTAGAACTCGAAGTTGCGTACAATGCAAGCTATTGCATTTTTGAATGAGAAGCGTATCATGGAAGCTCGGGGTGTTACATTCTCCCCTACTTCAATAAATTGCATCCTCGCAATTTGAAATTTTTCCTGGAAAATAAAAGGTTAAAAATAGAAAATACCTTTGTAGAAAACCCACATCGAAAATACGGTTAATAAAAATATAACTTTAATAGAAAGAAAGATAAGTACAAAGGTCACCCGAGAAGGCCCATACTAGGATTCTATGAATATATGGATATGGAAGAAAAACAAACCATCAAGGTCTGATGGAGAGTTTTAGAAAACTGGAATAGGAGAAAGTTAACAATTAGAAAATCAAAAACTTGTGATTGGTTAAACGGTCATTGAATCCCCAGTTGGAAAAGTTAACCGGCAATGTTTTTGTTTTATGTTATCTTTTATAAAGTTAATGAATTTATTTAGGAGATTTACTAAGAACGTAAGGGAATATACATACTTGTCATGTAGACTTTCATTCTTTAATAAATTTTTACCAAAAACCCATCTTTCACTCTAAAAGGTAATAGAACTCAAAAATATTCTATTTATCCTAATTGTATAAGGTTCCAAATATTAACACATACCATTTAGATTAGAAAAACTATTTTGTAATAACTTGGGACTTCACGTAGTCCAGTGGTAGGCAATTAATCCCAATCGCAGTATGGTTGTGGGTTCGATTCCCACAGCTTTGTCCGACAAGATGGGTTCTCACTCGGTCTGCGTGTTTTCCTTTTTATAAATATCCAAAAATAACCTTAAAAATAGTATCCAATGTAAAATATAATCCATTAAAACATTTATAGTTATCCAAAATACTTCGGTCCAACTCACAGTCCAGATTTTATGAGGAAGGTAAACTTAATGAAGCTCATTTTTTTCTGTGTAACAACATGTGAACACCTTCATCATGTATCCTTTTAAAACACTGCAACATACTGAATTACTATAAATCCTTATTGATTACATTCATGATCCCTTATTCCTTATATAAAACTAGATATACTCCTTCTATCAAAAAATGTATACAAATCATTAATCAGTTTTAAGGATGTTAAGAATATCCAACATAATTTATCCGAATCAATCATGTATTATTCCAAAATCACTTTCTCGGTATCAGAACCATATTATGGTTTATCTTTCTCTCAACCATATATTTTCCAAAAATTTAACCTACTGTGGAGTCACTTTTCTTGGTTCCACACAATCTCATGTCCTAGATGAAATAGTACTGCAGTACAATCCTTATATACTCCATAATTATTATAACCAGTACATCATTGATACAACACTCAAATTACAAAATTCTTTAATAACAACATAAGAACTCTAATCATTCCTCCTCATCTGTGGTATTATCATAACAAGATTATTATCCAATAACATCATTTGGGGCATACTCTGATGATTTGAACATTGGTTTGCTTAGTGTCCCCACTCCTTGCAGATGAAGCATTGTACATTTGAAACCTTTTTTTACCCTTTCAGTCACACACTTGGTGTCCTTTTTCTCCATACATATAACAAACTACCATTCCCTTCAGGAAAATTCCAAGGTGTTTCTTCCCACAGTTATCAAATATTGGAAAATTCTTCTTTTCCCTCGTCCCTTTATCCATCATTCTCTCTTCCATCCTTTTCTTCCCTTTCATCCCATCAAATCCATAAGACTCGGAGAATTATCTACTTATCTTATTAACACATGATACTATTTCATCATATGTTGATAACACATGGGAGAATATTTCCCTTCTAAATGTTGGATTAATACCATGAAAGATATGATCCTTCTTACTCTTTGGATCATACGTATTGATGGAGTTCACATTCCTTCTACTGGGTGCCATTTCTGTACAATTCCATAAACTAAGTTAGTTTATGAATCGAAATACATAATTACAAACTTGAAAACACTTATAATAAATTTAACTATTTATGGATATAATCCATAATCATAAAAAAAAATTCTTTGAGGAAGTATATAATCATAACCCTTCATATTTTTTTGTAAAGAAAATGAGAATTATCCTAAGCATATCCCCCGGGAGTGTCGTAACCAAGAGTGCAGCAAGGCCCGTTGTCATGCACCAGTTCCCGTTCGAGTCTAGCTCAAAGAGGTGTTTTTGGGTTTTACCCCTTGGTACATCTGTGCCAGAGCCACCCCTACCTGCTCGTATCCAGATAGGGATGTATTGCTCGAAAAACTCACAAAATCTCTACAATAACAAAATTCTAGGAAGTTCTTCTATACTAATCCTCAAAGTCTATCTTGGGCTATGTGCTATAATCAGAGTTTATCTAAATCTAGCTTCCAAGGTTAGTACTAAATTTCCTTTGATACCAACTGTAATGCCCCGACCCCAGCTACCTAGAGTCGGTGCATTACTTCGTAACATTGGAATGATCACCAAAAATCATGTCTCGAAAGACTGATTAGTTTAGTAGCCTTGGAAACACTAGATACATTCATAAATCTTACATTGCATCATAATTTGAAAAACTACAATAACAAAGTCTTCATAGTCCACACTCATATCCTCTTCTGACTATCCCTGCAGGTCATTCCTAAAATAATTCTCCACATCCTGGAAAAATTTTAAAACATTGAAAGGGGTGAGCTCAGATTCTAAGTAAGGATAACAATATAGCGGAAGCTTTCATCAATAAACATAAACATTTACGGGTATGTATAACTAAAACAAAAGCCTTTTAAACATGAACTTCAACATAATATGGCAAAAGTAAAATGAGATAATTCCATTCACTTCTTCACATGGATATTCTACTGGTCAAATAATCACTTGCAATATCAATAACCACTTTCATAATGATGGAATGCATAATTCCAGACTATCATAACCATGTAGCCAAGGCCTCGTGACAAGACCACAAATAAGATTTTGTCAAGGCCTCGTTCCAAGACACTAGTTTGTCTCATGAGACCTGTTGATGCATCGAGGAGCTATAGCGGGCTCCACCCGTCACTTATTAAGTCCAATGCATTCCTCATATGAATAGGTTTAAACATATCATAAACCTTAACATAATCGTATCACAGAAAACATGCATAAAAGAAACATAACATTTCCACATTTCAATCACAAGATATCAATACAAAACATTGATATAATAATAATGCTCTCAAAACCATTTTCAATACCAAAATAAAAGAAAGACAAAACTTTGTATTTATTTTTCATTTAAAAAAATTGATGGCTTGTAGAGGAAGCCAAAACCCAAATAATGGCCATCACGGCAGAGAAGTCGTTGTCGCCACATACGTACGACAAGAAAAACATTCATTCTTATCGTTTAGTAAAACGCTTCGTATAAAAAAGATTCCTTTTGAATAGACGTAAAAGTCAAAGGGGTTTATACACCGTATAAAAGAAAGTTGTGTATAAAACCAAATATGCATCAATGAAAGGAGATTGAGACGAAGTCCCTAAAAAGATCAATTTTAAAATAAAATAGATCTATTATGTGTATTCACTATAAGTACACATAAAGAAAGTAAAAATACAAAATAGGACATAATAATATCATGAAATAATTGAAAGTAGGAGATTAACCCAAAGAATGGAAGTTGGTTTAAGAAGTTCCCTTAACTTGTGTCCGACTTGATTCAACCGTTCTTTAACCTCCTGAATAATAAACTAGAGTTAATATCTACCATTTTCAATTTCATTATCCTTTTTATATCACTTATTACAATGTTATGAACATTATGGAATTGTTTAAGTTAATAACGGTCGTTTTGTCGATCTTTGGTACTTGAGTCAAAAATAAACTTCTTATAATTACAAGTTATTCATGTGGTGAAATATCCATTATATCCAGAATTATATTCATGATGTATATATCATATATATCATATATATACAGTATATACATTCATTTATAATATTACGTCACATTTAGAGGTAAGAAATGAAATGCACCATTCATGGAGACAGTAAGTCGTACGTACGCATGAACGCTACTTTCATTTCTATTTCGTATTTAATGGAATGAAATCATAATGATATAAATGTATAATATAATTCCAGTATAATATAGTGTATAATACCATTTACTCCCTCCTTTATACATCCCACATATGGCATTAACGATTCGAATCACTTTGAGGGGGCGGTAGTCCGCACTTCCTAAAATGAAATTATCGCGTTTACCCATAATGGAAATCATAAAGTATGCCATAAATGAGAAATAAAGAAGCATAAGTAAAACATAAACATATTATATATCATATATAAATATAGTGACATCTTAATTCCCACATTTGAAGGTGTTATATGAGTTTTGAACAATCATCGTTTCGTGAGGCAGAAATTCACCATCCACAGAAACAGAATGTTCTTTAACCATTAAATGTAGGTGTGTGTCAGTGTAGCTCGAATAATTCTTATAACAACATCCTATTATATTGAGGATACTGGTTTTGTTACAAAAGAAATGAATAAAAGGAGTTTAGTGGGTTGGGGAAGAAAAATAAAACAAAACAACATTAGAGAAGACATTACTTCAAAATCGGGTAACTCTTTTTGATTTGAGCCAAAGGCTTCCTTGGGAAGAGTTCTTCCCAAAGTGAGGCTTCTAGGAGTAAGAGGGGGAAGTTGGGAGAGTATTTGGGCAGAGGTTGTCCGAGCCAAATGGCTTGAAAGTGTGAATGAGTTGGTAGAGTTGGGGGCCTTTTATAAGAGGAGAGGAGGGGCACTCTTGGAAAGTAAAGAAAAGTCCCTTTATTATAAAATGAGTTTCGGATTTTAGAGGTCCCAAACATATATAATTACAGGGTAAGGTGATAAGGGTTTTAAATATACTCATCCAATAGTCTTTGGACAAGTGTATGCCTTGTATTGTACATTATCTTTTAATTTTATTAAAATCGTTAAATAATGAGGTCATCGCAGCATCATAATGATGTCATAAATAATTTAATTTATTTAATGTCTAAAAATTATAAAAAAAAAACTATGATGTAGGAAATCTTTTTAGATTTCTAATGACTATTTATAGTAAAACATATGACTTGTATAACCCCATATAAAAATTGTTTTAGTAAAACATTTCATGTTTGTGTCATTTTTTACTTTAACATTAAATAAAAGGTATTTATGTCATTTTCCAACTAAATTGGCTCCATGGGGTCCCCAAGTTGACCCATGGATTGTCTTGGTCGGCCATGGCACATCCAATGAGGGTATAACATGTTTCAAGCTCATCTCATATTATTAAAACATTATTTTTACCTTAAACTACACTAATTATCTCTAATCGCGATTAAGAACATAAAAGTTACTATTCACCAAAAATTATTTTAATCTCATTGAACCAAAATTTACTTCTTAATTACATCAATGTATGTTGGATTTTTGAAAATCAAAACACAGAAGTGGTACTATTTCATTTAAACGAAAAATCAGTTATTTAACTACCACTTAGTGGTTTCACTATTCATCAAAAATTGATGTTTTTCAGAACAATGCCAAAATGTCACCCTAAGCTATAATTGATATTCCGAATTCAAAAATGATGTATATTTTACAAAATTCCAAACATATCAGTTGCATTAATTAATTTTATAATTAATTCCCACCGTCACAAAAAATAGTGTGTTTTTAAGAAACAATTTATATCAAAAGATTGGAAATTGTTTATGTCCAATTTCAATGTTAAATTAATTCTAATGACCACCATTGGATAAAATGGTAAAAATATATTATAATTATACTTTAAAACCACTAAAAAGTATAATTTATCACTATAAATTATTCTGATTAAAAAAGTTGTTTTTAAGTATTTTTCACTATTCCTAAAAAATTAGAAGTTCTCAGAAAAATACCAAAAATTCAACATAGGCTAATTTCGATATTCCGAATCCAAAAATGAAGTCCATTCTGAAATGTAAAATTTATATAATTTTAAAAAGTAGTTATTACTATTCATAACGGCTACTTTGATTAGTCGCGGTGTTTTAGAACTAAAAGTTGCGTACAGTGCAAGGTATTGCATTATTGAATGAGAAGCGTATCATGGAAGCTCGGGGTGTTACATTCATATATTGTATGATCCATGTGGAACACAAATGAATGTACCTAAAATGAATATGATGGGCGAGGCCAGAATTATATAGCACTCTAATGAATTTTTTAATGTTTTTGTCTCATGAGATACCATCTATAGTACATGGGAGGTTATCCTAAGAACATTATATTATGATATCTCAGTGATTATCCTTGTTTCATGGTTACGATGTCACATTTTAAGTTGTTTCCACATTCTTGTGTTTCCTTGATGTTTTCAACTTATAACAGGATTTGGTGTTCATTTTTATTATTCTCATCCATTTTATACTAACTTTATATGCCTATATAATAATATTAATTACTTTTCTCATGTTATTATTTTATTATTACCTTACTACACTTTATATCTCACCCTATTATTATGTACATCCCAAGGTTATCTTGTGTTATATTAGAAAATCAATGGAATATAAGGGCATGTTTTGGAGTTTTTAAATAATATTTATGTACCCATGTTTTAGGTCATTTTTCTATGTATTCAATTACCAAAATACACAATACCACATCATATTTAGGGTTTGTATTAAGTGTAGATTTATGAAATAAATCATGAATTAATGTGTATTAACGATATGGGTTGTCATAGTTGGTATTAATGAAATATATAGTTGTTTTTAGGGATTATGATTAGAAAAAAACACTAAATACCTTAGGGATAACTCTAAATAGATTTAAAAACCCCTAAATTATGATAAATTATAGAGTAAGTGGTTCTCAAGAAACAAAATACCCATCTGGTAACAATAATTAGATGTGGCCCTAAAGTAATTGTACCAAAGGGTAATTATAACAACCCAAAAAATTTTATACATTGTTATTACATATTTTAGATGAATATTCATTAAATTAGACAAACACACTTCTGAAGATTGTAATGGTTTAGTGCCTTTGAAAACATTGAAAAATAAATAACTGGGTCATAAGAGTAATAAATTATATCCCACTTAGTTCCTCATAACTATAATCCTTGTTATGAAAATCACATGTAATAACTATCATTATAATCTAGGGAAATGAAACTTAAAAAAGGGTTATCTAAGATTCTCATTAATGGTACAAAAGGGAAATACATAAATATAACTTATGCTTAAGGCTATGAGAATGTGAGAATAACATATGAAAACCATACCCTACATATCAATGATCAAAATCTTGAGTCATGGATTAAATTTTTGAAGTTCATAAGACAAGAATCATAATGTAATAAAATAACATGAACCAAGAGAATATAACATTGGAATAAGACATAGATTTTTGGTATACACATAATAAAAAAACCATTTCATTAATAGTTCAATGATTATTTCCAAGACTATCATACTGGAATGAGATTAATCACCAAACCATCTTAGTAGTCAAGGTTCACTCCCAAGACTATCATAGTTGAAAAAGTTCAATCATGAACTAGGTTCACTCCCTATTATAGTCTATTTTATTTTATGAGATAAAAATATTAACCAAATGCATTGGAATGAGATATAGTTCCCAGTTGTCACATAATGAAAATTATATATATAAATGTTGTAAGATCTTAAAACATTCATCATATCATAACCCATGAAATGAAATGGGATATATAAAACATTAATCATATAAGAACCGTTGAAAAGAAATGGGTTTCAAAAACATTTCATCATAGCATAACCCGTGAAAAATAATTAGGTTTCATAATTATTTCATCATTTCATAACAACATACCCCATGTAAAAAATAAGGTTTCATAATCATTTTATCATGGTATATCCTATAGAGATAAATTGGTTTCTTAAACTAATTTTAACCATAAATATAAACCATTTACATAAAGAACAAGAATGGCGTCCTTCGATCATATCCCCTATAAAGAAAAGGTTACATCAAAGGATTCTATATTAGATGTTAAATTAATTTTAAATATTACTTGGAACATTTATTGATGAAAAAAATATTTCCAATTTGAAAAAAAAATTAAAACAAAAAATCTATTAAAAATCATTTTCTGTGAAAATAACTTTGGAAATTATTAACGAATCATTAAAGAGTATTTAAAATATTTATAAAATAAAATATCCCTTCTAATTTGAATTTTTTTAAAAAAATAAGTCATTTTAAAAAGAATTTTCATTCAAAAAAACATGGAAACTTATAAATGGATCTTTAAAACACTTTGTGGTCATGATAGTGGTAAATTTCATTCATGTCGTACAAGTTAAAATTATATTTCTTTTCACATTTTTGATAAAAGACAGATGAGCGTTATTGGAAAAAGGACATGAAAATTACTTTCAAAATAGTTTTTTTAAAATTAATACATGGGTAAATGTTTCTTTAATAATTCATTTATATAATGTTAAAAATATTTTTTTATTTTTTTTTATAAAATTTTTTTTGGAAGAAAAACATTTTTCGACCGAAGACAGAAATAAAGACGATTTTTCTTAAAAACATTTATTTGAACTCTTAAGTACATGAAGAGATGAAAATCGAGGGAAAATTTTTATTACCATGAAAAAACTATATGAGAATGAATTTCATGATTGTCTTTAGATATTGTAATTAATATTTCATCATCAGAAGTATAAACATAGACAATCTCGATAAACAATGAGATTGTATCACAAAACCATTTCCAATTTGGAAATATTGAATCATAACCCCCATGAAATAATAACATTAAATAAAAATAGATCTATCAATCATGTAAGGCTATCCATGATATAAAATTTCATAGGGGAACTATATACACATCATAAAATAATATAGGTGCATAACACAACATATGTCTCAAAGAAGTCCAATTGAGACAAAAATCCCTTACCTCTTTGGTAAATTTTGAACTATAAACTCCATAAAAGAGTGATACTCAAATGGATATAAAAATCCGAAAAAATTGCATGAGAATCATCATAAAATAATCTTATGGCCAGTATATATACCACATAAATGAAATTGGTTCTGAATATGGAATGTGACTCACTCAAGTAAAAAGTGTGACAAAAATATTTTACAATAAGTCATTAATTCCATTATACAAGTTCTATCATCCTGTATAACAAATATAATTTTATTATACATATATTATAGAAACTAAACTATATATATCAGATGATATATTATTTACTTATGGAATTTTATTACTTTTTTATTAACAATTCCATCTTAATGTCACATTCTGGCAATAAATGCTTTGTTTTTCATGTCTGTTTTGATTTTTTATTTTTGTTATTATTAATTTTATCATGTTTATATGATATAAAAAGCATTACAAATTATATTAATCTCATATATTTTCATTATATATGTATTTATCATAATACAAAAAATAAATACAATGAAATACATTGTTCACGGAGATGGTATGTTATATATACGCATGAACAATGTTTCCATTTTCTCAACAAAATGAAATACAGAAGGTTAAATAATATATTAACATTACTAGATCAATATTTTTATATATATAATGTGTTTATTTAAACATGTATTATTACCATACATGTAAATAATATGTGTAAATCAAATCACATCGCTTCATGAGGCGGTAGTCGGTCGTACACACGAACGACATTATCATATACCCCACAAAATTGAAAGTAGGAAGGTATATGTGATATAATATTTCAAGAAGTATAAATATATTAAAAATATCATATTTATTAATTTAATCTCTCCTTATTCCCATCCCAGTAAAATAAAAATAAAAAACACATTAAATCGTTTCACAAGGCGGTAGTCCCTCGTACACATGAGCAACATTATTGTTTAACGAAAGTTTTAGAGGTAAGAAGGTATATGTGGTATTATAATTCCGGTGGTATAATAATATCATAAATATAATATATAAATAGTAAATCCATTATGATATCCATCTATGAGAGGTGGGTATTGAGAATGAATAACATCGGTTGGCAAGGCGACAACTTTCCATATACACGAATGATGATTTTGTATCGCATTTGATAGATGAAAAGAATTATATATGTTATTACATTTTGAAAAATAATATATAAATAAATTTAAGAAACTTATTATATTATATCATCATGTTTTAATAATAATTTAATGATGCGGAGGAAGAAATAAAATAAAATATTTGGTTAGGGACGTCACCTCTTTTTTGAACAACTTCAATTGGTTTTCACCAAAATCATTCATGTGATGTATTTTTTATCAAACTAACGATTATAGGATTATAGTAGGGGTGTAATGAATTTATTTCCAAATATAATTTTTGGAATAATTGGTTTTTTAAGTATGATATACCTATTTTTTATTATATAAACTTTTCATTACAATTTAAAAAACAAAAGATATATTAAATTTTAGTTTCTTGGAAACACGGTACGTAATACATGAAAACATAAAAAATTAACATAAACATAATTAAAGTATTATTAAAAGGTTAATACTTTTTAATTTTAATACATCTCATAACCTAGGGACATATATCAAAGGAATGGGTGAGCATATTGTTTGGTAAGGGAATAAGTAAGGGAAACAGTTTACAAGTGATCTTGAAGAATATCAATAAGAACATAATGAAAATAATTATTTATTTAATTATATAATAATAATAATAAAATAAATAACAAACTTTATATTTGGATGAAAAATTTAAATTGTATATTCATAAAAATATCACCATGTTTTTTTACAGAGGCTTCATAAAAATTACCAAGGTTGTTCACCAAGGTATCATAAAACATGTCATCTATATAGATTAAATTTTTTACCCAAATCATTAGATAGATATCAGGGTGAACCATCCATATGAATAAATTTTCACATGGCCCACATATATAATAATAAATAATTTCATAAACAACCAATGGATAAAAAAATAAAATGGATTTCATATCAAAATTTTTTCGTATCAAAACTTGTTCAAGAACATGATCATTATTTCACTTTAAACCCACAGAAAGGGAATGTGGGTTTTATGTATATAAATACAAGAATAAAATAATTAATATTTTAATATTGGTGGGTAACACTATAAAATAATTCGGTTTGGGAATTCACAACTATAAAGTAAAAGAGAATTTCTCAAGGAAAAGATATAAATTTTGAGAAGTAAAATCGGCAGCATAATGGGTATAAAATGTGGTTTTAAAAATGGTAAAAAGAGAACGTAAAAGGGTATACAATTGATAAAATATAATTCGGAAGTAATGGTATTAAAAAATATAAAATAAAATAGAGTGACCATAAAATTCAAAATATATATACAAAAAGTGGATCCTAAAATGAAGTGAAAAGAAGAATATTTCCATTACCTTGAAGAGTAACTCCTAAAACATGAGGATTGGGACCTTGGGGGATTGATGAAACTTTATTAGTACTCCTTGGGAGTTAAAAATATCATATATTTGTGGATTGAGAATTTATAGAGAAATGAATGGAGAAATGGATGGGTTTTTATAGTGAAAGTGGAGGATTTGTTTATTAATTTTCAAATATAGTCCTTGGAAACCTAGGGAGTTGTAAATGAAAAACCATGGTATTTACCATTGTATTTTCCCATGGTATTTTACACTTAGAAAAAAATTATGTTATTTTAATCCCAAATAGTTTACCATTGTCTTATATTGCTTATTTTGGAAAGGAAAATTAATGTTTTCACAAAACCGCATTTTTAAAGTTGAAGTTTCCAATTTAGAATTTAGAAAGTAAATTATATATTTGAAAATTTATTAAAATATATTAATATAGATGATATTAAGAAAATAACATATTTTATGTTTTTTATTTTGGTTAATTAGTTTTAAAATCATTATGACATAATTATTATGTCATTAAAATACAGAAAAACTCAAACTCTATTTTTACAATTCCTGAAAAAATAAAGTATTTTTGTAAATTCTCATAAATTTATCCTAAACTATTTATGGTTTTATTATTTCATAAATTATTTTTATTTTATCATAATATTTCTATAAACATGAGAATTTTAATTTTTTAATATAAAAACCTTATTTGATAAAAATAATAACGGATTGAAAATGCGTAAAAAATTTTGACACTTGAAAAAAAAATTATTTTATAATTTATTTTCAAATAATATTTTTTTAATAATAATATTTCATTAAAAAAAACATTATTCATAATCCCATTTTTTTATAATAATTATATATTTCTTGAAAATTAAAATCTCTATACAAAAAATCAATTTATCGAATTCTATCTCAATTTTATTAATAAAAACTATTATTAAAATGGAAATGATAGAATAATAATTTAATTTACATAATGGTATTACACTTTAAGTAATTAGGACCTTGAAAAATAACACCTTATTACACCCACTTATTCCCTAAGTTTAAACTATGAAATGGTTGTAGTTCAATGGGGTGCCTTGGCTAACAACGATTGAGTGGTAATCTACACTAACTAGAACTTCTCTAATATGTGATTTAATTAAAGATTCACTTGTCAAATATAATCTTTGTATCGGTCATCTGTGAACCCCAGTGATGATACCTCCATTCCATGTTCTTATAAATGGGCTTCAAACAGATGGACCCTATTAATTGAGGCCATCAAGCCTTCTTTCTGTATCAATTTCCCTTTGTCATATTTTAATTATAAACACTAATTATAACATTAAAATTGTTATCAAGAGTATAGTTCCCAACGATCATATTGACCAATGGTTATATAACAGTTGAATCCATAGGGTTATATTTACCTTTATATTTACTTCATTATTAATGATATGTGGTTTTGTTGTGTATTATATAATATAACAGACATTTTCTATAGAAAAATATAATTTAAAAGTCTTGTTCCTTACTTTCATCCCCCCTTAAGAAATTTCATCCTCGAAATTTCAACTCTTTATATAAGATGAGAATAGGTGTGGGTACATCTGCCTCATTTTCTATTATAGTTCCCACATTTCTACTTCATATTTATGGTTCCTCCACAACACTTTGACGGGATAGGTAGCCTTTTTTTTGTAGAACCATATCTATACGGTTCAATATCTCCACAGGCTTATCCTTATAAGATAGGTAATGTTCTAGGTATACCACATTAAGATTCACTTCATATGAAGGGTCAAGTATGTAATGCCTCAATAGGGATAGATGGAATACATCATAGACTTGTGCAAGATTTGGTGGAAGTGTAGGCCTATAGGATACTTCTCCGATGCAATCAATGATTTCAAAAGGCCCAATGTACCTAGATCAAATCATACATTTATTCACAAACTACATGACTCTATCACATGGTGATATTCTAAGGAACGGTTTATCAACAACACTAAACTACAAGCCCCTTCATTGGTTGTCAGCATAGCTATTCTTCCAACTTTCAGAATCCTTAATGTGTTTTTTTGATGATATGATCTTTTTATATAATATATTCTAAAAGATAATTCCCAAGCATCTTTCTATCAGAAACTTTATCCCAAAAAGTATGATTTCTACATCACATACATTATTGATATTTATGGGGTTCTATTTCAATACTCGATTGGATGTTATCTTTGTATAATTACTCAAATAATGGGATATGTTGATACCATCCACCATTAAATTCCATTGAGAATGTTCTCTTCAATTCCTTGAGTGTCTGAATATTCCATTCAGATTTCTCTTCAGTTTAGGGGTGATAGGTTGTACTGAAATTCAATCCAATACTCATATCGTGTTGAAGACGTCTCTAGAATATTTATATGAACCTTGGATCACAATCAGATATGCTAGAGAGTGGTACCCCATACTGCCTTACTACTTCCTTCTTGTATATGTTGTAATGTTTTTGAAGAGATAAATATTCCCAAATAGAAATGAAATGTGTAGTCTTAGTGAGATGATCCAGTTTAACCCAAATATCATTTTTACTTTGGATGTTTTTGGGAGACCAATGAAAAATTATATAGTTATATTTTCACACTTCCATGTTGGTATGGGTAGTGGTTATAACACCCCTTTATGAATTTTTCTCTCTCCATTGACTTGTTGACACCTTAATAACCATGTAGTGTAGTCAATAATCTCTCTTTTCATTTTATCCCACAATAATTATCATGAAGGTCCCTAGAAATTTAAGAACATATAGGATGTATAGAGAATTTATATCTATGAGCTTCATCCATCAGCTCCTTCTTTACTTCTATAATATATAGAAAATGTAGCCTTGTACATAATTTTAGTAAACCTTCTTGATCAATATTGAACTCGAGAAACATCCCATCTTTTATATCTTTTATATTCTTCTTCAATAAAGGATATTATATTTGATGATTCATGATCTTCTATAGTAATGACCGTTTATAAATCATTGGGGATAGGATTGATGATTCCCTTTCCCTTACGATTTCCATATCGAGTTTTAACAGGTCTTTGATAAAATATCAACTTAAATCCGCATCATTACCATCACAATAGGTTCATTCCAACTTAATGCATTAGTGGCCTTGTTTTCTCTTCTGGAATGATAATTAATTGAACAACCATATTCTTTAAGAAGTTATAAACACCTCCTTTATACAAGGTTAGATTACATTTTTTTAAAAATATACTTCAAACATTGGTGTTTTATTTATATATCACATTTATACCCATAAAAATAGTCCCCCCATATCATTAGAGAAAAAAACTAAAGCCATCTCCATGTCATACATAGGATAATTCTACTCATGAGGCTTTAACTGTCATGATGTATAATCAATAACCTTGTCGTTTTTCATAAGGATGCACCCAATACATTTCATATATGCATTACTAAAAATAAACAATCCTTCTATGATAGAGGAAAGAGTTACCACAAGTGTAGTAACCAATATATTATTCATCTCCTGGAAACATTCATCATACTCATTTGTCTAGATAAAGTTATCCCCTTTTGAATTAACTTGGTTAGTGGATTATAAAGTCATGGGTTTTTTCTCAAACCATTTATAATATAATGATAAAGAAAGGAAACATTGAATATACATTACTTTTTTTGGATGATTCAACTCATCGACATCCTTTTTCTTGGCGGGGTCAAAAAATATTTCTTCATTTTTTATAATGAGCCCCAAGAAATCAACTTATTGTAACAAAAATTCACATTTTCGGAACATTTCAAATAGCCCTTCCTTCCTCAGAGTTTTAAATATTATCCTTTGATAATACTCATGCTCCCAGTGACTTTTAGAATATATCCAAATATCATCAATAAAACTGAAAAAAGTTATCAAGTTACTCCTTAAAGTCTCTATTTGTTATATCCATAAATATTTCCAGATAATTAGGCACGTTGAAGGGAATAACAAAAAATTCAAAACACCCATATCTTGATAATAAGACGGTATTTGAAATATATTATTTCTTCACCTTAAATTGATGATAACAAGATCAAAGATCAACCACAAAGAATAATTGATCACCACTAATTTGGTCAAATAAACCATCAATCATTAGAAGAGGGTACTTTTTCTTTACTCTGATCTCATTTTGTTCTCTATAATAAATGCATATCCTCATTAATCCATCCTTCTTATTCACAATGATAAAATGTTCCTCCATGGAGAAACCATTGTTCTAGTAAACCCATCATCCAAAAGGTCTTGTATTTATTTCTTTAATTTCTCCATCTCTACATTTTCCGTTCTATATGGGGTCTTTTATATCATCTTGGATCCAAACATGAGTTCAATTGAAAACTCTACCCCTCTTTCTAAGGGAGTTCCATGTAACTCGTCAAGAAATAAATCAACGTATTACTCAATGATGGGCATAATTTCTATATGTATGCTTTAATTTACTTATTTATATTCAATGATCATTTCCATAAAAAATTTATGGGATGTTAATATAGATAGAGTTCTAATCAAGATATCTCTCCTTTGAAAAAAAATATAGGTTTTCAATTAAAGACTACTAACATTTCTTTTCTTATGTAGTTGATATTAGCATTATACCTTGAGATCGAATCCATCCCTAATCTAATGTATAATTCCATAAAGGGAATGAATACTATATTTGAGATGAAATTTTTATCCAAAGCTAATACTATATTGTTTATACACCTCTGATGCATTTATTATCCCTCCAGGACCCTTGACTGATAACTCTTCTTCTATTAGTTCAGGGATTGATTATATATTCATTGTAAACTTGATGAAAATAAAGGAATTCGTAGCACTAAAATTGAACATATTACTTTCTAGCTTTGAGAGAACAACAAGAGTAGCTTCCACCAAATCATTTGGAGATACAACATCATTCATTGTGATACAAAATACATGACCTTTCTCACCCAGCCTATGCTGGGGTTTATGGTGATTCACCTCTATTATCATTGGCTTTGGAAAATGATTGGAAAAGTGCCCAAGATGTCCACACTTGAATCATTTTACATAAAGATATTCTTGAACCATCTTCCATTTGTCATTAGTGTTGAGAAGATTAGGATTCACCTCACTGCAAAACTTTTGAGAATATGGCCATCTCTTCCACTCTTATAACATTTCTCGCACCTAAGAAATTAGTTCCTCAAATGCTTATTCCCACATTTGTTTAATGTGGGAAGTTTCACTTTCTTTCCTCATCTTCCATGATCAATGTTCCTACCAACATTTGGCTCAAAATATCTCTTATTTTCATTTATCTATGGGACCACTACATCTCTCCAAACTCGAGTTCAACCTTTATAGAACTTCTAATTATCTCATCATAAATTTCATAGTCTTTATTGGATAGATTCTTCCATATATGAGATCTTAGTCCACCAAAGAATCAATCATCCTTTTCATAATGATCCATGATAGAGAAAAAGGTGTGTAGAGAACTCATTGTAAATTTTATCTCATAGATTACTACAAATTAATTTTATATCTATTTCAACTCTAGGAATTATTTCTCTATTTTAATTCTCATCAAATGTGGGAAATATTATTTGAGAAAGGTTCCTCTAGACTCTTCCCAGTCCATAGAATCAACATCCATTGTTGGATTTCTGCTTTTAACTAATTTATACCACTGATCAGCTTCTTACTCTAAGAGAAACATATCCAATGTGACTTTCTCTTAATCTGAACAATGGAGTATGGAAAATATCATTTCTATAAAGCTTCTTTCATTGTTCAGTAATCAATTGGTAGGTAGATTTACTAAAATAAGGTGTTCATTGACGCATAAAGGACTTAATTAAAAGATATTCCCTTTAAGGTAAATCATGTCACTTGGCTTGATTCAAGTAATTTCACATAACTCGAGTAAATTAATTAAACATTTTCATGAATTTTCCATTCTGGATTCCTTCATAGGTTCATCAGTGCATGTTCTGTTGCACTCACCATTCACACAGTTCCTCCTATTTCCCTAATTTTTCTAAAAGAAGAAAAAATAATGAGAAATATGATACCTGTAATAATATTATATTTATAAAATAATTTTATGTCTTAAAACATCATGCATAAATATTTCATTCTGTAACAACAATTAAGCTTTCCACAAACCGTTCATAATGGTTCCTAAAAATTTTGTGATTAACCAAACATATCCCCTGGTAGTGTAATAGTAAGAGTGAATCAATGATCATTTTCATGCATCAATTTCTATTCAAGTCTATCATAAAGAATTATTTTTGGTTTTTACCCCTAGAAATATTTGTTCAAGAGAAACACTCACCTTTTCTATCAAGATATGGAATTCATTACATAGAAACCACATACTTAAAACATCGCCAAAATACCAGGATGTTTTCTTATATTTTAACATTTCCCTAAGGTTCGTCCAAATGTTTTGAAATCCTAATTTCCACAAATAAATAATCCTTCCTTTGAAACCATCTATGAAATCCCAACATTTTATTACATGATCTTTTGATTACAATGTACAAAATAGAGGATCTTTTAAATTTTAGTTTCTTGGAAAAAAATTAAATAATAGTTGAAAACAAATTCTTATAAAAAACTTTATATTATTATTAATTAGTTATTCCTAATTAATTTTTTTAAATCTCTTTTCTTGGGGACATATATCAATGGAAAGGGTGGGCATAAGGCCCAATATGGTAATAAGAATGAAAAATAGTTTACAGGTGATATTAAAGAATATCAATAAGAATTTGAGTAACATCATTATGGATTGATACATTTAATAATAAAAATAATATAAATCAAAACATGGAAATTGGGATACAACATTTAAATGGGACATTCATAAACATATCACCAATTTTTTTTACTGAGGTGTAATCAAATTACTAAGGTTGTTCACCAAGGTATCATAAAATATGTCATCACTAGAGAATAAATTATTTACCAAAGGAATTGGAGTTCTATCAGGGTGGATCCTAAATATGTATTGATTTTTATGTGATCCACATAGATCATAATAAATAATTTTATAAAAAACAAGTGTATAATTAAATAACATGGGTTTCATATGAAAATCATCGTGTTTCAAAAGTGGTTTAAAACATGATAATTATATCATTTTTATCCCATGAAAAGGGAATTGGGGTTATATGTATGTAAATACCAAAATGAAATAAATTTTATTTTCGTATTTGGTAAATTTTTTTTGTAAAATAAATTGTTTTGGGTATTCACAAAAATAAAATAACAGGTAATTTTTTGAGGAGAAGGGAGAAATTTTGAGAAGTAACTTCGGCAACCTAATGGGATTAAAATGTGGTTTTATAAAAGGATAAAAGGGGAGGAGAAATGGTATTAAATTGATGAAAAATAATTTGGTAGTAAGGGAATGAATAAAATGTAAATAATATATAGTGACCATAATATTCATAATAGATATACAAAAATAGGTTCTTGAAATGACGAGAAAATAATGATGTTTATCTTACCTTGAAGAGTAACTCCTAAAAATAGAGGATTGGTGCCATGAGCGATTAATGTCGCATTGGGAGGACTCATTGGGAGGAAAAAATATCATTGATTCATGGAGTATTAATTATGAGTGAAATGAAATGGATAAATTGGTGGTTATTTATAGAAAAAGTGGAGGATTTGTTTGTTAATTTCTAAATATAGGCTTTAGAAACCTAGGTGGTGGTAAATGTAAAACCACATGCTTTACCATGATAATTTTTCATGGTATAGGACACTTGGAAAAATTTTATGTTATTTTAATCCAAAAGAGTCGACCATAATTTTATATTACTCCATTTGTAAAGGGAAATTAATGTTTTTACAAAATAACATATTTAAAAGCTATAGTTTCCATTTTAGAATTCGGAATGTAATTTATATATTTAGAAATTTATTAAAAAAATTTAAAATACTTTATATTAGTAAAATAACATATTTTATGTCTTTTATCATGTTTAATTAGTTATAACATTAGTATCACTTAATTATTATTTCATTAACATACTGAAAAATAGAAACTATATTTTTTACTATTCACAAAAAAAAATAAATTATTTTAGAAACTTCTCATAAATTCACTCTAAAATTATTTTAAAGAGTTGGTTTTAAAAACTATATTTATTATATTATAATAATTCCATAAATATTATAAATTGAAATTTAATAATCATTATTTATTTAAAATAACAATGGATTAAAAATGTATAGTAAAATTTATGATGCTTAAAAAAATTATTTTATCATTTAATTTTACATAATAGTGTTTTAATCACAATATTTCATTAAAATAAACATTAATAATAATACCATAGTTTATTATAAAAATTATATCTTTTTTGAATAGTGAAATATCTATCTGAAAAATCAATTTGTCAAATTCCATCACAAATTTATTAATAAAAACATTTCTTAAAACAGAAATGATGGAATAAATTTCTTATTTATACAATGGATTACAGTTTATGTAACTAGGACCTCCAAAAAATCCATTATTACACTATTATATTCCCTATGAGTATGGTTTTCAATGGTAGTAGTTTTGTGGGGTTCTTTGGCTAATGTTGACTGAGTGGTAATCTCTACTAAGTTGAACTTCTCCCATAGGTTATTTTATTCAAGCTTCACGTTTTGAAGCTCAGACTGGGATTTTTCTATGGATAACCCTAGTGACAATACCTTCCTTCCAAATTTATGATATATGGGCTTCAAAAGGAATGACTCTATTGGTTGAGTACATCGACTCTTCTTTCTTTATCAATTACCATTTGTCAAATTTTACTTGTAAAAATAATTATAACATTAAATTTAAGATCAAGAGTATATTTCCAAATGGTCATATTGACCATAAGTTATATAATGGTTGAATCCATTAAGTCACATTTACCACTGTATTTGATTCATTATTAAAGAGATGTGGTTTCTTTATGTATAACATAATATAACATGAATTTTCTCCAAAAAAAATATCATTCAAAAACTTTACGTCGTTATAGTAATTGTGAAGAGAAGAGGATAATGGGTGACCTTTTATAAGTGAGGTATGTGGAACACTTGTAATATTTGAAAACAAAATAGAGTGACCATTTTTTAACATTCCACAAGGCACTAAAATGGGTCCTTATTTAACCTTAAGGGTTATACGATCCAAATAATTCCATACCGTGTGTGTTATAAAATTTTCTAAGCTATTTTAACACTTATCATTTTAGTTTAACCCCCGGTAATCCTGTTTTAAACATAACTATGATAATAAATTTTTACTGTTTAAACTATTCAATATGGTGAAAAATTATGTTTAAGTTATTATATAATATAAATTATGATGATTAAAAATATGGAAACCATTTTTAAAAACTCCATTCACATAAGTGACTAAATTTATTTTAAAATTAATCCCATGGATGTAATGAAAAAATGGATTTCTGAAGAGAAACATTTTAAAATATTTTAAAAAAATTATATAAAAATTCAATATGAAAATGACTACAATGACCTAAATTTAATTAATTGATATATTTTTGGGATAATTTTTCTAATAAAACAATATTAAAAAAATTTATGTTTTTAAGTGCTTCAAAATAAATGAAAATTCTTAATATAAACTAGTAATTTTCACTATTCATCAAAAAAATTCTTCTTCTCAAAAAAATAAAAAAATATAACTCCAAGATAATTATGACATGATGATTTAAACAGTAAATTTTATATTTTAAAATAAATTTTATTAAAATGGAAAAAATTAATTTTAAACATAAGTTGGCATAACGTGACAAAATATTTTTTTAGAAAAATATAGTTTTTAAGTATAAAATTGGTTTTATTCTGATCCCATGCATATAAAACAAATAAGGTGAATGTTAAATGTTATATTAAACATATAAAATCTAAATTTAAGTAATATAATTAAATAAAATTTATTTTTTCATTTTATTATTGTAAAAAAAGTTTATGCACAAAAAATATTTTAGAAAAAGATTTTTTTTTCAAATGGTTTCTATTTTTTATTATTAATTACTCACCAAAAATTTTATTTTATATACATATGAAAACCATATATTTTAAAAATTTTGTAAATATATTCATATCATTCATTCCAGTAGTTAGCTGATAACAATGATATGTAATAATAATATTTTAATAGTATGCCACATTTCTTTTAAACTCGGTGTTGTGTGTAGTGCAAGATACAGTTAGTGTTTCATGTAATAGAAGATAAAACAAGTATTGTGTGTAACACAAATAAAAATTGATATTATGTTTAATTCAAAATATCTAAAATATTAAATATATTTGAAAAAATATATTTCCCAAAATCTCAGGTTGTTACATTTTACCACCTTAAATAAATTATGTCCTCATAATTAGAACTTGTGCTCAGTAAACAAGGGTTTAACATATGAAAATAACATTGTGGTAAATCTATATCCTAAAATTGGTTAATAAAACTTCCTGTTGAAAATATAGAAAGTGGTGTGAGAAGATCATCTAGAATAACATATACTAGTTTTCGAAATAGATGAACATATTGAGAAGTAAATATTTATACATGAAAGAATTGTTTAATATAAAATTAATGATAGAGAGTGAAATTGATCGTTTATCATAATAATGTGAATGACCATGTGAAAATAAAAAACTAAAAAACCATAAATGAAATAGTTCTGAAAATTTTCATTGATATAATCAGAAATGATAGTAATATGATAACATTTTATTTCAAGATCCTTCTCCTAATGTTTGAAATTTTTTATTAGAAGTTATAATTACTTGATTTCATTCCATTCCATAATCACAATCTCATCCTTTGGATATTATTTGATCGATTTCCACATAATATCTTACTTAAAAAAATAAAGATGAGTTTTTTATTCTTGAAGTAGTTTTGGATCACAAGATCCGAAAAATAATGATATTTCATTATTTAATTCTCTATTTGTAATCAAAATAATAATTGATAGTATACGTTATCCAATGACATAAAAAGTTTAACATAATACATAACATGAATTTCTAACCTTAAGGCTCCTCCGTGTCTGAACAAAATTTAAATTCAAATAAATTAGAAAGAAGGACACTAAATTTCCAAAATCAACATAATATTAATATTACAAACAACATGAAGTAGCTAATAATGTCACATACCAAATATGTGAAAACATTGATCATATATTTTCTTGAAACATAGTAATATCCAAAACTACCATAAACCATAATAAAAACATACATACATCCTTATTCCATGTATAAAACCACAAATTATTGAATATATTCTATAAATAAAATAATTTTTCAATCTCTTTCAATGATAACATAAACCACTTTTTCCAAAAATCATTAATTATTTTTGGGGTCATCAACACTATCAAGTTTATTTTATCTATATTAATCATCTTTTTATCTAAAAAATACCATTTTCTCAAATCTAAGAACTTATAAAGTGTTATCTGACCATAATAATGTATTTTACATAAAATATCACATTTCCATTAGATCACTTTTCAAGGTCATGAGCAGCATTTTACATATTCTCAAAAATCCATAATCCAAACATTCTATAGAACAATACTTATATAATTATGAATTCTTATGACATAATTCATGAATTCACATAAACAAACATTTAAATCATTCTACATTATTCTTAGACCATTAAATAGGCTTCATGATATTATTACTTAATAACTATTTCATTATATTCATTCATGGTCTATTCATCATAAGAATTATTATAAGTACTCATAACACCTTTCTGATTATCTTCACTAGATATCCCCCTAGGAAATCAATTTAAATAGCACCCATACTTCCCACATTGAAAACAATTGACCATTGAAGACACCATAGGGAGACCATTATTCTCATTCATTTCATTAACCAAAATTTTCATTTTCCCTCAATAATTAATTTAATTTTTCCCTTATTTTCTAAACTTGAAAAATCTTAATGTTCCTTTTATTCATTCACTTGTGTGCTTATTCACACATTCTAGACATATAGAAAATTGAGTCTTCTTTCCTCCATGGCCTTCACCACCCAAAATCTCATTGAACTCTATAATTCTATTCATTGGTATGTCTAAGATTTGGATAATTTAATGTTATTAATCATATGATAAGATAATTAATTTGGCATAATCACAATATCCTTCACTCCAAACATCATCCCATTTGGTTGGTCATCAAAACAATTTCTACCACAATCTATATTAATCCAGTTTCTTGTAGTTCCATACATTGACTAAAACCAAAAAGTATAGTGGGGTTAATAATAATCTTATTTTAATACAAAATAATCATGAAACAACATGTATCATATATCTAAATAATGACACTTTTTTAAATATACAACACCTTAGCCTTAATCTACGTCATTCATGGTCATTATTTAAATCTTTCATGATGGTTTTTAATGAGTTTATTAACTAAAAAAGAATACTCATTGGAGTTTTAAACTAGGTGTGCATCAAGGACCATTATTATAAACTAGGTGATGATCAACATATAAACCATGGAGGATAAATAGGTTTCATAAACAAATTTTCATCATAATCACAAACCATTGAAAGAAATATTAAGAATGGTGTCCTTGGATCATATCCCCATTAAATAATAGGTTACATCAAAAGATTTCCTCATAGATGAAAAATGATTTTTAAAGATTATGTAGAAAATTTATTGATGGAAATATACTTTACACTTTGGAAAACACATTTTAAAAAATCAAAAAATCAAAATATTGTTATTTAAAATTAACTTGAAAAACATATTAAGGTTTCATTAAAGATCATTTGAAACATTTCTTGACAAAAATATCCTTCCACATTGGAAATTTTCTTTAAAACATAATATATTTTCAAAATCAATTTCATTGAAAATAACCTTGGATACATATATAGTAGTCATTAAAACATTGATTGGTCATGATGGTGGGAAATTTTGTTCATATTGTACATGTTAAAATAATGATTCTTTTCACATTTTTTTGTAAAATGAAAATGGTATTTGTTTGGAAAAAATTAATATTCATTTCAAAACATTAGGTAGAAAGTAAAACATGTGTAAGAGTGTCTTTAATAAATCATTTGGAAAATATTAAAAACGTTTTTTGAATTTTTTATAAATCATTTTTTTGGAAAAAAATTTGTTTTCCGACTAAAGAGAGAGAAAGAAAGATGATTTTTTTAAAAACATTCCTTTGAACTCTTGAGTGCATAAAGAGAGTAAAATGAAGGTAAAACATGTATTTTACTAAAACAGTCGTATTATAATAAAATTCATGAGTTTGTTGAGATTTTTTTCATAAGAATTCATTATCAGAAGAATAAACATAATTAATCCTAATAAATGATGAGATCGTATCATTAAACCAGTACGAATTTGGTAACATTGACTCATATACACCAGGATATGAAAAAATTAAATTAAAAATTATATATCATGAATATAACGATATTATTGATGTAATATTTCAAAGAGGTATTATATACACATCGTAAAATAAGATTACTGCATAACAAAACATATCTCTTAGTGAAGGGAAATAGAGATAAAAATCCCATTAAAATTAGTAAAATTTGAACTGTAAGGCCCATGGAAGAGAGATAATAAAATTGATATTTGAATAAGAATAATTTTTAGGATAAGAATCATAAAATACATTCATTATCATAATATAAATCACATAAAAGAAATATTTTTTGAATATGGAATTTTTCTCATTAAAGTAAAAAGTGAGACATAAATCACTTGCATCAAGTCATGAATTCCATCACACACATTAGAACATAATGTATAGTAAATATATGTTCATTATAAATCTATTATAAGACCATAATTATATATCTAATAGCATATATTATTCACTTATGACCTTTTATTCGGCATTTATTAATAATTCCATGTTAAAGTCACGTTCAGGAAATAACTACTTTGTTTTTATATATGTTTTGATTTTTTATTTTTTGGCCTTTTACTTAAATCTGGATAAAAAATCTTAAGAATTTAATAAATGATATAAGTATAGTATATATTCATTATATATTAATTTATTATAAACTATAAAATATATAAAATGAAATACATTGTTCATGGGGAAGGTAGGTCGTACGTACACATGAACATTATATCTATTTTCATGAAAGAATGAAATAAAAAAGGTTATATAATATATAATCATAAAAACACCATTTTTATGTCATATATATATATATATATATAGTTCACATATATTTTATTTAAACATGTCCTCATTACCTTCCATGTAAACTGTACATGAAAAATGTATCACATCGCTTTGTGAGGTGGTAGTTTTTCGTACACACAAACAATGTTATCGTATACCCCATAGTATGGAATATAAGAAGGTAAGTGTGATATCATAACATAAAAGTTATAATTATATTAAATATATTATATTTTTCATTTAATATAACATAATTACCATCCAATTAAAATAAAAATGAAATACATGTCACATCGGTTCATGAGGCGATAGTCCGCCAAACACACGAGTGGCGTTATTATTTTGCAAAACGTTGGTAGGTAAGAAGTTATATGTATTTTTATAATTAAATAGTTAAAATAATATAATAAATATCATAAATAAACATTAAATACATGATTACATTCATCCGTGAGAGGTGGTGATGGAAAACAAATAACATCTGTTCGCAACGTGGTAGTCCACCATACACATGAATGATGATTTCATATCCCATTTGATGGAATGGTAGAAGGAATTAGGTTATTAAAATATAATAATTAAATTTAATTATATGTAATATAATTATGATATTATATCATTATGGTTTAATAATAATTTAATTTGGTGGAAGAAGAAATAAAATAAAATGATCGGTTAGGGATGTTACCTCTACTTCAGACAACTTCTTTTAGGTTACACCAAAATCCTTCCTAGGTGCGATTTATGACAAATCTATGTATTATAAGATTAAATTAAGAAATAATGAAATTTATTTGGGTATGTATTGTTCGAACAAATTTGGCTTGTAAGTGTGAAGGGCATAGGAGAAGGAGTGACCTTTTAAAAGTGAGGGGAGTGACACGCTTGTAATTTTTAAAAATAAAAAGGTGTATCCACATTTTTCACAAGAAAAAAGTATCCAAAAAGGCCTATTATAAATAATTATAGTTCATAAGGTATACATATTTCCATAAAATTGGTTTTGGAAAAGTTTCTAGGTAATTTTACCCCTTATCTTTTTAGTTTAATACTCGGTAAACTCATTTTAACCTTAACTATGGTAATTAATTTCTACTATCTTTATTAATAATTATGGTAAAAAATTCATTTAACCTTATTATATAATATATATTATTTTAGTCTCAAATTTTGAATCCATTTTTAAAAATTAAATTCACAAAAGTGGAAAAATTATATTTAAAATTAATCCTGCAGGCGCAATGAAAAATTGTTTTTTCAATGTGAAAAGTTTCAAATGTATAAAATGTTTTTATATAAATATTCAATATATAATTGGTTCCAATTACCTAAATTGGATTATATATATGTAAATATATATATATATATTATGTAATTTTATTTTTAAAATACTGCGAAAAAATATTTATGTTTTTAAATTCTTTAAAAGAAATGTAAATTCTTAATAAAAACTAATATGTTTCACTATTCATCAAAAAATTTATCTTTTCATAAAATTATCATAAATTCACTCTAAGATAATTTTTACATGATTATTTAAAAAATTTATTTTATTTTTTCTAAAAAAAATTATAAAGATGGAAAAAATTAACATGAAAAATAAGTGGGCAAAAGGTGACAAAACCGCTTTTTAGAAAAGTATAGATTGAAGCATGAAGTTTGTTTTATAATTATATCAAGACTAGAAAACACATAATATTGATGTTAAATATTATATTAAATATTATATATATATATATATATATTTCATTAATATCACTCACAAAAATTCTATTGTTTAATTTATTGATTTAAAACTTGTTTATACACATAAAAATAGTTTTTTAGAAAAATATTTTCATTATTTTCAAGTGGTTCTTATTTTCATTTATAATTAATTTTTAACAAAATAATTAATTCAATATACATGTTAAAACAATATATTTTCATAATTTATTTAATCTCATTCACACCTTACATTCCAATGGCTGTGTGATAACTGTAATATTAAATAATTTTATTTTAATAGTATGTCACATTTCATTTAAACTAGATGTTGTGTGTAACACAAGATACACTTACTATTTTATATAACATAAGATAAAATAAGTGTTGTGTGTAAAACAAGAGTAAATATGTGTTTCATGTAATGTAAAATATCCAAAATAATAAATTTATTTGAAAATATATATTTCAAAAATTCTAAGGGTGTAATAGTAATAGCACTGAAAAGGGCGCGTAGGGTAATGACTCAATAATCACCTCATGAACGATAAACTAGACATGATGTAAACCTAGTTTAAAACTCTTGAGTGATATGTTTTGGTAAATTAATAAGATCCTTATGACCCTTCGTAAAGGGAATAAAAAATCCCATAAAATTTTAATTTAGAAAATATACCATGGATTACATGTAATGAATCCTAGAAATTCATAAGTTAATGAATGTATGTTATTTATGATTTTTCACTTTAATGTTCATAATTTCTCATTTATGTTTTTAATAGTTTTAAAAGTCTTAACCTTAATTTTCTATTTAATTTAATCAAAATATCTAGGCTAAATCAAAGCTGATGACCATTTATTGAAATAGTGAAAAAGAAAATAAGGGAAGCTGATGGGATCAAAAAAAGATACATTACCTCATCTAGAACTCCATGATAGTAACCAAAATTAGAATAATTACCATTTTCATGATCAGATTCATCAGTGGTTTCCCACTAAAACTTTGAGTTACCTTGGTTGAGAATACTATGGATTTTTTCCTTGGACCATTCCTACTTAGGGGTAAGCTTATCCTTTAAAGCCCTAAAAGATGATCTCGTAGACCCATTCCTTCAATTGTTGGATTAATCCATCTATGGCCTTATTTTTATAGTATCACTCTTTAATCCAATAAAAAACATAAAATATGCACCATGACCCAAAGGCATGAGATGATCAGTGTCTAATAAAACCACCGTACGCTCTTTATAACTTACATACTTTGAGACATTACCCCACTTCCCAATTCCTAAGGATAAAAATACATTATGAACTTTCTAATGAAAATTTATATGTTTTAGAATATTATATTTCATAGACCCATCATCACTTTCTAATAAATCCATTTCTAATGGTTTGACCATGAATCCATTACCTACAAGTTGTGACAGTGCATTCTATGATATGACACACTTCACAAGAGACTCATTTGAAGACTCTTGGAGCTCCATACCATACTATGATTCAAACCTTGCATGAAACTATTACAAATCCATTCTAGTGGATGGACCAGCTTAGCCAGAATCAGAGAAAAATTCAGAATTATAACCCTATTTTTACGACTTATCTTACCTTCTAATCACACCCATAATATTTTTCCTTTCACGTTATGATTTATCAGCCCCATGAAAATCATATCATCTCATATCAGTACTCAGCCTCATTCCTATAATCATACCACTATCACTTCAAAATCCTTTCATGGTAGTAATTACTACGGTTGGTCCCTACTTTCCCCACTTTACATGCCTTCTGGAACAATGATTTAGCTACTAATCTCCTATTAGTGTCTTCTTACCTTTTTTTCATGTAAACAGATGCGTCATTCACTCTAATGGAGAATTTTGAGAAAATAATGGATCCCTTACAAGTTCCCAATGAATTTATAATTTTCATCCAATAAAAAAAATAGTAAGGAAGATTTTCATATCCATCTTTATGATTCAGTTCATTATTCTTAGTAGATAATAGAACCTTTTTTTGTCAATGTTGAACCTGAAAGAACTTCCACAAGTACCCTTTAAAATATCCATACTTATCTTGATCTATTTTCTTTTCCATCTTAATTGGGACACCAATTGTAGAATAAATATAAAAAAATATTTGGAGGCAATATAATCCAATTTAAAAAAATAATTTCATCCCAAACTTTTGAAAAATATTTTCTATTCTGATAAGAGTTGAAGCCAATGTTCCACTCCCGGAGCCTAAGCATACCTGGATTCATAGAAACTATGCCAAATACCCATTCCAGTTTATTTAATTCAACACATAGAAACAAAAATGTGATAGAATCAATTGCCCACATGAATACATTTCCTGTTTTAGAAGCGCCAAATAGAGGAAAACCTATTTATTAGACCCTCCAATCTATATGGATTCACATCCTCCAAAGGCACAATAAATGTGATGGGAAATGTGATTACCACACAAATATTATTCTAAACTCAATGGTAGTAGGAGTTGGAAAATTTATAACAATACATACTATATTGTTATATCCCGACCTGGATTCCACTGAAATGGTTCACCAAGCTAGTGGGCCACGTGGCCATAATAACACCTCACTATACACCAGAGGTTTCCAACTACCAGCGAGGGATGAGGGAGTGCCCATGTAGAAACTATGGCCTATATTTAGAGTAGAACAATGATGTAATCAAGATATAAATAAGTACTATAATCATATCAATAATGTAAAATACAATAGAACAACCTATAAAAATGGTCTAGTAACCCACCATAGAAGAAGCATGATATAAATATAAAATCACTAAAATATAATAAAATGTAATAAACTAAATCATATATAGAATATGATGATTTCATGTCTCTAAATAATAGGGAAAACAAGTATACATGGAAGCAGGCAGTCAATACAGTATGTGGTATAAAAAAGAAAAAAAAATTAATCCAATCATCATGATCTCCAGTTTGGTCATATTCTTCCAATATCCCATCCCAATTCATTCAATAATTCATGAATTCATATAAGGATGCTTCCCCTTATCTTCATCGGAATGCATGTAGTTTGGTCGGGGTACCATCAACGGACAAGATAGGGTGTAAGATAAACTCACAAGGCCACCACCAATGGAATCTATAAATATATAGTCCATGTATATGACATGGAAGTGTGAATATATAATAATTAAAATCATTTATAATAACAATAAATGGTCTAACTATGGTTCCGAAAGGAAAACCAAGATGACACTACTTGCTTCATCCCATGCTGAAATATGTCTGAACAAGTAACCAACGGATGCAATTCCTAGTATCATTGTAGTAAAAGAAACAATTCTCAGAATCAGAGTAGTAAGTGATGATATTCCCAATATCATAAAAATCTGGGACTCCATGCTCAGTGTCATAAAATAGGGGATTCCATGCCCGGTATCATAGTATAGGGTCACCAGGACAAGTATCATAATACAAGGTCTCCATTCCTGGTATCAAAAATATAGGTTCACCATGACCAATACCAAAATATAGGTTCTCCATGCTAGTATCACAATAAAGGTCATACTGACCATGTCTAACAATAAGGTTCGTCAAGCCCATGTATAATAATAAGGGTCGGTATTCCCTTGTATCACATTAGAAGAAATGTACGCCATGCTCATATATATATAACATGTATAAGGGTCATCCTACTAATTTATCATAATTAAATAGGGTCATCATTCCCATTATAATTTACAATTCATATAACAATTAAATAGGATTTGCAACAATTGACCTTTATTTTGACAAGGTCGTAACCATTGTTCAATTAATCAGGTGATGTGGTCATACCACTCACATTCAATTTAATTCATTATAAATATCTCACATAGGAATCATCAAAAAACCATTTAGAATATGGTTTTGAAATTTAATCATTTACTATTATCAAATAAAAATAATGGGCACACCTAAAAGGATGGAAATGGATGAAAGGACCTAACCGAACCTGAAAAAGGGATCACTATATCACTTCTTTCAAATGAATTAAAGTTAACATGATTAATGTGTAATTTAGTGGAATAAATAGAGAATATATTATGTGACTTATAACTAATGTTATAGAATATCAAGAATTTAAGGGATGAATACTATACCACCTACGATATTCTTATATTGGAGAACCCATCCAGTATCGACCATTAGTTTGGTACAGATTGGAAGAAAATGAAAAAAGAGATGAATGCCCTAAAAATAGGGAAAAACATCATGAACCAAAATAACTCCATCAAGATAAATAAAAATGAAAAAATTCATAATATGAATGATGATCTTAACGGTCTTTATCTAATGAGATAAATGAATATATAATTAAAGTATAGATGGACGAGATATCAAAGAACCTAGATTTACTTAGAGGATAGATAAAATGGGAGAAGAAACCTCTTATCCAATGGAAAATTGATAACATCATAGGTGGGGTAAAATATATTATAATTTAAGGGTAGTTTGGTAAATTCACAAAAAATATATGGGTCTCATGGTTTGGATTCATTATTGGTAGAATCATGCACCAATCGTGCACACCCTATTGCCATTGGAGGGCAACAACACAGTTAGGTTGCAAGGTTTGATAAACCATGATCCACCTTTTCTAGTTGGATCTATAAAAAATGGTAGACAAATTTCATGATTGTGAACCCTTAGATACACAGTATACTCAAACTATGAACCTTTTTATAGAGTCTTGGACCACATCATGTGGTTTCTAAAAACCATGGGGCTTGGGTCAATAGTTTCGAATAACAGTGAATCTGAGCTATATTTTCTAATAAATGGACCTTTAGGATCTGAAAAAATCCTTAGATACACCTGAAACATCAATGATCTCCTTAGGTTTCAATAGTAAGTCCAAAAAAATATGTTACACTAAAAAATTAAGGATCTACACCTCATTGGAAACCAGGTTCTTACAGTCATCCACCTTAAAGGAACTCTTATTTGAGTTCACCTTACAAGGGTGGAAATAATTCATATGAGAAAAAATATAGACACTATGAATTTACATTGGGCTCCCTCCCCCAATTCATATCTTTTAGATGGTTGTGAAACTATATAAATGACACTAAAGGGATATTCTAGCCTCTAAAAGCCTTCATGTTCTGTTCAATGATTCATATGGGAAACTCCTCAAAAGAATCATTAGCCTCTAGTTCAACATCATCAGGATCAAAAGTATGAGATAAGTTGGCATGGTAATGGTGATGCTGTGAAACATGGAAGACATCATACATAGAACAATACCTAAGGAGTAATAGTAATCAATAGGCTACCAGCACGACTCTATCTAAGATCTAAAATGACCAAACAATGCATGGACATAGCTTTCCTTACCTCGGTATCTATGTATTCCCAAGTATGGGTGATACCTGTAAAAAACCATGAACCCATACGATAAAATCCATTGGTCTTTGATGGAGATCAACATAATATTTTTTATCTTGACTTAACTGTATAAATATTCTTCATGATCAGCTAAACCAACTCTAAAGTCTCCGGAATGAGATGAGGATCCAGTAGCATTGCATCTCCTTCTTCTAAAATGTATAAGAGTGAATGATGCAACCTACCAGATAGGACCTATTAAAGATCCATCTATATCATTTCATAATAACTATTATTATAGATGAACTCGAGAAAAGGTATATGCTTCTCCTAATAACCACAAAAATCTAGGATGCATGCTCAAAGCATGTCATCTAAAACTTATATTGTCCATTCCAATTGGCCCACAATATGAGGCGGAAAATCTGTGATTAGAAACATCTGTATACCCATATATTTTTGTAACCCATTCCATCACATCAATGTGAAATGGTCCTCCCTGTTGAAAATGATAGTGTAAGAGACCCCGTGTAGCTATATGATCTCATAGACATACAATATTTTCAGTTCATCAACTGAGAAAGTCTACCATATATGAAGGAAGTGGGATACTTTCATCAATTGATCCATGACTACCCAAACTACATTTATACATTGAGGTGAACATGGTAAGTTTAATAAAAAATCCATTGAAACGTCTTACCATTTGCATTATGGGACCAGTAACAGCTGTAGTAAGACAATGAGACACTTAGGTTCTGCCTTCACCTGTTGATAGGTGAATCACATAGTGGTAAAACTTATTATCTGATGTTTCATTCCTGAGCACCAATATTTTCGGTGCATATCATGATACATATTATAGAAACAAAAGTGAACTACCAACTATGAAGCTTGTGAATCACACATTAGCTCCTCTCTCATATCAATGGGAACCGACATACGCCCATGTATGTAAATGATTTCAACATCATTGATAGAACAATCCAGAGGTGGGTCCTCACTAGAAATACTCCCTCATTGGACAAAGACCTCGGGATATGAAAACCACCTCATCTTCACTATTTACAGAAGTGAATAGGTCAATGATAGAGATTCAAGTACAGATTTTCAACGATTATCCTAAACCTCGTTGTCCATATTAGAAAATAGATCAATAAGATTCTATTCGCTAATGGCCCCTTGAACATCTTGTATTTGTGTCCTCCTTCTTATACAATCGATAACAACAATTCCCTTATGGATAATATTTATAATATTGAAGTCAAATGACTATAGATATTCAACCCATATTCACTGGCTAATATTCAAGTCTTTTCTGTAAAGATATACATGAGGATTTTTTGGTATGTAAACACCACAAAACACTCTCCCAATAGTTAGTGCCTCCAACAACGCAAGGCATGTACAACATCGGCTAACTTGAGATCATGCATCAGGTAATTTTACTCATGAGAACTCATCTATCATGACCCACACATAACAACTCAATCTTCCTAAATCAGAACTACTCAGATCTCGATACCTAATGAATCAAAATATTTTATATAGTTCCATCCTAACATTGGTAAAATCAAGATCGGTGCTGAATTCAATCACCCTTTTAGCTTCTGAAAGGATGTATCACAAGATTATAAGCATACAAATTTCACACCCTTATTAGTCAAGACCATATGAGGTGCCTCTTAGTGTGATAAGTCCTATATAAAATTAATTTAGTTACCAGATGGCCCCAAGAAACTCAAAATGTCAAAGACATTCAAAGGATGATCCTAGGTAATGAAAACAATCACATTCTCTGGGGCAATAGAAACTCCTTCCTTTGAGTTAATATCACCTTATAAGTGAGCATTTTTTATCTAGAAGTTACATTTATTGATCTTTTCATAAAACTAATTATCTCTCAGTGTATTCAAAATGATATCAAGATGAGTGGCATGGTCTCTTTGAGTATGAAAATACACCAAAATTTCTTCTACAATGACCACCATGAAGGAATCTAAAAAGGGATGGAAAACCCTATATATCAAATCCATGAAGATGGAAGGCATGTTCATAAGACTGAATTGAACCACAAGATACTCATATAAGCGATACCGACTATAGAATGCCATACACAGAATATTTGAAGGCCTGAAGCGTACCTGATGAAAACCCAATATCATGTCAATATTCAATAATACAATCACTCCTCTTAGCTAGTTGAAGAGATCATCAATATGAATTAAGGGATATCAATCATTCGCATTAATATGATTATATTTTGGTAATCCACACAAATTATGAGGGTTCGGTCTACCTTCTTGGTGAAAAGGACCGGTGAACCCCAATGGAGAAGTAAGTGGCTGTCTAAAAACATTGGACTCTAAATCCACTTATTTACTCTTGATATTAAACAACTCAGTAGTATCCATCCAGGAAAGATGAACGGATACAAATGTAGCTCCATGAACTACCTCGATAGTAAACTCCAACTCTCTCTCAGGTGGTAGTCCGAAAAATTCATTGGGGGAAAACATCCATAAATCGTTCGACTATAGGAGGGAACTCAGTCTGATGTAGTCCTTGATCATTCATAAAAACTCTAGAAATATGGGTGGTAACACCACTTATCCCAAGATTCTCTATTCCAGTTCTACCTTCCTATACATCCCACTCACCCTTGTGAATGTATGTGTTACCCATTGGTGATGAAAACAATATCCTTCAGGGATAACAATCCACGTAGGCATGATAGGGAACTAACCATTCCATAAAAGGAATGAAATCAAGGCTGATCATCTCAAGGATGAAGAGGTACCATAAGAAATGATGGATTCCTACCTTAAGTGGACAGTAATTTCACTGACATATACTCTTAGAATGTATACTTAAAGGTGTATCAAGCATCATAACACCATTAGATAACTAAAAATTGAAATCAAGGTTCTCCATAATAGGCAGAAATATGAAGGAATGTGATGAAACTGTATCGAATAAGGGAAAATTTATTGAAGATGCTATTATAATTGTACCTAAAACAATAGATGGTCTGAAAAACTACTCATTCGGTATAGGCTTCACGAATAGATATGGCTAGATTTTCAGCCCTGTGATTCCCCCTGACTACCTAGAGAGGGTCTGATCTAATGGTTATGTATATCAGATGCATTTATACCATTCTCATGACCTACAACTATACCTTTACAACTATTATTACTCCAAAAACATTCCTTGAAATGTGTTATATATCCTTCTCATAAAGGAGGAGCTAGAATGGATCCTCAACCACTCTAAATAGATGAGAAATTCCAAAAAATTGTTAAATTTTACCCAATATTCTATATCTATTTCACTCAAGGGGGGCTCCAGGACACTGGGGATTATTATTCCAAGGCTTCCCACAGTGTTCAAAAACCATGTAACTGTTAGCGGGTGTCACCTGGTTGCCACTACTCATTCGTACTGCCTTAAAGAATCACATCAAAATGCTGGTCGAACCACTATCTTGCCTTAGCTTTGAAACTCCCAGGATTACATTTTCAGCTTCCATTAGTTTTAACTTAGTGGTAATAGTCTTGTTAAATAGATCATATATGATACTAAACTTTAATACATTCACCTCAGAATGAATAGGATGGCTCAGTCCATCCCCAAATTGTATCTCTTTTGTTGGCTCATCAGCATTATAGATTGGCGTGAAGCACTGGATCTTTGTAAAAAGAGTTTAATAGTAAATAAATATTATATAAACATAATACAGGTTCATGAAGTCCCTAGAACGATCATCCCTCAGGGTATCAGGGAAGAAATAGTCAAATAAGCTTGACTAGAAATCACTCCAAGTCAATTTATGATATTTATCAGCCAGATTTAGAATACCCCCTTTCATTTGGATGATCCTAAATTCATAAAATTATAGAGTTTAAATCACCACATAGGGAGTGTCTCCAGATTCTTGAATATGTAAATAATCTTCTTGATCCATATCATTACATTCTCTGGTACACTATCCCCTAAAAACATGGATAGATTCTATTACTGGAACTCTCATGTAAGATCATATATATAAAGGGAAGAGAGTAGATCTCCCTGAATCATCTGCATATTCCGTACAGAATCTCCATGAATCTGAGAATCATAACCCTCATCGGGAATAGGAATAGGTACCACTTTAGGCACTTCCGGAGGTATCATTAGAAGCTTAGGGTCCAACACCTCTACATCATGGTCATAACTACCCTCCTAGAATACTACCAAAAGGATTCATGGTGGGATTTATTTTAAAATAACAATCACATGACTTAGATAACATTTAATAATCGAATAAGTAACATGTGAATATATATAATAGATATAATTCTTTTTAATGCAATATTTTCACCCCTCTACTAACTCAAATAGATGGTTTTGGGTTATAGAAACTTTTATATAGAATAGAAGAAACGTTACCAAATTCCCACTACTAAGGGTAGGACTGGGTCAGGTTCTGTGTTTTTCAATTTCATTTTCAGTTTCATTTAATTTTTATTATTATTTTTATTACATTTCAATTTATCTTTAGATAGTTGAACCCAATAGTTCACCACTTCTGATTTATAAAGACCTATATACCTTTTGAACTGAAATTTTTCATCTAATTGAATCATACGATAACACATTCCAGTCCTTGTGATCAATGGTCCATGACAAAACATTCTATAATTAACAACTTAGGTTGTATGTTATAGCTTATACTAGAGAATACTGTTAGGTTAGAGAGGGCACTCTTAGTATCAATTATTTTGCTGAAACCCCTACATTAAACGTCAGTCAATTAGCACTAATATATCAGAAGAATCATATAATATTTTCATTTAGTAAAAGAAATCATAGTAATCATCATAAATGCAAGAAAAAAATTATTCTATATGTCATGGATTATGCATGGATTGTGAATTTTTCTCAGGGTTCCTAAAATGATGCATGGAAAATGATTCCTTTCCCACATCTCATTGGGCCTAAGATAAAATCTAATCCTCAATCAAATAAAAAATAACCATTACATATCATGTGCATCACTCAAAAGTGAAATCAAATCAACTTTAATAAGCGTAATAAAAAAATAACAATTTCCATCCCAAGAAATTTGGATTTTCTCTACACATGGGTTAGATACTCCCAAGATCAACTCATTACCAGATTTCATAACCTTTTTAATATTCTATCTATTTTCTAAAAATATTAATTCAGAAAAAAAATTCCTATGATACCCCTTTGTGACATCATGACTCAGATGCCACTTAAATGGTTCCCTAATCTAGTGGTCCACATAGCCTAATGTATGACTCCCCTTACACAAGAGGCTTCTGACTAACAATGAGGGCCTATAGTGTGTCTGTGGGGGAGAATATAAGAAAACTAGACCAATATTCCATCATAGCAGAAGCATGATATAAAAAATGCAACACTAAATAATAATAATAAAAAAGAAAAGGAATCATATACAAAATATAATGATTTCATGTCTCTACAGAACAAGGAAACATGTATAAATATAAGCATCTAGTCAATACAGTATATGGTATTAAAAAGAAAAAAGAATGCCAAAATCTATCCAAGCAACCAGATCTCAATCTCAGTCCTCTTCTAGAAATCTCCCATTATAAGTCATGAAAGAATTCATACATCCATAAGTGGAAGCTTCCCATAATCTACACCTACAGGCATGTAGTCTACCTTGGTACCATCGGCGACCTGAAAAGGGTGTGATATAAACTATGTAGGCTACCACCAAACACATCTATAAATATCACATCCACTTATATAACATGTAATTGTGAATAAATAATTATTAAAAGAAGTAATAATAACTATAATTGGGTCAAATCATGTTCCTAATGGAAAACCAGGTTGACACTACCTGATTCGTCCCATGCCATAATATCTCTGAACAAGTAACCAAGGGATGAAATTCCAGTTATCATAGTAGTATGGGACACCATTCATAGTATCATATTTGAAAGGTACTTTATGCCCAGTATCATAGAAATAGAGGGTTCTATCCCCAGTATCACAGAATAGGGTATGCCATGCCCAATATTAGATTATTGGGTCTCAACACCCAGTATCACAATATATTTTCCCCATGGCCCGTATCAAAATATAGGGTCTCCAAGCCTAGTATCACAATAGTGGACTTCATGACTTTGTATGACAACAAGGGTAATCATGATCGTGTATAACATCAACGGACTTAATACCCATTTATCACATTAGAAGAAAGTGATTCCATGAACAGAAAAATAACATGCATAAGGGTCATCCTTCTCATTTAACATAACTAAAATGTGTTACCATTCCCATTATAATTCACAATTCATTTAATAGTCAAATAAGATTTACAACTATTGACCTTTATTCTAAAAAGGGTGTAACCATTATTCTATTTAATAAGGTGATGTGGTTGTACAACTCTTATTCAATTCAATTCATTATAAACCTCTCACTTGGAAGTCACGTCAAAACCATTTAGAAGATGATTTTTATATTTAAACATTTACTATTATCATCTAAAAACAATGGGCATACTATGAAGGGTGAAAATGGATTAATGGACCTAACGCAACCTGAATAATGGATCACAAGAACAATTCAATTACATGCATTAAATTTCACAGGTTTTAAGTGTAACTTTTGAGAAACACATAGAGAATCTAACGTGCAGCATATAACTCATTTTATAAAACCTCAGGTATTTAAGGGATGAATACTATACCACCAGCCTTATGTCTGTAGAGGGAAACGTTTCCAATATTGAAATTTGATTTTCTCTGAATTGGATAAAAATGTAAAAAAATGATCACCCATAAAATTGGGCATAATAGCCTACACCTAAATAAATTTTTTTGTGAGAAATAAAAATAATGAAAGTTGTAAGGTGAATGAAGATCTTACAGGAGTGCATCTAACAAGATGAATGGTTATTGAATCAGTGTTTGGGTAGCTGAGATATCAAAGAACTTGGACTTGAATAGAAGAGAGATCAAATGGAGGAATAAACCTTATGTCTGCTAGAAAATAGATAAAAGGAGATGTGGGGACAAATATATAAGAATTTAAGGTTGATTTTGTAATTTCACAAAAAATATTTATGTCTCATGGTTTTCCCACACTGTTGGCCAAACTGTGGACCAACCGTGCTTAACCCACTACCTATGGAGGTTACCTGCATGATTAGGTTGCACAATTTGATAAACCATGCACTAATTATGGTAGTTGGCTCTGTAAAAAACTACCAACATATTTCACAGGTGTGCACCCATGGCTACATGGTTTTCTCAAACAGTGTGCCTCTTAACATAGGCCTGGAGCACCTTGAACAGTTTCCCTAAACTATTTGTCTTAGACCACATAGTTTCTACTAACCATCTGACTCAGCCACCTTTTCCAAGAAATGGGCCTCCAGGCTTTTCATAAGACTTAGATGCACCTGAAACTTCCATGATAACATTAGGTATCTGTATTAGGTAAAAAAAGAGTTATAAAAAAAATTAATGAATCCATACCTCATACAAAACTAGGTTTATACATAAATTAACATAGGTTTTTAATACAAACATGAATTAGGGGGAAACCCATAGCCTCCTAAGAAAGTGAAAGTTTCAATTGGTACCTTTAAGCAATAAAGGCCTCCAAATTTCAATGGATCTTATGATGCTTTAATCATGAAGTCGTGGATCAAATATATTGAAAATATATTATATTTCCTTTCATACTATGACTATGAGAATATCATGATGAATATATATCATATGGAGGGATAACTTGATCAATGGTAGACACTGATAACAAATATTATGTCTGAGGAAGAAATTGATGTGATTGAGTTGAAAGAATTTCAGAAATTTTTCTTCAAAAATATTTTCTTAGAACTATATGGTTGAAAATAGAGATAGATTTATTTAGCCTCAAGCATAAGGATGATAAATCTATTAACATGTGCAAGTATAATTTCACAATACTTTCATGATACACCTCCAACTTTTTCATTGACCCCATAAGTAAAGTAAACCACTTATTTGGTAGGCTAAAGTCAATTCTATGAAAATCTGTGGTGATTTGTGACTTTGAAAATTATTAGGAAATTGCATGATGTACCCACAAAATTGAAATGGATATTATTGAATCTCAAGTATCTAAAGGGTCTATAGATTGGAAGTGGAGTTTAATTCCAGGGGAGTGATGGAAAAATATTATAGTGGAAAAAATGTTGAGCATCCTACATGTAAACAGTACATGAAGAATAATTATGAAAATTTCATAAAGGGGATAAGGAAATACTTTAGGTGTATGAAGGAAGGGAACATAGCTAGAGAATGATGATAGGATAAATCTAAAAATTTTATGTAATAAAGGAATGAATCAATAAATACTCAAACTAATGGTCCAATGTTTCAACTTCATAGAACAAGGACATTGTAAAAATAAATTCACTTAGTTAAGGGTTTTCGACAATAACTGGTAAGAAAAACTTCTAGGACCTAGAGAGATGGTGTGTTTATTGCATCACAAATACCAATATAAATCCTATCAAAGACATGATTATATATATGTTGGTTATTAATTCATGAATCGTTAACAATCTATTTGATTCGGGTTCTATGTATTTATTTTATATCATAAAATGTCTGTAGAACTATTCAAACACCAAATCAATATAAGGAAGTGAAGTTATCAATGAAAATGGAAAATGGAGAAATTGTTTCCACCCAAGTATATAACTTCTCCTCTATCCATATTTGTGGGAAGAACATCCAAGAAAAACTTATGATACTCTAAATTCAATGTTATTATGAGTATGGATTGGATTTTCTTATATAGAGATAAAGGAAATTTTCAAGAGAAATAAATCTCCCTCTGTATCCTGAATCACCATAAGATTCTATACAAATGAAAGGAGGAAGATAAATATCCTTGGGCATAATCATCTCATGAATGAATATTATTTATTCAATAGGAATTGTATCTTGATCAAATTATTAAAACTAAGGAAAAGATCATCCTTGATGCCATTCCCACTATAAGGGAATATAATGATTTTTTTCTCGAAGAATTGTATCATCTTCATCCAAGTCATGAGGATGAGTTCTCAACCGATCATATTCCCAAATCATTGATAATATACAAGAATCTATATATAATGGACCAAATTTATCTTGTGAAACTAAATAAGAAACTACAATATAATATTTATAAAGGTTTTATACACCCTTGTTCTTCACCGTGGGGTGAATATGAACTTTTCATCAAGAAGAAGGATGGGTCATTCCACCTCATCATTAGTTATCATAAGATCAATTAGATCACAATAAAGAACATGTATCATCAACCATGGACTGATGACTTGTTAGATTCGCTATGTGTATACCTGTACTTTTATAAGATAGATATTCGAGAAGGATATTATATTGTAAGGGTGAATAATTAGGATATCCCTAAGACAAACTTTCATACAAGGTACGACCACTATGAGTTCACAGTGATGCAATTTAGACTCATGAATTATCCTTCTATCTTGATGGAATTAATGAATAGATTTTTTAGGGATTACATTGACTAATGTTTTGTATTATTTATAGAAGATATTATTATATACTCTAAAAGAAAGTAGGAACATGAGGAGCATTTGAATATTTTACTTAAGACCATACAAAGGGAAAAGTTATATGTTAAGTACAACAAATATACATTTTGGATACATAAATTAACATTATTAAGAAATAATATCTCTAGAAAAGGAATATTTATAGATATTTTGAAGATGAAGGAAATTGTAGTATGTCCTTGACCAACATCTATGTTAGAGATCAATATTTTTCTTAAGTTATCTGGTCACTCTCATCAATTTGTGAGAAACATATAATGATTTTAAAGCCCACTAACCAAGATAACTCATAAGGAGGTAAAATATTTCTGGATAGATGAATGTGAAGAGAGCTATACATAGTTAAAGAATAGGATAATTGTTACACCAGTTCACACATTATCCATAAGTGGGGAAGGATATATCATAAAAAATGATGTATTCAAATAAGGCATTGGTTGTGTACTCAAACAATTTGGAAAAGTGATAGAATATGCCTCCCACCAATTAACGATACATGTTTATAACTACCCAATTCATGATATAGAATTTCATATAGTGATCTTTGCATTGAATATTTAGCTACATTATCTCTATAGGGAGAAGTGTGACATATATATAGATTATAAAACCTTCAAGTGTATATTCACACAAAAGGAACTCAATATGAACCAAATAAGGTGGTTAGAGCTAATCATGGATTATGAATTTTCAATCCATTACCATCATATGAAGGTAAATAAAGATGTTGATGATCTAAGTGGAAATAATCTCATAAACCTATCCATGAAGAGGATTGAAAGGGATCCAATATTCTAGGACATTCCAAGGATATAAATGGGAACAATAAAAGGGTTGTAATCACACCATTATCAAATAATTGATCAATCATCCGTTCCTCATAGGGTTACGGGGTTCTAGAAAGACAATAAGGAGATAATTATAATGGTATTGAATATTCCAATGTTCAAATTTTCTAAATTTTGAAACATAAGGATTGTAATCTGAATATCTGTCTCATAAAAACCAGATATGAAGAGTTAAAATATGGATTATTTGAATAGATCATATTTACCTATTCTTATGGAAAGCACTAAGATGTACAGTTAATTAAAGAAAAACATCCGGTGGGACAAAATGAATATGTATATTTAGAATTTGAATCGTTATGCCTGAAATAACAACAAGTCAAGGACGAATAATATATGTCTAAGGGTATGATTAACCCATTTCCAATACCAATATTGAAATGAGACAATATACCCATGGATTTTTTCAAAGGACTCCCTAGGACATACCAAGGAAATAAATTCATCAGGGTGGTAGTAGATCACCTTATAAAGATATTGCATTTCATTTATACGATGGAATATTTCTTTCTTAATGAACTCAAAAATATATACATAATAGAAGTTGTAAGATAGCATGGAGTAAAACACTACATTGAATCTGATTGAGATCTATTTTTTACCTTGAGGTTCTAGAGAATCCTTCAATGACCATTGGATATAGATATGAGTTTGTGTACATCTTATCACCATAAAAAGGATTTTCAATATGACAGAACCGTTTAAACTTTAAAGGATGTATTGAGATCATTTGTAATGGATTTCCATGAATGTTGGGATCAACACCTTAACCTAGTAGAGTTATCATTTAAAAATAGTTTCCATTATAGTAGTCAGATATACCCTTATGAGGCTATGTATGGGAATAGGTGTCAGACCTCAACATTCTGGGATAAATATGGAGAGAGCAGTCTTATGGGACATGATATTATCCAAGAGATGATAGAGAAGGTTAAAACCATTCCATGTCACATGAAATATACAAGTTGATTGAAAATATATATGGAAAATCATCAATGATACCTAGAGTTTGAGATCAGAGACAAGGTTTTCCTTTATTTATCACTGTGGAATAAATTCACAAGGTTTAGGAAGAATGTAAATCTTAGTCCAAGATACATAAGCCCCTTATAGATCTTTCACTATGTTAAAGTTTTAGCCTATCGACTAGTACTCCCACCTAACCTATCCCAATTACATGATGTGTTCCATGTATCCCACTTGAGGAATTATATACTAGACCCCTCAGATGTATGAATCCAGAGGTGATACCCATGTAGAATGATATTTTATACAAGGAGCAGTTGGTGAAGATCATAGATCAAAGAGATAAATTTCTATGAAAGAAGACAACTCACCTAGTAAAAGTGTTGTAGTGGAACCACTAGTTTAAGGAAGAAACGTAGGAACTACAATAGGTAATGAATCATACGTACCCCTATATTTTTACTATATAAAATAAAATTTCATGGGGAAATTTCTGAAGGAAAGAATAATGTAACAACCTGAAATTTTATAAATGAATTTAACTTTTAATTAATTCATTATTATGTAATGTAGTTATATAAAAAATATTCACTAATTTGGTTATTTTGGACAATTATAAAACATAATCAGTTATATTTAAAAGTCTATTAAGAATCTTAACCATTCATAACATAGTCATTGTATAATTACCATTATGATTAATATATTAAGGGTTATGATAAAGGATATTTTTTATTGATGAAAAATTCATTTTCCTCAACCAGTTGGATCAAAACCCATGAATCCTCTTTATTTGATCTTCGGAGGGAGATAACATCACTAGGATTTTTCCTCGAACAAGTACATATTGACATTCAACAACTAAATCTCAACTGAATCTTTTTACGGGACAATTTCAAGCTTAATGGGATCGAAAACCAAACCACGTCTACCAAACCACCCCAAGAAAGCACCAACATCATACACCTTACCCTTAGAATGTATGCTGGTGTAATAAGGCGTTATGTGTCTAGACCCTCAGAATATTGATTTAAATCTTTTATTTTTTAAAATAATTATTATATTTATCCCTTTTTGTTATTACATTAACAATTATCATTTATTGAAATTTTGATACAAAGAAATCAAAATTATATTTTTGTTAACTAAATTATCTAAAATAAGACACTCTTTGGATGATTTAATAATTTTTGAAGTGTATTTCATTTGAAAAAAATATTTTATTATTAAAAAAATTATTTAAATATAAATGGTAATATAATTTAATGATTCACAATGTAATTTTTATAAGTTTAATAATGTTTTTAGGGTTGTAAAAACATGTTTTCTTAGTAAATAAAATTTTTAAAAGAAAAAATTCTCATATTTAGATAATTATTTTGATAAGATAAATATAATTTTTTTAATAATCATGTTAAAAATTATCCAATGGTTTTTTCAAAATATTCTTTGATAGTAATTTGTTTGGGTAAAAATTAAATACAGTATAAATATATGGTCTTCATTATGACATCATAATAGCCCAAAGGTTTTGTAATAAAATATATAAATGGAATAAATGACCAAATATAGGTTTCCCATTTAAAATAATGTGTATTTAGGTTATTTGATTACTTTTATAATACCCTAATTAATCCTCTGAAACCCTTATTATATTTTAAGGTTTTAAATTCAATTATTTATAAACATGACTCGCTTTCACATCACCAATAGTATTATTTTAATTATTTCAGTTCATGGAAATATAAAATATTTAAAACCACTATTATTTGGTAGAAACCATTGTAAAAAAATGGGATTATTTTTGGTTTATATTAATTTACTATATAGATTCTAAATAATATGTTTAGAAATTGATAATGAATTCCACTCTCTTTTGCTATAAATACTCACACAAACTCCCACCCATATTTACTCAAAAACCATTGTGAGTAAATTTATTATCTATATCATTCTATAAATCACTAGAAAGTTATTATTAATCTCTTAATATGATCCTTCGAATCTTTTATAAGGACCCACTCAAGGTAAGGGATCTTCTTCTCTTAATTTTTATTTAAAGTACAATCTTTGTAATAAGCCGTTTGATTTCAAATTTTTTATGTTGTAATGTGTTTTTACACCTCCCCTTACTATATTTATGATGAAAATGTAATTATAGACCACTTTTTATTCTCATTAAACCCTTAAATTAATCATTATGTATGCCATTATGCTTCTAAAATGATACTGTGATTATCCATACTAAACTTCTGGGTAGTGAATACCCAACCCAATTTCCACTCGATGGTATTAATCTAGATATAACAATCCTTAATTGATTTGGGACTTCAATGTATATAACACACACTATTTAATCATGTGATTAAAAGTTATGAAAGACATTCTTATTTTGTATGATCTAAGTGGAACAAAATGCATGAACAAGATATGAATGTGATTGGAGGACTCAAAATTATATAGTCCTCAAATTAATTAGGTAATGTTTCCAACCCATAATATATCATGTATATTGAATTAGAGGATATCCTAATCACACAATGTAATGATATATTAGTTTTTACGTTTTATTTATGGTCATGAGTACATGTTTCATGGTGGTTTCCAAATTTAAATTTTCCTTTGATGTAAACACATTATATCATTATTTGATGTTCATTTTTAAGATTCTTACCCATTTTATGTCACATTTATATTCCTCTTGGATAAAATTTATTACTTTCATCTTGTTTTGATTTCATTATTCCATTATTATGATTTATAACTTACCCATTTATTATGTAAATCTCCGTGATATCTCATACAATATTAGAAGATAGATGGAATATATGGGAATTTTTTAGAGTATTTTAAAAACAATTGTACCCATTTTTCATGTTATTGTGTTATGTGTTTAATTACCCAAAGAACCTATGACTAATGATATTTTGGTATTGTATTAAGATTATCAATTTAAAATAAATCATGATTTATGCTGTATTAAATATATGGGTTGTCATAAATTGAGTGTCTCAATTTTTTCCTAAAGAACTCATGTAAAGCATCGTTTTTTCTTCTATCTTTCTCTATGGGTAGTATTTCCAATGTTTTCTAAACTAAAATAAATATATATATCACTATGTGAACTGAAAATTTCCAATTAAATAATTATATAAAATTAAGAAAAGGGTTCATTCTTAACCTCCTCATGTTGATGGATGTGGTTCAACACTAAGTTCAATTTTTTTTTCTAATTATAGAGTGGACAATGGTTTGGTAAATATACTTTACACTTATTGATTTTTAGCCATTTTCTCCTATTTATTAATGAATATTCCATCCTTATCTTCAATAATATGATACTAGATCTAGATATTATTAATTGTTTAATATTTTATAAGATTATTGGTCAACTCTATCATAAATTGGTTATCACAATAGTCCCTAGGAAAATTCATCTCACCTCCAAGATCCTCTAGTTTTTTATTCATCCATTAAAATTGTTTACAAGACATAATCACTGAAATAAAATTTTCATTATCTTTACTAAAATATTTTCTTTCTTTATTCTTAATGAGGAAAATACTATTATTTCTCCCAATGAAAAAATATTCTTTGCTTCTGAATTTTCTTGATGCGAAATAACCAACCCGTTCCTCATCCAATTAGGTGTTTGATTATTTTTCATTCCCCACACAGTCCACCAAATCATAATCAAGATTTCTGAAAATGTAAAACATGATATACGATTAAACCAAGAGATACTCCTCTATGGGGAAACATTTTTAGAAAGTAAATAGGAATGTTACGAAGAATATATCAGGTATTTTTTATAAGATACAATAATATTGTAATCATCCTCTGATAAATTGTTGTATTAACTTATTTTCCTAATTCATATTTTCCCAGATTGGTTAAAATCATTATCAGTGTTGAAACCATAATTTTTTTTATGAATTTCATCCTTCTTTAGTAGCTTCTTAACTTATTTAGACTATGAAATGAAGATATAAATATATTTTAGAACAATTGTATTCCTGATGGAAAATTTTAGCTCTCTTATCATAGATATTTCAAACCTCTTGCTCATAAAACCAAAAAACACTATTAAATTATTCTAATTTTTATGAATACGATGTCATAAACATTGAAAAAACTAAAAATTTCTCTATATTTTTCAATTATACATAAATATAATGATGGATGCCTACTCTCAGGAATACCATTTTTTTAAAAATGTATACAATAGAGAATACTGGGAATGATTTTAATATTTCAAACTATACATTTTCTCTTTCATTATAAACACCTTTGATTCATTACTCCTTATAAGAAAACCCATTGGTTTTTTAGTAAAAACAAATTCTTTGAAAATCTTATTTAAAAATGATGTCTTGAAATCCATTTGTTACATTTTTTAAAATATATAGATAGTCATGTTATGTAAAAGTCTTATAAGTTATAATATTTCCACTAGTGAGAAGGATTCTTCAACATAAATTACATCAACATTTCCATACCTATTTTACTCCAATTTTTCCTTTTTTTGGATCACATCTTCATTACCATCATGTTTATTTCAACAAACCCATTTTTTCGTAAGTTTTTGTGATCTATTAGCCTATCTATGAGATGTCATGTCTGTTTTTTCTCAATTAGATATAAATATTCATTCATGTCATTGGCCCATGACCCATCCTTCACTGGTTCTTCAAATGAGGTTAGTTCCACTTGAGACAATATATAATTATGCTCTATTGTTCTCATCCCATTATTTTTTTTAGTTTTATCACTGATGATATTTATCTCATACAAATCAAGTTTTTTATTCTCTATACAGTCACTGGTTGACTCCATTCAATAGATACTTATTCTACTGATTTAGCATCTGAATCATCCTATCATTTTTAAACATTGAGAAAATCTATGATTGAGATCCATTTCTTATTCTCTATCACTAATAGAAAATATATTTAGTATTATAGATCTTTTTTCATCATTTTCTTCTATAATTTTAATTTAATTTCTCTCTATAATATTATTCAACCTTTTTGGATAAATTTATAATCCCAACACATAATAGAGTAACATAAAAATATCCTTTTATACACTACATCTCAAAAGTTTCCTTGGAATACTTCATTGTTCTAAATGTGTAATATTCTCTTAAACTATATAATGTTAATCAACATTATTTTTCATCAATTCTATATTTCATAGGGGAAATCTTCTCTCCATGTATTACGAAGGCATGAAGTAGTGGATACTGATGGAATCCCACCCCCACCCCCTCACCCCCGCCCCCGCACCTAGGGTTTGGATCTATGGAGGCCTGAAGTAGTGGATACTGATGGAATCCCCTCTGATCCAGTTGAACCCCTCCGTTTTCAAGCTTTCCATAGTATGAAAGCATACGTCATCTAAACCATAGATATCCTGTGCGACCAGGTGAAAATCAAACTTGTTTCCCTCCCTCCATGTGTGAAACATTTGTGTTGCTGCCAAGTAAACGACTTAATTTCCTGATAATATAATTGATCGATCTGGGGGCGATCCCTGATCTTGTAAGGATTTGTGCACGAGGATGGAATCTATTTCCACAATAGTGATCACCTAGTCTCTCTGAACACATATGATGAGCCCACAGAGCATCTTCAGGGCTTCTGCCTGTAGGGGGTATCCTTTACCCAACTTGACTGTAAAATCCATAAGCACTAACCCACTAGTGTCATGCACCCCCCCCACCCCCCCCCCCCCCCCCCCCGCATAATGCCCAGGGCATAAGAGCCATCTGTATTAAGTTTTAACCCTTTAGTTGAACAGTTCATGCGGATCCAATTTCCCTTTGTCCTACTAGGCAGAGGCACCTCCTGGGCCTTGACTTGAAACCCAATGAGAGATGGGGAATCCCTCTATTTGTGAACAGCCCTGGCCAAGTCTCTTAAGAGGTTTTTCATCCAGACAGTTATAATGCGGGTCGTCATGACCACCCCTTCCTATTTCACCTTGTTTCTCACCATTCAAAGGAACTAGAGGCCTGCGTGCAATAGCATTGTGCGAGCCATTCTTTCTAGGACACTCCCTTCCGAACTGTGTTTCCAACTTTCTAGGAAATAACTCCCATCCATGTTGTAATTTAATATCATAGTGAACCCACCAAAACATGTCCACACCTCGTGCACCCATTCACATTCAAAAAAACAAATGATATGTGCTTTCCTCGCTGTACATCTTTCAACACACACATCTTGATGCCATGATAATCCCACACCTCTTGATGCTCTCATCAGTTGAGACAGATTTATTCCGAATTCTCCCGGTGAGAAAATTAAATTTGGTCGAGATGTCTTTAACCCACAGAACCTCATTTCATATGTTCTCATTTTCATGGTTCTTCCCCCTGGTGATCTTCCGAAACTCCTTTTACGTGAAAGACCCTGAGGGGGAAGGGGTGAAAGCACATATATCTAGGTCAGAATTAAGTTTGATGAGGTTGAAGAGAGATTGTTGGTCATTGTCCAGTACCACCCTGATAAAGGTCAGAAAGATGCTGGCCTCCCTAAAGGTGGTGTTTGTGACAGGGAAACCTGGAAAACCGTTTATGGCTCCACACTAGTTCTGGGGCCAAAAGTAAAAATCTCCTCTTCCCACAATCCAGCGATAATGCAGATGAAGAACATAAGTAAGGGGACTAATCATCGAGAGGATGGACAGAGCATGGATTTCCACTGGAGCCCGACTTCCCCTAGAGTAGTTGTGGAATTTCTTCCCCCACAGAGTGCATTGCTCCAAGACCCCTCAAGTGAGTCTTCCATGCATGCATTGTAAGCTGTCTTCCAGGCTGCGAACGTTGATTCCTCTTTCATAGACCGGCCTCGCCATCTTTCTCTAGGTGGCCCAGTGACTTTTGCCTACGGAGAGGGGGTCCAAAATGAATTTGGCGAGGATCTTGTCGATGTTATTAATGAACCCTTTCGAGAATTTAATATATGAGAGATAATGCACTGAAGTTTCCAGAATTACACTGTTAACAAGAATAATCCGTCTCCTAAAAGATAGATATTTGTTCATCTAGTTCAACACCTTATCGATGATCATGGTGAGAAGATGGTCGATGTCACAGATACAAAGTCTACCCCATGAAATTGGGGCACCGAGGTATCCCATGGGGAGAGATCCTCTCTGCATATCCAGCTGGCGGCTCATGAAGGAGTCCCGCGTGGAGGTGTAGTCGTTCGGAATGTAGAAGTTTCTCTTGTTGTTGTCGATGACATGCCCACTCCAATGGTTGTACTGCTCCAACACCTTTCCCAGGCTACAAAGGGATCTGCTCGAGGAGTTCATGAATATGATGGTATCATCTGCAAACATAAGGTGAGACACTACAGGGAGATTCCATTTTCTGCGATACGGGATATTCACACTATTGTTGATACTCTGGTGGATCAGACTAAAAAACATTGATAGTTCTCCTAGTTTAATTTTCATCTCTTCTATTAAATTTAGTGATACATTGAATCACTTCCCTCATTGACTATTAAAACATGATACAAACCATTCTAATATAATCATAAATATACTAATTGAATTATTTCTCACAATATATTTTTGGAACCTTCATATACCACACACATTGGTATAAATCTATTAAATCTATTTTGAGGCCATATTTTTATAGTTTTAGATATTTCTTACTTGTTTTCTTTTTAATTGGGAATCATATTTCTTCTCACAATATCATTTAAAATACAGAATTCCATTTTTAGTTTTTAGTTTGGATAAACTCTCTATATTTTGTTGATTGATATATCCCAGTCTTAGATTCTGAAAGGTATTTTCTTTCTCCATAAAAATATTGTTTCTTTTATTCAAATAAACTTGATATATATAGACATTGGATATTTATACCTTAAATATAGATTAAAAAGTTCTACATTTCATAAATAATCCCTCATAATAGAGGTTGATCTAAAGTCTTGAGTCACAAATATGACTTACGTCAAGATGATTATGTTTTACCCCATCAACAAAAATAACTTATGCAATATATAGTCTATCTTCATCAATCAATCTCTTTTAAATTCCATTGATATTTAATGATCCATCATTACTAAATATTTCTTCTCAATCAACATGGATCATTAAATTATTCATAATATTTACATTACTAGTCTTGTGGGATGAAAACCCATTATTAAGGATCTAGGTGTTACTCTTTTTGGTTTCATTGTGAGAAATACCCACCTATACCGCCTTCTCATTCTTTATTTTCCCCTTCTAAATGATTCCTGATTGAATTTTGACACAAGGTGGTATCTCTTAATATTATTCATTTTAAGATATTAGATTGTACTCCTCTTCCTCTAAAGGATAGTAGGTATTTTTCAATGGAATCTCATATGGGTTTCAGTAATATTTCCCCTTTATCTCCCAATGGATTAAGTTTAACTGCTTTATTCCCAAAAGGTTATCTCATTGTGACCATAATTTTTTATGTTAATATAAATACCATTAAAATGTCTTTTTTATTTGGGGTGTAGGATATTTATTTTTATTTTTTTACTATCTATTATTAGATTCAATTGTCAAATGACTTTTGGATTCCATGCACTGTCATTTTTTTGACTAATAAAACCAAAAAAATTATAATTTCATTAATGGAGTGATTTTTTTGTTGCTTAATCTCCACATATATTTTTCCATTAAATATGTTCTTAACTATTGGGGTAGCCTTGATGGTGAGGATCTTCAATAATTTAATTCATTCAATTATTCTATACAATAAATTTTCTACCTTTTCATGTCTCAGCTCCAAATCGGAAGGTAACAAAACCCATAGGTCTGGATGTATTTAAATTATCCTTATTTTTAACCAAATAGTTTTCATGTGTTTTTAGGAATAATAAAAACCCATCATTCTTCATGCACACAATCTATATACAGATATAAAAATTAAACCATATAATCATGGGTTTTAATTGGTTTACCACAAAGTTCTAATCTAAAGATCTTATTATGATTGTTTTATGATGTATCATGGTTTAACATTATGCACTATAAACGTTAAAATTGATTTGGTAAGGAAAACTACGAATCCAAGGGGACTCCCTCTTCGTATCTCTTCAAAAACTTATTTTATATAAATAAAAATTAGATATGTGATACGAATAAAACTTATAATTAATTTTCATAAATTTTTAAAACCAATAAAACGAGTATAGAATCCTCAAACCCACACTACCATATCTAGTTCTAAAAACATAAGCTTTTCATCCATAGATTTGATACCAATAAGTGTGACCCAATTTTTTCTATCCAAACCTTAAAAAATCAAAAAGAAAATATATTATCACTTACTTATCCAAGAAATATTTAGGTTTATAGTTTTATAGAATTAGGAAAAACTCATAAAAATGTGGATTAATAAATAACTATTATGTAAAGATCAACATCATATCCCATAAAATTCTACACACATGAAACATTTTGTAAAAAAATTTTTTTTTCATAATTCATCATAACCTATGGAAAAAGAAACATAAGAATGGTGATCTAAAATGATTATTAAGGGTAAATATAAGCATTAATAATTAAATGTCATCAATGAGAGTAACATGCACATAATGGTATGATGAAATAATCAAAATTATTGAGCATAACATAAGGGAATTCATACACATAAATACTAGGATCATCAATCATGAGACATGAAATAAAAATTTATCAAAGGAAATAACCATTGATATCAATAATTCTGATCCATACGATGTCAATATTGATCAAATGAATCATTAAAACCCAATATATTTTCACCCATAAGAAGTAGAAAATACTTTTCATTAAATATAAACTAATTATCTTACCATGAGAAATCATAACATTTTTGTAAAACACATACAAATCATATATAAAACATCAAGGTAACATGGAACATCATTTTCATAGCACTCATACCATTACTCTTCCAAATTGAATAACTATATGGCTGACATCCATACTCAATGATTATTGGGGTATCACCAACCCACCCATCCGTGGTTATAACATAACCACCCACCCTTAGTTTATAATATAACCAACTATAATAATAAACAATTTCCAAGAACTAAAATGTAAATAAATTACATATATATTTCATTTCATTATATAACTCATAGAAATATCCATTTTTCCTTTTATAACATGATTAACCCATTGAAAATAAACTTGTTCCTTGAAAATATATTTGAAAAAATAATAATCCATCTAGAGAAAGAATGAGTATAGTATCGTTAAAAAATATAACAAGTGGAGAATATGTAACATTAATGGTTATTAGTATTGATTAATTTAAATACTATTAAATGGTCATAAAATCATTCTGGAGGGAAATACTCTTTTCACATTGAAAAATACTTTTAAAAACTAAAAATTCATAAAATATTGTGAAATTCATTTTCATTGAAAATAAAATTGGAAACTTATAAAGAAATCATTAAATAAAATAATTATTATAATCGTTGTAAAATCCATTCATTTTGTAAATGTTAAAAATAAATATTCATTAAAAACATTTTGTAAAGGGAGTACAATGTGACCCTTTTAGAAAACATTTAGAAATTTTTTTTCTAAAAAACATTTAAATGAATTAAAAATATCACGTAAAATAGATTTATGAAATTATTTATTTTTTGAAAAGAACATTTTTTAATTTTTTTAAAAAATTGATAAAAAATAGAATGATTCTTGGTCTAAAGAAAGATACAAGACCAACATCACTTACAAAAAAAATTCATCATGTTTATTAAATAAATAAAGGATGAAATAAAAAATTAAACATATGAACGACATCTATAATTAGAGGTCAATAAAATAGATGTGGTAAAAGAAAATAATATCGTACAATTTATTACACTGGGATCCTTGAACATAAAAAATCCAGAAAAGAAATGAGATTGTAATGTAAATCCTTTTCCATAATAGTAACTCTTCATTCATAAGCCCCATCAAAGAATATGATCAAATAAAACTTTAAATATTATGAAAATAAATATATTTATAATATATAATGTAAAATTTTCAACATATATACCTCATAAAAGAATATATTTTTGTATCATAAACATATTTCCTAAATAAAGATAATTTAATATGAATAACCCATATTAAGATCATATCATTTTATTAATAATTAATTGATTGATTGATTATGTTTAAAAAATGTAAATCAACACAAAAATTATAATTATGGAATAAAAAGTTTATATTTTAATTCACACATAATCATTACATAACAAAGTCAATGAAAAGAGTTATAACTCAATGAAAGGAAATTGAGATAAGAATCCTTTTTCTACTTGGAAGATTTCTTGTCAAATACCATTGGCTGAATTGATTCAAATTTAAACTGAAAATTACATAAATTATGAATTATTTATGATATATCATGTAAAATTGTTATTATATACACCATATAAAATAACTTTGGTGTATAACATTAAAATATTCCTCAGTAAAAGGAAATTGAGATGAAATTGTTTACCTCAAGTCTATACTTTCTATATATCTTTTTTATCACCGGTAACATAAAATAATTTCAATTATATTATTCCATAATAAAATCTTACATGTTTAATATTTTATATTTAATACATTTATTTTATTTATTTTATTAACATATTTAACTTTAATATTAATTAAGTCAATATCAGGTGTTGTGAGGTTGTTTGGTTCATAATTTCAAAACTAATTTGTTGTGTTTAACCTGGTAAAAGGCATCATTGTTCCACCATATCTAAAATAATATTCATGAAATAATTTTAATTTTTATACATAAATTATAATTTTAAAACCAATCATGAAAATGGTTATTAAAAATGATCTATGTTACATTCATAGAGATGGTTGGCTGTAAGTTTGCATAATTAATATTTCTATTTTTCAACGATCATTATAGAAAAAGGAAAATATAATTTTTCCATAAATAATTATCATTATATTATATATAAAATATTTTTTATTTATATATATATATATCAACTATGTGAAATGGTGATGAAAAATGATGCACATCGCTTCATGGTGGTGGTATCCCACATGTATGTACAAACAACATTATTATTTTTAAGTGAATGTAAATAAAATAAATTAAATGATTTTTTGTCATTTAATAATGATAAATAATCCATTAATATCATATATAAACATTAATTCCATTCTTATATCCTGTTTTGAAAGGTGGTGATGGAAAAAATACTTCGGTCTATGTGAAGGTAGTCTGCTATACACTTGAATGATGAGTTCCATTCCCATTTCATGGAGGTTGGAGAATGATATTGGTTATTAATGGAAAAAAATTTCATAATATTATACTTAATATAATATTTTAATTATCTCATCTTGTTTTTATAAGATTTAAATGATGTGTGAGAATAAATAAAATGAAAACATTTGATTAAAAACTATACCTCTTCTTTGAACATCCAACTTTAATTTATACTTTAAGCTCTCTAAGGATGGTATTATTCACAAAATAATACCTATATAATTATTTAAGGTTTTAAGGGTATTTTATAGGGTTTTTCTAAACCAAATGGTTCTTGATTTGTGAGGAAATTAGAAGAATATGTGCACTTTTTAAGAGATTGGAGGGGCACTCTTGGAATTTATTTAAATATCAATTTAATATAAATTAATTTTGATGTCAAAATGTATAAAAATAGATAATATTATAATAAAATATTATTATTAGTCTAAATAATCACATATAATTTCATTTTGACAAGTTTTGACTATGTTTTTACCCTTATCTTTTCGTTTTAACATTGTTTACGCTATTCGCACTTACTCTGGCAACATCATTTTTTACTCATTGATGGTCATGGTTGTTATTATAAATAAAAAAGGCTAACAAATGGACCATGGTTGATATTTTAAAAATTAAACTAATCTATTTTCCAAATATATGATATTTTTTAAATTTATATAATTTAATTGAATATTGTTTTCATAAAATATCAATAATTTCAATTTTAGAGGTATTAATTTACTTTGACTTTTATAGCATCAATAAATCAAATTAAATTAGAATAGAATAATTTAATACATCCCTAATATAATATTTTTATCTTTAAATTTTTTTTTCATATTACTTATTTCAAATTTTATTACTTTTAATATTTTTAATATAATATTTATTATTTTTCTATTAATTGAATAAATACTTTGTCAGTGTTTTGTAAGAATCTACAATAATTATTCCTTCACTAAAAAATAAAAAAATTCACCATAATGAATATAAATAATTTATATTTAAAAATAATATTTATACCCAAACATATCATTTAGTTATATCCATTTTAAAAATATTATATTTATTAATAACAATAGTGTGAAATTTTTTACTTTTCTTTATATTAAATATTATAGAGTTTATAATCACATATAAATGAAAAATAATGCCATATAATCAAATGTTTTATGATTATAAATAAATTATTCATAATATAAAATTAATTAAACCATTATGGTCATTTTATAGTCTTTTTCATATAATTTTTAACCCTTAATTACCTAGTGTACCCTTTTATCATAGTAACAAAAATTAAAATCGTTGTTATTCATATTGAAACAAAATAAAACGAACATATTTTAAAAATTTATAACCCTTGATTCCAAATATGGAATCCATTTTTCAAGATTCAAAGTAAATAATATTAATAAATTAATTTAAAAATTGACATGGCGAAGCATGATGAAAAACATATTTTTATAAAAATTATCATTTAAATATAAATTGTATTGATGCTAAATTAATGTGTAAAATTAATTTAAAAATACAAAATTGGATTATTAAAAATCAAAATGAACTAATTAAATTTTAAATATAAGAAAAATTAGAATTTAACTTTTTAAATACTTTAATTGAAAATATAGATTTCAATAAAAATCAGTATTTTTCACTATTCATTGAAAATTCACACTTTTAGAACAATTTAAAATTTTCCCTATTGGATAATTTTGATTTGATGATTTAAGAAAAAAAATTTAATTTATCAAAATAAAATTTCTAAATTTTAAAAAAATTAATCATATCATTTTCTGAAAAAAATTATAAGAATCATTTTTGGGGAAAACATATATTTGAAAAATAAAATGGATTTACTAAAAATTGAGTACTTATTTCCTGAGAACTAATCATGAAATTTGCATTTATAAGAACACACACAGACAAACACACACATACACACACACACATATTTATATAATTAGTTAATCCTATTCATACTTTTCAATTTAACAGCTATGATATAATAGTAATATTTAAATAATAATATTTTGTATTTAAATTATGTTCATTGTTGCGTATTTTGTACACTACCAAACATAGTCATGATTTTAAAATATCAGGATATTAAATTCTCCACTTTAATAAATCTCATATTATCAATTTAAAATTTTGATTAATGATCAAGGGATTTACATTTTAAAATTCCATTATGGAAACCCACGTTGTAAAAAAGGTTAACAAAACATCATCTTAAAAAGAGGAAAATGAAAATATGATATCCATTTTGAGTAACAAAAAACTAGGTTTCCAAATACGATAAATTGTGTGGTAAGTGAAAATATAGACATGTAAGTGATAACTAGTTCTATATTATAGATATTTATTGATAGAGAATAGTTTCATAAGAAATTTAATGACCACAAAATCATAAATATGTGATTGGTGAAGAAACCTTAAATTCATCGAAAATCAGGGTAATATGGTAACATTTTTATTTCAGGATCCTTTTACATAGATCTGTGGAATTATTTTACTATATAGAATAATAATATATGAAATATACTTACTTTATGAGTATAATTTAATCCATTAATCAATTTCCACAACAATCTCGTCTTTTTCTCTAAATGATGAGTATTCAAGATGATTTTTTCAATCATGAAGCACTAAGGTCAACTTCTACTGGATCACATAATCCCAAAAAATTATAAAATGTTTTCCTTATGTTTTTAGACATTAATAAAAACATAAAATTCTTATCATAAGATAAGATAATTCCAAAAAATGAACATAACATCAAACAATGAAATAATATATTAATAACTAAAATTGAGTAGTAATACCCAAAGTTCAAACTAAATAATTTCATAAATAACTGTACTTAAAATTATTCAAAATATTCCAAAAATATATTGACACAAAAAAATTATAATATTTGGTCACACATTATTCTAATATTAATATATGATTTATGTTCAATTAACATAAGCCACTCATAAATTCATATGACCAAAAATGTACATAACCTAATCATATAATCTCCAATATATAATAATCATTTATTAAATTAAAAATAATCACCATAATGACACATTAAAAATATATTTTCTTCTAAAAAATAATTAAACATTGACTACTCAAATAATACTACATTGTTAAATTAAGAATTACATATATCTCAACCAAATAAAACATCTCTCAAAATATCATTAGTAACCTTAAAATTATATCCCTCAAGACCTTATTAGGGTTGCCTAAGAATTTGAACTTGTGATTAGCATTAAGCATATAAATCCATGATGGTACCCATAACTCTTAAGATGACCTCAAAAGAATAAAACTAATCTCTAAATTTATAAAAATCCTACTATGATACCAATTATTGAATCCCCAAACCCACACTCTTAGAACTAGTGCTAAAAATAAGTATTACATTTTTGTATTTGGTATCGATAAATGTGTTCCAATTTTCTCTATACCAACCATACAATAAAAAAAATAAATATAGGATTTCTTTTATACCCAAGTACCATGTAGTTTTAGATTTTTATATAATTAGGAAAAACATTTAACGACTTAGATTCATAAAAAATGGTTCATAGATATCCACATCATATCCTATAAAATTATCCCCATATGAAACTATTCTAGACGTAAATAATGCTTCACCATTATTTAATTCATGGGGAAAATGAAACATAATAAGGGTGAGATAAAATTATTAGTAAGGGTAAGAATAATTATTAATAATTAAATTTCATCAATGGGAGTAAAATGAGAATAATCATATGATGACATGATCATAATGAAAGATCAAAACATAAGGAATTAATACAAATAAATACCAAGATCATTAACCAATAAACATGGGATAATTATCTAAAAAATTAAATATTCATTGGAATCAATAATCACGAATCATGTGATGTCAATCTTGATCAAAGATATCATTAAAAATCCATATATATTAAACCATTATAAGTAAAAAATACTTTACATCAATGATAAACTCATTCGTTTACCGTGTGATATCATAATATTTTTATAAAGACTCATAGAGAAAATAGATAAAATATATAGTTAACCTGAGACATCATTTCCATAATACTCTTAAAATCACACTTACAGATGGAAAAACTATATGGTCAACTTCCATACCTAATGAATTGGAGGGTTTCATAGACCCACCCATCCTTTTATATAATGTAATGAACCATCCTTGGTATATAATGGAACCTAACATCAATATAAACAATTACCAAGAACCATAATTTAAATAAAGTACATAGATCTTTAATTTCATCATAAAACTCAAAGAAACAACCATTATTCCTTTTATAACATGATTGACTGTGGAAAAGAAACAATTTCAATGATTTTTTTGAACAATAATAATTCTCTTAGAGAAATAATGAGGATGATAACATGAAAAAATATCCTCATTAAATAATATGTAGCACTAAGGGTTATTGGAGTTGATGAATGTAAATATAATCAAAATATCATAAAATTATTTCTTGAGAAAAATACCCACGTTAAATTTGAAAATCACCTTTAAAAATTAAAAAATAATAAAATATTTTGAAAATAATTTTCTTTGGAAATAACCCTAGAAACATATAAATTAATTCTAAAATAAGACAATGGTTATGATGGAGGTAAAATGCATTAATATTCTAATCAATATAAATAAACATTCTCTTTAAACATTTATGAGTGGGAGTATTAAGTTACTCATTTGAAAAATGTTAAAGAAATTTCCTTTTTAAAATACCTTAAAAATAAGTATAAATATCTTGAGAAATATATTTATTAAACAATTTTTTTAGAAAAGAAAATTTTAGAAAACATGTATATGGAAGAGAGATATCCCAATTTAAAATAAGATTAAAAATTTGTATCGTTTATAAATAAATTTCTTGATATTTATTCAAATAATAATGAAAAAATGGAAATTAAATAGGTGAACCAAATTTATGAAATTAGGTGAAAGAATTATATTTCATTCAAAAAAATAAGATCATATAATTTCTTCCAAAAAGAACCTTGAAAATAACCAATCTTTAAAAGACATGAGATTGTAACGTAATGCATTTTCCATTTTTGAAACTTTTCAATCATAATACCCATAAAAGAATATAGTCAAATGATACTTTAAATATCATGAAAATAAATATATTGATGATATAACATTCCAAAGGGGTATTTTATGCACCACGTAAAATTAAATAGGTACATATCATAAGCATATACCCAAAAGAAAGATAATTTGAGAATAATAATCGTTACAAAGATGATATAATTGTATTGATAATTAATCAGTTGAGTGATTATGTGTAAAAAATATAAACACAAAAAAAGTTTAAATAAATAATAAAATAATTTATATATCAATTCACACATAGTCATGAAATAACCAATTCAATGAAAAAGATTTATAACCCAACTAATGGAAATTGAGTTAAGAATCCTTGTACCACTTGGTAGCTTTCAAGTAAACCCTGCTTCGATGAAGTAATTCAAATTGAAACTTCAAATACCATGAATTATGAAGTATTCATTATATATAATGTAAAGTGTGAAACATATACATCATATAAATTAAATTAGATGAATAACATTAAAATATAATTCAACAAAAGGAAATTGAGATGAAATCCATTACCTCACATCTAGACTTTCTATATATGTCCTTTAAATACTTTATAATAAACTCATATCAATTATTTTAGTTATTAATAAAATATTATAGGATTAATATATTATCCTTTATCATTTTATTTCGTTTATTTTAATTATATATTTAATTACTTAATTAATTAATTCACTATCTGGTTTTTTGAGGGCGTTTGGTTCGTAATTTTAATACAAGTTTGATATGTTAACCGCCACCAAATTGGACATTGTTCCAACATATCCAAAATAAAAATAATTATAATTATTATAATTATTATACATCAATTATATTATTAAAACAAATCATCAAATAAGTTTATAAAAAATGAACTAAGTTATTGTCACGACCTGTCCCCTAGGGCCCCTGTGGTGACTACCCCAAGCCCGGCTTCCATTGGATAGGGGATGAGGACTAGAACCAAAGGTGTATTCCTTAAAACTCGGAGGAAATTTCCTTTATAACCCGTAACACACACAACCAAGCACACAACAAGATAAAAACTCAAGAAAACTGTATAGTAAAAGAGTGAGTACAGTAAACAAAAGGGGGAAAGGATACAAGCCCAACTGGAAAGTACAAGTACAACTGAATGTAAAAAATAGCTGAAAGGTGAAAAGAATCTCCTAGATTTTCCAGCACAGATCCTACCTAAAGGGGAGGTAATTATCACGAACGAACATCTCTGCGGTTTTCCTCGTCTGATGACCACCTCTGAGCTACCTCTAGTCCTGATAATCTCGTCCTCAGTCAATGATATTCGTCGTCTGAACCAAACACAACGAGGTGCGGGTATAGCCCATGTAGGGGTGAGTATAATGATACTTATTAGGGATTCTGATACCCTCAAGGTCTCACAAAATCCACAGCGGATAAACCACAAGTACGAGAACTACTGTCAACCCTACATAGGTGTATGCATATATATATATCTAAGTTATCAAGTAAACCCATCTCAATCATGAGGAAACACAGAGTCCTACTCCAAAGCCCCATTATCAACTATTCCACAAAGTAAGGAATACCACAAAGGGACATACCACACAGGTACACCACAAAAAAGAATACCACCAAGGTATTACCATGAAGAAAAGTACCACATAGGTACGGACTCATCTAACACCAGGTATAACATAAGTATTGTTGTAAGGATGATTAGTTATAACTACTGAATCATCTTAATCTACTTAGAGTCAGACCCACAAAGGATCACTCAGTGATGACCCACATAGGATCTCTAGGTGATGTTCCACATAGGATCGCAAGTTGCTGACCCACAGAGGATCGCAAGGTGATGAACCGCATAGGATCGCAAGGTGTTGAACCACACAGAATCTCTAGGTGTTGACCCGCATAGGATCGCAAGGTACTGTCCCACAAAGGATCGCTGGGTGCTGACCCACACATGATCGCAAGGTGCTGACCCACACAGTATCGCTAGGTGCTCACCCACGCAGGATTGCAAGGTGTTGATCCACACAGGAACACTCACCATTCTTCACATCACAGCCAGCTACTAGGTTCCAACACTATGCTCTCTTGTCTCCTGGAGGTTCCTCTCCAAAATCCATTGGTAGATGCTCCAACTTCAACGACGTCTGATGAAGAAGTATCTCAAAGGACCTCCATGTAATAGGGGTCTCAACGCGATAGACGGCACGTCAATCAGACGCCCGATCTGTGAGTTATTATCCATTTAGTCCCAGGGGACCGGTTGGATTCATGCTCCATCCAACCCGACCATACATCATCATAATCCAAATCTCTATTGGGGTATACTCAATGGGACCGTTTCACTCCAAGGTTTCCAGTGCTTCTAATGGCACGTAAAACGGACGTCCAGTTCTAAATTTATGGCTCAAGTAAAGTATAAGTTCATATCTAGTCTGGGTACGGTTCGACCCAGTCGGACCGAACCGACCCGACCTGGCATGGGTCGAACCATTTTGGGTTGACCGAGCCTGATGGTCGGCCTGACAGGCTGCGAGGGGCCATATATACCGTGGGTGTCACCGGGTAGCGAAGGTCTTGGGTTGGCTCAGCCACGGATAGAAGCTCGACCGCGGGGGTGCCGCAAGGGTGTGTGGCAGCTCGGACCAGCCCAGGGTGGCTCGGCCGGGAAGGTAGAGAGCTCGGGGCGGCTTGGCCTTGGGTACCGTGAGGGTTTGCGGAAGCTCGGAATAACTTTGGGTGGCTCGGATAGAGTGGTTCCGCCCGAAGGGCGACTCGGCCAGGGTGGTTCGACTGGAAGGGCGGCGGTGGCTCGGGTGGCGGCTCGACCACGGATGGGGGCGGCGAAGCGGGTGGTAGCTCGGCCACGGACAGTGGCAGTGGTCATGGGGCGGTGAGGCGACAGGTTGACGAGGCTGTGGTGGCATTGGCTTTTGTGTTGTTTCCTTCATCGCGGCCGATGGTGGTGTCGACCGCCGTTCTTGTGCCCCATGTGTTGGTAGTTGTTCCTCCATCGCGATCAACGATTAATCACAAGGTTTTTGGAGAGGACAAGCAATGTTTATTTGGAATTCACTCTCTACGTTAGTGCAGTATAAAGAGGCTATAATTACATCTTGAATTACAAAGAAATATCATGAACAGAAAAGTCGAGTAATTCCAAACAACCACCCTACATCTTCCAGCAAAATCATACACAAATAAACCACTACCTTGTTCATTTGTTGATGTCAGTGAGGAGGGAAGAAAGTGAAGTTGTAGATATATGGCTCGTCCACCACACACCTCCAATCCTGAGCTCATGCATCGGTTCTTCATAGTTAATGATTTTACTCCCTGGATGTTGTCCTAAGGAAGAAGTCGAAGTCGGTGTTCTTCATCAGTGGAACATTCTTCATTAGAGAGAAAATTTCTCCAAAGGTCCTCCTCTCCCCAATTCCACCAAAAATAAAAAGTGGTTCCAATATTTTGAGTCTCCCCAATTTTAATTATTAGCACAATTTCAAATTTTATCAATTAATTACATAGTGGGTGGAATAATTAATTAAGGGGGGGGGGAATAAATGTTGGATAGGTTGAAGAGGCTCCCCCAAATTTAATAGGATGTTTGAGGGTTTCTCCAAATAAAGGGGGGAGTTCGTGGGGTTCAAGGAGTTTTAAACATCGGGTGGTCCCCACCACCATAACCTCTTAGGGGAGGTTAGGATCAGTGGTCCCCACCAACAACATCCACATGAAGTTCCAAATAAAATAAAATGTTTAACATTTTATTTTTATAATTCCATGACAATCACAAAAAATTAACCTTCACGCTCGACCAACTACAATCGAGGTGAAGTTATCTTCAAGCGAATACCACTACTGCAATTTCAACGTTGCCCTCAGATTTCAATTTCGAGCACCAATTCAAATGTTATAATATCCCACTCACATGTTTACTGAATCTACATGGAAAAAAGTTCAGAAATTTATTTCGGGCACTCCGGGCCTCGGAATCTTGCGCCGTCAATTTTTGTGGACTCATAAAATTCCCATATATTTAAAAAAAATTAAATGGAAATTATATGTCATTACATTCTCCCCACCTTAGAGATTTATGTACATGTAATCAACAACTCAAAACTATGAAAACAAGTGGCAGTAATATGAATTCATCTGAGCCTCACGCTCCCATGTGCTCTCCTAGAGGTTATCTTACTCCCAACGAACGTGCACCAGAGGTATTGACCGCCCACGAAGTACTCGCTCCTGTCGATCCTCAATCTCAACTGAAACCTCCGTAAAAGTTTCCCCATCATCGATGTCCAGCTCTCTGTGGTTGATAACGTGGGAAGCGTCGTGCATGTATCTCCTTAGCTGGGATATGTGGAAGATTTCAAGCACCTGGTGTAATTGAGGTGGACGAGCTAAGTGTTAAGAAACCTCACCAACTCTACAGAGGCCCTAAAAGGGTCCGATGAATCTCCGAGATAACTTGCTACCTCGGCCAAATCTCTGCCAACCTCATCATGGAGAGACCCACAGAAAAATGTCTTCGCCATCTTCGAACTCCAAAGGTCTATGTCTCTTATCGGCATACGACTTCTGCCTGCTCTATGTAGTATTCATCCACTCCTAGATGATATACACTTTCTCTGTGGTAGCTAGTACCATCTCTGGTCCCACTAGTGCTGACTCCCCTAGGTTAGTCCAGCACAAAGTTTATCTGCAATGTTGTTCGTACAACAACTCAAAAGGTTCCATCCAAATGGTGGGGTGATAGCTGTTGTTGTATGAAAACTACACCAATGGAATGTGATCCTCTAAACTGTGACCAAAGTCAAGGAAGAATGCACGTAGAATGTCCTGGAGGTTCTGAATGGTCCGCTCAGTCTGTCCATCCGTCTGGGGATGGAAGGTGGTGCTCAAACGAAGCAGCGTCCCGGAAGCCTCCTACAACCCCTTCCATAGCTGGGAAGTAAATCATGCATCATGATAGGAGAAAATATTTTAGGGTACTCCATGTAGACGCACAATATCCTTCAACATAGAGGTGTCCCAAGCACTCTATTTAACCCTACTCTCTGATCGGTTGGAAGTGGGATGACATGGTGAGTCGGTCGACGATCACCCAAATCGAGTCATTTCCCAAGAATGTACATGGATGACCATTCATGAAGTCCATGGATATCCCAAACCACTTCCACTCTGGGACCTCTAAAGGAAGAACCAAGGCTGATGGTACTTGATGCTCCGCCTTCACTTGTTGACAAGTGAGGGATCGTGAGACAAACTCTGCTACTGATTTCTTCATTCCCGACCACTGGTTATGTGGTCGAAGATCTTGGTACATCATTGTCACTCCTGAATGTACCTCTAGAGGAGAAGTGTGGAACTCCCTCAAAACCTCCTCCTGATGTGACACCAATACCATGGTACGTCCTCTGAAGAGGATGATGTGCTACCCACCATTTAAAAATATATCAGGTTCTTGTCCTATGGAGATCTGAGCCTGTCGTGTCTCACAGTTAGTGTCCCCACACTACGCCTCCCTGACTCACTGAAGAAGTGGTGGAGTGACTATAAGAGATTGAAAAAAAGATATCACATCTCGATCCACAAAGTATATCTGCAAAGCCACAAACTGCTATGTCACCTCTGTTAGCACTTGTATACCAGATCTCCTGCTGAGTGCATCTACTTCAACGTTCCCCTTCCCAGGGGTATAGACTACCTTGAAGTCATAGTCCTGGAGGAACTCAGGCCAATGACGTTCTCTCTGGTTTAGGTCCTTCTTAGAGAAGATATACCTGAGACTCTTGTGATCTGAGTAGACTATAAAACACTTTCCCATCAAGTAATATCACCACATCTTCAGTGAGAAAACCGCTACTGCTAACTCCAGGTCATGGGTAGCATAGTTTTGCACATGTTTTCTCAGTTTTCGAGAACTATATGCGATCATTTCTCGCTCCTGAATCAGTACACATCTGAGTCCGGTCCCTGATGCATCGCAATAGACTATGTACCATATGCCCTCTTATTTAATCTTTAATATGGGCGCACCAGTCAACCATTGCCTCTGCTCCTCAAAACTCTATTGGCAGCACTCTGGCGACATGAAGGGTTTCCCCTTCTTTGTCAACGCTGAAAGTGGTGCTGAAACTCCGTAGAAATCAATCATAAATCTCGGGTAGTATCCAGCCAAACCCAGGAATCTTCGTACCTCTGTCACACTCCAGGGTGGCTCCCAAGAAAGTACCACCTCAAGCTTCGCTGAATCCACTGCAAATCCAGCCTCTGATATGGCGTGTCCCAGAAAATGAACCTCTCAGATCCAGAACTGGCACTTCAAGATCTTACCATAAAGACGGTGCTCTCAGAGTGGGTCCAGTACTATCTAAAAATGGTAGGCATTCTCCTCCTCAGTAGTCGAGTAAATCAGAATGTCATCGATTAAGACTATTACCAAGTTATGAAGGTATGGCTGAATGTTCCTGTTTATGAGTCCCATGAACACTACTGGAGCGTTGGTCATTCCAAATGGCATAACTTAGAACTCATAGTGGTCGTACTGACATCTGAATTCCGTCTTCTGCACATCCTCATCTCGTACTCTGAGCTGATGATATCTTGATATGAGGTCTACCTTCGAGAACCAATGTGCTCCCTACAGCTGGTCAAAGAGGTCGTCAATCCTCAATTGTGGGTACTTTTTCTTCATGATCACCTGGTTCAGGCGTCGATAGTCAACACAAAGCATCATGCTAACATCTACTTTCATGGAGAACAAAATTGGGTTTGCCGAAGGAGATACACTGGTCTGAATGAATCCCTTCCCCTGCAAGTCCTCTGGTTGTACCCATAGCTCATGAAGATCCAAAAAATCCCTCTGATATGCTAGTGTAGATATTGGTGTCGTCCCGGGGTACATGTTAATGTAAAATTCCACCTCTCTGTGAGGAGATAGACCTAGGACAACATTAGGGAAACCATCTACGTACTAGTCCCCCGCAAAAGAATAACACAGACTCTCCACATCAACTACTCTGATGGTAAGGCTAGTCAAATGATGAGTGATCGGCTATACCCTCCTCCAGGTAAGTCCATCTTGTGCTACAAAGGCTCCCTTCTCACTGGGGAAAGTAAACCCGGTCCCATCCATGAAAACACACCACACTTTGAGCCTAATACAGTCAATATGAGCATGGACTATAGATAACCACTCCATACCCAAGATGACGTTGTAAGGCCTCAACGCTGCTACTAAAAGATCCCAGCCAAAGATCTCACTTCCAATAGTAAGCTCACACTGCCGACACCAGTGTGTAATCATCAAATCCACTCCCGTAGGAGTCTCTAGCCGTAACCATCAAGCCAAAGGCACCTTCAAAATCCCTAATATTTGAAGGAGGGCAGTGGAAATAAAAAAATGATTGGAACATGTGTCTATAAGTACTGAAGCTAAGGTGAAATAGACACAGATCGTACCACGTATCATCTCTAGAGTTTCGTGATTGTTGGCCTCAGCTGCCTGGAGATGAGATCGCCCCTATCCACTTGCTCCATATGGTTAGGGTGGACCTCCTGGTGGTGGTGGTGGTAACATCTCAAATCATTGCCCACCGGCAGCTGGACAGCCTGCTCCTCTGCCATGTCTGCCTACTCCCTATAGACCTCCTAAGTCGAATATCTGTCTCTGCCTGGACGATCCTTCAACTGTATGCAGATCATCCGTACGGCGGCTCGGATAGTCAAGAGCCATGGGACCATGCTCGCCACATGCATAACACTTCCCACTCCTGGCATGACAAGCTCTGCCTCAGGTGCCCTGCAATACTGATTCTGATTCCGGTGGTCATCCACCAATTGGTATGGTCCTCTTAGACCTCTATGACATCTTTCTACAACCAGATGCATAAGACTCTGCTACGTGTTTCTCGGTGGTTGGTCTCGCTATTGGTGACTTCTAAGAAAATAAAACCCCCACTAAGAGGTCTCTCTCTAACACCCCACCGGTGTCGGAATGCTGAGTGAGATCATCGAAGCCCGATTCTCTCGCCTGAGCCCCTGCTTAAAGGTTTGGCCCTTGAAGAATGGGTCACGCACCATGTCTGTGGAGTAATGTGAGAGGATAGTGAACCTCGCTGAGTATTGAGCCACAGTCATGCTGCCCTACTATAGATGAAGAAACACATTTATACGCACTGCACGAAGAGTTACTGGAACAAACTCTACCCGAAACAGGCTCTCGAAGTCTGCCTAGTGAAGTGTAGCCTCATCATGAAATTGGAGCATCAAGATCCACCCTCTTCTTGCTACTACTTGTTGAAGGCTGGCATCAAGGATCCCCATAATATCATCTAGTGTCCCTACTAATCAGAAGACTCCCACCACAACCTCCAACAAATCCTCAACCGCATGTGGGTCTATTTCACCACTGAACCTAGGTGGACTCTAGCAATGGAACTCGTGCAACGCGGTCAAGAGGAGTGCACCCTCTACTGCTGGGGCTGGTGGCATTGGTGGCCCAATAGGTAATTATACCACTGGTGCCTCTACTGGAAAAGGGCCCTACACTGGGGCCTCATCCCTCGGTGGGCTATTAGTGCGTAGAACTCTCAGAACCCTAGATGGTTGTCTTCATGGATGAATCCTGAAATGTAAATGGTGTGCCAAAGTCCATAAGTTATACCTGATGAGCTGAATCAAGAGATCACAAAGAAAACTCTTGAAAAGACACATGCAATTAGTGTTTTCGTGCACTGAATGAGAAATCAGAAGTCAGTGTCCTGGTGTATGGATACGTCGGCCTCCGCACCAACACTGGATTCGCTAAACTGATAACCACACTCACTACACTTAACACTATTTCCATTATAAAGATCAGAGTCCTGTGTTCTATGGTAGAACCGACTCCTCTCATACCAATTTGTCACAATCCGTCCCCCAGGGCCTGTTTCGTGACTACCCCAAGCCCACCTTCCATAGGCTAGGGTTTGGCGACTACCATCGAAGGAGTATTCCCAAAAACTGGGAAGGAATTGCCTTTATAACGTTTAACACACACAACCAAGAACACAAAAAGATATGAACTCACGCAAACTATATAATAAAATATTGAGTATAGTAAACCAAAGGGAGCCGGAATACAAGCCAACCTAGAAAGTACAAGTACAACTGAAAGTACAAAAATGATGAAAGGTAAAAAGAATCTCCTGGATTGTCCACTACAGATCCTAACTGAAGGGTAGGTATAGCTCACAAATTTCCATCTCTTCAGTTCCCCTCATCTGATGTCCACCTCCAAGCTACCTTCAGTCCCGGTACTCTCGTCCTCAGTCAGAGATGTCTGTCGTCTACACCAAACACAACGAGATGCGGGCATAGCCCGTGTAGGGGTGAGTATAACGATACTCAGTAGGGACCTCGAGACCCTCAGGGTCTCACTAAATCCACAGAGGATAAACCACATGTATGAGAACAACTACCAAACCTAATTAGGTATATGACCATACATATACCTAAGTTATTATGTAAACCCATCTCAATCATGAGGAAAACACAGAGTCTAACTCCAAATCCCCAAGACCAACTGTTCGAAAAAGGAAAGAATACCATAAAGGGAAGTACCACATAGGTATACCACATAGAATAATACCACCAAGGTATTACCACGAAGAAAATTATCACATAGGTACAGACTGAGCTCACACTAGGTATAACTTAGGTACGGTAGTAAGGATGATTAGTTATAAATAATGAATCATCTTACTCCGTTAAGAGACAGAACCACATAGGATTGCTCGGTGCTGACCCACACAGAATCTCTAGGTGCTGACCCACATAGGATCGTATGGTGCTGACCCACACAGTATCTCTAGGTGCTGATCCACAAAGTATTGCAAGGTGCTGACCCACACACGATCTCTAGGTGCTGACCCACACATAATCACAAGGTAATGAACCACACAGGATCTCTAAATGTTGTCCCACATAGGATCTCAAGGTTTTGACCCACATAGGATCTCTAGGTGCTGACCCACACAGGATTGCAAGGTGCTGACCCACACAGGATCGCTCGACATTCATCACATCACATCCAGCTACTAGGTTCCCACATAATGCTCGCTTGTCTCTGGGAGGTTCCGCTCAACAATCCACTGGTAGATACTCTAAATGCCATTAATTATTGTGAAGAATTTTCTCAGTGGACCTCCATGTCATAGGGGTCTCAACGAGATAGACGTCAAGTCAATCGGACACTCGGTCTATGATTTATTAGCCTTTTAGTCTCGGGGGCCTGGTTGGATTCAGGCTCGATCCAACACGATTATACCCCATATTAATTCAAATCTCAAGTGGGTTATACTCAAATGGACCATCTCGCACCATGTGTTTCATAACTTTTGATGGTTTTTCATATGGATGTCTGGTGCCAATGTTATGGCCCAAGTAAAGTATAGGTTCGTATCCAGTCCGGGTTCGGTCTGACCCGGTCGGACCGAGCAGACCCGACCTGGTCTGGGTCGACCCGGTTCGGGTCGACCCATTTCGTGTTGCGGCATGGCCCATTGGGCGGTCTGGAAGCTCGCAAGGGCCGCAAGGGGCTGCGGAGGACATGGGGCGGCTCGTCCGCAGATGGTGGCTCGGCCACGGGGGTGCCGCGAGGGCGTGTGGCGGCTCGGCCCGGCCCGGAGCGGCTAAGTATGGAGGGCGGAGATGGTGGGGCAGCTCTACCGGGGTATTTCTGCCAGAATTACGATGACCACGGGATGGTTCGATCGGGGTGGTTCGGCCGGAAAGGTGGTGGTAGCTCGGGCAGCGACTCGGTCACGGACGGCATTGGTGGCAGCTCGGCCGCGGATCGGGGCAGTGGCCCGGGTGGTGGCTCGACCCGGACAGCGGCAAAGACACGGGTGGTGGCTCGTCTACGGATGGCAGTAGTGTCCATAAGGCGGTGAGGCCACGGTGAAGGTGTCTGTTGCGCCGTTTCCTTCATCGCGGCCAGTAGTGGTGTCGACCGTCATTCTCGTGCCCCATGTGTTGGTAGTCGTTCCTCCATCACGATTAACAATTAATCACAAGGTTTGTAGAGAGGACCGGCCATGTTTGTGTGGCCTTTACTCTCCGCAATAGTGAGGTAGCAAGCGGCTATAATTTCATCTTGAATTACAGAGAAATATCAAGAACGGGAAAGGAGGATAATTCCAAACAACCACTATAAAACTTCCCACAAAATCATATACAAACAAACCCCTACCTTGTTCGTTTGTTGATGTTGACGAGGAGGAAAGAAAGTGAAGTCATCGACCTTTGTCTCATTCTCCACACACCTCCAATCTCGAGCTTGTGCATCGGTTCTTCATAGTCGAAGACGTTCCTCCATGGAGGGTGTCCCGAGGAAGAAGTCAAATTCGGCATTCTTCGTTGGTGGAGTGTTCTGCATTGGATGGAAAAGTACTCCAAAGGTCCTCCTCTCCCCAATTAAACCAAAAATAAAAATTGGTACCAATATGTTGAGTCTCCCAAATTTTAATTGTCGGCACAATTCCAAATTGGATAGATTAATTACATAGTGGTTGGCATAATTTATTTAGGGAGGTGAAAAATAAATGTTGGAGGAGTTGAAGAGGCTCCCCCATGTTTAATAGAATGTTTGACGGTTTCTCCTAATAAATAGGGGAGTTCAATGGGTTCAAGGAGTTTTAAACCTCACATGGTCCCCACCACCATAACCTCACATGGGAGGTTTTTATCGGTGGTCCCCACCTCTAACATCCACATGGAGTTCCAAATAAAATAAAATGTTTAACATTTTATTTTTATAATTCCATGAAAATCACAAAAAAATAACCTTTATTCTCCACCAACTGCGATCGAGGTGAAGGTGTCCTTAAGAGAATACAAGCACTGTGAGTTCAATGCTGCCCTCGTATTTCAATTCTGAGAACCGGTTCAAAAGATAGAAAATCTCGCTCGCGCGTTTACTGAACGTACTCGGAAAAATGTTCAGAAATTCAATATGAGCACTCCAGGCCTCGGAATCATGCGCCGTCAATTTTCACAGTCTCGTAAAATTACCATATATTTAGAAAAAAAATACATGGAAACTTAGGTTCTTTATAGTTACAATCATTGAGATGGTAGGCCATACGTACACATGAGCAATGTTTCTGTTTTTCATTAATCATTATGGAATCAATGTAAGTATTATTTTATCTTTACATATGGATAATTATTGAATAAATATGATTAAATATATATATATATATATCATTCATGTGATGTGGTAAAGAAAAATGAATTGCATTAATTTGTGGAGGGGGTAGTCCAAACGCGCACACGAATGACATTATCATTTTTCAGTGAATGGAAAGGAAAAAAAGTAAAAGATATTTTTGATTTTCATAATGATAAATATTTAATTAATATAATATATAAACATTAATACCATAATTATAACCATATATTAAATGTGGTGATGAAAAACAAATTACATCGGTCTGCAAACTGGTAGCCCGCTTTACACACAAATGATGAATTCATTTACCATTTGATAGAGTTTGGAGACAGATATTGGTTATAATAATAACATAATAACATCATAATATATGTAATATACATATTCTATTACATCATCATTCATTAATAAAACATAAAGGAGTTGAAATAATAAATAAGATGAAAATAGCCAGTTAAGAACTATATATATTCTTGGGACAACCTCTTTTCCTTTTCAACTTAAGATCTCTAAGGAATGTATTACATAAAAAATATGAACTCTAGAATGTAATTATGGATATTAGTAATGTATTTTTGTAGTAATTTTCCAAAAAAATGGTTCTTGAGGTTTGATTAAATGAGAATAAGATGTTTCTGTTTATAAGAGATGGGACGGGAACACTTGGAATTTTTTAGAATATTAATTTAATAAAAATTAATTTTGTCATACAAATAAAACAAAATTGATTATATTATAATTATATATTATTATTAGTCTTCATAATCTCATAAAATTTAATTTTTTCATTTTTTGACTATGTTTCTACCCTTATCTTTATTTTTAACCCCCCGTTAACCATATTCACACTTATCCTGACAACATGGTTTTTTACTCATTAAGGGACAATATAGTTAATATAAATTAATAAATGGAATATAAATCGAAAAGTAATTATATTTGAAATCATATCCTATTATATTGGTTGAAGATAGTATTTTTATTAATTCTATATCATTTAATAAATTAATATATTCATAAATCTCAATAATGTTAATTTTAGAACTATTCATTTACATTGACTTTTATAACACCATGAAAAAATGTTAAATAAGATTAAAATATTTTTATACGCCCTTAAAATGATATTTTTTTTCAAAAAAAATCAGGGGTAAAATTAATTGTTTCAAATTATAATACTTTTAAATTTTTCAATATCATTTATTTTATTTTCCAATTAATAGAATAATTAATACATCAGCATTGTGTAAGAATTTAAGGAAATTATTTATTCACTAAAAATTAAAAATAAATTACCTTGATGAATATAAATCATTTATATTTAAAAATAATACTTATAACCTAACATATCCTCTGGTTATTACCAAGTTAAAAATATTATATTTATTAAAAGCAAGAGTGTGACATTTTTGAATTTTCCTTACCTAAAGTTTTATAAAGGCCATAATCATATTTCAATGAAAAATAAATATATAACAAAATATTATATGATTATGGATAAAAGATACTCATAAAATAAAATTAAATCTAGTGTTAGGGTCATTTTATAGTTATTTTCATGTTATTTTCAACCCTTACCAACCTAGTTTACCCTATACTACAATAACAAAAGTTACTATGGTTTCTATTCATAGTGGACAAAAATAAAAGGGAAATATTTTCCAAATTAATACCCCTTAAATAAAAACATGGAATTAATTTTTATTGATTCAAAATAGAGAGGTTATATAATTTAATTTAATACCAAATAGGAAAAACATGATGAAAAAATATTTTTTCAGAAAAATACCATTTTTAAATATAAATTTTTTTTATACTAAAATAAAATATAAAATTATTTTAAAACCCACAATTGTATTATTTAAAATAAAAATAAACTATTAAAAAATTTATAATAATCAAAAATAATATTTCATTTTTTAAAAACATGAAATGAAAATATAGTTTTCAATAAAAATTAATATTTTTCACTAGTCCCTGAAAAATTATAATTTTAAAAAAAATCAAAATTTCACCATAGGATAATTTGTATTTGATTTTAAAAATGATATTTTTTTTAAAAAATAAAATTTATAAAAATAAAAAAAAATAATTATAACATTTTTTCCCAAAAGACAATAAAAAGCATTTTTGACGAAACATATCTTAGAAAAATAAAATGGATTTATTATAAATTTATTTATTATTTGCTAAGAATTAATCAATAAATTTAAATGGATTAAAAACTATTTTTTTATATTTTTCAAAAATATTTATTCCTATTAATATCCACACGTTTATTATCTTGGAAATAACTATCACATTTAAATAATAATATTTCATGGTTATATTATGCTTGGTGTTGTGTGTTTTTAATAATATCGAACATAATCATACTTTCGGAAAAAAAATTCATATTAAAATAAGGGTGTATTTTATTTGATTTATTTATTTTTGAATTACTAGTCCTAAATGGATATATATTCTTTAAAAAATATTTATCATAAATGTAGCACTCTTATCTTTAGTTTTCTAAATTTTGAATAATCCCACTGTATCCCTATTTTCTATGTCTAATTATCATTTCTGATTAAGGACTTCTTTCTCTAAAGTTTCTTCCAAATATATTAAACATGTCACCCATATGATTTTATTTTAAACCTTCCATTAATTTATCATTAATTCGACCATCTCTGTTGATTTATGAAATAAATTTGAACTTCTATAATTGCGTTGGTTAAATATTTTCATTGTGCAAAGTCATTCTTTGTGATGTGGTTTCCTTCCCCATAGAATGGAATTATTTATTCAACTAGAAAAAAATCCAAATCTATAAACCATATTAAATAAAATAATATTCTATGGTGATACCTAAAAATTCTTCATTATCCATATACTAGATATGGTGTGATCCATAAATTGCGATGTGGCCTTTTCTAAGTTCCCAACCTCTATATATGTGGAAAAATACAAACTTATACATAGTGTGGGGGTCACCAAAACACTAGTTCATAAAAAATTAATTGTACCTCATTTATGGTGTAATTTATATCTCATGTCATGGACTTTATAAATCATATTATATGATTGGGCCTATTGAGGTATGGCATGTCCACCATGACGTTAGTACCTCCAAAACTCTGGAACAACAAAATATGTATTACACTAATTTTGATGTGGACCTTGTATTGTGTAATGCACACCCTGAAATTGGAATATCCACTAATCTTTACCATGCATACTTTTCTTCATGGTCACCTGTACTTTGGTTTATAATCCAAAAACACTAAATACATAAATATAATAAATGACATGTTTAAACAATTTAATTCAATTCATGTAATGGTCTGTTACATTATGCCATTATTTTGATATTTTGGAATTCTTAAATCCTCTTTTCATGATGACTATTGATCATGTTTGTACACTAAATAGTCATTTATAGGACTTGCAATCACCCTAATTGAAAACAAATCCAACACTAAAACCCAATTGTGAAATATTATACCCACTTTGTATTTTTTTTATTCCTTATGCCAATAAATATATCTCTATACTTCAAGTCCATCAAAAATTATGCTCCACCTATAGGTGACTACTAATCTAATTTTTATTTACTCCATCATTATCTTAAATAATTTTACTAATAATTCTCTTCATATGTCTTATAATTAATCCCCGATTAAAAATAAAATTAATAGGGTTCGTTGGATTTATTTTAGGTTAAGCTCTTTATCTAGGATGCCACCAATATTCCAGATCTAAGAAAAGAATATACTGCTATTTCTCTAAGCTAATGTGAACTAAAGATCATTAGATAAAATAAGAGAAATAATTTTGTGTTTCAATGAATTCAATAAAATTCATTTTATATCACCTCTTTCATTCTATAATTCTTCAAAGATAGTATCTCCACCTTTTTATACATGAAACACCAGATATAAATAACACCCCATTATTTTAGTATATATTTCTTAATAAATTCAACTTGTTTGATCACTTGTGATGAACACAACACCAAAATAAATGGAATAATGGTTCATAATATTCAAAATGAAACATGTTAGAAGATATTAAGAAAAATAATTACTAGTAATTTATATTATTCTGTCATAATTAAAAAAAATTAATTCACATAGGAAAAGTGTTTGAAATAAAATAAATTGTTTTTATGAATTATTTTTTGTTAAATTTTCTAATTTTTTAAAATTATATGAAATGTAATGATAAATTAAAGTTCAAATTTTTTAAAACAAAACACTAATATAAATTGAATTATTAAGTATTTATAAGAAAGACTTATTAAATTAGTCATGGATAAATAAAATTCTTTTGGAAAACATTATCACTTTTTTATATTATTTATTTTATATTTAAAATATGAATTTATAATATTTATAATTTCAAAAAGATAAAATTAAAAAAATGTATTCATAATATGAAAATTATCATTGTGTTAAATTTTAGGATTTTTCTGAAATGGTTTGTTTTAGGTGAATAATGAATATTTTCATTTTTATAAATATTGTAACTTTTATGGAATGATCATGAAATAAAATTGACATAAAATTTTATTAAATATTAGGATCAAAAATATTTATTTATGGATTAAAATAAATCATTTAAAATAATTTCATTGGATTTGGAAACCCATGCTTGACTTTTTTGGAACCTAAGTTATATTTTATTATAATAAAAAAAACTAGTTTAGCCCTTTTCCTTTAATTAAGTATTTAAAATTGTCCATTTATCATTGTGTCACTTTGAAAGTGGAAAAAATATTCTATTTTTGATTCAAACCAATAAATTTCATGATAATCAATATTATACATGAATTTGGGGTAAATTCATTTTATGATTAAAAAGAATTTCTTTTATGAAAAAAATGTTGTTACGTTATGTGTAATTATATTAAAACTCATATTTACCACATATATTAATTTAATATTATAAATTGGTTTTGATATTTTGAATCAAAATTTTCAAATTTTTTAATAATTTCCATTTTATTTTTTTTCATCAAAATAATTATCATGGTAAAAGTTAGTAACCACATTAAAAATTTTATATGGTTAACAAGGGGTTAAAATAAGATATATATCCAAAAATATCCCAAAACCCTTATCAATAATTTATTATATGAGTTTATTATTTGATAAATTATCTTATCTTATAAATTTTACAAATTTTTTTCTAATTTCCATTGTAAATAGAATATATTTTATTAAAAGATGTGAGTAATTACAAAGGTGTCACCCCTCGCATTTATAAAAGGAACCCTCCTATCCCCACATAAGAACTCCCAATTATATATAATTTTTCATTAATAAAAACCCATATTATATCCCTACTAATCCTATATTCTTTTTGGGAACATGTTGTCCCATGAATAAGACCTAAACATCTAATTTTCAAGAGGTCCTTCAAGAGGGGATTCAAGAACTAAACATAAGCGATATATTCTTCTTGTTTTTTATTCTATATCATCATCATATATATAAAATAAAATATTTCTTATCACATTATTAGAAAGTTTTTTAAATCGTTATTAATCGTTAATAATTTTGTTATCATTATGAAATGGTATGTTTTAACTTATTTGGCTTTTATAAAACTTCCTATTCTAGATCATTTTTTCCACCTACATAAACAAAGTTATAATGTTTATATCATGAATGATCAATGAATATTAGATAATGGTAATATTATGTAAAATTAGTAAAATTAATATATTTTAATTATATTTTTATGGTTGTATACATATTTTTAATCATCTATTAAAATCAATACTTTTATGGAATCAAAGTTTCAAAAACAAAGTTAATATTTCCATAAAAACCATCCATATATATTCCATTAAATGATCATGTGACTCTATAAATATGTAAAAAATATAATACAATATTTCATGAAAATTATAGATATTTTAAAACCATGAACATGGTCTAGGTATCAGAATCTTCGAACTAAAACCTGCATAGAAATGTGAATCGTTTATAAAAAAATAGTGATTTTAATAAGAAATTATTACTAAATGAGTAATATGAAAGTATATGTGAAAGGTATATAATAATATAAAAATAATTATATTTATGATATATATTTATAATAAATATAAATTTATTATACAAGAGGTTAGAGTGTGTCCGACCTAGTAGAAGTCCAAGGTAAGGACTGGTCATCTCAATTTCACTTCATTGAGACACGTTTCATATTAAGCACGTATTTTCATTCATATGATGTATATAACACATATTTGAAATATATTATAATGGATATAATTATACTAATTTTATTTTAAGTTCTATATCATGCTCTTTATTTAAGTGGGGTTTTTTATTTTAAAAACTATAAGGGGTTTTATTTTATATTGTTTCTTTAACTGTTTTAAAGATTTTAGTCAACTATTTTTCCTCAATATCCAAATTATTTATACTATTTCAAGAATTATATAATATATATTTAAATTATTTTTAATTTTCATTTTTAATTATATTTTTATTTATTTAAAATGTTTTAAAACATTTTTTTTCAATATTTTCATACAGGTTATTTTTAAATTTCTTTGTAACGGTGTGAAAATAATATTTTTTAATATTTACCAGATGGCCTATTTTCCACAGTAGAAAAATTATTATTCATTATTAATATTAATTATCAAGTTTTAATGTTTTTTAATGAAAATAATATTCACAATTTTTTATAATTTTTTCATTTTTACAAGTCACCAATTGAAATGGATATTTTTTCATCTTTTTCAAAAATATATTTCTAATTATTTTATAAAGGTATTTTTAATCAATGTTAATATCCTTTATTGTTTATTGTGTTTCATTTTGTATATCATCTAATGATAAAATTCATCTTCATTATATATATGTAATATGATTATGTTTTTTGTATGTTTTTAGTAAACACACTTATCTCCAACAGGTGAAATAAGCTACTGTGAAATATGAACATTTTTATGATCTAATGGAAGAAATATTTATAGTTTTCATTATGTTATGGGTGGGATATGAATTATATTTATCTATAATTAATTGGGTAAATAATTATATCTCGTGATATAATATGTAAGTGATTAGGGAATGAACCTAATCCATTACAGTGATTTTTTCCTTAAGGTATAAAAGGAATTGGGAGTGAAACCAATAAATAATGGGAATCAATCCACCATGTGGTAATAGTGTAACAACCCATTATTCTAAAATAACACATTGTTCAATAACAAAACAGATACGCAACAATGAGCCTAAATAAACAAATAAATATTACTATTTATATATGACTGTTATAACCGAGCCATTAAATTGGTGGGTATAAATAATATGAACTAATTTATCAAATATATATAATGGTACTACTCAATATAAAAATATTAATAATTTTTTAGTAAATAATCATTAATTTTTTATGGAAGTCCTTTATTCTTCAAAATACATTTTCTTCAAATGTTATTTTTATTGTTTTTTGTGAAAAAATATTTTTATTAATTTTAGGAAAGTTTATAAATTATATTTGGAAAAAATTATACCATTTTATTATTCATTATTATATTATGATTATTTTTTGGTAATTTTGTGAAACGTATGTTTCATTCAATGAATAGTAAAAAAATAATGATTTTTATTGAAAACTGTATTTTCATTTCAAGAATATAAAAAGTAACATTTTTTATAAAATTATTTCAATGTAAAATTAGTTATATTATGTTTTAAATAATCCAAATAAGTTCATTAGAACCAATTTTATGTTTTTATTTTATATAAAAACATTTTTATAAGTAAAAAAGGCATTTTTTTTGAAAAAGAATTTTTATGGGTGCAATGTATTTTTTTTATTATTAAATTAAATTGATCATAATTGTTTAATGATTTTAATTAAATATATATATTATATATTTAATAAAAAATTAAATATTTATTTAATATTTTTATAACGGTGGGATAAGAATAAACCATGTTATATTCTTAAAAATGTATTTTTATAATTAATAGTTATGTCACATCTTCCAAACTTATTTGAAAATATATTTATACCACTTATAGGTACTGAATTTGATAAAATTGATTCCATATTTTTATTTAGGAGTTTCAAATTTGGAAAATATTTCGCTTTTATTTTTTTCAATATGAATAATAAAAATGGTAAAATTTATCATCTTAGTATAGGATTAATCAGGTAAATCTAGGTAATAACTAAGTTATACAACCATAAATTTTTCATCCTAATTCTTGTTGTATTATTTTAATTATACAATTTTCACCTTAATATAAAAATTTATTTTTTTTAATACAAACATTCCAATGAAAATGACATATATAATATTTAAAGGAATGAAAGTTATATAATTCCACTCTATTTGTTTAAAATGTCCCTTATCTTATCACATAGCGTAAAAATAAATTTAGGAATGAATATAAATTTATATATTAAGAATAATTAAATTATTTTCATGATGAATTTTTTTTTCTAAAATTAATTAATTAAAAAAATACCTTAAATTCGAAAAAACACACATACAATATTTCTTGAATTATTAGAAAAATAAAATAAATTATTTAAAAAAATAGAAGTAATATAATTTGAGTGAGTAATATTTTTAAATGAATTTTATAGATTAATATGAAATATTATTATTTTTTCAAATTATTATATTCTAATTAAAATTTTGTCTTTATGCCTTTTAATTCAAATTAAACAAATTGTGTCAAAATTGACATTAATGATATTTTAAAATAAATAATATTTTATTAAATGATTTAAAATTTATAAAAAAATAGTATCATGGTCTATTTGAATTTAATATGGTTTTAAAAATAACTTATGGTCCATTTATGAGTAAATTTTCCATTTATGGTAACACTAATGAACCTTTATGGTTAAAATAGTTGTTATTGCAGTTAAGGTCAAAAATAATTAACAAAAGGATTAATAAAAATTATAAGGATTAAAACACCACTTATACTTATTAAAATTATATTATTTGATGGTATTAAAACCATTTAATACCTTATATTCCAATATATTCCCATTTGGAATAAATATTCTTGATAATCACTTAATTATAATTTAATCTTTTATAAAATTTAAAATACTCCCCTCACCTTATTTATAAAAGGGAACATCCTCCCCTCGCTTATTCATGCCTTTTTAGAGATTTCTCTCTAAAATTACATAAAAAATACATTATAAAATTCATTAAGAACATTATATATGTTCTGGTATTCCCAAAATACCAACCCTTGGATCCCTTAAAGGAGATCTAAAGGAGTTATTTCAAAGAAGAAGTAATCACCTTAACGGGTCACTTTATTTTTAAATCCTCTTTTACCTACTGTAAATATATTATATTATTCATAAAATAATATATATATATATAGTATCATAAATATAATTAAATTTTACAATTATTATGAAACCATCTTTATTAACACTTTATCCATTAAATGAGAAGTGAAAGTATCGCTCATCTGTACGTATGACTTACCGTCTTCACGTAGTGATACAATTCATTTTACACCATAATTTTTCATGGATGTTTTTTATAATGGGTATAATTATTATATATTATAATTATGATATATATATTATTATGGAATCATAAGATTTCATATAACTTTTTATCATCCAATCCAATGGAAAATGATAATGTTGCTCATGTGTATATGTATACAACCACCTTCAAGAAGCGATGTGATTCATCTTTTTATTAAAATTTTACATGGATGTTAATATAGATTAATTTAATGAATATAATATATATATATATATGATATGATTATTATTTTTTAAAGGAGAATTATTATTTACCAGTTTTCATTCAATCCTTTGAAAAGTGAAAACAATGTTATGCGTATATACAACACACCTTCTCCATGAACAGTGCGACTCATTTTTTATCTATATATTTTAAAAATGATTGTAAAAATGTATATAATGGATATATATATATAATTATAATTATTTTCATGAATATGACATATAATTATAACAAATTAAAATTTATTATACAAGAGGTTAGAGTACCTTCAATGCAAGTAGAACTCAATGTAACAGATTTTTGTATCACATTTATTTTTGTGAGAAACATTTCATATTCACTACTGATTTATTTCATGTGGTGTATATAATGAAAACCAATGTATATAATTATGATTATAATGAAATTTATGGAGATTTACATATTCGTTTATGGTTATTTCTATCATGGGGCTTACGATTCCAATGTTAGCAAATCAGAAAGTGTTTAGGTTATAATCTCATTTTTTTATAGTGATTTTTTATGATTATGTTTAAGATTATGAAATAATATGATATAAATCTCAAGAAAATCATTAATTTTATTCTAATATGGTTATTTCTAGAGATTATGTTTGTTTCTTTCATTTTCCTCAAATTATGTACTAAAGACACCAAAAATATTTTTTTAATCGAAAATCGACTTCATTTCTCTCTTCGACCAAAAAAAATTTCTTCCATATCAATTACTTTATAAAAAAAATAAATAAGTTTTTCTATTTTAAAATATGATTTTTTAAATTAATTTTTATCCATGTATAATATTTTATAAAGTGGTTCAAGAATAATCTTCTAGTTCTTTTTTGTTGAATGATATACTTTTTTTTTATTTTTCAAAAAAATTATGAAAGGAATGTTTTATTTTAATATATATAACATGAAAAGAGTTTACCACTATCATGAAAAATCAATAATTTTTGGGTTCCTTTATATTTTTATATAATTATTTTAAATGAAATTATTTCCATAATATTTAAGAAATTTCTATATTTTAAATAAATGATTTCAAAACAAAAAGGGTATTCTCCGGAAGTAATATTCCAATTATATTTTAATGACAATCATCATCCTTGATCATATAATTTTATGTTAATTAATCTCTATTATTGGTATTACCAAATTATACCATCCTCAATCTTTCATGGGGTGGTTTATGCTTATAATGATGAAATTATTACAATAGTTGTTTATATTAAATGGGTAATGTTATGATGTTATAATGAATGATTTATGGTCTCATGAATTTACTGTCTGAATTAGGATTATTTAATAGTTGGTTTCCTTAAATACATCCAATTAATTTGTTAAATATTGGAATCTCATGAGATAAACAAGAGTGTAATTGGGAGTGAACTCATTTTAGTAAGCGACTCTATCCACTATGGTAGTATTGGGATTGAACCTTGACTACTATGATGGTTTGGGGAGTAAACTGAATCCCCTATTATATTCTTAGTAGCATGCATTTACTAATAAGGAAATAATTTTCTTTGATTAGGTTTGTGGGACAATTACATTTCATGTTCCAATGTTATGATCTCATAACTCATTATATTTGATCATTTTATCATTAATGTCTTATGAATTGTAAATATTAACCCCATTTCTCTAAATAACGATATTTGATATTCTAGGTATGGATTTAAATGTTAACCTCATGTTCACATACCCTTACAATCATGTTATTCTTATGTAATCAATGATATCTCTATTTTTTTACTCATAATGAGCATCTGAGCTCACCCTTTCTTATTTCTCTTCCCCGTATTATGAATACAACTTTTAGGAATGAGATGACAAAGAAGGGTGAAAATTATGAAGAACATAATGGGATAATCTTATGAAGTAGTGGTTTCTGTTCCCAAGTTTCAAAAGATACATGACATATATGATTATAGAATGGATCATTATGACATGTAATGAAAATTAATCTAATAAGATGTAATATATATGAATGAAAATAATGGGATACTATAGATGGCCTTAAAAGTGATCCTTGTTCATGGAAATTATTTACTATTATTATATATTTTCCACACTTTTATCCCATTTACTTACCACAGTGTTACACTCTCACTGATCATGATTATTGACTTAAAAATCATGTTTATGAACTCTTACACTAGTTTTATTTTTTTATTCTAAAACCCTATTATAGGAGTCCTAATTTATGATATGTAGATTGTTGGGTGTGATTTTCATATGTTATGATCATGTACCTTCATTATTTTCACAAACAATGTTTCTCATATTATGTAAACTTATGTTATTTGATTTGTATATTTTATGTTTACCCTTACTGAACATCTCATATCACCCCTTATTATCTGTCCATTTCAAAAGGTTATAAATAATGGTACTACGTATGATATTTTTAAAATGGTGTCATGTACATATAATATTTTTGGTAAATGTTGAATAATGTTTTTTAATTAAATTGATTATATATATTATCTTCAAATAAAATAAACCATTATTTTCATGGGTGTGAATTATTGTTATATATATTGAATATTCTTCTAAACTGATATAATAAAATTTTATATCATGATTTGTTATCCTTATATGGTATTACAGTTGAGATTAGTTATTTTTTGGGGTCAATATATGATTAATAAGAGTATATAACCAAAAAACCAATGATAAACAGAATGTGATAAAGGATGATCCTAAAATGACATGGGTTAAAATATGGTTTCATAATTTATGTCATATTAGGAATTAGTTTCCTTATCAAATTATTTATCGCTATGATTATTAATGTTTGATACTCACATAAAATATTTCAGTTTTAGTCAATTTTTGAAACAATGAGGAATCATGTTAATAAAGAATGTGATGGACAATTAGAAACCAAATAGAATGGGAGATGGAATGAAAAATCTTTTTTCTATGCTCACCCAAATATCCCAGGTTTTGACAAACAATATGAATAATGATGGACTACAAAATGAACAAAAAAATGAACATTGCATCCTTTATCCTTTCATATAGAAATGTTCACCTTCCTTTTATGGGTCTTCCAATCCACTAATTATCATGTAATGAATTAGTAAATTAGAAAAGATATTTTTTTCTCTAGTTTATAGAGAATGTAGAGGTAGTTTTATACATGTTTCATTTAAAAGTTACATCTTATCAATGTTAGAGTATTATCAAGAATACAAGGAAATGTGATTAAATTGACTCTATAAAATGGGATGTGTTTACAAATCTATTTTTAAATAAATAATTTTTATGAAATCTTCACACTAAAATTGAGAGATAATTGCAAGAGTTAAAGTATAATTACGGTCAATCCATTAGTACTATTGAAGATAACATAAAATACTTGCATGAAATGCTTTTGGTTTTAACATTTACCCTAAAAGAGATATTGATCATCCTTTTAAAGTCATAAAACCATGTATCTGGAAGTCATTTTACATTAGATACTTTTCTAGCTATCAATAAATCATTTTATGTTATCACAAATTATAAATGGATATTGAAGATTCACATTGTCATCATGGTTTTATAGATATGTAGAGAAAAATGAATGTTTAAGGAAACTCAAGTATTAAATCCCATTGAATAAAGAAAATACGTGTACCTTTATTAAAAAAATGTGGAATAAATCATGGGGAAATTTATCTAAAGATACATTTAATTGTAATAAGTGTTTAAAATAAGGCCATCGAAAAAATGAATACCATCGAGATATAAGGGATCCAACTAATGAAATGAATAGAAAAAGATCAACCAAATGTACCACACACACTCCAATGATCCAATTATAAGGGGTATAGACATTACTAAAACATGTTCTTGAATATAAGGGTTAATAATGAATATTAACCTCAAGAACATTTTAATATAAGAGACTAAAGGAAATCATGTGAAATCACAACTGCTGAAGTGCACTCTGAGATTGAAGTGGTGAAAGGTACACTTATAATCCATTTAAGAACTACTAATGTATTGTTTAATTATGGTTCTACCCACTATATTTTATTAGGAGAATATTTTAAGGGAATCACATCACCATCTCAATGATTAAATATTGAATTATCAATGAAAACTCATAATGTCTTGATGATTTCCTATAAAGTGTATATGTATTCTTTGATTGAAGTTTGTGAGAATTTAATTCCTAAAAATATTATTATTATCCCTATGGTGAAATTTGATATAATATTTGGAATGTATTAGATCTCTCAATATAAATACCATATCAACTGTTGAGGTAATTAACTCACATTTCATATCTCAGATCTGCATATGAACATATAAAAATATGACGATGACTTTGAACAACCAAACTAAATTACTTCAATTATATATTACATAATATATATTAATGAGTGGTAACTAAAAAATGTTTTGGTATAAAATTTTCATTATTTATATTCATATTATTGAAGAGTTTTTAAATGTATTTTTAAACAGTTTTCTAAGGTTCTCTGGAATCTTGACGTTATATTTTGAATAGAACTCAAAAATGGTGAAAATATTTTTTCCAATACTTTATATAGAATGGATCTAACAGATTTTAATTAATTGAAGAATAAAATCCAAGAGAATATGGATTAAGGATTAATATTCCATATTGATTTAACATAGGGAGAACCAGTTCTATTTATTATGAATAAATATGGTTCAATGTCTCTCTAAATTGATTATCACAACTAGAAATTAAGCATATTTCCAAGGTATAAAACCATTGATGTGGGTTCCAAATCCATGCTCGTTTCCAACAGCCATGGTTTTGGACATCATGGTTATAAAGTCATGTGTCGTAGGTGTCATTTTATGACTATATTTTTTATTTTGTTCATTAGAGGCCTACGTTTGATAATAGTTTAAAACCATGGTCGTATGTCCCTACAATTATAGTTTGAAAACAATGGAAATAGGTAAAAATATATTCCCACGATTACCTTCCAAAAATAAAACCCCCTTGCCACCAAGGATTCAAAATTATGGTAGTAATTCAAAACATATGTCCGTGATTTTGAAATTGTAGAGATAACTTTCTAAAAAAAGTCCATAGTGCATTTTTAACCCACGACCTATGGCAAGATTAATATAACACCTTATCACTCGTGACTCTCTATGTGTATTTAGACACACAAAAAAACACACATACACACACACACATAAACACACACACATACACACATATAATTAATAAACATCTAAAATGTGAAAAATAATAATCATGTCCCAGAACTTATAGCCTCAGTTTTTGGAAACCATGGTGGTACGAGTTCGACCAAATCCTAATGGCAATAGTTCAAGTTAACAATGACCATAGTTTTTTAGACAAAGATATATTTCCATTGTTTTGAAAAAGTGTTACCGTAGGTCCTATACACCACAATGGTCTACATAGACCATGGATACAGGGTAGGATACAACCCTGGTCAATGTTAACCATAGAGGAAGCCATTTCCCCCAATTTTCCTACCCATTTTTCATGAAATTTGGATGTTTCCCGCATCCACCTACCAAAAAGGTTTCACATAGAAATGGTTATATTCTAGAATAAAGTCATGGTTTATATTAATTGTGAATATAATCCAATATAGGGAGTCATACATGGATTATTTAAATATAATAATTTTTTTAGGATTCCCTATATCGATGGATCTACTAACAGTGGATATAAAACCATAAAAGTAGGTCAATTTTTGAATTTTTTATCATGAACTGAACAATTTCATGATAAAAAATAAGTATCCCCTACCCTATATTGATTACTTTGTTTATCAACTACGAGGGGATTAATTCTTCTCAATGATTTCCCTTCGATATGGATATTAACAATTAAGGTTCAAAAGGAACTATATACCCAAGAGGATATTCCATACAAGATATAGACATTATGAATTTATATTAGTATCAGTTATACATAAATATTATCATCATATATTCATGGATATAATGAATAGAATATTTAGATATTACCTCAATAATGTTTTGGATGTTTTTATAGATGATCTTTTTATATATTCTAAGATACGGGATGAGCATGATGATCATTTGAGGATTTTGTTGAACACATTAAGGAAGGATAAATTATATTCCAAATTTATCAAGTGTGGGTTATTTCTCTATAAAGTCTCATAAATAGGTCATGAAATCATAGTAAAGTGTAAATATATGGATCCTTTAATGAATATAGGTTATTGGACAATGTCCCAGACTAACCATTATGACCAAGATCTATAATTGTCTTGTATTTAATCTATATTATCTCATATATTTTATAAATTTATAATGGATATCAAATCAATTGAACAAGTTAACTCAGAAGGGAACTAAATACCACTTGATAGGTAAATATGAAGAATATTTCAAGGATAATAACAAAAGGTTGATCTCATAAAATATAATCACATTAACTTATAGTGGATAAGGGTTTTTGATATATAGTGATACATAAAAGAATTAATTTATATGTTTACTTATTAAAAATTACATGGTGGTTGAATATGTATCCCACCAATTGAAATATAATGATAAAAATTAAATGAATCAAGATTTTGAGCTAGCAGCGGAAGATTTATAATTAAAAATATAGAATCATTATCTCTATGATGAATGTCTTGATATATATACTGTTCATAAAATCATAAATTATATATTCACACAAAAAGAGGTAAATATGAACCAAAGAAAAAGATTTGAGTTGATCAAGGAATATGATTTCTCATCACATTACCATCCTATAATGGAAATTAAGGTGTTTAATGGTTTGGGTGGAAAGGGTCATGCTACCTTATCTATCATGAGGATTCAAAATTATCTAATGCTCGTGGATTGGAAGAGGACAGACCATTAAACCCTAGATAATGGGGAGAAATACTTTCCTTTGAAAAAGTATGATCAACCGTAAATCCATGTGAATATAAAAAAACGTACAGATGGAGTATTTGGAGCTAAAAAGTAATGTAAGGTATGTTCTAGAGATCAAAAATGGAAATGATGAAATTATACGATTCAGAACTAAAATTTTTGTTCTATAGATACTAAAATTTAAAAAGGATCTATTAGATAAATCACATAACTCATCATTGCATATTTATTCTATAATAACAATGATGTACAAAGATATAAAGAATCAATTCTGTTGGGACAACATTAAATTTGATATTTTGGATTATATATCTTAATGCTTGGAATTCCACCATGATAAGTCCAAACAGTATAAGTCAAAGGGAATGATGCAACTATTTACCATGCCAACATCAAAAGGTTAAAACATCACCATGTATATAATTCTAAGACTCCCTATAACATCAAAATTATATAATGTTAATTAGGTTATATTCAATCACTTTATGAATTCAATAAATTTCATTATTATCAGAGAATATTTCTCACCTGAATAAATTTCCATGATATACATTAAGTATTAAAACTATATGAAAAAACATTCAACTATATCTAATTGGGATCCAATGTTTACCACAAAGTTTTGGATAATTCTTGAGTACGTATTGAATATGGGGTTGATCAATAGAACCACATATAATCCTTAGAAAGATATTCAGTATGAGAGTACCATTAAAACCCTATAAGGTATACTAATATCACATTAAATAGATTTCAAATATAGTTGGGATCAATACATTCCCTTAATAGAGTTCCCACATAACAACAATTAATAACCCAACATTCATATAGAACCATATGAGGCCCTTTATGGGATGAGGTGTAGAACACCAACTTGTAACGATAATTTTGGATATTTTAAGATATCATGACAATATCTTGATGAAGATATGTCATACAAGATTCAATGTAATATCCCATGATTTTAAAAAACCATTATCTTCAATACTGTATAAAATACTCAAAACTGAGCGATACTGAATCATGAAATATTATTATTTAAATATGATCATTATAACCTAGCTGTAAAATTAGAAGGTATGAATAAGAATAATTAATTTTTGAAATTTATATATATTCTAATCAATAAAAATATATTTATTAATTCTGAGTAAATTAGAACCCAATTTTTATTAAGTCCATTTTATTATTAAAATATATGGGTTTTTCTAAAAATACTATTTTTTATTATTTTTTATGGAAAACTATATAATTAATTTTTGGAACTATAAGAAATTTAATTTGATAATATAAATATGATTTTTGAAATTATAATATAAAAATTATTTTATTGTGAAATTTTTAAAATTTTCTGAAAAATATGATTTCTCGGTGAATAGAAAAAAATACTAAATGTTATTGAAAATATATTTTATTTTAATGTATTTAAAAATATAAATATTCTTTTGGATTATATTTAAATTTAAATTAATTTATTTTGATTTAATATAATCTAATATTGGTTTTTAAATGAATTCTAGACTTCAATTTAGTATAAAAATAATTTATTTTTTAAAAAATATTTCTTTAAAAAATTGAATTTATTTGCGTTTCTCTAGTTAAATTTTAAGTAAAAAATTTAAAATTATATATTATGAATCCTAAAAAAAAATTTATTTATTTGGAATCATAGGGTCCAAATTTATAAGATAGCTTCATTTTATTTTTGGTCAACTTGAATAAACACCATAGTATTCTCTTTTACAATGGTAAAGGGTAAACCGAGTAATTAAGTGTTCAAAATAATATAAAAAGGAATATAAAATTACACCAAAACATGCCATAATTTTATTTGATGAGTCCATTTCATAAATACTCATCCAATATTTTTTTATATGGCCTTTTTTTATTTATATGTGACTATTACCTTCATAATATTTTGTGTAAAGAAAAGTCTAATGTATCACACTCTTATTTTTAATAAATATAGTATTTTTATCATGGGTAATACTAGAGGAAATGTTTGGTTATAAATATTATAATGACTTATATATGATTTATATTAATCACGGTAATTTTTTATTAATTTGGAGTGTGGTAATAATTACCTTAAATTCATACAAAACGCTAACAAAATAATTATTCAATTAATGGAAAAATAAAAAATGATATTAAAATTATTAAAATTAGTGTAATTTTAAATAGTTAAATTGAAATAAAAATTCTAAAGATAAAATCAAAATAATAGGGATGTATTAAAATATTTTATTCTAATTTAATTTTGTTCTTAATGTTATAAAAGTCAATGTAAATAAATAGATCTAAAATTTTCATTAATGATATTTTATGAATATAATATTTTAATAAATGATATCATATTTATAAAATTCATATATTTATCCAAGAGATTATAAATTAATTATAAATATCAACCATGTTTCATTTAATGGATATTAATCAATTAATAGTATATATAATGGTCCTCAAAGATTAAAAACCCTTGTTGTTACGGTAAGTGTGGAAAGGCTTAACGAGCTGCAAAAACCAAATATGTGGTTAAAAACATGGTCAAAACTTAACAAAATTTAATTGTATGAGATTATTTAGACTCATAATTATCTTATATTATAATATTATCAATTTTTATTCATTTTTAAATAATAATTCATTTATATTAAATTTATATTTAAATAAATTCCAAGAGTACCCCTCCCCACACTTATAAAAGGGGAGCTCTTCTTATCATTTCATCACAACTAAAGAACCATTTGGTCTAATCAATACCTAACCAAATATTACTAACATTCATACAAACATTTCATATGTATTATTTTAGGCATATTATATAAGGCCCCAGCCTTAAACCTTACTTAATCTTGAGTTATTACAAGATTTCACATTGAGGATCTTTCCGGGTTTAGAGTTTTAGAGAATTGGATCATAAAACTTGAATTACATTCCACATATAAACAAAGTGGTTACAGAAAGATAGTATTCTTCATTCCCATCAATGGAAACACATTTAAAATAAAACATGAATTATTTCTTGACACATCCATGACTCTATCATCTTATCATGTACCTTTCCCTTGACCTGTGAAAAACATTTCAAAAACATGGGATGAGCATAAAAACTCAGTATGGGTTATAAAAAAACATGGAAAGGAAACATGAGTTCATATATACATAAGAATAAAATCATACTTTACCCATAAAACATAGGCACTTTAACATACCTCATAAAATCATGAATAAATCATAGAAATCATTAGACATAAAGGTAACTTGAGGCATTCATAACATTCTTACGTAGGGAGTAACCCTCTTGGTTACGTTTGGAATACCCATCACAGTATAATCCCTAAAATCTCTTCGGAGAAACCTTAACGTTTCACTCCTTCGCGTTACCCAATGCATTGGAGATCTATAACGGGCTCACCTGCCCTTAGTTTATCACGGAACCAACCGTCTTCATAATAATGCCCAAGAACCAAAACATAATCATATCACATAAAACATGCATAAAGGAAAAATAAAATTTCCACATTTCAATAACGAGATATCAATACAACACATTGATATAATAAAAACATTATGAAATCCATTTTCAATACCAAAGTAAAACATGGTATTTATTTTTCGTTTTAAAAAAAAGGTATGGCTTGTAGAGGAAGTCGAAACTCAAATAACGGTCACGATGGCGGAGAAGTCGTTGTCGCCGCATACGTACGACAAAAACATTCCCTTTTGTCATTTAGTAAATGTTTCGTATAAAAAATATTCCTTTTGAATAAACATACAATTCAAAGGGGTTTATACACCGTATAAAAGAAAGTTGTGTATAAAATAAAATATGCCTCAATGAAAGGAGATTGAGACGAAGTCCCATACCTCGTATCCGACTTGACCCGACCGTTCTTTAATCTCCTGAATAATAAACTTGAGTTAATCTATACTTTCTTATGAATCTTTTTCAAGTTCATTATTCCTTTTATACCATGTTCTGAACATCATGTAATCAGTTAAGTTAATAATGTTCATTTTGTCGGTATTTGGTTCTTAAGTCAAAAATATACTTCTTACACTTACATGTTGTTAATTTGGTCATAGGATCGTTATATCCAGAATGATATTAATGATTTGGATAACATATATATAATATATATTCATCATATACATGTATTTATAATGTTACATCACATTTAGTGGTACGAAATGAAATGCACCGTTCTTGGAGACGGTAAGCCGTACGTACACATGAACGCTACTTCCATTTCTATTTCATATTTTCTGGAATGGAATCATAATGATATAAGAGTATATTATAATTCCAGTATAATAACATATATAATATCATTAAATTTATCCTTCACACATCCCACATATGGTATTAATGAATCAAATCACTTTTAGGGGGCGGTAGTCCGCACTTCCAAAAATGAAGATATCGTGTTTACCCATAATGGAAACCATAAAGGTATGCCCAAAATGAAAAAAACAGAAGATTAAAGAAAACATAAACTTATTATATATCATATATAAAAATAGTGACATCATAATGGCCGCCTTTGAAGGTGTTAAATGAGTATTGAACAATCATCGTTTCGGGAGGCAGAATTTCTCCATCCACGGAAACCGTATGTTCGTTAACCATTTGATGTAGTTGTGTGATATTGTAGCTCAATTAAATATTATAACAACATCCTTGTATATTGAAGATACTGGTGTTGTTACAAAATAAGTAAATAAAAAGATTTTAGGGGGTTGTAGAAGAAAAATAAAACAAATGAACATGAGAGAATGAATTACCTTTAAAAGTGTAACTCCTTTTGATTTGAGCCTAAAGACTTACTTTGAAAGGATTATGCCCAAAGTTAATCCTCTAGGATGAGGATAGGGATTTGGAGAGAGTAAATGGGCAGGGTTTGTCCGAGCCAAAGGCTTGAGGAGTGTGTGAAATGAGGTAGAGTTTGGGGCCTTTTATAAGAGAAGAGGAGGGATACTTTTGGAACGTAAAGAAATATTACTTTATTTGAAAATGTGTTTCGGTTTTAAAAGGTCCCAGATTGATATAATTCGTGGATAAGGTGATAAGGGTTCTATATCCACTCATCCAATTGGTTTTGGCCATGTGTAGTTCATAGATTTTACATTGTCATTCCATTTTTTTTAAATCGTCAAATAATGATGTCATTGCTGCATCATTATTATGTCATAAATAATTTAATTTATTTAATGTCTAAAAATCATTAAAAAAATACTATGATGTAGGAAATCGTTTTAGCTTTCCAATGACTATTTATAATCAAATATCTGATCTATATAACCCCATGTAAAAAAACTTTTCGTGAAACATATTATGTTTGTGTCATTTTTACTTTTACATTAAATAAAAAGGTCTTTATGTCATTTCCCAACCAAAATGTCTCCATGGGGTCCCCAAGTAGACCCATGGCTTGTCTTGGTCGGCCATGACACAACCAATAAGTTTGGGACATGTGTCTAGGTCATTTCATATTATTAAAAAATTATTTATACCTTAAACTACACTAATTACCACTAATCGTGATTAAAAACTTAATAAGTTACTATTCACCAAAAAATTATTTTAATCTCATTGAACCACATTTTACTTCTTAATGAAAACCATGTATGTCGGATTTTCAAAATTCAATACACATTAGTGGTAAACTTTCATTTAACTGAAAAATCAGTTTGCTTGATTACCACTTAGTGGTTTCACTATTCATCAAAAATTGAAGTTTTTCAGAAAATTACCAAAAATTCACCCTAAGCTATATTTGATATTCAGAATTCAAAAATGAAGTCTATTTTACAAAATTCAAATCATATAAGTCACATTAATTAATTTAATAATTAATTCCCATTGCCAGAGCAAATAGCGTGTTTTTACAAAACAATAAGTATCAAAAGATTGACACCAGTTTAAGTCTAATTTCAAAGTGAAATTGATTCCAATGACCACCATTGGATAAAATGGTAAAAATATATTCTAATTTCACTTCAAAACCAATTAAAAACATAATCTAATCATATAAATAAATTAGATTAAAAAGCAGTTTTGATGTAAAATGCAGTATTTTTCACTATTCATTAAAAAATGAACATTGTCAGAAAAATACCAAAAATTCACAGAAGGTAAATTTTGATGTCCCAATCATAAGGGATAAGTTTATTTTGACAAACATAGTTTATAAAATTGTCAAAATATAGATTCAAAAATGGTTTGCCATCAAAAGGCAGTAAAACAATCTTTTAAGAATATTAGTGTATTCCATGCATAAGATTGTATTTATTTTCATTTTAAGCCTCTATAACACTATCTTAATCATTAATAGACATAGATAAAAATATCTATTATTCATTACTTACTTGAGATGTTACATCCTTACCCCCTTTAGAAAATTGCGTCCCCGCAATTTATTTACTTATCGAATAAATGGGGGTACTTATCCCTCATTGCATTTTCAGATTCTCATGTTGCCTCTTCAATCATGTGGTTTTTCCACAAAACCTTTACCTGCTTAATCACCTTATTCCGTAACACTTGCTCCCTGTGGTCAAGAATCTGGACCGGTTGTTCCTCATAAGATAGGTTCTCTTCCAGCTAAACTACCTCTGGACTCAAAACATGAGATGGATCTGGAATATACTTTCTCAACATAGAAACGTGAAAAACATTGTGTACTTGAGATAAATTCGGAGGTAAAGCCACCCGGTATGCAACTGATCCAACTCTCTCCATAATTTCGTATGGTCCAATAAACCTTGGACTCAGCTTTCCTTTCTTATCAAATCTCATCACACTTTTCCAAGGAGAAACCTTGAGAAAAACATGATCACTTACCTCGAGAGATTGATCCTTCCTCCGGTTATCTGCATAACTCTTCTGCCTGCTCTGAGCTGTTCTCATGTGTTTCTGAATCAGCTGAACTTTTTCTGCCATCTCTTCTACCAATTCTGGTCCCATCAACTTCCTTTCACCCACTTCATCCTAAAAAGCTGGTGTTCAACACCGCTTCCCATATAATTCCTGAAATGGTGCCATCTGTATACTGGAATGAAAACTGTTATTATATGAAAACTCACCCAAAGAAAGATGGTGGTCCCAAGTTCCCTGATAATCCATATAACAAGCTCGTATCATATCATCCATGTCTGAATTGTTCGTTCTGACTGCCCATCTGATTGAGGATGAAAAGATGTACTAAAATTTAATTCAGTACCCAACGACTTCTGAAGGCCTTACCAAAAGTTAGAAGTAAACCTGGGATCACGATCCGATACAATGGAGAGAGGAACTCCATGTAACCTGACTATCTCTTTAAGATACAAACGGGAAAGGTGATCAAGAGAGAAAGTATCTCGTATAGCAAGGAAATGAGCAGATTTGGTCAAGCGATCAACAATAACCCAGATTTCATTATTACCTCGAGATGTCTTCGGTAATCCAACAACAAAGTCCATGGATATATTCTCCCATTTCCACTCTGGCACTGGTAATGGCTGAAGCATCCCTTTCGGTAACTGCCGCTCTGCTTTAACCTGCTGAAAAGTCAAACACTTCACAGTAAAATCAGCAATATCTCTTTTCATTCCATCCCACCAGTAATACTCCCGCAGATCACTATACATCTTAGTACTTCCCGAATGAACTGAAAACGGAGAACTATGAGATTCACATAACAACTCTCTATTCAACTGTGAATCACAAGGCACACACAATATCTTCCCAAATCTCAAAACACAATCATTATCAATGTTGAATTCAGGCAACTTACCTTTCTGAATAAGCTCTACCCTTTTCTGCAACTCACTGTCTTGCTTCTGTGCTTGCTTGATTCTATCTGATAGAGATGATCTCACTGACACCTGAAACAAAACAGAAATACTTCCTTCACCAACAAATTCTATGCCAAAGTTCATCAAATCGTTAACCAAAGGATCACGTTCCAACCGCAACATTGTTAATGTAGCATTACTTTTTCGACTCAAAGCATCAGCCACTTTATTTTCTTTTCCCGGATGGTAATGAATTGTACAATCATAATCCTTGATTAATTCCAGCCATCTCCTTTGTCTCATTTTGAACTCTTTCTGAGTGAATATATACTTTAATCTTTTGTGACCGGTATATATTTCACACTTTACTCCATACAAATGATGCCTCCAAATTTTTAAAGAAAAAACAACAGCAGCTAGTTCCAAATCATGTGTAGGGTAATTTACCTCATGAGTTTTCAACTGTCATGAAGCATAAGAAATTACCTGATCATTTTGCATTAGGACACAACCAAGTCCTTTCAATGAAGCATCACTGTATATAACAAACTCACCATTCCTGGAAGGTAGTGCCAAAACTGGAGCATTCACTAATCTTCTTTTCAATTCCTGAAAACAATCATCACATTCTTTTGTCCAGATAAACTTAACACCCTTCCGAGTTAGCTAAGTCATTGGACTAGATAACCGTGAAAAATTTCTAACAAACCTTCGGTAATAGCCCACCAAACCAAGGAAGCTACGAATCTCGGTTACATTTGTGGGTCTTGGCCAATCTTCCACAACTTTTTTTTTTGCAGGATCAACATTTATTCCATCTTTAGAAACAATGTGACCAAGGAAAGAAATTTGTTGCAACCAAAACTCACACTTGGTGAATTTCCCATACAGTTTCTTTTCTTTTAAGGTTTGAAAGATAACCATTAAATGTTTTTCATGCTCCTATTTACTTTTAGAAAACACCAAAATATCATCAATAAAAACCACCACGAACTTATCCAAGAACTCAAGGAAAATTCTATTCATTAAGTCCATGAATACAGCAGGTGCATTGGTTAGCCCAAAAGGCATTACTACAAATTCATAATGGCCATATCTCGTACGGAACGCGGTCTTCTGAATATCTACCTCCTTTACCTTCAGCTGATGGTACCCCGATCTCAAGTCAATCTTTGAAAAAAACTGAGCTCCCTGGAGCTGATCAAAAAAATCATCGATATGAGGCAAAGGATATTTCTTCTTAACAGTGATATTATTCAAGGCACTATAATCAATGCAAAGTCTCATAGAACCGTCTTTCTTTTTAAAAAATAAAACAGGAGCACCCCATGGTGATGTGCTAGGTCTAATGAAACCTTTCTCTAATAAATCTTGCAATTGCTCCTTCAACTCTAAATGTTCAATTTGTGCCATTCGATAAGGGGGTTTTGAAATTGGCTTAACATCAGGAACTAAGTCAACAGTAAACTCAACTTACCGATCTGGTATTATTCCAGGCAACTCATCAGGATAAACATCTGGATACTCATTTACCACTGGCACATCATTAATCTGGAAAGTTCCTTTATTTTCAACGACGTGTGCAAGGTAACATTCATTTCCATCTTTTACAAGTTTCTCGGCCTCTTGATATGTTATCAAAAGTAAGGGTTCATTCTTGTAAACAATCTGAAAGTCTTTCTGAAAAGAAACTTCTTTAGCTCTACAGTCAATCTTAGCATGGTAAATAGAGAGCCAATCCATACCCAGGATAACATCAAAATATACTAGAGGTAGAACAATAAGGTTTTCAAGTAGGTTCTTTCCACAGATAAGGATAAGAAGATTCTTATAAATTATTTTTGCCTCGACATTTCCCCCATGTGTTTTTACCAAAAGTTTAGGAGTCATTTCTTGAGATGGTATTCCAATTTTACTAGAAAAGGTTTCAGAGATGAAAGAATGTGTAGACACCGAATCAAACAACACACTGGCATAATCTGATAAAACAAACAATGTACCTGATACCACTTCATTTGATGGCCCGACATATGCTGAAGTAGTTGCAATGGATTTCACCACCCCTTTCTGCTTGTATTCTAACTGCTTCCCATCACTCAAGCTCCTTGTCGGACACTCGTTTTCATAGTGACCCATCTCATTGCACTTATAACATTTCACTAACTATAAATCAAATGTGTTCTTACCTTTACCTTGATCCTTTTCAGTGCAATCATGAGCCTTATGTCCCATCTTAACACATCGATAGCACTTCCCAGAATTCAGAAGACATTCCCCAGCATGCCTTTTGCCACATTTATCACAAACTGGAAACATAGTTCTCTTACCATCAGACTTTTTTGAAGAATTCTTACCTTTCTCCTGCCACCTTGGTCTCTTCTTCTGTTGGTTGTTATAGAAAACTTGGTCATCTGCAAACTCCATTTCCACCTTCTCAGCACATCGAACAAGCTTTTCATAACTTTTAAACTCACGAGAAGCTAATGCCCTTCGATATTTTGGATTTAATCCAGAGTAAAAAGGATTGATTTTACTATCAAGGTCCCGGATAAAATTTGGATCATACCTTGCCAATCTAGTGAACCTTTCTTCATAGGCAGCCACTGAGTCTTCCTCTTGCCTCAATTCCAAGAATTGCTTTTCCATCCTAATTCGAACAGCCTTAGGAAAATACTTCTCAAGAAACATACCTTTGAATTCATCCCAGTCAAGAGCATCAATCTCATCGGCGTCCCTGATATTTTTAACCATAGACCACCACTGATCTGCTTCACCCTCCAAACGGTAAATAGAAAGACTAACCTTTTGATTGTCTGAACACCCCATGACATCAAAAATCTTCTCCAGTGCTTTAATCCACCCTTCAGCTAGCACAGGGTCAGATGATCCTCTGAATGATGGTAGATGTTTCCTCATGAAATGTTCCACCACTGACATGTTCCTCTGCGGTTGGTCTGGCTGATCTCGTGTATGGATACCACCGCCATTTATCGCTTGAGTCAACTGCGCCATTACTGCAACAAACTGTTCAGTTCCAATTCCGACCACTTCTGGATGCTGATTTGGAAGGTTATTTCCTTCTGTATGGCTTCCTAGCACTGCTTCCCTGTTTCCTCTGCGGAAAACCATTCTGAACAAACATGTCTTAGATGAAGCAACATGGTAATCTTTAAATGCTATATCATTTCGAAAAGAGAAAAAAAAATATTTTTGGATAATCATTTAATAGAATTCTAACTCCTAAAGTTATCTAAACCGACCTTTGATACCAACTATAAGGCCCCAGCCTTAAACCTTACTTAATCTTGAGTTATTACAAGATTTCACATTGAGGATCTTTTCGGGTTTAGAGTTTTAGAGAATTAGACCATAAAACATGCATTACATTCCACATGTAAACAAAGTGGTTACAAAAAGATAGTATTCTTCATTCGCATCAATGGAAACACATTTAAAATAAAACATGGATTATTTCTTGACACATGCTTGACTGTATCATCTTATCATGTACCTTTCCCTTGACCTGTGAAAAACATTTCAAAAACTTGGGATGAGCATAAAAACTCAGTATGGGTTATAAATAAACATGGAAAGGAAACATGAGTTCATATATACATAAGAATGAAATCATACTTTACCCATAAAACATAGGCACATTAACATACCTCATAAAATCATGAATAAATCATATAAATCATAAGACATAAAGGTAACTTGAGGCATTCATATCATTCTTACGTAGGGAGTAACCCTCTTGGTTACGTTTGGAATACTCATCACAGTATATTCCCAAAAATCTCTTCGGAGAAACCTTAACGTTTCACTCCTTCGGGTTACCCAATGCATTGGAGAGCTATAACGGGCTCACCCACCCTTAGTTTATCACGGAACCACCCGTCTTCATAATAATGCCCAAGAACCATAACATAATCATATCACATAAAACATGCATAAAGGAAACATAACATTTCCACATTTCAATCACGAGATATCAATACAACACATTGATATAATAACAACATTATGAAAGCCATTTTCAATACCAAAGTAAAACATGGTATTTATTTTTCATTTTTAAAAAAAGGTATGGCTTGTAGAGGAAGCCGAAACTCAAATAACGGTCACGACGGCGGAGAAGTCGTTGTCGCCGCATACGTATGACAAAAACATTCCCTTTTGTCGTTTAGTAAACGCTTCGTATAAAAAAGATTCCTTTTGAATAAACGTAAAGTAAAAGGGGTTTATACACCGTATAAAAGAAAGTTGTGTATAAAATAAAATATGCCTCAATGAAAGGAGATTGAGACGAAGTCCCATACCTCGTATCCGACTTGACCCGACCGTTCTTTAATCTCCTGAATAATAAACCTGAGTTAATCTCTACTTGCTTATGAATTTTTTTCAAGTTCATTATTCCTTTTATACCATGTTATGAACATCTTGTAATCAGTTATGTTAATAATGTTTATTTTGTCGGTATTTGGTTCTTAAGTCAAAAATAGACATCTTACACTTACATGTTGTTAATTTGGTCATTGGTTTGTTATATCCAGAATTATATTAATGATTTGGATAACATATATATCATATATATTCATCATATACATGTATTTATAATATTACATCACATTTAGAGGTATGAAATGAAATGCACCGTTCATGGAGACGGTAAGCCGTACGTACGCAAGAACACTACTTCCATTTCTATTTCATATTTTATGGAATGGAATCATAATGATATAAGAGTATATTATAATTCCAGTATAATAACATATATAATATCATTAACTTTATCCTTCACACATCCCACATATGGTATTAACGAATCAAATCACTTTCAGGGGGCAGTAGTCCGCACTTCCTAAAATGAAGATATCGTGTTTACCCATAATGGAAACCATAAAGTTATGCCCAAAATGAAAAAAACATAAGCTTAAGGAAAACATAAACATATTATATATCATATATAGAAATATTTACATCATAATGGCCACCTTTGAAGGTGTTGAATGAGTATTGAACAATCCTCGTTTCGGGAGGCAGAATTTCGTCATCCACGGAAACCGTATGTTCTTTAACCATTTGATGTAGTTGTGTGAGAGTGTAGCTCAAATAAATATTATAACAACATTCTTTTATATTTAAGATACTGGTTTTGTTACAAAATAAGTAAATAAAAAGATTTTAGGGGGTTGGAGAAGCAAAATAAAACAAATGAACATGAGAGAATGAATTACCTTTAAAAGTGTAACTCTTTTTGATTTGAGCCTAAAGGCTTCCATTGAAAGGATTATGCCCAAAGGGAATCCTCTAGGATGAGGAGAGTTATGTGGAGAGATTAAATGGGAAGGGTTTGTCCGAGCCAAAGGCTTTAGGAGTGTGTGAAATGAGGTAGAGGTGGGGGCCTTTTATAAGAGGAGAGGAGGGGCACTTTTGGAAAGTAAAGAAATATTACTTTATTTGAAAATGTGTTTCGGTTTTAAAAGGTCCCACATTGATATAATTCGTGGATAAGGTGATAAGGGTTCGAAATAAACTCATCCAATTGGTTTTGTCCATGTGTAGTTCATAGATTTTACATTGTCTTTCCATTTTATTTAAATCGTCAAATAATGATGTCATCGCTGCATCATTATTATGTCATAAATAATTTAATTTATTTAATGTCTAAAAATCATAAAAAAAATACTATTATGTAGGAAATATTTTTAGATTTCCAATTACTATTTATAATCAAATATCTGATCTTTATAACCCCATGTAAAAATTGTTTTCGTGAAACATATTATGTTTGTGTCATTTTTACTTTTACATTAAATAAAAAGTTATTTATGTCATTTCCCAACCAAAATGTCTCCATGGGGTCCCCAAGTTGACCCATGGCTTGTCTTGGTCTGCCATGACACAACCAATAATTTTGGGACATGTGTCTAGGTCATTTCATATTATTAAAACATTATTTATACCTTAAATGACACTAATTACCACTAATCGCGATTAAAAACTTAATAAGTTACTATTCACCAAAAAATTTATTTTAATCTCATTGAACCACATTTTACTTCTTAATGAAAACCATGTATGTCGGATTTTCAAAATTCAATACACATTAGTGGTAAACATTCATTTAACTGAAAAATCGGTTTGCTTGATTACCACTTAGTGGTTTCACTATTCATCAAAAATTGAAGTTTTTCAGAAAATTACCAAAAATTAACCCTAAGCAATATTTGATATTCCGAATTCAAAAATGAAGTCTATTTTACAAAATTCAAATCATATAAGTCAAATTAATTAATTTAATAATTAATTCCCGCTGCCAGAGCAAATAGTGTGTTTTTACAAAACAATAAGTATCAAAAGATTGACACAAGTTTAAGTCTAATTTCAAAGTGAAATTGATTCCAATGACCTCCATTGGATAAAATGGTAAAAATATATTATAATTTCACTTCAAAACAAATTCAAAAAATAATCTAATCATATAAATAAATTAGATTAAAAAGCAATTTTGATGTAAAATGCAGTATTTTTCACTATTCAATAAAAAATGAACATTGTCAGAAAAATACCAAAAACTCACACAAGGTAAATTTTGATGTCCCAATCATAAAGGATAAGTTTATTTTGACAAACATAGTTTATAAAATTGTCAAAATATAGATTCAAAAATGGTTTTCCATCAAAAGGCAGTAAAATAATCTTTTAAGAATATTAGTGTATCCATGCATAAGATTGTATTTATTTTCATTTTAAGCCTCTATAACAGTATCTTAATCATTAATTTACATAGATAAAAATATCTATTATTCATTACCTACTTGGGATGTTACATATTACCATCTTTAGAGATCTTAAGGTGTAAAGGAAAGGAGGTTGTTGGAAGAAGAGGTATAGTTCTTAATCAAGTGTTTTTGATTTATTTATTCTTCCACATACGTAAAATATTATCAAACCATGTTGAGATAATAATATAAGTATATTAAATAAACTATGATTTTATTATGTTAGTTTAATAACCATTATCCATCTCCAACCTCCATCAAATGCGAAGGGAATTCATCATTCATGTGTATAATAGATTATCAGCACATAAAAAGATGTAAATAATTTTCCATAATCACATTTATTGGATGGTTATAATGATGGAATTAATGTGTATATATGATATTAATAAAATATTAATAATTATTAAAATATAATATATCATTTACCTTCTTACCTTTCCATTCACTGAAAAATGATAACATATTTCACGCATACGTGTGGACTACCACCTCCACAAAGAGATGTGGTTCGTTTTTCATCGCAAAGTCACATGGATGAAATATATATATGTATGTATAAATAAATAATATGTTATATTTCAAATAATTATCATTATGAAAAGATAAAATAATAATTACCTTCTTTCCATAACGGTCAATAGAAAATTGAATCATTACTCATGCGTACGTAGTGCCTACCATCTGCATGTTTGTTACATAGTTACAATTTTATAACCATATTTCATTATTGATTTTAAAATTAAAAATTATGTATGAAAATTATGAATATTTATTTTTTATTATTTTGGATATTGTGGAATAATTAACCATTTTACCAAGGTCAATACACTGATGTTGTCTGTGAAATTATAAACTAAACATCTTTAAAACACCTAAAATTAAATTAATTAATTAATTAAACATTTAATTAAAATTAATAAAATAAATATTTTGAGGTTAAGATATTAATCCTATAATTTTTTATTAAAAAATCAAATAATTGATATGATTTCATTATACAGTGCTTACAGGACATATATAGAAAGTTTGTACTCAAGGTAATGGATTTTGTTTAAATTTACTTTCATTGAGGAATATTATAATGTTATAAACATAATTTATTTTATATAGTGTATATACTATTTATTTTACATATTATAACATAAATAATTCATACTTAATGATAATTTTATTGGACATCTGAATTACTTCATCCAAGGGCATTGTACTTGAAAGCCACCAAGTGGTTAAAGGATTCTTATCTCAATTTCCTTTCATTAGATTATAACACATTTTCATCGACTTTGTGATTAAATTATTATGTGTGAATTGAGATATAATTATCTTATTATTTATGTCCACTATTTTTCTTAATTTAAATTTTTTACATATAATATATCAATTGATTAATTCTCAATTCAATGATATGATCTTTCTAAGGGTTATTCATCTTAAATTTTCTTTCTTTAGGACATATGTTTATGATATGCTCATATCTTATTTTATGAGGTTTATATACTACCCATGTGACAAGATCAATCAGGAATATATTTATTTACATGTTATTTAAAATTTTATTTGACAGTATTTTTTCATGGGGATTATGATGGAAAAGATACCAAAGCGGTAGAGTCTTAATGTAACAATATCCTTTCTTTTTAGGATTATTTGTGTTTAAGGATCCTTTTAGAGGAAATTATATGATATTATTTTATTGAAACGCATCACATTTCTTTACCTCTAGTAATGAATGTGTTTCACATATTAAATTTCCATTTCCACCATGATTTATTTAATAAACATAAATAAATATGTCTATTGGTGATATCGATCATGTATCATACATTCAACAAGTATATTTATTTTCAATATCTATTTATTATAAAATTTATTAAAAATGTTTTAAAAAATGGAATTTTCTAAAAAATAAATGATTTCTTAAGGCTATTTTACATGATCTTTTTTACTTCTTTTAAAAAAATTAAAAAGTTAATTTATTATTGTTTTCTAAATGGGTAACTTTATAATCCCTTTACAAAATGTTTAAAAAATGTTTATTTATAAAATTTACATCATGATAGTATTTGCTATCCATCATAATAATTATTTTATATATATATATTATTTCATATAAAAACGAAAAATTATTTGAGTGATTAAACCTTCCTCTTTCTTTATTTCAACTGGTTAATTATGTCCTCAATGATTATAGAATTATCTTAAATTTATACATTGAAATCAATTACTTATTCAGATATATCCTTAAAATAATAAATCTATTTAGCCACCTTCTCAACTGAGTAATTTCGGCTTCCTGTTGGGCAACATATACTATTGATTCAGTTAGAAACTACCTATCAATATTTTTCTTACACTGAATGTCAAATTCTTTAAGGGGGAATTCAAGTTATCCAATTAGGTTAAAAAATCCTCCAGGTTGATCTTTTTTCTCATCTCTAAACTTTTTTCATTAGAATATTTCCTTAAAATCTTATTATATATTTTTTAAAAAATAAACTTTTTTATATTTATGGAAATATTACTCTAATTATTCATTACTCAATATATTTATTCAATAGAGTAACTTTATACTTATAATCCATGATTTATACTTTTACCTTTATGGGAACATTCTTTGATTTATTCATTTGACATAATCTTCATATCTATTATGTACCTTCTCTAACATCTCTCTATAATATTCTGATCCTTTCAAATATTATAAGAAGAAAATATAAGCTTACCTTCATATATTCCTTTTCCCAATTTGAATGTGTTTACTACCATGTATATAAATTCATTACCGGTACCTTATTAATTACTCTTAGCTAAATGTTTCTCTATATTTTCATGTATTTAAAGGAAATATAATTTTTTGATTTTATATATGTCAGTAGTTTACTTTGATACTCTTCTAGAGTTATATTTGTGAGATATTATTAATTAATAGTAAATACATTTCATTTTTATTTGGGTAAAAAACTTATAATAATATTTTTATTAATATCATTCTCTTTTATATAATAAAAAAGTCTAAAAATTTAACCCACAACTTTAATGCAATGATTAATGAATAGGTAAATATTCTCATTTAGGATCATATTTAAATCATTATACTTGTTTTGTATACATTGAAATTTAGCTTCCCTCATCTTTCTATCACCTTCATAAATATTGTTCATTTTATCCCATAGAGTGTTTGTTTATGTTATTTTTATCACCTTCATATTGATCTATTTTGATAGGGATATGGATAGTGTATAGTATGCCTTCATATCAGCATAAAATAGTTACTTATAGGCTTTATCATTCATTTTTATTCACATAGGATTACTAAATTATATTCCATATCATAAAATAATAATAATAATAATAAATTTCAAGAGATCGTAAGTGAGATCTCATGTGATTATTTGATGCCTAAATACTATACCCATAAAATAGAGGAACCCTAATATCATTGACATTATTCTCTTTACCTAGAACATTCTTAGAGATATATTAATCATGTAATAACAAAGTGTCTTTAATACCACATATTTTACTCAAAGTCTTAATACACCATGAAATAGGATCTGAATTAGAGTGTTCAATTCTCTATATTATTTATAATATATTGTTCTCATATTAGTGGGAATAATACGAACTTGATATTATTCATGCACACTTTTGACATACTGATGACAAAACTAAATAAATCACGCACATATTTTACACATTTCACTATAAAGGTGTATTCCATGTAGCATACATTGATGGTGTGTCGTCACATCAAGGTTTAAAACTATGTACCATAGATGTTAATTTTTTTCTATATTTCAGATTTTTAATCTAGGGGAACTCAATCTTCTTTCTTCTTTATACTCTAATTTAACAAGGGACAAATTATAGATATGTGAAATGTATATCACTTCCAATGATTTTTCATTAATTTAATGACACCAATCTAGGTAAGGTTTTTTTAATGTGCTTACATTTATTCTCCATCTCCTAATATTCGATAGAGTTATCTTCTACCAAAAATTGGGATCTTCAATTGATTAATATTCTCTCTATTATTCTATATTTTTAGTATTCCCTATTTCACCTTATTTTATCCGATTTAATCTCCTTTTTTTAATTAGGGAATTATTTTTCTAAAATTCATTACACCTTTATTCCACATATTACTAACTTAATGTTCCTTTAAACCATCCATTAAATTGACATTATGTTAGACATCTTGCATGATTTCTAAAATAAATTAAAACTAATGTAATTTCCAAGGTCCACAAACTTCATATAGCAATTCTCATCTTTGAAACACAATCTTCTCCAAAACACAAAAATTATGTCTTGGTTTTCTTCACCAAGTCATTTGAAGATGCATTTAACCAGAACCACAATCATCAACATTAAACCAAATTTATGAAATTTAAATTTTGTAGTGATACCTATTTTTTTTCTTGATCTACAGACTGCTTGAGACATGATCCATAAACTATGGTGTGTCCTTTTCTTGGTTTTCAACCTCCAGACATTATATATTGCACAAACCCCTCCAATACGTGGGGATACCCAAAATAGAAGTGTGGACAAAAATCTTATGTACCTCCTTCAAGATCAAATCTCGATCTTATGGAATTATTTTGTAATCATATTATATGATTCTTCATTTTTTGTGGAATGATCAACATGGTTCTAGTCCCTCCCAAACCTTAGAACCACCAAAATCTTCCTTACCATACCCATTGTTGTAGCATGGACACCTTCAAATTAGTATATCCACTATGATTTTCCAAAATTAATTTGTGTTGTGGTAACCTATGAAATATTTTATAACCCAAAACTTCAAAAATGGAAAAGTAATAACTCATTTGTATGATGATTTAAATCCCATTAATGAATTCATCTACTAACTTGGGCAATGATTGTATTCATGAAATATTCTTAACTCCTCCAATAATCACGAATAATAATAAATTATGTTTATAGTAATCCCATTTATATTTATTTCAATGAACAATTAATTATGATGAAATATAACAATACAACCAAATGGTTTCAAAACATAGTCTTAGGGATGAAGAATGATATTTGTGTACATATCTCACAAGATTGGGATACCACATTGAGAATTTATTGGAGAATTGGAAAGTGTTATGAGTGTTTCAATTCTTTTTGGGGAGGATTTGATGTTTGTTAAGGGGTTATAATAGTTTCTAGGATTTATATATCTCTAAAATTTAATATTATAATGAACCCATGTGAGGATTATAGGAATTTTATTGAAGTCTTGTCATTTGGATGCTAAAATACTTAGTCGTAGTTAGCATAGAAAAATATTTTTTAGTGGGTTTATATTGTGGTCCACGTATTTAAAGGGGAATTATACTTGGAAATTTAATTCTAGGATCATCTAGGGCTTGAAATATTATGGGTAAATATAGTGAGAAGATTGTGGGTTGGTATCAGTGAGTATAGATCAGACTGGGTTTAGGGAACCTAGGGGATTCTCTTACGGATGGGATGAGAAAATTATTGGGTTTGGCATGTAAAGACACATTTTTTGAGTCTATTTTGGGGATATTAGACATTGTGGCTATTTGGAGGATGAATTTCCATTGAGGGGTTTTTCTAGGCCATGTGCGACCAATACTGGGTTGTGAGCTATATATGTGATGGTCAATGTGGACTCAGGTATGACCATTCCATGTGAGATGGGGTAGTGGTTAGGATTATGATAATTGTTCTAACCATAAGTTAAAGGGTTCAATAATGGAATACCTTAAGTTATATGGTATTTTAAAATGGAGAAATTTTTTAATTATTCCATCCCCAATATTTTTATTGATGTATTATGACAATTCCAAAGAACATTTCATGGAAACCATTTATTTTACACAGGTTAAACATATTATGAATGGAATAATGGATCTTTCTATGAGTATTATGGTGAATTGAAAGTTATTTTTACATTATATTTCTCGTAAATTTTTAATGATGATGATCAGTTCTATTATAAACAAGGATTGGTGGTTACGTTAAAACAAAGTATGAGTACGTCAGTGATAGCCATACAATTCATTGGGTATGGAAGCTTAATGTCTGGTTATTAAATTTTTATGAAAATTTTTAAGAGTTTTTCCAAGTTATTTTCAATGTTACCTGTATATTTTATGTGTTATTTTTATGGGATTTGATAGAAATATTATGATTTTACATGGTATGAAAATGATTTTTGGTCTAAAGAAAAGAGTTTTCTAGTTCTAATGGGTGATAATAAATGGGTTTTAATTATTATTTTGATCATTATTGACAACCCATGTCTCATGATTAATTATACCCATAAATATTTACTTTGTTAAATATTTATTCCATGTTTCCTAATTTGATTATCTAGATATTGATAGGTAATAATTACCTTATGTTATGATCATGCACAATTATAATGTGATCATACACTTATTCTAATCTTACTCTCATTGATGACATTAAAATGTTAATTCTTAAGTATACCCTTACTAAAAATTTGAGATCTCCCTTTTTATGTTTCCTTTTCCCCAGGTTATGAATAATGATGAAAAATTATTTTTGTCTAGAAATGTATCATGTGTAAAATTTTAAAGGAGATGACATAGATATTTATTCATCAGTTGTCTATGAATCCATGTTGTTGAGAATTTTTCATAACTATATAAAACTATAAATGTAAAAGGTCATTGGGAATATAAGTGATCCAATATTTCTTTTCAAAGTTTTAAGTTTTTTATAATAAAATTTTGGTTGAATTTATCGATATCAAATAAAAAATAAATAAATCTTATGTTAATAGGACTGAATCAAAGAGTGAGGGTATGAGGATTTTAAATCTTCTATCAGAGTAGGGTTTAAATAAATTTATATATTATGTTTTTTTATGTGAGTTTATCTTAAGAGTTATTTATACCATCATGGATTTATCTGTTTAAGGTTGATCATATGTTCAAATTCTTAGAAACTCATTTTTAGGATTTAAGTAATGTAATTTTAAGGTGACCAATATTGTTTTATGTGACATTTAATTTGGTTGAGGTATACATTATTCTTAGGTTTAACATGAATTATTATTTAAGGAGTCAAGGTTTAATTATCTTTTTGAATCATATATAATTTTAATGTGGCTTTATGGTGATTCATTTTATTTATAGAAATGATTATAATATTATAGATATTATATGATTAGGGTATATATATTTTTTGGTATATGATTTTATGAGTGACTAATGTTAATTAGAGATAAATGTTAAATTAATCTCATAATAATGTATGAAAAATCATTATCCTTTTTGGGTTTCAATATTGGTTAATAATATTTTGAATATTTGTAAAGATATTAATTTATGAAATTATTTAGTTTAAACATTGGGTATAATGTTTACCTTTAGAGATTAACATGTTATTTCATTATTTGACAGTTTATTCATTTTCAGAATTATATTACCTTGTGATATCTAATTTGGTTTTTTTTAATGTATAAATGAATGATAAATAAATTTTTAGCATTTTTTGGGATCATTTGATCTATTACAAGTTTATTCAAGTTCTTTAGGCATGAAAAAATAATCTTGAATACCCATTGTTTTGATAAAAAGATGATATTTTGATGGAAATTGATTAATGGATTAAATTATACATGGAAAGAATATAATTTTCCTATTTTTATTATATTACATAGTAAAATAATTTTTTAAATCTGGGTAAAATTATATTGAAATAATAAATTTATCCTATTATATTTATTTTCCATGAATCGCTGATATCTTCCACAATCATAAATTTAGAATTTTTTGGTCGTTAACTTTCTCCAAAACATGTTCTCTATCAATCTCTATCAGTCCTTGGATAGTAATGTTCTTTTAGATGTCTATATTTACAGTTAGCAAAAAAATATCCTATTTGGGAAACCATTTTTGGGTTATTTCAAATGACCATCCTATTTCCCATTCCATATTTTTAATAGGAAGTTTTTTTATCCATTTTTATGGTGTGGGTATCCAAAAAGGTATTTTTAAAAATCAATTCATTGATCAATGATAACATGTTAAAATTGAGAGTATTTATTTTATTAAAGGGTGAGAATGAAATAACATTATATTTTAAAATAATGAAAATGTTTGATAGTATAAAAAATTTGCACCACCATGTGTAATTAAACTCCATAATATTATTATTTAAATATGACCGTTAAACGTAGACATTAAGTTATTCTATAGGAATAGGATTTACTAATTATATATATATAGGTTCTTATCAATACAAATTTATTGATTAATTATTAGTAAATAAACACTCAATTATTAGTAAATCCAATTTATTCTTCAAGGATATGTTTTCCTAAAAAATATATTTTATTGTTTTTTGTGAGAAATTTATATAATTAATTTATTAAAATTTTATTAATTTAATTTTATAAAATAAATATCATTTTTTAAAACATAATATTAAAATTATCCTATGTTGAATTTTTTTAATTTTTTTTTAACAAAAATTAATTTTCAGTGAATATTGAAAAGTACCGATTTTTATTGAAATCTATATTTTCTTTTTGAGAGTTTAAAATGTATAATTATATTATTTATTATTTTTAAATTTTAATTAGTTAATTTAGATTTCAAATAATATAATTATGGTTTTTGAAAGTAATTTTATACTTTTATATAATGAAAAAAAATATATTTCAAAAGTGTATTTTTCTGAAAACCCATTTTTCATCATGTTTTTCTGGTTTAATTTTCATTAAAATATCATCACTTTTGTATTTTGAATCTTTAAAAATGGATTCCATAATTTTAATCAAGTGTTTCAAATTTCGAATATAGTATTCTTCTATTTTTGGTTAATATGAATAGCGACCATTGTAATTTTTGTTACCCCGGTAAATGGTAAACCGGGTAGTTAAGGGTTAAATATAATATGAAAAGGAATATGAAATGAAAAAAATATTTCCTTAATTTATTGTATGATTCCATTTCATCCATACTCATAAAATATTTGTTTATATGGTCTTTTTATCTCTTTGAATGTGATAATGACCGTTATAATATTTTATGTAAAGAAAAGTAAAAAATGTCTCACTCTTGTTTTTAATATTATAATATTTTTTACATGCGGATAACAAGAGGATAAGTTCAGTTATAAGTATTTTTTTGAAACAAAAATTATATATATATATATTCATCATCATAATTTATTTTTAATTTTTAGTTAATATATGATTACCATAAATGTTTACAAAACAATGACTCAGTAATTACTAAATTAATGAGAAAATAAAATAAATGAAATTAAAATTTTTAAAAGTTGTATATTTTAAAATATTTAAATTAAACCATGAATTTTATATATATATATACAATTTTAGGCATTTACAAAAATATTTTATTCAAATATCAATTGTTTTATTGATGTTATAAAAGTCAATGTAAATGAATAGTTCTATAATTTACATTATTGATATTTTGTAAAAATAATATTTTATTAAATGATATAAAATTCCTAAAAAATATATTTTTTGAAGTTATTTTTATATTATTTAAAATATCAACTATCTTCCATTTACGGTCTATTTTTTACTTATATTAACTATCATAACCCTCAAAAACTAAAAAACCTTGTTGTCATGGTAAGTGTGAAAAGGGTTAATGGGGGGTTACCATCAAAATATAGGAGTAAAAAATAGTTAAAAGCTGGAAAAATTTATTTATATGTCATTATTTATAATATTAATAATATTATATTCAAATATTATTTATTTGGATCCATTTTTATGTCAACGTTAATTTTTTATAAATTAGTATTTTAAGAAATTCCAAGAGTGCCTATCACATTTATTATAAAAGGGTGACTCTTATTCTCCTTTAATCACATATGAAGAACCATTTGGTTCAGAAAAAACCAGTCTAAATACCCTAATGACGTTTCTAAACACATTATATAGGTCTTCTTTTGGGCATAATATCAACCTTGGAGATCTTAAAATTTAAACAAAATATGGTTGTTTGAAGAAGAGTCATAGTTTTTAACCGAGAGTTTTCATTTTATTTATTATTCCACCTCTATAAAATATTATCCCACCAGGATGATATAATAACATAATTACTTTAAATATAATAAGATTTTATTATGTTATTTTAATAACCAATACCCATATCGAACCTCCATCAAATGGGAAAGTAATGCATCACTCATGTGCACAGTGTACTACCGTCTCACAGACCGATGTAATTTTTTTTCAAACACCACCTTCATGGATGGTTATATTGAAAATAATAAATGTTTATATATGATATTCATTTCATATTTTTCATTTATAAAAGTTAATACATCATTTATTTTTTACCTTTCCATTCACCAAAATTATGTAACGACTTTCGTGTGTACGTGTGGACTACCACCTCCATGAAATAATGTGATTCGTTTTTCATCACCACATCACATGGATGATATATATATATAATATAGTGTTTATAATATAATTATAATTTTATAAATATAAAATAATACTTAATTTCTTTCCACAATAATCATTGAAAAATAGAAACGTTACTCATGTGTATGTACGACCTACCGTCTCCATGATTGTAATATAGTTCATTTTTCATAACTATATATAATGATTGTTTTAAAATTATAATTGATGTATAAAAATTATAATTATTCCATTATTAATATTTCATTTATGATGGAACAGTGGCCCCTTTTACGACGGTCAACACACCGAAGTTGTTTTGAAATTATGAACCAAATGTCCCCAAAATAGCAGACATTGAATTAATTAATTATGTAATTAAATATGTAATTAAAATAAATAAAATAAATTTATTAAGTATAAGATATTAAACATATAAAAATATCGCATCAAACCAAATAATTTCTGTGAGTTTATTATACATGAGTTAAAGTACAAATATAGAATGTTTGGACTTGAGGTAAGGGATTTTGTCTCAATTTCCTTCCATTAAGGAATATTTTAATGTTATGAAACTAATTTATTTTATATGATTTATATACTACCTATTTTAAATTTTATATCATGAATCCTTCATAAGTTATGTTATTTTAATTTTCAATTTTAATTAATTCATACAAGGAGATTTTAATTGAAGGCTACTACGTGGTAAAATTATTCTTAACTCAATTTCCTTTTGTTGGTTATAATTATTTTTCATTGAATTTGTTTTGCTAGTATTATGTATTAATATATATATAAATTGTTTTATTCTATATTTAATCTTTTTTATATAAATTTATTACCTATAATTTCACAATCGATTAATTCTCAATAACATGGTATGATATTTGTAAGGGTTATTTGTCTCAAATTCTATTTCTTTGGGACATATGTTTAAGATATGAAGCTATATTCTATTATCAATTGTATATACTATCCCCATTGACATGAAATATCATGACTATATTTATTTTCTTGATATTTTAAGTTTTATTTGAGGATAATATTTCATGGGAATTATGATTGAAAAGTTAACAAAGTGGAAGAGGCATTATATTATATTCTTCTTTCATATTAGGATCGTTTTTATTAAATGTTAATTTTGGAAAATAATAGATAAACTTATTTTCTTAAACAAAACCTACTTTATTAGAATCTATTTATGAATTTGGATTAAATTATTAAATTCCATTTCTTTCCCTATTGATTGAATGAACATCAAGATATTTTTGTAAGTGATAATGATGTTCTATCTTATTTTAGATTGGGAATATTTCTCTTCCATATCCTTGTTTTATAAAAGTTTCTCAAAAATGTTATTATGTAAAATTAAATTGTTTCCTAAATATATTTCAGATAATCTTTTCACTACTTTTGAATAATTTTTTAAATAAATTTCTTATCATTTTACAAATGGGTCACTTTAGACTCTCTTTACACAATGTTTGAAAAGATGTTTATTTGTAACATTTATAACATGAAATGATTTTATGATCATCATAAAAACTATTTAATTTTAATATTAACTTATAATTTTAAAAGGATACTTTAAATTAAAATTTTATTCAAAATATTCTATTACTTTTTAGTTTTTAGAAATGATTTTCAATGTGAAAAGGGTATTTTACTCAAGAATGTTTTTATGATATTTTAGTGGAATTTCTATTCATTAACCCCCAAAAACCTTGATGTTTCATATTATACATTGGGATATTTTTTAGTGTTACCATCATCATTGTTTCTCTGGATAAATTACTAGTTTTTCAAAGATATCATCAAGGAACCCATTTATTTATCACTACTTAATCATGTTATGAAAGGAATAATGGATGTTTCTATAGGTTTTATGATTAAATTAAATATCTATGTACTTTATTCACATTATATTTGTTGTAATTATTTATGTTTATGGTTGGTTTCCTTATAAATTGAGGATGTGTTGTTATGTTATAATAGAGGATAGGTTGATCCTTGATATCCCTCCAATGCCTTGGGTATAGAAGTCAACCATAACGTTATTCCATTTATAAGAGTGAATGTATGAGTGTTTTGGAATTGATTAATCTTTTTTCCTAAATGTTTTATCTATAATTACTATGGTTTTTATGGAAATATTATGATTTTTCAAGGTAAGAAATTAACATTATGTTTATAGAAAAGTATTTTATTCTTCTTATGGGTGAAAGGATATTGGTTTTTAATGATGCATTTGGTCAATATTGACATCATGTGGCTCATTATTATTGATTCCAATGAATATGTTCATTTTTAATGATTTATTCCATATTTTAGGATTGATTATATAGGTATTTATGGGTCTGAATTCCTTTATGTTATGTTCACACACTATGATTATGTCATCATACGCTTATCCTCATATTAATCTCACTGATGACATTTAATTATTAATGCTTATATTTTCTATTTCTAATAATTTGAGATCACCGTTATTAGGTTTCCTTTCTTATAGGTTATGAGGAATTATGAAAATTTATTTATTTCTAGAAGGGTTTCATATGTGGAGAATTTTATTGGGGATAACCAAGATCATTATAAACCAGTTATATATGAATCCAAGTTGTTATGTGTTATTACTAATTATATAAAACTATAAACCTAAAATATTATTTGGCATATAGTGGAACCAATATTTCCTTTTAATTTTTTAATGTTTAAATAAAAAATGGGACACATTTATTATTATCAAATCCAAAAATTTAATGCCTATGTTTTTAGCACCAGATGTGGGAGTGTATGTTCAGGTATTTTACATTCAAAAAATAAATTGAAATATTAAAACTATATAAAATCAAAAAAAAATGTAGCCAATAATCATTAAAATTTTGTGTTTGAAGTAAGATAAAATGTATTCCATCAAATATCACCTTTGAATAAGGTTATGATAATTGAAAATATTAAAAATATGATCCCTAAGAACATTAGACCTTTTGGAATCCTACATCATGTGGGAGTGGTGGTTTATCATAACGATGTTCTAAAACCTATCCCAAGTGCATTATGTGTTTGATGTATCACTTCTGCAGAATTAAAATACTATCCATTTAAATAAACAAGACACATAGATAATAAATAAGGAGGAGCCAACTAAACCAAAAGAATGAAGTAGGGATATGAAAGTGAATACATCATCCCATATATATTTGAACATTATCATTTTAAGCTGGTAGCAATGTCAAGGTTGTGGTCTTGATGTAGACTTGAAGAAGTACCAGGGAGTGGTTATTCTAGTGTATTCCAGTCATTAAAATTTTTATATTGGCTTGTTCCTTTAAGCCTCTAGGCCATATAACATAGGATTTGTCCCTATGGTCCTCTTGGTCAGGTAAGGTTTCCCTCTCAACCAAGTTAAAAAGTGTATTATCTAGAAATAAAAATTAAAATATAAGGCCTTTTGGCCATTCCATCCTAAATCACATATGAAATATATTTGTTTTAATGAAACTCTTTATATGAATATTTAGTTTTTGTTAAATTTAAAATTTTCTAAAAATTATATAAATCAAATGTTTTGATAAAAATAAAAGAATTAATTATAAAATTAATTATTCAAAAATCATGAAATAATTTATTTATTTTAAGAATTATTACATTAATTATTATTCCCTAATCAAAAATACTTCGTTTAAAAACATTATTTTTTATAATATAATATATATATATCTTTCCTAAAATATAAATTTATAAATTATAGAATTTGGATTTAGTAAAATTAAATTCATTTTTGGATTCAGAAAATCAAAATGAACATGGATTGAATTTTTAATATTTTTATGAAATGGTTGATTTTTAGGTGAATAGTAAAAAATATAGGTTTTATAAATACAGTAACTTTTGTGACATAATATTTATATAAAAAATTAATTAAAATTTTATAATAACTTTTTATTTCTAGAATTTATATTTAAATATTAATATTAATATTTAAAAATATTATGTTTAATTTGGAAATTCGTGCTTGACTTTTTGAAACCTAAGTTATATTTTTTTCTAAAAAACTGTTTTTGTGTTTTTACAATAATTAAGTGTTAACAATGATACATTTTTTTATTTAAAAATAAAAACTGTTATTTTTTTAATCACAAATCAATAAATTTCATTGGAGTAAATATTATAAAATATTTTTCTTGAAAATTCATTTTCTACATAAAGACGGAATTTTTTATAAAACATGATTTTGTTACATTATGCATACTTATATTAAAATTAATTTTTACCACCTTTTGAAAATGAATCTTGCAAAAACAATATTTGGAATAAAAATATAACTTTTAAGAAAAAATATATTTCATTTTCTTGTATAAAAATAAGTTACCATTTAAAAAGTTAGTCACGACGTTCAAGGTTTAAAAGGTTAAATATGAGTTAAACTAGGTGAAATTAACAATAATATCCAATAACCTTATATATAAATGATTTTTTGAGAGTATTATTGACTACCATATTATATTTTTTGAAATTTTACTAATTTGGTGGCACCTTCCTTTTAGAATGAAATTTCTTTTATTTGATGTTAATAGAATATACAAAAGTACCACCCCTATCATATATAAAAGGACCTTTCCTATCCCAATATAAAACCACAAAATTTCATAAATGTTATCTCTAATAAATAACCAAATTATATTCCTCATGATGCTATATGAATTTTTAGAACCTTTTGTCCCATTAAAATTTCCTAGACCTCTCATTTCCAAGTTGTCCTTTAAGTGAAGATACAAGCTCTCAATGTAAGAAATATCATTTTTTATTTCTATTCAATATATCATTCATTTGAATATTTATAAAAAAAATTCCATATTTAATTAGAAATAATTAAATCATTATTTTTTTTTAAATTTGATATTATCATAATGAAATGTCATATTTTTACTCATCCATTCAATATAACACTATCTTATCTAGGCTGGTTTTACCACCTACATAAATGATATTATAATTATTAGGTCATGAAGGAATATGGAATGTAATATATTAATAATATTACATAAAAATAGATAATTAAATATGTTTTATAAATTATTTAATTTTTATATACATATTTTATTCACTAATAAAATAAATTCGTTTCATGGATTCAAAATTTTTAAAAAAAGAAAATTTTAAGCTTTAGATGAAAATTATCAGTATATGTTCAATGAGATAACCATGTGACAAAATAAATATATCAAAAAAATAATACAAAAATTAATGAAAATTATATAGATGATGAAACTATGACCAATGTTATTGGACCAGAACCGTTGATTCAGAACATATGTAAAAATTGAATAAGTAATATGAAAAATATTGATTTTAAGAATGGATTTTTACTAAATAGGTAATAATAAATTTATATTTTAATGGTATGTAGAAATTTAAATATTAATATGGTTTATATATAAGTTTATAATAAATATAAATTTTTTTTACATAATTTTAAAGTGTTTATAACCAAGATGAAATCCAAGGTAATGGGTTTTAATATCAACTGTAATTTATTGAGACATGTTTCATATTATGGACCTATTTTAATTTATATAGTTTCTATACTATCTATTTAAAATAGTATATCATGAATATAATTATAATCATGTAAATTAATTTTCATTATCATTTTATTTCTTTCAATCGGGTTTTTTATTTTAAAAATAACGAGGGGTTTTATTTTAAATCCTTGCTTTAAAAGTTTTGATGTCATTTACAAAACACTTATCCTTAATATATATATATATATATAAGTTATAATATTTAAATAATTTTATTTATAATTTATTTAGTTTTTAGGTCAGTTTAAATTAAATTTTTCTTTATTAAACAAGATTATTAAAATAATCTTTTCTACATTTTCTATTGGAGATTTTTTTACTCTCTTTATAAATGTGTGAAAAAATATTTTTTAGCCTTTACCACATGAACTATTTTTTCCACTATCATCACCAAAATTAATTATTAATATTAATTTTAAATTTTCATTTTTTAATGAAAATATATTTCACGTTATTTTCAATTGTTTTATTTTTAAAATTTATCATGAGAAAATTATATTTCTTATTTTTTTTAAAGTATATTTATAATTATTTTATAAATATTAATTTCATATTTTTCAAAATCATATATTGTTTCTTAGGATTCATTGGGGATATTACCTAATTAAATAATACACTTTAATTTGATGGATTACATATGATTATGTTTTGTGGATGTTTTCAAGAAACCCACTTCTCTCTAATAGGTTAATTAAGATATGATGGAAATATGGATATTTTTATGTTATTATGGCACACATATGTATAGTTTTCATTATGTAATGAGTGGATATAAAATTATATAGACCTCCAATGTATTTGGGGATTATTTATATATCATGATACAATATTTAAGGGAATAGGGATTTAACTGACTCCATGAAGGGACTTTATCCACCAAGTTTTAAAGGGAATATAGAGTGAACCCAATCCCATAAGTGACTCTTCCCACTATGTGATGATGGCCTTAGTAGTGAACCTTGGAAATGAATTGATTTTATATTCTTATGAATGTTCTAAAATTTCATTCCATATTATTATGCCTATGTTATAATCCCATGGATCAATATTATAGATTTATGACTCATGTTTATGCACTCTTATGAATCATTTCTTATGTTATTATAAATCCTTATTAAATGACTTCTAATTTATGACATATTAATTATTGGTTATGATTTTAATATTTTATTATCATGTACATTTATTGTTTTATCATACCCTTATTCCCATCTTAGGCACAATCGAGATCTTCGATTGTTGTCTCCCATATTTACTGTCATTGATCATCTATGTTCATCCCTTGTTATGTTTCTAATTCCCTATGTTATTATGAAGGGTGTAAAATAGGATATTTCTATATGGGTATCTTGTTTAAATTGTGTTTTTGGGAAATGTTTAATCGTTATTGTGAAATAAATTTATTATGTATCTACTATAAAAATAAAATAACACATTAGGTTCTATGGTGTGAATTATTATGATATATATTGAATTTTCACCTAAAATGATATAATATGAATTTATTTTATTCTCTAGTAACCTTAATATAAATATCCAATAAAAAAATACCTATATATATCACTATATACAATGTTGAATGGTATCATTCCAAACCTCCTTAAGATAAGGGAGGTGGTTGAACACCAAGGTTCAAATGATGTTTTAGAAATATTGGTGTGGACAATTGTTTTATAAGGATATATGCCACTTATTGAATTATAACAATGTGTTTTTGTTTGATAATTCCTTGTTCAACCTTCACTTTAATAAATTGATAAGAGATATCAATATTATTTTATCTCAATTATTTCACTAAATTCTTGCACAACTCTATCATACTTTGGTTGTCACAATGGACCACCCTAGGAAAATTCAACACCGTTAAAGTATCCTATAATTTGTATATCATCCATGAACATTATATATAATACTTTATCGAAAAATATAAATTCTTTACCTTTATTGAGAGAGGTTTTTCCCTAATTATTTTAGATCCTTATAATATAATTGATTCCATTTAAAAATATGTATCCTATTATGTATTTTTTATCCATAATATCTTTATACCAATCTATATTATAGTAGAAATACAATTATTTTTCATTCCTGCATAATAAAAAACCTAATCATCTATTGCTAAAATATAACTTATAATACCTTTTATAACCAACATATTCTCATATTTTTAGAAACATCAATAGTAGTTATCCAATCTTGTTGAAAACAATATATCTGGTCTCATTGGTGTATAATCCAAAAAACATCCAATTATCCTTAGGTAAAGTGGTAGATCACCTACTTTTACTTCCTCTTTTTTCCCCAAAATGGTTACAACTATTTTTTTTGTACCTAATCTTTTTATTATGAATTTAAAATTATTTAGTAACTTATGGATATATTATAAATGAAAGTATAACTCCCTTACTAGACCACATGAAGCTTAAGAAAAAATATGATCTATCTAATAATTTAAATATTGAACTATTTGGTGGAATTATATTTTCCTTCTCTAAATATGATATCATCAATATAGATAAAGACCATAAAAATCCATTATTTTATTTCATAAAAAAATCATGGAGTACTCTAGTGAATTATTGTTTTCTCTGTAATGTATCCATCCGATCATATCAGGCCTGAGGTCCCTGTTTCAAACTACAATAGTCCTTTTTGTCGTTTACACCACCTATTCATCATTAATAATTAGAAAAATCATATATAATTTAATATAAATTCTTCATTTATAATCCCATTTAAAAATTCTCACTTTAATTCTATTTGAAAGATTATAAATTTTCTCTTGACATGTATAGAAAGGAATAATCTAAGAGACTCTAATATCACCACTAGTGTGAAATTTTAGTCCACATCAATTTATTTCACTTTTTATACCCCTATCATAATAATATTTCTACGGTTAGAATCAATTTTCTATTTTCAAATTTTTTATTTAAGAAAACCCATGTAGTTCGTATGATATTGTGATCTTTTGGACTATACACAACATCTCATGTCTACCTTTTCACAATTTAAACTAACTCTTCATTCTTGTCATTGGACCATGAATTTACCTTCACTACTTATTTATATGAGGTTGGTTCCACTTGATAAAATTAATAAATATACTCTATAGTTCTCATCCTTCATGTTTTTCTTGGTTCAGTTTTATCACTAATGATATTTAATTCATTGACCTCAACTCATATTCTACTCTATGGAGTTAATGGGTGAGTCATTTCAAATACTTATTCTTCCACTGGTTCTTTCTTTGAATCCTCTCCATATAATGGATTATGAAGATAACCCTAATTAATATACCATTCAACTTCAAAATCACTTACCATACTCATATTTAGGATTTCATATCTTTTTATAGCTTTTTATTTAATAATTTTAATGACACTACTCTCTATAATATTGTTCATCAATTTTTAAGACATTTATTGACCTTACTCTTAAATGAGTATCTTAAAAATAACCCTTAATTAGTTGTATATCCATATTTTCCTTGGTTTCCATACTTATTATGAATGAATCATATGTTGTTAATCACTATAAAGTAATTTTCCATTGATTTTCATCCATGTCTATTTTCTTATGGGGAAATGTTGTCTCCAGATCTAAAAAACTTCCATTTTAGGGTGTAAACTGCTACTTGAAGATATTCCTTTCAATAGCAGTGATGTATGAAACTTCCAATGGGAAATTTTTTGGCCATTTTGTTCTCTATTAGATTTATCCTTTCCACAACACTATTTTTTTATAGTTTTCTCATTAATGATACTCAGGAATTATACTGTAACTATCCAAGTATCTTTTTACCTCATGCGAGGTAAATTCTATTCTATATTTATATCCAAGAACCATGAATTTACTCCCAGTCTAATTTTTATCTCTTCCAAAAATTAGTTTGATATATTGAATCACTACGCTCTTTAACTATAGTAATCAATCTATAACACATCCAATTATAATAACCATTGGCCAAATTTAATTAGTTCTCACTATATATTCCAAGAACCTTAATGGGACCTCACAAATTAATGAGAATGAATTAAAATAGATTTTAAGACCTCTTTGTCTTAATCTGGTAAGGATTTCTCACTATTTTTCCTCTGAAAAAAATATCTCATTCCTCCTACTGAACTCATTCCAAAATTTAAATTTCAGTTTCATCATTCAGTTTGGACATACCCTTCATGCAATTTTAATTAATATTTATAATCTCTCAATTTCAAGTTCTATTTATTTCCTCCACCATAAGGAAACATTTATTTATTTTCATGAAATCTACTTGATATATATTTACATTGGATATCCATACCTTTAACAACAATCATCCAGTTCTAAGATTGATAGAGAAGTCATTCTAATGAAACATGACCTCATGTTTGCTTTCACAAAGTTTAATTATATCAAAAATAAAAATATTGTATCCATTAAACAAAAATAACTTTTTCGCTATTTAGTTCATCAACAACAATCATCATATTTCTACTTCAGTTAATTTCTAATACTCTTTCTTTTATGAATCTAATCATTTGATCCAGTTAAATCATCACATTCTTTTTGAAAATTACATTACCAAATATGTAGGATAAAAACCCTCTATAAATGATACATTTTTTTACTATTTTTACTTTCATTAAGAGTAACCTCTACCATGATTGCCTTATCATTCATCATTTTATCCTTCCAAAATATATCTAGTTGAGTTGAGACACAGGGTTTTATCACCTCGTGTTTTTTATTATAATTAGTGATGATATAATTTTATTCCTCTCATGGATATATTCGATTTATAAAAGCAATCAAATATGGTTGTTTAACTACCCTTATCCATTGGTTCCCAATAGAGTGGGTTTGACTTTTCCATTACGTGTTGTTTATTGCATTGTGTCCAAAATTAAATCAATCAAAATAAGGACCATAAAATTTATTTTTTCTTAGGGATGTAGGATATGTTTTTATCTTTTGTTTCCAAATCATGAGATATTAACCTCTCAAATAACTATCAACTTTTTTTCACCAGATCATTGTTTTACCATAAAACCCATAGAATTATCATTTAATTTATATAAATATTTTTTTCTTTACTTTATATCCACATATATTAAAACTTTTAGTATCTTTTTAAATATTGGGGTAGCCTATATTGTTTGGAGTCTTTTCCAATTTTCTTCTTTACATTATTATATACAATAAATCCTCAAAAATTCGATGTCTCGACTTCACATTTGAGATAAACCTTTCGCATATGCCTAATACTATTTTTATTTATAATTTTCCCAACAATTTTCATACCACCCCTTATTTTTTCTATCAAATCCTCGTTAGAGAACTTCCTTAAATAAATTCTTTTTCATACCAATATATTTTTTTAAACATTAATATTATTTCATAGAGAAATAACTTTTCTTTTAGTGATTCAACCTTCTTATTAATATATTTCAATTAGGTAATGATATACTCAATTATTTTTCCAGGCTCTCTGATTTCTACATTGAAACCAATTACTTCATTAGATATATTTTAATAAATATCAATCTCTTATATTACATTCTCTAACTGAGTAATTTCAGCTTCAAGTTGATCAATATATCATATTGATTAATTTGAAAAAAAACCAATTATTATTTATTTCTTATAGTGAATATTAAATTCTTTGAGGGTTAATTTGAGTTATAAATTGGATTTAACAAATACATCTGGTTAATCTTTGTTTTCATCTCCAACCTTTTTCATTCAACTATTTCCATCAAAACATCTTCCATATTTTGAAAAAACTCAACTTCATTATCTGAAAGGAAAAATTATTCATATTAATCTTTACTGAATATATCTCTTCATTAGAACCTCTTTCAATATGAAATCCATGATATAAAATTTTATTTTTATGGGAATTTGTTTTTATTTATTCATTAAGCATCATCTTCATCTTTATTAACATTATACTTATGAAATATTTCTATAATATTAAAATTTTTAAAATATTATAATAAGAAAATTAATGTTTTCCTTCATATATTCCTTTTCTTAACGCGAATATATTCAATACTAGGGATATAAATTCATCATTGGTATGTTCTTCATTACTCCAAGCTTCATGTATCTATACATTCTCATGGATTTAAAGGCAATATCTTTTTCTAAATGTATAGATGTAAAAATTTTACTTTTATAAAATTAAATATTCATATTTTTGAGATATTATTCCTCAAAATTATATAATTTGGATTTATGTGGGGTTAAAATCCTTTTCTTAATATTTTTCATAATATTAATTTCTATTATCTGATAAAAAATTCCAAAAATTTATCCCACAAATATAATGTGATTATTGAAGAAGAGATCAATACTCTCGTTTTGGATCATCTTTAAATATTTAAACTTATTATGTAGAACTTGAAAATAATATTCCTTCACCTTTATATCACCTTCTTAAATATTGGATAACTTATCCTATAATGTTTTTTTGATGTTCATCTCATCACCTTCGTATAGATCTAGTTTTATGGGGATATGGATACTACATTTTGTGCCTTCATGTCTGTAAAAAATAGTTACTTAAGGTATTTATCCGTCATTTTCATTCACATGGGATCTATGAATTGTATTACATATAGTGAACTAATAAAAAATCATTTCAGAGGCATCATAAGTGAGATCTCATGCGATTATTCCATATCTGAAAATTATACTTAGAAAACATACGAACCCAAATATCGTTAAATTTGTTCTCATACCTAAAACATTATTAGATATATATTACTCGTGTGATAACATAGTGACTTAAATACCACAGGTTTTACTCAAAGTCCCAATAAACCTTATAATAGTGGGTGAATTAGAGTGTTCAGTTTTCTTTATTTTTTGTTAGATCTTGTACTCATATTAGTAAGAAAATTACAAATCTAACATTCTTCATGTACACTTGTGATATAGAAATGTCAAAATTAAACAAATCACACACATATTTTACATATTTCACTAAAAAGGGTTATTCCATTAAGCACATGTTGATGTTTTGTTGACATATCATTGTTTAAAACTATGCGTTGTTGATTTTTTTCATAAAGTCTCACTTTTAATATAGAGAACTCCCTCTTATTTATTCTTTATGAACTACTTTAAGATTAATAAAACATTATAGATGTGATATGAAGATCACTTCCAATTATTTATCATAAATATAATGACACCAATATAGCGAGGGTGTTGTGGATGTTCTTCAGTTTCTTATCCATCTCTTATTATTCAATAGAGTTATCTTCTACCAAAAAATTTAATCTTCAATTCAGTATATTCTCTCTATTTTTTTATATTTTAAAATTTTCCTATTTTATATAAATTTATCCTATTGATTATTCTTTTTAATTAGGTAATTATTTCTCTAAAACTAATTTCAACTATATTCCAACAATTACCTACCTAATGAGTCTCTAAACCATCCATTAAATTCACATTAGGTCTTCTATCTTCTATGATATATGAAATAAATTAAAATAGATATAATGTTCTAGGTCCACAAAATTCATGGAACAATGTCCATATTTGAAACATAGTCTTCTATAAAACTCCCCAATTATGGAATGGTATTCTTCACCAAGGTGCAGTATGCTACATATAAACAGATCCATAATAATAATCATTAACTATATTCATTAAATATAAATTCTATAGTGATATCTAATATTTTTTCTTGATATATACAATAGTTGAGACATTATACATAAACAATGGTGTGGCCTTCTCTATGTTTTCAACCTCAAAATATTTTTCCTAACACAAACCCCTCCACCACATGGGGGTATCCAAAATAGAAGTGTGACTGAAAATCAGTTGGACCTCCTTCATGATGAAATATATATATTATGTCATTATTTTTCAATAATTTTATATGATTGGTAATTTTGGGTTGTGGAATGTTCTACATAGTGTTGGTATGTAATGTCCCAGATCTGGATGTCATTGAACTGGTTCCCTGTAACCAGTTGGTCACATGGGGTGATGGAAATTTTCCCAAATTCCAAAGGCTACCGACTAGTAGAGAGGGCCTAGGGTGTTATATTGGGGAAACTATGCCCTAATTGGTAGAGTGTAACACAGTGGAATAAATAACAATACAATAGAAGATGAAGTAAATATCATACATATGAAATAAATAGTGGAAGAATGATAAGATAAATAACATAACATCATTCCATACGAAATATGTTGTCACATGTTATGTTCTCAAAAAACAACCAAAACATGTACACTGTATAAATACACAATATAGATTCCAAAATCAAAAAAAAAACAATGGAAACTAAGAATCATCGCAAGCCTTAGTTCGGTCTCATGCTATCTGCCTCCTAAAAATCACCTCAAGTACCAATATAAGTGTGCATTCCATTATCCAAACCTGCAATAATATAATCTATTTGGGCCTAAAATCATGACCCAAATATGGTGTGATAAATAAATCTCAGTAGGCAACCACCCAAGATATGTGCCTCTATGTTAGTGAGTATATGCAACATGTAGTGTACAAAAACGAATAACAGTAAACTAGGAAGTACTCAAAAGTAAATAATCCTACATGTCTTGCTTTCTATTTTCATTCATTATGTTCAGTACAAGCATTAAATTACATTGAATTATATAAGTCTTGAGATTTGGCCTATGTGCATAAATACCCTTAATAAATAACGTTCAACAGATACCTCAAAAATTATCTAAATAAATAAAGTGTAGATAGAATCCAAAATTGGGTTTTGGCTTGGTAGACGCATCATAAGTCATTCCATTCAATTTTAAATTCCACATTGCGTTTGTAGGTATAGAAAAACCGTTCATGTAGGCACAATAATCCTATCCCACAAGAATAATAAATCATCTTCCCCAAGAATAACAAATCCTCTCATGTAGGTACAACAAATCCTCACCCATTGGTATCAAAAATCCTTGCTCGTAGGCATAAAAATCAACAGGGTCGAGCCCAATATATCATCATTTCAGTATAAAAAACAACACATGTAAATCCCACTATTACATAGTTAATATAATAAAAACTCATATGTGCATCATACAAAACAAGAAACAAGTTAATTAAACTATCAAATACTTGAAAAATTATACTCACATTGTAAATTCATATCAAAAGACTAGAGTGTAATCAAACAATTACAATGCTTAAACTAATATACTCACATGGGCAGTTTATGTATAGTATGAAAACATGTGAATTAAACTTTCACAATGCTTAGGAAATTATCATCTCACATAAGAAACATTTAATTTACCAATTATATTTTAACCCCCCACCATAAGGGAAACAATGTAATTACCATAGGTATCGTAGTCTAAATGGACAAACAATGGTCATCTGAAGGAAACACACCCACAAGGTGGCCCTTAATCCAACCAGCACGATTAAACTAGATTAAATTAATTTAATTCATGATCTTATCATCATTAGTAGACAAAACGAGTAAATTTACATTCAATGATACCCCCTAAATATTGTTGAATGGCACTAAGGCACATATAAACAACTTGACATTTAGAGAAAGGCACAAGACCACCTACCTCATACTTGTACGACTCTCTTCATATAACACAAAGCTTTGATTCAACCTAGAATAGACTAGATCTAAAAAAACTATGATAAATGCTCAACCATAAATAAATTATTTAATTTAGAAAATCATTAAGAATGGATCAATAGGAATTGAGAGCTTACTGATCAGGTTCAAATGAAATGGACAGTGAAGGAATCGGGGTTCGGATGATCAATTTAGAAGGGATTGAAGGTCGAGTGCTACTTGTTCGTCAACCAAGGATAGCCCCTGTCCGTTTTCAAAAAAAAACTACACTAATACCAAATTTAATCAATTAAAAATGTTCATGGTTTATAATTGAGACTACAAATAGTGTTCGTACAGTTTCTGTCTAGACCATTACATGGTCATGTACCAGAATTACATGGTGTGTATCCAATCATACATGGTGTTTGGCTATAATATCATGGTGTGTAGTTCCCTATCATGTCATGTAACAGATCTATATCTATACCTTGACCTCTTTCTCTCATTTTCATTAGTATAATATAAAAAAGGAAATATCCATACCCCAATGGAAGAACTAATATCTTACACGGTACCTCCCAAACCATAAAACCACCAAAATATACCTTACCAAACCTCATGTTGGAGCATGGACACCTTCAAATTATTTGAGCCACTAAGATTTAACAAAATTAATTTTTGTTAAGGAAACCAATTATATAGTATATAACCAAAAAATCCAAATATAGAAAAGTAATAAATTGTACGTATGATGAATTTAATTACATTCATGAAGTGTTATACTACCTTGGTCTACTACTTTTTCATGATACATTCTTAACTCCTCCAATCATCATGACTACTGATCAATTATTTATACTTTAATACAATTTATATTTCATTAAATCAACAAATAATTGATAAAAATTCTTGCATTATAACCAAATGGTTGAAAAAATTAGTCGTAGGGATGAATAATGATATTTTTGTACATATGTCATGTGATTGGGAAACCCTTTTGAGAATGGATTGGTGCATTGGAAAGTTTTATGTATTTTATAATTACATTGGGGGAGTATGTGATGTTTTTTAATGGGTTATAATAGTCTATAGGATTTAGAGATCACTAAAATTTAATATTATATGGAACCCATGTGAGGATTATAGGAATTTTATTAACTTATTATAATAGGGATGTCAGAAAACTTAGTTGGAGTTTTCTAAAAACAATTTTTTTTTAGAAAAACTATATTGTGGTCCATATATTAAAAGGGTAATTGAACCTATGAAATTTATTATAAGATCATGGAGGGACTATTGGCTGATGGGTAACCATAGTGAGAAGATTATGGGTTTGTATCAATGAGAATAGTTCAAATTGGGCTTAAGGAACCTAGGGGGTGCCCTTAATGGTGAGACAGGAACTCTAATGGGTTTGGAATGTCAAGATCCATTATTCAAGTTTGGTTTGAGGATATTGGTATTTGAGGCTGTGAGGGTGATGATTTGTGCATTGAGGGGTTTTTATAGGTCATTTGAGACTAAAACCTGACTGTGAGATGCATATTTGATGGTCAATGTGGACTTATCTATTGGGACATACCTAAATAGAGGGCTAGTGGTCAGGATAAAATTTCTTGGACCCACCCTATGTGATAGGGATTCATCATGGACTAACCAAAGTTATATGGTATTGGGTTGGGATGTAGATTTTTTCCTCACACTAAATGAGATGATGTAGGAAAGGACTCCACTAAGTGATAAAATATTAGTCCTAGATATTATTGGTTAGACTTACCATGAGTGAGAGGGTGTAACACCCCATGATATAACTATATAATTTCCCATTGTCTAGATATCTTGTTTCAAATTCAACAGCAAACTAAAAAAATATAAGGAATATTATAAAATTCATATTAAGAAATTTTAAAAATGATAAATTTTCTAGTAAATAATAAAAATATTACTGGAAAAAAATCTTATATGTAGAGAATGAATAATTAATATGATTGTTCTTTCTGAAATAACAGTTTTATAAATTTTTTTGTATCTTATCATAAACTATTAAATCAAAAAAATAAAAAATATTATTTTTAATGATATATAATATTTAAATAAAATAACATTCCTTTAGTTTGTTATTTTATGGAAATAGTACTAAGAAAATATAATGTTTTAAAAGGAAATTCTATAATATAATCAGTTTTTCTTTGTATTGTTTATTTTAATTTTAAAAGATAAATTTAATAATTTTATCATAATAATTTGATAATAAGAATTCCAATTTTTTATTTACCTTGTAAAAATAATCTTAGTATAAATTTTGGTGATTTTTCTAAAATAATTGATTTTTTGGTGGATTGTGAAAAATAACAATTTTGATAATATCATCCATTTTATGTCATTATCATAATAAAAAATGAATTAAATTTTTTTAAACCTTTTAATATATATATATATATTAATTAAATAATCTTAAATCCTATATTTTATTTCAAAACCTCGTTTTTATCATTCAGAAAAATTATATAATATTTTACTCTAGAATTGTTTTATTCAATTACATTAAAAATTAGTTTTCATAAATACTATAAATTAAATATAAAAATAGATCTCATTTTTTAGATGAATTTTTAATATTATTTAATATGTTCCACTTCATTTTTAGGGAGAAAATAAGATTACAATGAATAAATTTAATTACTACGATAATGCTAAATTTTTTATTTTCAAATAATGTTATGATAACATTGTGTAATTTTTACCCCATAAAATAAGTTAATATATTCTAAAAGAAAAATAATAATAATTTTAAACTTATATATAAATATATTATCTCCCATTTAGTTATTAGTTAATTCTGTATAATTTTTTAAATAATTAATGGTTGAACGATCATTTTTCAACAAAAATGGGATTTCTATATATAATCAATTTTTATTTAAAATAAAATGGTTAACTATTTATAAATTTAATTGGATTAAATAAATAAAAAATTTATTTTCTTCACACAAAAATTTGGTAGGATGGGTTATCTTATATTTTTATTAAAACATAAATTACATAGTTAAAAAACTATTTACCAAGATGAAACCCAAAATGGTAAAGTGTAAAAATTTAATGATAAAAGCCTCATTTTATTAAAACTATCATTGAAAATGAATGGTTTAGTATTTAATGACTAAAAGTATTCTACACTAAATCATGTACCACTTTTTCAACCATTTACTCTTTGATAGAGTCATGGAATCATTGAGATGTAATGGGTATTAAAAAAATATTTTCCTCCATTTATAAAACGAGAAAAATTACACCCTTCCAATGCTACACTTACCCTTATAATTTTTCATGAATTTATAACCAATATATATCTACTATAAATATTTAATTTCTATATGTACATGTTCTCTTGAAGTTATCTTAAGACCTTAATTTCCAGGAATAATTTCAAGAGAAAGTTCAATATCTCCATGTGAGTAACACTTACTCTTTAAACATGTATTATTAATCCTCCTATTCCAGATATAATATATCCATGAAGTATGATAACATAATTTGTTGTAATATGATTAAATTTTATAATAATGATGGAATATCGATTTTCTGCCTTTATCCCAAACAATTTGAAAAATCAAGACGTCGATATGTGTGTACGGACTACCACCTCTATCAATAGCAGGTTCTATTTTTCATAAACTCTTTATATGGATGATTCAAAGTTTATTTAATGAAAAAAATATAATATTTTTAATGTGACTAAGATAACTAAATGATATAATATATAATTTCTACCTTACTTCTGTTTAATAGAAAATGATAGTGTCATCTGTGTGTATGTGTGGACAACTGCCTCCACAAAACAGCACATTTTATTTTCCATTTCTACCTAACATGGATGAATTTAAAAATGTATCTAGTTTTTAAGAATTAAATTTAAAGAATTATAATATTTTATAATTATGATACTGGAAAATATATAAGTTATATTAACAATAAATTTTGATAGTAAATTTAATCACCTTTAATGAACATATCAAGGATCTTTCTTAATTTGAGCCCATTTTAGAAACCTATATAAATGTATATATTTTTTTCTAATGGAATAATAAAGTTAATAAACATATAAAATTCATGATATTATGAATATATTTTAAAAAACCTTTTACAATGGTTGTAATATAAAGAGAAATATGGAGAAACTGACTGGACAACCACAAGTAATCAACAAGAATGAAAAAACTATATAATAAATTGATAACATATAAAAATGTATTCCTTAAAAAATATAGATGAAAAAATTATTAATAATGTTTATAATAAATATAATTTTATTATATTGGACATTGGGTTAATATATAGAATGAATAATGACTCAAGGTAAGGGTTCTTGGATCTCAATTGTTTTTAATGAGAGATGATTCATACTCAATTATTTCATTTTGTTTGTTGTATGTATCGTACATGGATATCTTTTTTTCATAAAATTAATGAAATATAAATTATATTAAAATCTATATCATGTTACAACTTCTATTAATTTTTAATTAGAAAGATTGGTACGTAATAATGTTTTCGTTTAACCCAACCCCATTTCTTTGCGTTGTTATTTTTCATCTTGAACTTATTATTTCAATGATTGGTTGATTCTATCCTAATAATTTATATCATTTTAAATCACATTCATCTATAGGGAATTTTTTTAAAAAAATTAATGAATTTTTATTGATGAATTTCTATATAAAAAATTATACCATTATTGAGAATATTTCCCACCAACTTTCATGATGCTTTCAAGTAGTTCTCTATATTTTCCAATTCCCACAAATTTTAGACTTAATATTTGGAAATATAATTCTGTGTTATCTCATAAGTGCATAATCATCATCTTTTTTATATTTCAAAATATATTTTATCCATTTTTTTATGTGGGATTTTAAAATGTTATTTTAAAACATAAAAAATGGATCTTTTGAACCACCCTTGTTACTTTTGGGTTACATATTCTGTTTCATTATCACTTGTTTCCTTCATATTATTCTCATGAAATTCATCAGTATTCTATATATATGTATATTACATATATAACTTGTTTTCATTACCTTAATGTTTTTAGGATAATACATGTTTAATGTTACCTTCATGATTCTATCTTTAAAGTAAGATATATTTAGGGGAATATCCCTACTTTTTATTTCTTGTTAGGTACCACACATAAAAAATGTTTTTAACTATGAATAGTTTATTAAATCTAATGTTTATAATTATTTTTGAACCACTGGGAAGGGTGTAGAATACATGATACTCTTTATAAAAATTCACAACTATATGAAATTTAACCAATATAACATGTTAAAGTTATGTCATTATCAACTTTTTAATAAAAAATCAAGAATGAAAATATAGGATGGTAGACTAGGAACATGGTATTTCTAGGTTCCAGCCTTCGTGTGAGAACATATATGATTTCTAATTACACTCTCATATATACATGTAAATTAACCATTGTAAATAAGTGAATATAACTTTTATCCAACTCTCATTAGACTCATATCTCTTAATAGGTAAGATTATACTGACTCCTATCAATTTAAAAGTCTTTCTTACACAAATGATATAAAACAAAATGTATGAAAATTTAAAATTCTTCTCTATAAACATTCATATACAAAATTTATGTTTTATTTCCTCCGTTATATAGATTTCTATTTGTTTTATTATTCCTCTATCTGGTAAAAGTCTATCCAGTGTGCCTCAAACAAAAATAGGATTTTTACCAATGGTCTGTCTGATTCACTAAACTAGTGAACCTCAACCTCTTATTTAAAAAAATATTTTTAATGATTCAACTTATATAATTATCTATCTAGAAGATATATTAGAAACCACTATCTGATATTCTAAATAGAAACCTCTATCCAAAATTCTTCTACAATATGAAACTGAACATGGGTTTGGAACTAAATCTTGAAATAACATATATATCATTATATATTTTTGCATACATGTTAATAGTGATGAATTAAGATGTATTTTTTCAGCCATATTTATAGTTTCTCCATTTGAATTTCACTTAAACCCTTATCAAATATTCCATAGTCTTCTTTAATATTCCTAAAACTCCACAAATACGCTAGATAAATTATTATTTTTAACAAAAAAACCATAATAAAAAACAATTGAAAATATAAATTCATCATTTTTATATTTTATACATTACAATGTTTCTAACAAATCCACGTTTGGTATTTATTTGTCTGGAAATTTTTTTCGGATGATAAAAATTTTATTTTCCATTTCTATTAATCTTTTTTATTTTAAATGATAGTATCTATATAAATGTATATCTAATAAAATCATGAATATTTTTCAGATGTTCTATCCAAATTTATTTCCTCTGATGAAGCAACACACTTCATCACTTTGCAACATCTAACTTCATACAAACTAACTCTCTGGTAACTAATTAATTTGAACAGTTCCTATTGACCCACTAAATTTTATTGAAAAAATCATAGAATATGGTTGAATTCATTTCAGAAACATTTAAATACAATAGTCATCTGAACTGCCTCAGTCTAGTAGAAACTTCCACAATTATTGTACTATTTTTGGGCTTTCACAAAACTCGGTGTTTGCAAAAACCAAAATCTTTTAGTACAATACTGAAACACTAAAATTATTCACTTACCTCTCTCTAGAATGGTAAATCCAAAAATATATGTGCGAATTTTCTTATAGAAATTTCATCTGATCATGTTTTCCTATAAATAAACTACACTTATGTGATCTTCAGCAGAGATCGTATTTGGTCCATCCAATCAGAAGCTTTGAAAAATTATTATTCCTTATAAATATTCAATAGGAATTTTTGTCTGATTATTATAATGAAAAATTCTTTAATGAATGTTTTTACAATTAAGTCTTTCTGATTTAAAATTATGTATCTCTAGTTTCTCTTACACTGAATTCATCCAAAATCGTGCACCTTGTAAAAAAAATTTAGTGAATATTCATCCAAAAATTGGTTTCACTATTTTCAATTTTTCAATATCATAGTCTTCTTCATCATACAAAAACTAATTCTTTAATTTCTTATAAACCTTATAAAATGTATTGCCGAATATTTTTTCCCAAAACCATTTTTCCAAAACTCAACTTTGGAAACATCATTCTTTCCTTTAGTAATTTCTTCACATGCTAAAATTTCATAACAAGATAATGTATAGTGATTTCTGTATGGAGATATTCACTTGGAAAATATATTTTTTACATCTAAGAAACTATATACATTTATATTTTCTTCTAAAAATTTTTCTTGTATCATGAATTTTATCATGTTGAAAACGTTGATCAATCAGTAAACTATCATCTAAATTCTATTGGATTTTTCTTAACCGACTTCATAATTTTTATCTTTTCTAGCCACTATTCTTTTCCTATTTTACAAGAACATTCTTTAACAAAATTTATTTTTTAAAATATTCAAAAAAAATTAGAAAAAAATCACAAAGGATCTTTAATCTCCACCTTTGTAATTACTGGAAACATCCATTAACAACTTTTACCACTCATCATTTTTCACGCAAAAAATTCAATATTAATTTTTTTAAACATAGTTTTTTAAAATTTTACTAAAAAATAGCCTTTTTCAAAATATACTCTTCTAAACCCCATTACAAGATAAATTAATGTTTTGGAAGGAATTTAATCCCTTAGTGATAAGAAAATTTATGGTCATGTTAAGATAAATCTCCCAAACTTTTATGTTCTTATCTTTTGTTATACTTTTTCAACTCTCAAATTTTCAATCTCGATATTTTTAATATCACCCCTATTTTATAATAACCAAATCATTAGATTAATTAATGAATGAAATGTAGTTTATCTCCCCCATTTTACAGAAAAAGTGTTACATATTCTCCCCCCCCCCCCCTTAACATAATCAAAATCAAGGTGGGGGACATCCTTACAATGTTTATAAAGTCATTTGTGGAGGATGAACATGATTTTCCATCCTCAATTTCCATAATATCTCATTTGGAATTGATTTTGTGAAGAGATAAACAATTTTAAATTTCATTCAAATATGTTCCATCATAATATCTTCACTAGAAACTCCCTCAATGAAATGATACTTAGTATGAATATTATTTGATCTTGAATGGTCTATTAGATTCATAAAATGAATAATGTAACTCTGATTACCAAAAATAATGTTCAATGGTTTACAAACTTTCAACATCAAATATTCAAAATAAAAATACATCCAGATCATTTATATACAATATTGGGTATTGGCAACATGCTCTACTTCTATTTTTCTTAAGGATACTGAACTATATTTCATATTATTCCAACTCACATAATATACACTAAAAAAAATATTTCCTCCTAAATTTTATTTTCTATAATTGAAATCTCCAACACAATTATCATATGAATACCCATGAAAGATTATATCACTGCTTCTTTTAGACAACATCCCATAAAGAAGATGTTCCATTCACATGCCTAAAAAATATTTTTTCAACCAATAATTTATATTCTTTAAGATAACTTTGATATAAAAAACACAATGTTACAAAACATATAACGTATGTCCTTGAAGATGTAAGATAAATAATGCATCCTATCAATTTTTTTAATATTTCAAATTTATAATTTTCCTAGATTATTCATTCCTCATCTTCATCCCAATAGAAATTAGAGTAGAAACTTATTTAGAATATCTCATGAAAAAAATTTACAATAATTATCTTGTGTACTTTTCTTGTGAGAGAATAATGTACTTTTTCTTTTATTTTACTAGTAAGCCTAGAAGGAATCTTAATGCTACGAGAATTGACATTTCATTGTTTTTCTCTATTTATATAAATAAATTCTTTACATGTACGTTTTTATCTCCTATAAAAAATATTTCATCAAAATAAAAAATAAAAATTAGAGTTACTAAGTTCAACTATATAAAATATAAGTTGATGCAAGAATTTTCTTTAGACAAATTTAACATTTTTATAAACCTATAATTTTTTATTACCAAGAAGGTAAGCCTTTTTTCAACTCATAATTATATTTATTTAGTTTACAACCCTTAGTTTCATATTTATTAAGTAGAAACCAACATGGTTTCACAGTGTAGACTTATTCCTTAATCTACCTATTTAATAAATACAACTTTATATCCATCTAATATTTTTTATAGTGATGAAAACCCACTTATATGAAAAATATGATTATTTTTAATCTTGCAATGGGGGAAAGAATTTATACAAAATAGACTCATTCATCCTGTGAATATCCTTGGGAAACAAGTATCACTTTGTTTCTTGAAACTTCTCTATGTTTATTTTGTTTGTTTCATTATATCCACTTTTCCCCAATGGTGTTCTTTCCCGCTACTCATGGAAAATATTCTCAGGATTCATTCTTCTCATTCTAATCAAACACTTCATTCATTTCATTAAACTATTATTTCTGGTCAACTACTTTTGAAAATTAATCTAGCTAAATATATGATATAATTAAAGTTTTATTCTCTAATCTCAACATTATTCTAATTTGAACTAGATATTTCGGATTTCAAAGTATATTATCAGTTTCAGCCTATTTGTGTAGGGTATAGAATTTCATATTTTTTCATCTTGTCTCACTTTATTCACTATATAATTCTTTTAACTCATCAGTCCCATGTTTTTTCTCACATTAATCTTCAATTATTTTATTTTCATTACAATTCTTCAATTTTTCATCCACAGCATTTTCAACATACTTTGTTAAATAAGATAAATTTTCAAAAACATTAACATTTTAGGAATCCTCAAATTTTTGTAAATGTTTGTTCTGATATTTATAAATTCATTTTCTGGGTGAATATCCCATAAAAATTCTATCTTCATCCATTTCATAAAATTTTAAAAGTTCCATGTTTTTATAATTATTAAAAAGGACTTACAAAAACCATAAAATAATTCAATTGATGTTTTTTTATAACAAATTTTTGAAGGAATTATTGTTGTATTTTGGCCTTAACAATCATATTTTTAGTACATATGCAATAGTAACTGTATCTCCTCTCTAGAAAAATAAGGAAACTTTAAACTCACCCAGCATAATTTTTCCCATTTTCAATAAACATCAATTTTTCCTTTCTAAAAATCCATTTTATTGAGGGGTTTATAGAGAACTGTACAGATTTTTAATTCCGTATTTTATTAAATATGATTCAAATGAATTTCATGTGTATTTATTTCCATTTTGTTCAGAACTTCATTATAAAAACAGTCATATCTCTCTCAACATCGCTTCTAAAATATATGCTCATTTTTACTACCTATGATTTTTTCTTCATAAACATAATATTGGACATTCAAGTGAAATCATAAATAAAGGTGATAAAGTAAAAAAAACACCTTTCATTGATTGATGTCTCATTATATGAGATAAATCCTATTTAATTAGCTCAATTGGTCTTGTAGACAAAATTTCAACATTATTATGAATTCATCCAATCATATTCCCTTTATGACATGTTGTAAAAAATCATATTCCTTTATTTTCAATGTTTGAATGTTTTTTATAGCATCTGATTTATAAATTTTCTTTATAATTTTCTAAAAAAATGCCTAATACTATGATTACATAACATTTTCTCATCATCATCACTCAAATTCAATGATTTACAAAGTTCTCTTATATAGAATAGATTCTTTTTGGTTTTATCTTTCATGGTAATAAATTTACCATATTCTACACTTATGATGATACATAAATATTTTCTAAAAAAACATCCTCACCATCATCAAAATGTTGGATCACATTACGTAAGCTATGCTTGGGTCCATCAAAATATAGAACTTACTTATCTTTTATTTTATCCGCTTCAATATTAGTAGTTTTATTTACTTTAATTTTAAAGGAACTATAATTTCTTAAATTCATTTCTCCTACTTCAGGATCTTCAACATATTTTAAGATTTTTATATCACCATCATTATGTGAGGAATGACCTCTATCAATAATACATGATTTGTTCCATTTTTTCTATTATATTTGTTTCAACAAAAAATACTATTTATTTAACTTTCAACTTTTTAGATTTTTTTCTTTCCTTACATAAGAATTTTTCCCTATAGAGTTGTTAAGAATTATTCAAAATGATGACATGGTTCGTCACATCTTCTGGTCACATACCCCAAGAATCCAAGATAATTTCTTATTGGATTGTTTGTAAAATATTATTACATTAATTTTATTACTTCCCAAGGCTTATTAATGTTACTCTCTTTTCTTTTATTGTTACTCCCCATCAAATCATACCTAATTCCAAGAAGAGAATTTTTGTCTAAAAAATTATAATATTCATTCTTAAACATACCACAGAACCAAAAGCAACCAATTAATCTAAATCTTCAATAGAAATATGATATTTCAATATAATCATTTTTCTATGGTTTGTAACATCTTGCATTATTTTTTCCTCCTCATGAGGGGAAACTTTTTTAGGGGAAATTTTAAACTTTTATTGAAGTGATAAATTTATCGCATCCTTTATCAATCCATCATTTCCCAAAAAAATCATAACACCAACATTGTTTGTAAAATTTGATTAAAGTTTACTTTTATTGGATGAGGATTTCACATGATTATTGGGATGATATTTCTTAGTATCTTGATAGTTTTTAGTTTTACCTTTGATGTATTTTTAGAAATCTCATTCTTCTATATTAAGTTAATCTCAACTTCTAAAAGTATATATTGGGTTATAACAACATCATAATTCTTATATTAAAATTTCTTAGTAATATCTTCCATAATATTTCCTCATTTAGAAATAATCAGTTTAAATTTTATAATCACCTCGATATACTCATCTTCCGATTTAACTACATATTTAATCCTTCATTATCTTATACTCTTTCTTTATTCATCAATCTAATTTCTTTCTCGAGTTTAGTTTTTTTTTCTCAATACACGTAATAAGTTTTGATCTCAACTGATATTCTATATAAATTTTTTCACCTCCACCTACTTATTATTCAATATTTGAGGAATCTTATATATTTTTTTATTTACAAATAAGGTTCTGAATCATTTTAAACTATAATCCTCTTAATAATTTTCTCATTTGATTAAGATTCGACATTCATACTCAACATGCTTATTTTAATTATAGTGAAATTTTTATTACCATCAGTGTACTTCTTATCCTCCTTATAAATTTTATTAAACTTCTTACACCAAAGATTTTCCTTAAAATGACCTTCATATTTTCCAAATATCATATTTTGGGAATTTATGGAAAAATTAAAAATTCCTCCACACTCAAAACATATTAGTGGATGATTTCTTCGACACATTCCTTTAACTCTCTAGTAATTTTTGGATATAAGGTATATTTTCATTTCATCCATTTAATTATTTTATTTTTCTTATAAATCATTGAGATTATAATTATCAGAATCTTTGATTTTCAAATTTTTCATAGATTTTAATCCCATTTCATCCATGATATTATTTTTTAGTTTTTTATCTTTTATCAACAAATTAGAAACAAGAATGTTATGAAATATATCAAGAGATAAATCATACTTATCTTTTACAGATGAGATTTTAGAGTCAAAAATGTCTAAGAAATTTTTTTATGAGTTACATGAAAATTGTATAATCTTACAAAATATCTAAAAAACCCTTGATATTTCTCAAAACCAAAGTAACTCCACTAAAGTATTCATTAATAGTTTCTTTATACCTTATTCTTATATCATCGAACTTTATTTTCTAGATTTTTAACATTACTTCCTTTAGTTTTTTGTTCAATAGAATATACTCTAGTTTTTGTCCTAAATTTCTGTTGCTAATCTTGGACCCATTACCATCATGAAAATTGTTTTTTATAGACACATAAGAATAAAATTTCTATATTTTCCAATAATCTTTATATTTTCATTTTTAGAAAATTTCATGAGATATTTTTCCTCAATGGGTGTAAACCAAATTGTCTTTACATCTAAAACCTTTAGAACAGGTGATGGAAGATAAAGTATAATTAAGATTCACCATACATGATAACTTTTTATTTCGAATTTAATAATACTTATAATATTAAATAGATTTATATTTTCCCTGATAAATATTCAGTAATGTAACCTTGGATTTAATACCACTTTAATTTCTTAAGGATCATTGAACCAATGCGAAAGGGGATATGGGATGAATCAGGGGAGATATTTTTAAAAATTCCCAAAATTGTGAAATTTCACCCATGTAACATTATAGATTTATTTCCTTGTTAGCTTTCTAAAAAACTCACAATATTGAAAATATTGGAAGGTAAACAAGGTACATAGGATTTACAAGGTTCAACCTCAGTGTGAGAACCAAATTTCTTTCAATGGTAATCCACATGTGTCTATATAAATTCACAATTATAAATAATTGAAAACATATTTGTAGTTTTTTATGGATTTGGATTTTTGATAGGGTATGGGTCCATCCATCTGATTGGCCATGTGCTTCGACATAGTACACTTGCTTTCCAAACAGTCCTGCATCGGTGGAGAGATTCATCACGATAAAATTATCGGGAGGGGCATCTCGATGTTGTCATTATGGTTTTACTCTCTTGGGCCTTTAGCCCATGATTTTTCTTAATTTCATGGAATATATTTGGGGATCCCCCTTCTTACCTCAAAATGGGGTTTTATTTTAATAAAAAAAACTGAAGTCCTATGGGCTGTTGGTTGGAATACAACTTTGAGCTGACCACTGTTAGGCTCCTTTGATCTCCTAATAGGTAAGATTATACAAAATTATATCATTTTAAAAGTTTTTTTAGAAAACTGATCCAAAAAATATGTTTGAAACTTTATAATTCTTCTAAAAAAACATCGAGAAAACAGTTGTTTGATTTTCTCCATTTGGTAGATGTCTTCCTATTGTGTTTTTCCACAATTCGGTAAAAGTCTATCTTGAGAACCAAATAAAAACTATGTTTATACTAATATGTGGTCTATCTTATTTAAAAACCCACTACACATAAAACTATTCAAAGAAAACTCTATATTATGATTCTAATTCTATAATCATCTATCTATAAGTTATATTATAAACCTTTATCTAATAATATTCCTAGAAATGTCTGTATAGAGTTCTTCTCTAACACAAAACTAATCTCATTTTGAAAAATCACATATGACACAACATATGAATTATTTTATATTTTGAAAAAAAAAATTAATAGTGTCTATTATGATATTTGTTTCACCTCAATTTATAGGTTCTTCCAGAATAGAAAACATGGGAAACCCATTTCATTTTCCCTCCCTTTGAAATTCACAATTCTGAATTTTTTTCATAATTGAATTTCTCTTAAACACTTCTCCAGCATTTGAGAGACTTCTAAAATATTTTTAAAACTTATTAAACTATAATAATAAGAAAATATTTTTCATAAGATCCTCAAAATAACATACCATAATAAAATAAAATTTCACTATTGTCACATTTTAGACTTTACAATGTTCCTCACAAATCCCTGTTCAGAATTTATTTTCGCAGAAAAAAATTTCTGATATGAGAAATTTGATTCTCCATTTATTTTCATTTGTTTTATTTTATTTAATTGTATATATAGAAATTTTCATCCAGTAACATCATGAATATTTTTAAAAAATTTCAATCAATTGTTCTTCCATTAAATGAAGCATCACAATTTGTCACTTTGAACATCATACAGACTAGTCATTTGGTAACTCTTTTTTTCATACTGTTACCCATAACCCACAAAAAAGATATTAAAAAAATCTTTGTAAATTTTTTAATTAAGTTTTCAAAATTAAGAATACTTTACTCATATGACCAACTCAGTCTGGTAGAAACACCAACATTCTTGCTCCATTTTTTTCATGCAGAAAACTCAATGTTTGGAAAAAAAGTGAAACCACCTATATTGTGATGCAACATCAAACATATTCATTCACATATATCTTAAAGGTTAATCTTTAAATATATCTCATATTATACTTAAATAATATTTATCTGATCTTATTTTTCAAGAAAACAACTGTGATTATTTGATATTACACAAACTTCAGATCTAGTCCATCCAATAAGTAACTTTTCAATGTCATTATACCTTCTAAAAACTTTTCTAGGAATATTTTTATGATGATACACATGAAAAAATAAATAAAAATGTTTATAAAATTAAGTATATTCAATCAAAAAATATTTAATGTTAGTTTCTATTACACCAAATTCATCTGGAATCATGAACATTCCAAAATTTCTTACTGAATGTCTGTTCGAAAAACGGCTATACTACTTTCCCTTAACCAAACTCACTACTATCATATTCATAAAAAAACTTATTATTTCACTTATTTCAATCCATTACAAAATTATTTCCCATTATTTTTTCCTATAACTATTTTTTTTAGAACTCAATTTTTGAAACATCATTTGTTACTTTAGCAATTTATTCACATGTGGACTTTCTTTTATTGGATTCAATATAGTGTTGTCTGTCGAGATATTTTTGTATAAAAAATGAAATTTAACATCCATAAAAACTAGACTATATTTTTCATCTCTTCCACAACATCATATTGTTTAACGATATTTATATTTTTAAAAACATTGATTGATCAAAAAATAATCATCCAACTTATTTAAGATATTTCTTGTCAAACTTTCAAATTTCCTTCTTCTCTATCCAATATTCTTTTTTGGTTAAAAAAATATATAATAAAAGTTGTTTTTCAACAAATATAAAATATATTTTTTGTAAAACATCACAATGTATATTCAAAAAAAATTATTTTGTCAAAAAAATATATGGTTTAATTCTTATTTACATAGAAATAATAATATTTTTCTCATTTAAAATATCATTTATTCATTTTATAATGTATCTCCTAAGTGGTTTGTTTTTATTCTTTATTTTACAATCCTCCTCATGAATTTTTATACATTGGAACTACATATTATTGTTTTTTTGTTCATTATTCAAATATGAACATCCAATGATTTTATTCCAACTTCTCTTGGGAATCATTATGATATTGCCTTTGGTTATTCTTTAAGATGATATTATGAAACCCACTTTATTTTCAATGATTTTATCATTATTGGGATTTATATATGGTCTATTTTCCTCTTTTGGAACTAATATTCATATATATTAAATAATGCGAATGTTTCAACCATATAGTTCTCCTATGTATTGGATATTTTTTTCACCTCAAGAGATTACATGTATGTTTCATGGGTGATTGGATTAAACACACTATATTATTATGTATTGGTAGATAGACTCATGTATGGTTAATATGTGTTTATCTTAATCATACCATGATATATTGTATTGGTAGCAAGACTTGACTTATTTCCATAATGTTTTTTTATATTGATTACACATATTTATGATTTTATGATTTTACGATATCATTCCCCAAATCCATGTTTTATTCATGTTCTCATTCCATTTTTGATATCATTTTTTCCTCCTAACTTATATATGTTGTCTAACCATTATGATTTAGTCTGATTTTTTCCCTATTGAGTGTTTGAGATATCCCATTTTCTTATGTTTCCATTATATATGTTTTGAAGATAAGTAAAACTTATGAAAAGTCTAAAATGAGTCTAGTGTAGATCAATTACGGATAAATTTTCACAAGTATTGTAAAATAATTTCTCAGTTAGTCAGTAATCAATGGAAATAATACTTTTATTCTTGGGATTGTCATAGTATTTATGATATTTATTGTTTATCATTTGTAAATAATGTAAATGATGATATTCTTACCTCTAGTTACTATATTAATTTTCATTGAATCATTTAGTTATCTTTTTGGATTAGTTTAGTTCTCCTTTGATATTAGGATTAGAGAAATTTAGTGAAAACCCAATCGACAAGTCGAAGTGTAGGATAACATACTGAAATTTTATTTACGATTTGAGTATATTGTTTTCCAAGAAAATAAATCCCTATTTGGATAAAGATAAGTGGATTTAGATATGACATAGATTAACCTAGGGGTAATCACCTAGAAAAAATCTAGTTGAATATTAACCAGATATTCACTTGGTATGTAATGAGTTGACCTAAGACTACACTTATAGCCATAAAATCCTAGGGTATATTCTTTGTTTGATTTCATTCCACTTATAATCCATTATGAATGATTAATTATTTTATGTAATTAGGTTAAGGAGTAAAAGATAACCAAACAAAAAGAAACTTTGATTGAATTGAGATTTATTTTGGTTGAGATGAAATCTAATGTTATGGTTTTAATGAGTATAAAATTTCCAAGGTTGATTTTTCATGATATAATTTATGATAATTCTATCAATATGTTAATTTTTTTACCAATCATGTTAACTCATTATGGTTTTATTAGTGGATGAATCCATAAGGAATCAAGTTAAAAATGGATATCATGGACAATGTGGAGATTTCCACCCCATGAAACCTAACGAGATAAGAGACGGGGTGAGAAATTTTTTGATTACTCAAAATCATTTATCAAGAATTATGATTAAAAAAATAGACTTATTTGAGTTTCCAAACACTCCATAAAAGATAATGATGGAGTCTCATGGACGTTCTAGTGATGAAGATGATGAATGAAATAATATTCAATTTCCTTAGTGCAAAAAATGTGGGAAGAGACCCCTAGTGGATTATCTCAAAGTAACTAAAATATGTTTTTTATATATTAAGGGAGGGAATAAAAAAACTAATTTCTAGGAAAAGATTAATAGTTTAGTGGACACAATGAAAGGAAAAAATTTCTCATCCAAAGTTACTAATAACATTTCAAGGTCATTAATGTGGGAAAATTGGGTTTTATCTAAATCATTTCACAATCCAAGTGTTAACAAGGATAAAATCCATATAAAAGTTCCAAGAATAATGAGAAAATAAATATATTATACAACCAAAACTACTTAGGTGAGTTTTAAAAAATATTTGGAGTGAATAACGTTAATCATTTATTCAAGAACTAGGATTGTGGTATTATGATCTTGTTCAACCTAATCCATTATACTGAGTGTATTTGTTAAGAACATTAAATCAGCACCAAGAATAATATATAATAATTTAAAAAAAACACATAGTTCTCTGATTATTGTATCCTAATATTGTTTTTATGAGTATAATCTTTTTAAAAATATTAGTGTCATTTTGATTAATTTTATGTGATTTTTTAAACAGATTATCTATCTGTACACAAATTACATAGTAATGAATTATAGAGATCATATTTCATATCTCAAATAAATTTATGATCACATATTATTACAAGGATGACAAACTCAATAGGAAAATGGATTCTATTATATTTTCCTTAACCCCAATCATGACTATTTTTATCGTAAGTGGTTTTGAAGAATCTCTATATTGTGAAATTCCCATTATTAAAGAATAGATGAGTTTATTATACTTACCCATGTTACTAAGGCTAATTTCTATTTAAAAATAATACTATCAGTCATTTCTATAATAAGAACACCATTATCTATTTTCATTAGTAGGTAATAATTAAAATTATGAGGATACAATTTACTTAGCGGTAGGGAGAATGTAACACCCCTAGATTTTAATATATCATTTTCTTTTAAATAAAAAATGTTTAAGTATCTTATTTAACATGGGCCACAAAACTAATATGATTTTTGACTTATTAGATGATTTTTAATAATAGTATTCTAAAATAATAAAATCTATAGTAAATAAAACAAATTACTCAACATAAAATGGTTGCTTAAAGAGGTTATAAATTTAATATAATTTTTCTTCCTAAAATAACTAGTTTTTATATTTTTGTGTATTTTATCCTAATATAAAAAATAAATCACTTTTAAAATATTATTTTGATAATATATAACATTTATATATACTAAAAAATATATTAACATTCATTAAATTGTTAATTGGAATGAAATAGTACTATAAAATATGTTGGTTTTAAAATTCATTTTTTTAATAAAAGTGGTATTTCTCTATATTTATGTTTTCATTAAAATAATAAATTTATTAATTTAAAAAAAATTGATAAAATGAAATCAGTTTTTTATTCAACATTTCAAAATTATCTTAGGATAAATTTTTTGATTTTTATAAAATGATTTATTTTTTAAGTTAATAGAAAAAATAGTGATTTTGGTTATACTGTCACTTTTGTAAAATTGTCATAATAAAATTAATAATTCAATATTTTTTAAAAAACTAAAATAAAATATATATATTTATAATTAAAATAAATTATTTAAAAATACTGTGTGATATTTATAAAATCAATTCTTATTGTTTTGGAAACCGGTGTAATATTTTACTCTAAAATATGTTTTAGTAACCTATGTTAAAAATCAGTTATCATAACATGAAGAAATTAAATGTAAAAAAATTTATTTCATATTTTATACCAAAATTTTCATATTATTTAAAAATTAACATTTGATTTTAAGTCATAAAAATAAGATTACTAGGATTAAATTTAATTACTATGATAATAGTAAATTTTTAATTTTAATAGAATTCTTTTGATAACATTATATAATATTTAATTGATAAAATAAATTAATCACCTATAAAAATTTATTAAAATATTATTTTTAAATTTATATATACATATTTTATCACACATTTAATAATATTTAGACACATAATATTTAAAACGTCACTTTTCTACAAAAACAGTTAATCCATATATTATATGTTTTAATTTAAAATTTAATTTTCTCATATTTAGAAATTTAATTGAATTAAAAAAATAAAAAATATATTTTAATCATGACAAAAAAATTTAATATGTTTTATCCTATATTTTTATAAAAAAAGTTAAACAGATTAGTTAGAAACTAGTTTCCAAGGTAAAAACCATGATGGAAAAGTGTTAAAATATAACCGTAAAAGACTCAAAAACTTGTTTAAAACCTATGATTAAATGAATGGCTGATGAAATGTCAACCCAAATCCACGTAAAATAAATTATTAAGCACTTTTTTATCTATTTACCCTTGAATAGTGCCATGGCATCATTGAGATGTGATGGGAATTTATAAAAATCCCATTTTCCTCAATTTTTAAAAAGTGATTACTTTCACCCTTTAAATTCTACAGATTCCCTTAAAAATATCCGTAAAAAATAATAAATATACATAAAATATAATTCTATTTCAATTATATATACTTCTGGCCTCTATAAGTTATCATATGTTCTTCATTTATAATAATATATTCAAGGGAAAGACCAATCTCTCTACATGAGTAATATTTACTCCTTAAACATTTCTTCTTAATATTCCTATTAAAAATATAATATTTCCATGAAAGTATGATAACACTGGTATTTAAAATAATTTAAAATTTTATTATACTACTTTAATATCAAATTGATACATTCATCCAAAACCATTCGAAAATGAAGATGTTGTCATGCGTGTGTGCAGACTACTGCATCCATAAACGGTGAGTTCTATGTTCCATAAAAATTTAACAAAGTTGATTCAAAAAAATATTCAATTAAATAATATAATATTTGTATCTTTAATAATATACTAAAATGATAAAAAAATTACTTTATACCTTTCTCCCACTCACCGAAATATGAGAGTGTTACACATGCATACATGCAGACTACCGCATCCATAGAATTCTAAAATTCATTTTCCATTCCCCCCTAATATAGATGACATTAATAATGTATTGAATTTATAAAAATTTTACTTATGTAACTATTAATATATTATTAATTTTAATATTTTAAATTATATATGTAATATTGATTATAAATGGTTATAGTAAATTTAACCTTATAAGAAGAACATATCATGGAATATTTTCTAATTAAAGTCCATTTTGGAAACCAATGAATGTTTATATATTTTTTAGTAATAGAATAAAAAAAATTAATAAAATATATAGTTCTAGATATTATTTCACTATTCTATAACTCCTTTTACAAAGTTCAACAATCCAAGAGAGTTAAAGAGACAGAGACCAGATAACCTCATGTAACTAATGTAAACAAAAATTATACTGTAAATTAATATCATATGAAAATAAATAATCCTTATAAAATGAAATTTAGATGAAAAATATTATTATTAATTTTTTTAATAAACTTAATTTGATTATCTAGGACATTAGGAAAAAACAAAATTGAATTAGGTCCCAAGGTAAGGGTTTTTTGTATCTCAATTTTGTTTCATTTCGATATTACTTTTTTTACCCGCTAGTTTATTTTTTGTGAAGCATGAATTGGAAGTTGATTTATTTTTTTAATATAATTAGATAAATAGAGGATATTTTGAAATCCATCTCATTTTATATATTATTTTAATTTTTAATTCAAAATATTACAACACAGTAATGGTATTTTTACCTGAAACCCCATTTAATTGAGTAATTATGTATCATGATGACCTTAATATTTCTATGATAGTTTGTTTCCAATTTAATATTTTAAATCAAGGTAAATTCTATTCTTGTATGGTAAAAATGATTTTTTTAATTAAAATATTTCAACTTCTTTAATTTATTTCTTAAAAATTATATAATTTTTGAGAATATTTATCATCCTCTTTAATGATGGTTTCCCATCCCTGTCCATATTTATCTATCCCCAACAATGTTTTAAATTGTATTTCTAATCCTAATTATATTTTTATCTCATAATACCATAATATTTATCTACTATCATTTTCAAAAGAATGTTTTATTATCCATTTTCATGATGTGATATTTCATTAAAGGTATTTTTTTAAATGATCATTAGATCAACCCTTGTTACTTTTGGGTTATGCAATCTCTTTAGTTATCTCCATCTTCCTAAGTACTATTCTAATTTAATTAATATAATTATTTATTTATTTTAATTAAATATATAACCTGTTTTATTTACCTTTATTCATTCAGTATAATAAATTTTTAATTTCCAATTATGATTCTCTCTTTTAAGTAAAACCAATTTAAGGGAATTTCTAAATTTCTTATTTCATGTGAAGTACTAAACTAATAAAATGTTTATAACCATGAATAGTTTACAAAAAAATATATCTTTTATAAAAAATCCTTCAGGTTATATTTTAGTTTAAATTGAAATAATAATCTCTCTCATTATTTAAAAGATCATTTACCAATTTCATAAAGAATCACCTAAGTGGTTTGTTTTTATTCTTGATTTTACAATCCAATTGTGAAATTCTTCTAAATTAGAAATCCATGTTCAAGAATAGAGATTCATTATTTAAATATTAATGTCCCATATTATTCAATTAATTCCACTATTGGGTATTCTTATGATATATAATTTGGTTATTCTTTATGATTATATTATACAACCATGATTATTTTCATGGGTTTTAACATTCTTATGATTTATATATAGTTTAATTTTCTATTTTGGAACACGTATTCATGTATATTTTATGAATATAAAGGTTTAACCATAATATCACTCTTATTAATTGGTTATATTCTTTTTCTCATGAGTTTCCTTGTTGTTTTATGGGAGGTTATCCTAAGAACACTATTTAATGTTATATTGGCAGTGAGCCTCATGTATACTTCATAGGTGGTTAGACTAAGCATGTTATTTTTTATTATCTTGGCTATGAGACATGAATTATTTCTATAATTTCATGTCTTATTGTTTCTACATATTATTTATTATATGTTGTTATAATATCATTCTCATATTTCATGTTTCCATAATTACAATCATTCTCTTTTCAAAATCTCATTATTCCTCATAACTAATATGTGTTATCTCACTATTGCAATTTAATTTATTTTAACCCTAAATAATAATTTTATATCACTCATTTCCTATGTTTCCATTCACTATGTTATGATGATGAGTATAACTTAAGATAAGTCTAGAAGGAGTCTTTGTGGATCAATTATGGAGAAATGTTCACGAATGTTGTAAAATAAATTTCTCATGTAACTAGTCTAAAAAGGAACTAAACCATTCATTATTGGGATTGTGGGAATATTTTTGAGATTTAATGTTTATCATATAGAAATTATATAAATAAATATATGTTTATCTCATTTTTATGTAGAGGGTACTGGCATAGACCACCCTATGTGAGGGGGTCTTGCTTTAGGATTTAGTTGTTTAGCTTCGTCGTGAGTGAGTGGGTATTAAAATGGACTACCCTTAGTGATTGGGTGTTAGCCTATGATGGGATTGTGGTACCCATCCCGTAAGTGATAGGGTATGGGTATATACTAGGTATGACATGGGTGAGGTTTCTTATGGACCCTACAGTAAGTAAGAGTGTAGTTTTCATTGATTGGGAAAAACCCTACCATGAGTTATAGTGTATGGGTTGAGATTTGTTGAAAATTGTGACTCCAAATTATGATGTTGGTTGAAAAAGGTAGATTATTAAAAAATGATAATATTATAAATTAAATTACCTTATGAATTAATAAATTCCTTATTAAGTATTTTAGTTATAGAATACACATACATTATTTTATATTTTTTATTTTGGATTATTTTAAAATATTTTCATAATTTGTATGTTATGATTAAAATACCACTAAAAATCATAATAATTGTTAATATAGTTGTTATATACTTAATTTAAATCTTATTATATATTAAGTTTTATAATAAAAAATAATGGACACAGAATGCAGAAACGATGACCTCGACCAGTACGATCGTACCATATGAATCCAATTTACCAGAGCTTCCAATAGAGATGTCATCACTATGATTTTAGATTTACCGATCCCAAGATAAGATTAAATAATTGAACTTCAATAAAAACATTTTATGGGAGAATTTCAGAGTTATAGTAATCACCTACAAAACCATGTTCACTGAAACACCCAAAAAAAGTACAAATATAACACAGCTTACCCATTGGGTGTACACTGGTGTAATCACGGGTTACGTATCCTGACCCTAGTAATGTGAATTTGAATATTAATTTTAATAAAATAATGAATATATTGAACTATTTTCATTATTAATTTTTGATTATATAATGTGTTCGATAAAAATTAGTTTCAGATTCAAAGAAAACAAAATCATACTTTTGGGAAATATATAGTTTCAATTAAAGAAATATTTTTTTATAAATTCAATAATTTTTTTAAAAAAAATATTTTCAATAAATTGCATTTTTAGATAATATTTATTTTAACACCACTTAATAAAGTCCCATGTATTTTTAATATGGGTATGAAAGTCTTTAATGTCATAAAAACTAGTATTTTTCAATAAATAAGAAATTTTATTTAAAAGTAAAAATTAAAATAATAGAAAAATTATTTTAGTAAAATAAATAATATTTTTGAAATCGGTACATCAAAGTTAACCAATGCTGACATTTTTGTAATTTTATGATATAGTCAAATTTTGGTGTAAAATTTAAATATTTTATAAATATATAGTATGTATTTTGACGTTATAATAGCCCAAAAGTGATGTAATATATACTATAAAAGGTATACATGACCAAAAAATATATATCCTTTTTTATATAATGTGTTTTTGAAGTTATTTGATTAATTTTACAAACCGTTAATGAATCTTCCAAAACCTATTTTATATTTTATTGTTTAAAAAACAATATTTTTATAAACATGACTCACTTACACACCATGGATAGTATTATTTTAAGTAGTTATGTTATTAACTTAACAAAATATTTGAAACCCCTCCACTTTTCCAAAAACCATGAGGGAATACTATGTGATGGTTTGTTTTCTGATTATTTTATCACATAGAGTCCAAAACTATGTTTACAAATTAATAAGGAATTGCCCTCTATTTTGGTATAAATACTCTCAAAACCACTTTTTCCACCTCACATAAACCACATTGAGAGTTAATTACCTCTACTTATTCCTCCTTAAATCCCCACCAATGTTTTCTCTAGCCCTTAATAAGCTCCCCATTCTTTTAGAATGACCCTATTAATGTAATGGAATCACTCCCTCTTCTTTTTAATTCATGTACATTCTTTTAATTAAGACCTTTTAATTTAAAATTTTTTATGTTGTAACTGTTTTTACTCATACATTTATTGTCCTTATAATTACAAAGTAATTATATACTACCTTTCACTCTCATTAAACCCTTCTATGATGGTTTATGTACACCTGTTATGTTGTATAAATAATCTTGTGATTTTCCATGACAAGCATTTGTGTTGTGAATACCCATACCAATTTCCACTCATGTTTGTTATACTAGATGTAACTATACATAATTTATTAGGTACATGTGTGTATGTAATAAAAAATACATAATCATGGTATTAAAATTGATGAATGAAATTTTATTTTGTATTATCAATGTGAAACACAAATTCATTTATACAATATGAACATGGTTTGTGGGATAAAAATTATATATCCCTCCAATGTATTGAGTAATGTTTTTTTCTCATGAGATCCCATGTATGGTGAATGATTGGTTAGCCAAAGAACACTATGTTATTATGTATTGGTAGTTATCCTTGATTTATTCAAATGATATCATATTTGAAGTTGATTCCACATTCCCATAACGCCTTGATATTATCATAATATATCACTCTCTGTTGTTCAGGATTATGATTATCACTTTTTTATTTCACAAATTATTCCCCTTGACACACATTAATTTTTTTACATCATTGTATTATTTTATTATTCCAATAATATGCTTTATATCTCATCCATTTCTTATTTACATCACTAGGTTGTCAATTTTAGTTTTAAAATATATATGGAATTTAAGGTAATGTTATAGATTTTTTTTAAAAACACTATATCATTGTTCCAATTCATTGTGTTATATATCTTATTACCCAAATTCACTAGGCCTCATGATATATTGGAATAGTACTTCATGTATCTCTATGTAATAAATCGTGAAATTAAGTGTATAAAATTTATGGACTGTCATAGTTGGTATCAAAGAAAGATATATTTATATTTAGGGATTTGGGTTAAAAATCCTTAGTCAAAACCATAGGGATAAGACTAAATAGACGAAAACAACCCAAAATTTTAGTAAATTATAGATAGTGTGGTTTCCAAAAAATAAAACCCTTTTCTAGATACTACAAGTTGATGTGACCATGGAATATATTTAACTAGTGGTAATAATGATGAAAAGGATCATTAGGTATTAACTTGACCTATACCAAGTGAATTACAGTCTTGAATTATTACAAACCTAATCATAAACTCCTAGGGGCTATGATTTGGTAAATTCACAATCTATTTATGAAATATTATGAAGGGATCAAAAAACCATATGAAATTTCATTCTAGGAAAGAAGTCATGAATACTTTAGATTGAAACCCAGAAATTCATAGGTTAAGGAATACATGAAATTAATGTGTTATCCCATAAATTTTCATATTTTACCTTTTATATGATTTACATTATCAAAATTTACATCACTAATTTTTCCTATATTTTAGTCAATGGCTATAAATATGAGTAATCGAGTCAACAACCAAATGTTATGGGAAATGTGATGAATTACCAAATGAGATTCCCAACCCAATAGGAGAATATGTTGAGAGATTCACGAAAATTCTTAAACATTGGAATCCTATTTTTGAATATGAACTTGAAATAGGAGGAACACACACATCCCCCTAAGAAATATAATGTTTTAATTGAGAAATTTATATGAAAGAAGCCTCCAAAATTCAGTGGATCTTTTTATCCCTTATTTTTATAACAATGGATAAACTCTAAGTTAATGAGATAATCTATACTTCAATGCTTTGTCCAATAGAAGGTCATGTTCACTATTTATCTCATGGAGGGATAAGATTATCAATGGTGGAATATGATCATGAATATAATTCCCAAATAATAAATTGAATTTCTGGAATGTAAATAATTTAAGAGTAAGTTTTTTAATAAATATATTCCTTACACAGTCTGACTTAAAATGTAGAGGGAGTTCGTTCACCACAAGAAAAGGGACGTTGAATCCTTTAGGGTGTGTGAATAAAACCTCACAAGACTTTCATGATACACCTCTATATTTTTCATTGACCCCAAATGTAAAGTTTACCACTTCGATAGTGGTATAAATCCAAATCTACAAAAAGACTTTGAAATTTGAGACTTTGATACCTATAAGGAAATTTTCTAATGTGCCCTCAAAGTCAATGTGGAGATCAGGGAATTTCAAGGGTCTCATAGGACTAGATATAAGAATCATATAATGGAGTTTAATTTATGTGATTTAAGGAGAAATATCATAGTGTTAAGAAATTATAACATTCCACTTGTCAAAAGAGTCTGAAGAATTATCCTTGTCTTTTTTTGAAGGGGACATGGAAATATTTTAGTTTTGGTAAGGAGGGTCACCTAGCTAGTAGGAATCAATTAGATAAACTAGGTAATGTGATATAAAAATGGAATTTTATATTCTACCCTTATCCCATTTTCTAATGTTTCAAGTGAAAGTTAAAATAAAACTATAATGACCAACACACTAAGTTAAGGGTTATCGAAGAAAACCGATGACAAAAACCTCTAAGGAATGAAGGTAAGGGCTGGGAATATGTTATCAAAATCACTTAGGTGGATGCCAATAATGAATTTTTTGATTGTTATTAAATTTTATCATTGACGAATTGAAAATATAATACTTGATTCAACTTATACATATTCTTTCAGGTTATTAAAGTATAGTAGAATTATTCAAAAACCACCTCCAAACATAGAATTTTTTTATCTATAAAAATTATAAATGGCTTAATTATTGGTACCAAGTATATAGATCCTCCCATTTTAATATTTTTTGGATGAATTTTACAACAAACCTTGGGATACTACCTTTAAATGGAATTAAATTCTATTCTAGGTATGGATTGGCTTTCATTGTATTGAGCTAACATAAATTATCAGGAGTAGGAAACTGTATCACCCATTTTTTTAGGTACATTTCCCTTTAAATATTTATTTTCAAGTCAAATAATACATGGATTGAATTTTAGATTTTTCATGAGATATTTTTATTGTTTTTTAGGGGTTTTGTGAAGTGAAATGTTATAGAATAGTTAGGGGAAACTATAAATCATCTCTAAGAAACCATATAAGAGGTTCTGGGTAGGTGAACGATTGGTTCATGGTTTTTCCAAACCATTTGCATTCCAGGTGAAACCATGTGATTAGACAGAATGGGATAATCATTTCTAGAACAAATTTTTTCAAACATTTTAAACCAATCATATGATAAGATGTTTTGGATATAGTAGAATCATACGGTTTGTGAAACAATTTCCAAACTATATGGCATAAATGTGAGACTCCATGGTAGATGTTAAGAAGTATGCTCATGGTTGGCACACAATTTTACAAATCATGCATCCTAACCATGTGAAATGTATTAAATTTTCCAAAAATTTGATTTTATCTTGGATATTACCGCAAAACCTATATATATTCATCTACTCTATTAGGCTCTTGAACCAATTTCCTCTCTTAGGAATTCATAGAAATTCCCTCTGATTTGGAAGGAGGATCTGATAAATAAATGTGAATTTATTCTTTATAATTTATGGTACTTTCATGGTATTTATATTTATTTATATTATCATCCCCTATATTATTGAAAAATATATCTAATCTATTATGGATAGATATATATTCTATTTTGTGTATTTTTATGGGTTATTGCTGGGATATAATGAAGGGAAAATGTTTTGATGTAGAATCTAGTGGGTTCATGTGCCTTTTTTCATTTCATTAACCACTATGAGGTAGGTGAATTAACTCCCACACTATATGTTCATGAACATAAAGGGTTGGTTTTTAAATCACATTCTCCTGTTTTTTTAAATACTTTATTGGTTTTAGTACTTAAATATGCGGTTTTGAAATAATTACCATAAGGTGTTTACTAAATTATTTAAAATAAAATGGGTTTTAATGAGATAGTTTTTTTTAACTTGGAATGTTTGGATGGAATGAGTTCAAGAAATTTCATTGTATCTCCTTGTTGGTTCGGACTTGTTTCTGGTTTAAAAGTAGAACGCGGTAGATTTTATCGGTTGATGACTTGGTGATGGGATGGGTAACTGATCATGAGTTTTGGGAATTTCAGTGGGAATTGATGGGTGTGTATGTTGTAGAATGATTATGCCCAGTAATAATGTTTCTGGTTTTAGAATCACATTTAGTTTATTTATTTTATAAATTTTTAAAACCTCTTATACTTATATATTGTTGTAAATATAAGTCTGATCTTACTTGTTCTTGGTCCTATTGGCATATTTTGGGAGTTATTTGGGGTTAACATTATAATATTTATACTCAACCCCTAAATGTGGAATTTGGTGCATTTTTATATGTTTTGTACTGATATACATGTAAAGTCAAGGTGTATTAATTATCTTGTTATTTATCATGATGTAGGGGGCATGGTACTTGGAGTCTGACTTTAGATATTTTTTTGGGTGATTCCTTATCAGTGTTGTTGAGTTTGATTTTCCTTATTATGTTAGTGTTATATGTTTTTATTTCATCCACTACTATAATATTACATTATGGTTTGGTATGTATTGTATCTCCTTACATGAATCATATATTATTGTTTTATTTGATTTGTATTCATCTAGTTGCTTTAATCAAATGTAAAATTATCCCCCAATGATCTTGTATTCCCTTGGAACTTATTTCTAGCCTTTGGTGTCCTGGGGACATCACTTAATGTCATTATCACCTTTTCCTCTTCCCATGTGAATGGGTGAGAGGTCGAATTTTACAAATGGTATCATTCATGGTCATTTCATCATATTTGGATGGTAAAAATTAGATAGAATGAAGGAAAATGAAATTTATACCATTAAAAGATATATCTATCCTTTTTATAATGAACTTTATGTTACCAGGGTCTTCTGGGTACACAAATTGTTCTAATATACTTATATACACCTTTTAATCTCATCACGGTGGGTTTTTATAATTAATATAGAATATCATGCATTAATAATGAGAATTACCACTAGGAAAATATTGTTCATAATGTGTTTAATTTCTTTTCATAATTAGTAAGGATTATTGTTTCTTTTTGTGATTTATAAATATCATGCCTTCTTATTGGAAAATTTTATTGGGTTTTTATATTCTTTTCTATCCTATTTAGAGAATGGAACAAGTTCAATGACTAAGTACCCACCCAAGGAAGATGCTGAGATTATTTTTCAACCTAATCCACAAGTAAATCATCATATTATCCAGAACATAGCTTAATAATTTCATGTCAAGGTACGGGAAAATAATAATCCACATCCACACCAAGAAAATTAATCCATGGACTTTCATAAAATAAATCTGTAGATTTTTTAGGAGATTCTACCCTAGAAAAAATGAGGCATGGATAGGAAGGATAAATCAAAAATTTTATTTCATTGGAACATCGGAGGAAAATAAAGTGAATCTTGAGTTTTATATGACAAAGTATATTTCTAGGAAGTGGTGGGATAATATTTTCTAGACCAAATTGGACAGGGACCTCACATGGTCAAGATTTGATGTTTTGTTTAATAGAAAATATTATCCTCACTCCTTCAAGATCACAAGGATGATAATATTTATTTTCCCCAAAGATGTAAAATCTATCTATGATGGAGTATGAAACACATTTTATGAAGTTGGTTTGTTTTTATCTTAAATTTTCCACTAGTGATAACTTGAATATGAGGTTCTATGTGGAAGATTTTATACTAATATACAATCTAGGTTGGTTTTATTATATATTAAAAACTATATAGAGATGGTGAACATGGTGACTATAACAGAAAAGGATATCTTGGGAACCTACACTAGCAGAAACAATTTTACCTATACCAGTAAAAGTGGGAACTCTGATATGGTAAAAAATTAGAAGAGGGAAATTTAATCTCAATAGAGTAAAGAATTAGAGAACTAGTTGGTTGGTTCATTATCCTTTCCAAATACCTAAAATTTTTATTTAGGATGTTATTAATGTGGATCTTATGAGCATATCAAGTAGGAATGAAAAATTACTTTGGGGGAATTCCATAATTGTGGCAATTTGGGACATCTAAAATGTTATTGTATTGAGAATATAAGGATAACTAATTAAAATGTATTGAGAATTTTCCAAGATCCTTATGGTCATATTGGTTGATTGAGATGAAATGGTATTCACCCATAGAACTGAGTGACTCAATGTGATTCTAATATTACACCAACATCATAGCAGTCATCACAGCTATCGTATAAAAATGAATAATTTCCAGACACACCTAATAATTAGTTTTATGGTGTTTAGAATATGATCATGGACGATAAATTAGGCGCTTAATTGGTGTTAGTTACTATTATATTCCACCCAAATCTCATGCAATATTTATTTAATAATTGTGGGTCATGCTTTTTTATTTACGCTCATGTTGTGTATTATATGTGATTTCATTCAAGAAACATCAGACACCTCTCAACCAATGAGTGTGTTGAGACTTTAAGTGTACATCATGTTATATATATATCAATGAGGATTATTTATTTGGGATTTATCTATTCTTGAAATTGATATATTTGAAATAATTTTGGGAATGGATTGGTTGAAATCTATTAAGGATCACATTGACTGTTGTAACACCCCAATCGTTCCGGATACGATTCTCTTTCAATAATGCAATAGCTTGCATTGTACACAAGTTCGAGATTCTAATACACCGCGACCAATCAAAGTAGCAGTTATGAATAGTAATACAAACTTTTTGAAATTATATAAATTTTATATTTCAAAATGGATTTTATTTTTGTATTTGGAATATCGAAATTATCCTATGTTGAATTTTTTGTAATTTTTTGAGAACTTTCAATTTTCTATGAATAGTGAAAAAATACTTAAAAACAACATTTATAATAAAAATAATTTATAGTGATAAATTATACTATTGAGTGGTTTTAAAGTATAATTAGAATATATATTTACCATTTTATCCAATTGTGTTAAGTATAATTAATTTCACTTTGAAATTGGACATAAACAATTGCCAATCTTTTGATATATATTGTTTATTAAAAACAAGCTATTTGTTGTGACAGTGGGAATTAATTATAAAATTAATTTATGAAACTTATATGTTTCTAATTTCATAAAATAGACATCATTTTTTAATTCAGCATATCAATTATAGATTAGGGTGAAATTTTGGAATTGTTCTGAAAAACTTCAATTTTTGATGAATAGTGAAACCACTAAGTGGTTGTTAAAAAACTGATTTTTCGTTTAAATGAATAATTACCACTTCTGTGATTTGATTTTCAAAAATACGACATACATGGTTGTCAGTAGGAAGTAAAATGTTGTTCAATGGGATTAAAATAATTTTTTGGTGAATAGTAAGTTTTAAGTTTAATTAATCGCGATTAAAGGTAATTAATGAAATTTAAGGTAAAAATGATATTATAAAAATATGAAAATACCTTTACACTTGTCCTACCCCTATTTTATGAGTCATGTCCGACCAATACAATCCATGGGTCAACTTGGGGACCCCATGGAGCCACATTGGTAGAAAAATGACATTAAAAACTTTTTATTTAATGTTAAAATAAAAATATCACAAACATGAGTTGTTTTACTAAAACAATTTTTAAATGGGGTTATAGAAGTCATATTTTTTACTATAAGTATTAATTAGAAAGATAAAGATATTTCCTACATCATGATAATTTTTTTTATAATTTTTAGACATTAAATACATTAAATTATTTATGACACCATGATGATGCAGTGATTACCTCATTAATTAACGATTTAAATAAAATAAAAAGATAATGTAAACTATAAGACTTAAACATGTAAAAAAACCTATTTTATGAGTATATTTCAAACCATTATCTCCTTATCCTCGAAATATATAAGTGTGGGACCTTTAAAATCCCAAACTCATTATATAATAAAGTAACATTTCATGACTTTCCAAGAGTGTCCCTCCTCTCCTCTTATAAAAGGCCCCCACCACTACCACCTTACTCACACCATCAAAGAATTTTGGCTCGGCCAACCTCTACCAAATACTCTCTCAACATTCCTATATTACTCCTAGAAGCCTCACTTTGGGAAGAATTCTTCCCAAGTAAACCTTTGGCTCAAATCAAAAAAAGAGTTACCGGATTTTAAGGTAATGTCTTCTCTTATGTTATTTTGTATTATTTTGCTTCTCCAACCCCTTAAACTCTTTTTATTACTTTATTTTGTAACAACAAAAGTATATTAAATATACTATGATTTTTTTATAAGAACGACTCTAGATACACTTACACACACCTACATCTAATGGTTAAAGAACATATTGTTTCTCTGGATGGCGAATTTCCGCCTCACGAAACGATGATTGTTCGACACTCATATAACACCTTAAATGGTGTCCATTAAGATGTCACTATATTTATATATGATATATAATATGTTTATGTTTTATATAAGCTTCTGTATTTTTCATTTATGGCATACCTTTATGGTTTCCATTATGGGTAAAGTTGATATCTTCATTTTAGGAAGTGCGGACTACAGCCCCCTCAAAGTGATTTGAATCGTTAATGCCATATGTGGGATGTAGAAAGGAAGGATTAAATGTTATTATATATTATATTATACTGGAATTATATTATAACTTTATATAATTATAATTCCATTCCATAAAATACGAAATAGAAATGAACGTAGCGTTCATGCGTACGTACGGCTTACCGTCTCCATGAACGGTGCATTTCATTTCTTACCTCTAAATGTTATGTAATATTATAAATGAATTTATATAATGGATATATATAATATATATGATATCTAAATCATGAATATAATTCTGGATATAATGGATATTTTACCACATGAACAACTTCTAATTATAAGATGTTTATTTTTGACTCGAGTACCAAAGATTGACAAAACGGCCATTATTAACTTAAATGTCTACATAATTTTCTTAACATTGTAATAAGTGAGATAAAAGGGATAATGAACTTGAAAAAGGATCTTAAGGAAGTATATATTAACTATAGTTTATTATTCAGGAGATTAAAGAACGGTTGAGTGATGTCGGACACGAGGTAAGGGAACTTCTTAGCCCAATTTCCATTCTTTGGGTTAATCTCCTACTTTAAAATTATGTCATGATATTATTATGTCTTATCATGTATTTATACTTTCTTTATGTTTACATATATTGAATACACATAATAGATCTATTTTATTTAAAAAATGATATTTTTAAGGGACCTTCTTAACCCAATTTCCATTCTTTGGTTTAATCTCCTACATTAAAATTATTTCGTGATATTATTATGTCATATCTTGTATTTGTACTTTCATTATGTGTACTTATAGTGAATCACATAATAGATCTATTTTATTTTAAAAATTATCTTTGTAAGGATTTCGTCTCAAACTCCTTTCATTGAGGCATATTTGGTTTTATACACAACTTTCATTTATACGGTGTATAAACCCCTTTGACTTTTACTTTTATTCAAAATGAATCTTTTTATACGAAGTGTTTTTACTAAACGACAGAAGGAATGTATTTTATTACATATGTGGTGACAACAACTTCTCTGCCACCGTGACTATTATTTGAGTTTCGGCTTCCTCTATAAGCCATTACATTTTTTAAAAGAAAAATAAATACCATGTTTTACTGTTCTTTTATTTTGGTATTGAAAATGGTTTTGATAATGTTTTTACTATATCAATGTGTTGTATTGATATCTTGTGATTGAAGTGTGGAAATATTATGTTTCCTTTATGAATGTTTTATGTGATATGATTATGTTATGGTCTATGATATGTTTAAACCTGTTCATATGAGGAATGCATTGGACTTAATAAGTGATGGGTGGATCCCGCTATAGCTTCTCGATGCATCGGCAGGTCTCATGAGACAAACTAGTGTCTTGGCACGTGGCCTTGACAAAATCTTATTTGTAGTCTTAACACGAGGTCGTGGCTACGTGGTTATGATAGTCTGGCATTATGCATTCCATAATTATGAAAGTGGTTATTGATATTGCATGTATTTATTCGACCAGTAGAATATCCATGTGAAGAATTAAATGGAATTATCTCATTTTACTTTTTCCATATTATGTTGAAGTTCAAGTTTAAAAGGCTTTTGTTTTAGTTATACATTACCTTAAATGTTTATGTTTATTTATGAATGCTTCCGCTATATTTTTATCCTTACTGAGCATCTGAGCTCAACCCTTCCAATGTTTTAATTTTTCTAGGATTTGAAGAAGTATATTATGAATTACCTGCAGGGATAGTATGAGGGTATATGAAGACAAGATGTTGTTGTAGTTTTGTTTTACTTTATGATGTAATGTAAGACTTATGAATGTATCTAGTGTTTTCAAGACTACTAAACTAATCGTTCTTTCGAGACTTGATCTTTTGTGATCATGACAATGTTACACAATAATGCACCGACTCTAGGTAACTGTGGTCGGGGTGTTACAGTTGGTATCAGAGGCAGTTTATTACTAATCTTGGAAGCTAGATTTAGATAAACTCTGATTAGAACACATAGACCGAAGATAAAATTTGAGGATTAGTATAAAAGAACTTCATAGATTTTTGGTATTATAATTATTTTGTATGTTTTTTGAGAAATACATCCATGTCTGGATATGAGCAGGTAGAGGCGGCTCTGGCACAGATGTACCTAGGGGTAAAACCGAAAAACACCGCTTTGAGCTATACTCGAACGGGAACTGGTGCACGAAAACGGGCCTTGCTGCACTCTTGGTTACGACACTCCTGGGGGATATGCTTAGGATAAATATCATTTTATTTACAAACCATTATGAAGGGATTATGAGAATATACCTCCTCAAAGAATTCATTTTTATGATTACGGATTATATCCATAAATAGTTCAATTTATGTTAAGTGTATTACAAGTATGGAATTATGTGTCCTAATTCTTAAACTAATCTATTTTATGCCATTGTTTAGAAATGGGGCCCAGTGGGAGGAATGGAAAATGTATCAATGCACGCACTCCGTGTAGGGATTGCCCTCCTGCTCAAGATAATTATTGTGGAGCTGGAGATACAACTGGTTCTAATCAACTTATTACCATACTGGGACAACTCACTCAGGTTATGAATAATGACCTTACTCGTATAGAGAACCCTGATTCGCAATGTGTAGGATCCATGTTAGATCACTTCATGAGGCAATAACCACCAAAATTTAATGGGGGTGAAAATCCATTAGTATCTGAGCAATGGATAAACTCCTTCAAGAAAATATTCCATGCCTTGGGGAGTAGTGAAAGGGAAAAGGTTATCATGGCAGTTTACCACCTCACTGGAGATGCTGATCAATGGTGGTCATTGATTCAAAACACAAAGGAATATGATGAAGTATCGAATATGGAATAGAGGGAGTTCAAAGGGATTTTATTAGAAAAATACCTTCTTCGGGACCATCGAGCAGATATGAAAAGGCAATTTCTGAGTCTGAGACAAAAGGAGGATGAGAATGTCGCAAAGTATGAGGACAACTTTACAAGGTTAGCAAGGCATGCAGCAGATTATATAAGTAACCCAACAGGTAAGATTGATTGTTTCATTGATGGGTTAAAACCATTTCTCTTTCGATCATTAGTATCACAATATTTCACAACATATGAATATATAGTATTGTGTGCTATCAAGACAGAAAAGGAATTCTCAAAGTCTTATGACAACAAAGTAAAGCAAGAGAAGAAGAGAACGGTGGAACAAGAGACAGATAAATGGAAAAAGGGAAAGAAGTATTTTCCATTATGCGATTATTTTGGGAAGAATCACCCTGGTACTTTCTTAAAAGGAATGGGAGTTTGTTATAAATGTGGAGAAAAATGTCACCAGGCTCGTGATTGCAAGGGAAAGAAAGAGGCTATCAATGTTGAATGCTACAATTGTATTGAAATGGGGCATTATGCAAATGAATGTCCTAATCATCAGGGAAACATACCTTAGAAAAGGCCAAGGGATCAAGGACAATCTTATGTTGTTACTACAGTTGAAGTGGAATAATTAATGTATTGGTGATTTTGGACTCAAGGATTATATTCTGGTTATAAGAATAATGTGATATATATAAGGATTGTACTATAGTACTTGTTTTTTTCATTAAGGTTTTAATATGATGAAGGTAATTATATTTTTAGTATGTGACAATAAGAGAAACATTAATTTATTCGCGGAATTTGATGTTACAATTGATTTTGGAATTTAGAGACCTTTTAGAGAAATTCTGGACAATGGTATTTTGGATAACTATAAAGGTTTCAATTAATTAAGTTGAACTTTGGATAGTATTGTTTAAGGTTAAAATATTTCTGAAGATTATTTTTGGAATATTATAATACTATACTTTTAGGAAAAGGATAACCTACAGGTCGGGGGATAACCTGTCGCGTCGGACAAAGCTGCAGGAATCGAACCCACAACCATAGTGCGACATGCCTTTATTACCTACCACTAGCCTACAAGAAGTCCCTGGTTATTACAAAATAGTTTTCCTAATCTAAATGGTATGTGGTAATATTTCGAACCTTATACGATTAGGATAAATATAATATTTTTGAGTTCTATTATCTTTTTGAGTGAAAGATGGGTTTGTGGTAAAAATTTATTTCCTTACGTTCTTAGTAAATCTCTTAAATAAATTCCTCAACTTTATGAAAGGTATCTTAAAACAAAAACGTTGTTGGTTAACTTTTCCAACTGGGGATTCAATGGCCATTGAACCAATCACATGTTTGTGATTTTATTGTAGTTAACTTTCTCTTAATCCTGTTTCATATGACTCTCCATCAGACCTTGATGGTTTGTTTTTCCTCCATATCGATATTTTCATATAATTCTAGTATGGGATATCTCGGGTGACCTTTGTACTTATCTTTCCTTCTTTTAATGTTATATTTTTATTTACCTTATTTCCAATGTGGGTTTTTAACAAAGGTATTTTCTATTTTCAACCTTTTATTTTCTAAGAACAATTTCAAATTCTGAGGACTCAATTTATTGAAGGAGGGGAGAATGTAACACCCCAAGCTTTCATGATACGATTCTCTTTCAATAACGAAATAGCTTGCATTGTACGCAAGTTCGAGATTCTAACACACCGCGACCAATCAAAGTAGTAGTTATGAATAGTAATACCCACTTTTTGAAATTATATAAATTTTATATTTTAAAATTTTCTTTATTTTCGTATTTGGAATATCGAAATTATCCTAAGTTGAATTTTTTGTAATTTTCTGAGAACTTCCAATTTTCTATGAATAGTGAAAAATACTTAAAAAAACTTTTTTAATCAAAATAATTTATAGTGATAAATTAAACTGTTGAGAGGTTTTAATGTATAATTCGAATATATTTTTACTATTTTATCCAATTGTGTTCATTAGAATTAATTTCACTTTGTAATTGGATATAAACAATTGTCAATCTTTTGATATATATTGTTTCTTAAAAACACGCTATTTGTTGTGACAACGGGAATTAATTATAAAATTAATTAATTCAACATATATTTTTGTAATTTCATAAAATAGACATCATTTTTGAATTCGGAATATCAATTATAGTTTAGGGTGAAATTTTGGCATTGTTCTGAAAAACATCAATTTTTTATGAATAGTGAAACCACTAAGTGGTAGTTAAAAACTGATTTTTCGTTTAAATGAAACATTACCACTTCTGTGATTTGATTTTAAAAAATCCGACATACATGGTTGTCATTATGAAGTAAAATTTGGTTCAATGGGATTAAAATAATTTTTTTGGTGAATAGTAACTTTTATGTTTAATGAATCGCGATTAAAGGTAATTAGTGAAATTTAAGGTAAAAATGATATTATAAAAATGTGAAAATACCTTTACACATGTCCTACCCATATTGGATGAGTCATGTCCGACCAATACAATCCATGGGTCAACTTGGGGACCCCATGGAGCCACTTTGGTAGGAAAATTACATTAACAACTTTTTATTTAATGTTAAAATAAAAATGTCAGAAACATGAGTTGTTTTACTAAAACAATTTTTAAATGGGGTTATACAAGTCATATTTTGGACTATTAATATTAATTAGAGAGCTAAAAATATTTCCTACATCATGATAATTTTTTTTATAATTTTTATACATTAAATAAATTAAATTATTTATGACACCATGATGATGATGTAGTGATTACCTCATTAATTAACGATTTAAATAAAATAAAAGGTTAACGTAAAATATAAGACTTACACTTGTCAAAAACCTATTGGATTAGTATATTTCGAACCCTTATCACCTTATCCTAGAAATATATAAGTGTTGGACCTTTAAAATCCGAAACTCATTATATAATAAAGTAACATTTCATGACTTTCCAAGAGTGTCCCTCCTCTCCTCTTATAAAAGGCCCCCACCACTACCACCTTACTCACACCTTCAAATCCTTTTGACTAGTCCAACCTCTGCCCAAATACTCTCTAAACTTTTATATTTTACTCCTAGAAGCCTCACTTTGGGCATAATTCTTCCCAAGGAAGCCTTTGGCTCAAATCAAAAATAGAGTTACCCGATTTTATGGTAATGTCTTCTCTTATGTTATTTTGTTTTATTTTGCTTCTCCATCCCCTTAAACTATTTTTATTCCTTTATTTTGTAACAACACCAGTATCTTCAATATTCTATGATGTTGTTATAAAACAGATTCTAGTTACACTTACACACACCTACATCTAAGTCTACTAAACTAATTGGTCTTTTGAGACATGATCTTTTGTGATCATGCCAATGTTACGCAACAATGCACCGACTCAGGGTAACTGGGGTCAGGGCATTACAGCTGTTATGCCCGAAGGGTTAGTTTCACATATTTATATGGTGTTAAGAATCTCTTTAAATGGCATTATGATGTAAATAAAATTAGAATATGTCCTTTATTACCTATGTTTAGGTCTATCTATTAGGAGTTCGAAATAATTACATTGGATACTATTGGTCTAATCAAACCAATGTATTTTTCAATCATCATGGATCAATTTCTGGATGTATTCTTTGATAATTTATGTGTTTTTCTAGTAGAAAGGTATTTGTAATTTATGATTGATCTTTTTCTAAGGACCATCCCTATCTCACTATCGTCCTATATGATGGAACCAACTAAATTAATGGAAATTATGGTTCAAATAAGAAATTGGAAAAGGGGATTCCTTCAATACAGTATCTCTCCATGGATGCCTCTAGTTTTTTTTCATGAAAGGGATATAACTCTTAATCATTATGTAGATTATAATAATATAAACTAGGTTAAAGAAATAATCAACATCCTCTTCCACAAATTAATGATCTATTTTATCAACTTAGGGAAGTCAAATGGTGTCTAAGACTAATTTACTATTAGGGTATCACCAAATTTGAGTTCAAAAAAGGAAATTATGCAGACCTCTTTATGAAGTCATTTTTCCATTATGATTATGTATTTATTCCCCTTAGTATTATGAATACAGTATATTATTTTAATAAATTAATGATTCATATATTTTAAAGCTATCCTTACTCCTTTTTTGAGGTATTTGTTGATTAAAATATGTTGTATTCAAATACTATTGATGATCATGAGCAACACATTCGAATATTGTTGGGTATCTTGTGTGAAAATTGCCTTTATGTTAATCATTTTAAGTGTGATTTTTAGATACAAGAGTTATGTTCCATAACAAATTATTTTCTAAAAATGAGTCTCAATAGATTATTTAAAGGTGAAATATGTGATATCTTAGAAACCACTAAAGAACATATTTGAGATACACAGTTTCCTTGAATTAGTAGGGTGTTACTAATGATTTATTGGTCAATTTTCATGAATTTCATCTCTGATGATATCTTTAACAAGGAAATTCATTCCTTTCTAATGGAGTGATTAGTTCCAAAATTCTTTTCAATAAATTAAGTTTTGGCTTATATGATCTCTTATTCTTATGTTTCTAAAGTTATTATGATGCTACATAGTCTATTGTAATGGGTCTAGATCTTGTTTGGGATGTTATCTTGTGTAGGTAAATCATGTTGTAACATATAAGTCATTATAGTTATAGGTGTATGAGAAGAATTATTGAACACATGATTTGAATTTAGCTACTATAGTCCTTATCTTGATAAATAGGAATCATTATATCATTGGTGAGAAGTTAACAGTGTTCATGGATCATAAAACCTTGAAATGCATCTTCTCATAGAGTGATTTATATCTAAGGAAATTAATATGGATGGAATACCTCAACATGTTTGACTTTGACTTTATGTATATACTGAGAAAAGGAAATTATATTATATATACATTTATTTGGAAGATATATAATAAGTTTTCTAAAGAGTCTTCTGATCATTGGAAGTTGGTTATGGTTATAGATGATATGCATCTGGATTGTGTTAAGAATGATTATGATTTGGTTTTATTTTAAGTTTAATTAATTCTGGATTTTATTGAGAAATTTAATAATTCTTATGCATCCTACCCTAAATGCATAACCATGAGGTTGCAAAAAAATGTTTGGGATACCATTAAGAGATGGATTCTACATAACATATCTATATTGAATTTTATATTTTGGATTGTGGTTCTTTTTAATTATTTGGAATAACACCTTTCTTCCTACTAGCATAAGATATCAGTGGTTCATCCTAAAATTTATAATATTTAGAAGGCTATGAGAGATCAATTCTTATGGGATGGCTTGAAAATGAGGGCGGTGTAGTTTCTCTCAAGATGCCTCACTTGTCACCAAGTCATGGGGGACCACAAAAATCTTTCTTGAATGTTTAAGTAGTAAACCATTTACTTATGGAAATGGGAAAAAACAGATATATATTTTTATCATAGTTCTTAGAGTAATGGTTAAAAAACATGATTCCATATGGCTGGTTGTTGATTAGTTTTCAAATTTTACTAACACCATCCTTATATGTGAATTCAATATAGTGTAAGATATTTCGAAACTCTATATTTGGGTTGTTTTATAGTTATGTGACATAAAAGATTCAATTTTTTCTAGGTAGGACCCCGTTTTTATTTCTCAGTTTTATAAATGCTTTCCCCAAGCTCTTCGAGCCTATTTTACCATTAGAAAAACTTATTATCCTCAAATGGATGAAAATCATGAACAAATGATTCAAATATTGGTAGACATTATTAGATATCACATTATGGATTTTTCTGTCCCATGGAAGGATCATATAACATTAGTAGATCTCTCATACAATAATAGTTTTTAGGTTTCAAAACATATGAATCATTTCAAGGATTTTTATGTCCATCCTTGTCCTTATCCACTTTTTTGGGTGGAAATTGGTGATATATCATATCAAACCTATCCTTATGCGTGATAAAACAAAGAATATTTAGATGATAGGAAAGTTAATGGTGGGGTATCATAGCCATTATAAATCATATGTAGATTATTGGTGTCATCCATTATCGCTTGGTGTGGGTGATTATTTTTTCTTGAAAATATCTCTAAGACTAGGGCATTGTAATTTGGATAAACATGGTAAATTTTCACCTATATATGTTATACCCTTTTAGATACTTGAATTAATTGGTGATGTGTCTTATCAGATGTATTTACCACCAATATTAATCTTTTTTGACAATGTATTTCATATATCTCAATTTCGAAAGTAGGAACAAGATCTTAACCATGTTATTTGAGGGAACCATGTTGATATTGAGCCCAATGATATGTTGATTCATGTGTTGATAAATATTTTTGATAGACATGATAATATTTTATAGGAAAATAGTTTCAATTTGGTATGAGTCTTATAGTAGCACGGTCAGCTTTAGAAAGAAACTTGGGAATATGAGAAGGAATTACTGAAATAGTGGATCAGGATCTTCCAAAAAACATCAATCTCAAGAATTTGAAGGATAGAAATATCAATCAGGGGGATAATTTAACACCCATATTTCCTGGTACATTTCACTTTATCTATTTATTTTAAATTTATATAATACTTGGGTAGGGTTTTATATATGTTAGGATGGTTTTAGAGTGTTTTGGAAACATTTTTGGGGGTTCAATATTAGGGGAAACCATAAAAGTTCTCCAGGAAACTATGAAAGTGGTTCTAAGAAGGAGCACAGTTAGTTAAAGGTTTTTCAAAACTATAAAAAATCTAACTGAAAACATGTTAGTGGATATAGTGGTAGAAACACAGTTGGTGCATGATTTTTGAAACGGTGCAAACCAATTCTGAGAGGGGATGGTTTGGAGACATTTTCATTTCATGGTTGGCACATGGTGTACCTAAATTTGTATCATAATAATGTGAATTCATGGGATATTTTCAATATAAAACACATGGTTGGTGCATAGTTTGATAAAATGTATAGTCTAACCATTTAATGTGTATTAAATGATTTGAAAAATAAATTTCTCCTTGGATTTTACCCCTGAGGCTCACATTTTTTCTCTTATATTATACACATGAAATCCTATCATCTCTTACAAATATTTCATAATATCCATTTATATAAAAAATGTTATTAATGAATCAATGTGAATTGGATCTCTACAATTGATGTAAAGTCCTCACTCTTTCCGTTTATCTCCAGACCTTCTCATCTCATCTCTCATAGATCCATAGATCTAATCTATAATAGATTGATCTATATTTTATGATGTATATTTTGACGATATATTTTTATGATCTAATAAAGGGAATAAGTTTCAAATCAAACTATAGAGGTTTCATGTTTTGGCCCCCATTTCTTCAATTGTTGTGGGGTTTGTTTCTTCACTACCACATTACTCATTCTAGATCTTCATGATCCTTAAATTACTTTATATTTTTTTATTAGAAATAATATCTTGGTTTTAGTATCTAAATATTTGGTTTTGAAATGATGCACATAAGGTGATTGAAAATTTTCTTAAAATATAATGGTTTACCATGAAATAGTTTTTATTTATAACATGGAATGTGTGGTTGGAGTGAGTTCATGAAATTTCATTATGTTATGTTGTTGGTTCAAACTAGGGGTTAGCGAAAAGGTATAATTTTTTAGATTTTATCATGTAATGAATTTGTGATGGTAAGGGTCATCGGTCATGAATATTGGGATTTTTATTGGTAATACATGGGTGTGAGAGTTGTGGAATGATGGTTTCAAGTATTAATGGTTGTTCTTTTAGAAGCATATTTAATTACCTTTTTTTATATATGTTTAAAATTACATCTAATTATATATTTCTATTAATATAAATATGATATAGCTTGTTCTTGTTCTTGGTGTTGTGTGTTGGGAAGTCTCTTGGAATTAAGAAATAAGTTTTATACTCACCCCCTACTTGGGAATTTAGGTGAATTTGTAGGGGTTCTGTATCGAGATACAAGTAAAGGCAAGGTGATGTACTTATCTAGAGATACTTTACGATGTATTGAGCATGGGGTTTGGATTCAGATCTTGGACTATATTTGGGATGATAATTATGTTGATTCTATATCAATGTCATTTTGTTCTATTTTTCTAATTATATTATTTTTTTAACTTTTTATTCCATCTTCTACTATGATATTACCTTCTAATTAGATTTTATTTTCTTTATTTACATGCATCATATAGTATTGTTGTATTTGTTTTGTAATTATAAATTTTTTCTTATCTTAGGGAAAATCATCCCCAAATGATCATGCATTACCTTGGAACTTTTTTCTAGCCTTTAGTGTATTAGGTATGTCCCTTAGGGTCTATATCTCCTCCACCTTTTTCTAAACCAATGGGTGAGAGGTGGGATGTTATAGAAATCACCATCTATACCACAAATTGCCCTCTGATTATATATAAGTGAAAGAATGAGGTTGGATATCCATTTGAATGATTATCTTATGAATGGATATTATTTCCTTATAAATAATTGTATCTATCCTAAATGATTGATACTAAAGAAATTATCTTCATTTATGACATTCCCATTGTAAGAAAATGTGTTGATGTGTTTCTTGAATTATTGTTTGGTCTTCCTCCTAGCCAAGAGGTTAGGTTATCAATTAAATATATACGCATATATTTCATAATATAAAAAACATCACACCAAATAGAAACTATTTACCTTGATGAAACGAAGAATAAATTGACAGAGAATATAGATAAATGATTTATATTCCCAAGTGATTCACCTTGGGGTACACCAGTCCTTTTCATCAAGAAGATGGATGGGCCAATGGACATATGCATTGATTATCATGACCTGAATAAGATCATGATAAATAAAAAGTATCCTCTTCCATGGGTTGATGATTTTTTTGATAATATATTTGGAGACCAACACTTCTCAGAGGTTGAACATCGATTAGGATATTAACAATAAAAGGTGAATATAGAGGATATCCATAATACTTCTATTTATACAAAGTCTATGAGATCATATTGATTCCATTAAGACTCATTAATTAATCATTTTTCTTTATAAATATAATTAATTATATCGTTAAAGATTACCTCAGTAAATTTTTTGTAGTACTCATTGATGATATTCTTATTTACTCCAAAATAAAGGAGGATCATGAAGAGCATTCGAATATTGTATTAAAGACCTTTTGAAAGGAAAAGTTATATGTGAAGTACAGTTTTTGATGGATTAAGTAACATTATTGGTGCATGGTATCACTAGAAAATCGATATATATGGATCCATTGATGATAGAGGCAATTAAATAATGGGATAGACCAGCATATTTAATGAACATCCATTGTTTCCTTGGATTAGTTTAGAACTATCATTGATTTTTTAGAAAATAACCACAATTATAAATCCCACTAACCAAGATAACTCAGAAGGTAGTAATTTTTATCTGCAATGATGAATATGAGGAGATCTATAAATAGTTTATAAATAGGTTAATTATTTCATATTCACATTAAACACTAGTAGGGAATAATTTTTTATATAAATAGATGAATCAAAAAATGTATTGGGTTATGGGATTTTGAAAAATTAAAAGGTTATAACCTATGCCTCTATCCAATTAATTATCCATGAGAAGAAATACCTGATTCATGGTCTTGAATTAGTTGTAGTGATATTTGAATTGACAATTTGGTGAATTTATCTCTATTTGGAAAAGTGTGATATATATATTGATCATAAAATAATCAAGTATATATTCACATTAAATGATATCAATATCCACCCAATAATGGGGTTAGATTTGATCAAGTATTATTACTATTTGATCTATTATAATCCTAAGAAGTTAGATAAAGAGTAATATTCTCTGAGTAGAAATGATATCCACAACCTATACAAGATGAGGATTAAAAAAGATCCAATCTTATTGGACATACAAAATATGGGCATGGGAAACATAAAAAGAATTAAATCCTATATTTATCAAATAAAGTCTCAACCATTGATAATTGAGTGGTTAATGGAGGACTAAAAAGAATATGGGGTTCTATAGAGATTTAAACCAAATATTTTGGAGTTTAACTTTTCTAAATGTGGATTCTTATGGTTTGAAACCCATATATGTGTCCTATATAACCATAATTTAATAGGGATCATCTGGATGATTCTTGTATTTAATTCTTCTCAATTCATTGAGGAATAACTAAATGTATATAGATATGACAAAAAAAATTTGGTAGCAATACATGAAGAGAGAGATTGCAGAATTTAATATCTCAATTCATGGTATGATTACAGGCCCATTCTTAATGATAAAAGTCTAATGGTGTGATGCAACCATTTCCCATAACAGTATAGAAATTGTAAAACATTTCCATATATTTCATCATAGGACTTCCCATGACATCTAATGGTAATAATTCCATTAGGGTGGTAGTATATCGCATTATAAAGTCAACACATTTAATTAATATTAAGGAATATTTATATCTTAACCAATTCACTAAGATATACATAATTGAATTGGTATGACTATCTGTAGTACTAATCTCTATTTTATTTGATCAACATTTGAGTTTTACCACAAGGTTGTAGATAAGCCTTCATTAGGCATCAGATACATAGTTATGTTTTAGTACTGCTTATCTCTATCAAATGGATTTTCAATATGAGATATCCATTAAAACTATAGAATATGCCAATATCGTATTCAATGGGTTCCCAAGGATGTTGGGATCAGAACCTTCCCCTTGTGGAGTTCCCATATAAATATTATTTTCATTCTAGCATTCAAATGGCACCTTATGGGGATCTGTATAGGAAGAGGTGTTAGACTCCAATATACTGAGATGAAATTTGGGATTATAAGCTGATGGGACATTATCTTATCCCTGATATAATACATAAGGTTCAAACCATTTTAATTCATATAAAATATAAGAAAACTTGATAGAAAATCTATGTATATAATCATTGGTGAGACCTATATTTTGATTTTGGAGTCACGGTATTTCTAAATATATCATCATATAGCAAATTCATTAGGTTTGGGAAGAAGGGAAAACTTATTCCATGATACGTAGCCTCCTTTTTATATTTTATCTCATTTGAGCTATAACATCTCAGAACAAGTATTCCCAAATCCAGTGCTAAAAACATAATATTTAAATTTTTGGATTTTATGAAAATAAATGTGACCCAATTTTAATCATCCAAAACATATAACATCAAAACAAATATTTCATCACTTACATACCAATATAAATTTTAGGTTTATAGTTTTATATAATTACTGGAAAATAATCGAATGTGGAAACATCAACACAATATACATTTTTTGCATAAAATAACTTCTTATAAATATGTTCTAGCTTAATCAAGGTAACTTCCACATCTAGATATCTCACTTTATTAACTTTTCTAATCTACTTTAATACTTGTGAAAAATATTTTGAACATGTGGAATAAGTACGAAAATATAATTAAGGGATATAAGAATAATAATAAAGAAACTAGTTAGCCCATTTTAAAACTACGAGATCATAAACAAAATTTTTCCTTTAATGTAATAAACTTTGATCTCAAATATTAGTTTACTTACACATGAAATTAGTTTATTTCCCAAATTTTTCCATAAAATACTTTATAATAAAAAATCAATGAAAAAACATAATAATTATGGTTTCTTTATAAAACATGATATTCCTTGAAAAAAAAATTAAAAACATTCATTTTTACCCAAAAGGGAATAATCATTTATTAAAAAAAAATCATTATATTACCATGTTAAATCAAAAAATTTCTTTGAAAATTCATTAAAAATCCTGAAATTAATTTAGATAAAATGGGATATCATTTTCATATCACTCTTAAAATAAATCTAACAAATACTCAATGAATTTAAGATCAAAATCAGCCTTTCATATTATAGGTTTATAATGAAACCACCTGTCTTTGTTTCATAAATGAACCACCCATCATTGGTTTATAACAAAACCACACATACATGGTTTATAATGGAACCATATATCATCATAAACAATTACCAAGGACAATAATAGAATCATAACTAATGAAATATAGAATTTCTATAAATTAATATTTTCACCCATAAGAAAAACATATTTGGTTACTGAAATATCCATTCCAATTATAACCCTTTTTGAAAACAACAAGAACATAGGGAGGGAGGGTTTTTCTTTGAATAAAATATGAAGTGTTTTAAATTAATAAAAACATAAAATAATTATTATATTTATGGGGAAAACCATTAATTAAATATACATTAACATAGAACATTATTCATTACTTATTATCTAAATATTATTTGTCAAATACAAAAAAAAGATTCATTTTGAAAACATTTAAAGTAATTTCAAAAGTGACATAAAATTGGATTTATAAATCATTTTATTTCTATATTAATAGATCCATTAATAATTTTAGTAACATGGAAATGGAATAAAAATATTTATAAAATAAATATTTAAAAAAATTAAAATGATCTTTTAAAATTAAAGTCTCTTACCTCGAGTTTGACTCTTCACATATATTCCTTATCTTCCTCTTCTATGGCCAACCTCATTTTCATTACACATTAATCCCTATGAGATTTGTATTATGACCAAAATAATACCTCTATAATTTGGGTGGGGCTTTTTATAATGGATTTATATATGGATTTGATGAACTATATTGTTCAAAATGTGTGAGGATAAGAAGAGAGGACGTTCCCATTTATGAGTACGGGTAGGGAATTCCTATAATTACTTAAAAGATTAAATTAATATTAATTCATTTTCATCAAAAAATGGATTTAAATTGATCTAATTATAACATAATATTAGGATTATTTTAAATCCTATCATCGAACAATATTTGGTCATGTTTTGGTTAGGTTTGTACCCTTATCTCTTAGTTTTAATCGTTTGTTGACCCTTTTGAAAATTACAATGATATCAATGTTTTTTAATTTTTAAGACTAATAAAAGTTACCATAAAAATACAAGTTTATAATAAATGGAACATGGAAGATATTTTTAACCATATCTCATTCACATGTCTAAGGTTAGGATTGTGATGAATTTTAAATCATTTAATAAAATATTTTTTATTATAAAATAACCTTAATTTCATTATTGGAAATACATGAAATATTATAATATAATATGTGTTTAACTAATTTAAAATGGTTCCAAAATGAAATGAATTAAAATATAAGGAATATATAGTCTTAATATAAATATAATATAAAATTATGATAGGTTTAGATATCATTTGAAATTTTATATTTTCTTTTAACCCCTTGGTTAACCAGTTTAAACCTTAACCATGGTAATGAATTTTAAAATATTAATGTGTTATAATTATACGTATAAGGTATCAATTGGTACATAAATGTAAATGAGATAAAATTTTATACAATTTACAAACACACTTTCCTCTTGAAATATTATTTTCATTTTTAAATAATTAAATAAAATCAATTTAATGTTAAATGATATAAATATCATTTTAAGAACTATTAATAAAAATTGCATTTGAAAAAATCATGATAGAAATATAATTTAAATATAATACTTTAAAACATCTCTAATATATTATATTTATCAGAAAAATTCGTGGGTCACTTTAAATCTCTCAAAAAAATATTACTTTTATAGTTTTTAAAATAATTTACATTATTTTTTTACTCCTTCCAAAAACATTATGTCGGATTACCATAAGATTTTAGGGTAATTATTTCATCAATAAAAATAAAAATTAAATTTAAATTATAGAAATAGATTAAATAATTTAAATTTAAATCTTTATATTCATTAAATATATATTTTCACTAACATATATGTCATGATATCTTATTTATTATGTTATTTTAACTTTTCATCCTTACAAAAGAATTTGGATAAGTCACTTGTTATATAACTCCAACAATAATATATATCTATAAAATGAATAAATAATACATAATATTTATTAAAAAGATTAAATAAATTACTATTAATTTATCAAATATTATTGATAACACCAAATTTTACTTTTCCAATTTTGTGCAATCACTTCGTCAACACTCTAAATGATTTTCATATTTAGCATGAAATAAATTATAATTTTTAGGTTTTGAAATTTTTTATAATATATTTAGTATATTATCATAAATCATTTACTCCATAAGTTAAATATTTTTAAACGTATTTATTACTTGTATATATCATATTAAATATGTCATATTTCATAAAAGATATATATTATTACTGTTCACAAAAAAATTAAGTCTTGAGAGAAAAATAAAAAATTAATACTATGATAAATATGAATTTATGAATAAAAAATTAAATTATATTTCATAAAATTAATTCTTATAATTGATAGAAATTAATTTTAATATAAATTTGAAATAAACAAATAAACACAATTTTTAGAAAGAAATTGTTTTTAAACCCAAAAATGAACTTATACTAAATATCATGTATAAAAATGATTTAGATTTCGTTAATTAAATTATTTATAAATAAATAGTAATTATATTTATTTAAGATAAAATTTAAATAAAAAATGGATTTCTTATGGAAATTAATGATAATTTTACAAAATTTAGTATTTTTCACTATTCACTAAAAAATAAATATTTTTTGAAAAATAAACAAAAATCACCATACGATAATTGTGATATTAGGATTTCAAAATATGATATCCATTTTATCAAATAAAATTTAAAAATTTACTATAAATTAATTATAATGTTCTCTCTCAAAAATAAATTAAAATATTTTTTAAGAAAAAATATTTTTGAAGTATAAAATAAAATTTCTGAAATTTGAGTGATTATATTATAATAATTAATCATTATTTGGTATAAAATTTAAATATATTTAACAATTTGGTTATTACTATTCATGCCTACCAATTCAAAATCTAGTTTATAATATTCTTATTTAAATAATAATATTTTATTATTTATTTAAACTCGGTGTTATGTGTCATATAATCTATAGAATTTAGTCTTATCTTTAAAATATCAGGGTGTTACATTCTTCCCCATTTAAAAACTTGTTTCCCCATAGGTTAAACTTGATCATGTTAATCATGTGTTTGATATTTATAAATACATTTGATGAAAACCCACATCATAAAAAATACTTGATAAAACATCATTTGAAAAGAAGAATTGTGAAATATGAATGTTATTTGGAATAACATATAACTATATTCAAAAATATGAGAACATTAGTTGGAAGTTAAAATATGGAAATTGGGGGAAAAATAATGTTCAAATGATGGAAAGTTTTATAGAACATTGACCACAATTAATTTAATGGTCATGATAAATTTAATGGCTACGAAACCATAAAATAATGATTTTTGAAAAATACTTTCAATTTATTATAAATAAATGTAATAGGAAATAAATTCATGAGTATTTTAATATATTTGAGGAATTACTTCACCATATAGACTATGAACATAAGAAAATATACTTAATTGAAAATTATAATTTCATCCTTTAATCAATTTCCACCACAATCTCAACTTTTTTTTTCAAATGATGAGTAATCAAGATGAACCTTTCATGCATAAAGTACTAAAATCAACATCAAATAGGTCACATATCCCTCAAAAGGATAAATAAATTTCCCTATTATCTTTAAGAATTAAACAAAACCAAAATGGTTAGTATAAGGAAAGATGTTATCCAAAATAAAGATATAATACATTAATCTTCAAACCCTCAATAATAACTCCTAAATTTGACCACTAAACCTTACATAAATTACTCTTCATGGTAATCTATGTTCAAAACCCAAAAACAATAGGGACATGATCATATATTCTTCCAAGATAAATATTAAATTTATCTTAAAACAACTTTAGTCTCTCAAAATTTCATATACCCAACAATGTATATTCCCTGATTATGTAATCTCTAAAATATTCTAATCATGTCCATTAATATCATAAATCACCATAAAGACACATTAAAATCATATATGCTTCCAAAATATAATTCAAAATTTATTCCTCAAATAAAATATTTTATTCTCTAATATTTTTTTTAACTTAATCATATAATTTTCCTCAAAAATATAGTGATATTATAACATTAATCACTTTTTAATATCATGTTTATCTATATGATAAAACATGTGTTCCCAAATTATAATAAGAAATAATTACATCAATATAATAGTTCATAAAACCCTAAAGGTTATTAATACATTTACACTTTTTACATAAAATGTAAATGCATCCACCATAAAATAACTTTTTCATTAAAACCATTATAAACCAAATTATTGTATTACCATAAAGGTCTACAAAAATATGCTTGATAATCTTAGACATCCACCACTTAAAACCTAAAAAAGGGTGTTTAAGACTTTGAACTTATGGTTAACCTTAAACTGATAAACCTATGATCGTATCCATAACTCTTTGGTTAATCTCACATGAAGTAATTATAATCTTTAATGTTATCTAAAAATATTCTCTGATACAAACTATAATATCCTTGATCCCATATTCATGGATCTGGTTCCAAAAAAATAATCTTTTTATTCCTGGTTTTAATACCAATAAACATGAACCAATTTTATCCATCCAAAATAAATATTTGATCACAAACATACCCAATGGCCTTTTAGATTTAGAGTTTAAGATAATTAGGACAAACTATTTCAAAGTAGACACTTCCACATAGTATTTGTTTTTTTATAAAATAGGTTCCTTAGAAAGACATGTTATCTTTATTCAAGGTAATTTCCATATAAGGAACTAGGAATTTATTAACTTTTATAATCATCATTAATCCTTGTGAAAAAAACATTTTAAATCATTGGATGATAACAAAAATCTTTGTAATGTACATAAAAATTCAATAATCCATTTTAAAAGCGTGTGATTATAAAAGAAAGTTTTCTTTTAACATAATAAAAATTGAGGTCAAATATTTGTTTTCTTACACATAAAATCATATTTACTTACCAAAGTATTCTATAAAAAATATTATAAAAAAATAAATTAAAAATTACAATCATGAGGGTTTCTTTAGAAAACATGATAATCTATTAAAAATAATTTATTAAAAACATACATTTTTAGCCCAAATAGAATTATCATTAATTTACAATGAAATATCATTATATTACCTAGTGGAGTAAAGATATTTCCCTAATAATTAATTATTAAGTATATAAAAGTCAATTAGGTAACTTGTTACATCATTATTATATCACACTTATAACCACTCTTACAAAAACCCAATGCATTCGAGAGCTATATCGCGATCACCCATTCTTGGTTTATAACAGAACCACCCATCTCTCGTTTATAATGGAACCACCCATCCTTGGGTTATAATAGAACCACCCATCCATGGTTAATAACAAAACCAATAGTCATCATAAACAATTCACAAGTAACATAACATAATATTAACACATGAAAACATTCACTTCCATCAAAATATTATTTACACCCATAATAAAAATATTTTTATATATCAAAATATCCATTCAGTTTCTAACCCTTTATAAAAATACCAAGAAAATATTGAATAAGGGTTTTTCATTGAATAAAATATTAAATATTTTAAATTATTCCAAACATAAAATAAATGTTATGGTAATGGAAAACCCTATTGATTCCATGTAAATTAAAATAAGAAATTCATTTTTCCTTTTTTCAAAACATTCAATATAAAATATGTAAAATGATTCTTTTTGAATTTTTTAAAAAGAAATTAAAAAGTGACATAAAATTTTCTTTATAATTCATTTATTTTTTATATGAGTACATCTATAAAATAAATTTAATAATATGTACATTGAATAAAAATATTTAGAAAAATAATCTTCAAAACATTTAAAACGTGATTTTAAAAGTAAAGTGTCTCTTACCTTGAGTATGAGTCATAACACACATTCCTTATCTACCCATTATTGGGTAAAAATACTTTTATTTTAACATTTATTCCAATAAGGTTGGTATTATACCCATAATAACTCCTCTATAATGTTGGGATGATTTTTTGGAAGTGATTTTGTTAGGGATTGGTTGAACTAGAGTGATCCAAAGGTGTGAGGAAGAGATTAGAGGAGGTGTCCTTTTATAATTAAAGGGAGTTAAATATATGTAATTTAAGTTAAAAATGATAGAATAACAAATGATAAGGGTGGGTTAGAATCTGTTTTTCATTTTTTATATGTTTTAATACTTTTTAAAACATACCCAATACAACCTGTTAGAGTTTATATCCTTGTCATCTTTTGTAAATACTCATGCATTAGAAAATAATAATGCATGTAAAGAAAAATATATTTTCATGGTTAATCCTAATTTTGAGAACCTACATACTTTCCATACATTCTCCCATGAGTCTATAGATGTTAATTATTAAAAATAAGTGAATAAAACGTGTTCATACTCCCATTAGAAACATTATATCTCTTGATAAGTATGGTTATACTAACTCCTATCAGTTTACAAAGTTGATTTCAAAAAACTGAGGCAAAACAAAATAATATAGACATTTTTAAATTTTCTTCACAAAAATTTCTAGGTTCTATAACCCTAATTCTGATTTCATTCAGCCCTATGAACAAAATATGATTGACTCAATCTGATAAACTCAATATGATTCTCCATTTCTCAGTCTTCTATAACAACCCTTATCTTCATTTAACATTAATACATGATTTATTACTTAATATTAAACATAATATAATAAAAAAATATTGATACTTTTAGTGTATTTTGGAATTAGATACATCAAGTAAAAATTTAAAACAATAAAAACATCATCTTTATAGAAAACTTCTTTAACATGATCGCACATAAAACTACATGAGATAACCTGGGAAAGTACATAAGAAAGGGGTGAGATATAAATCCTTGTAAGGGAATAAGAATTAAATAAGGTAATAAATGTTATAAAATAGGCATATAAATTTGGAATAAATGAAACATGAATAGAAATTCATGATATATCATGATGATCATAAAGGCGATATGGGAAATGTGGCAACAACTTAACAAACAGCATCATAAACATAGGTCAAGGATAAATAAAGAGAAGTCAAGATGGAAAATTTACCATAATGGAATAAGGTTCACTCCTTACCACAACATGATGTCTCGTGACACCAAAAATTAGTTAATTCATTCGAGCACTATATAATTTTGGGTGCACCCGTCACATTCAATTCATTCTCATTCTTAAGTGTGCCACGTCGAACATAAAACATGGAGTCACTCGTCAACAGATTTTATTCCACGATAATGGAGTGTGGAATACTATATGTAATTCCTATATAAAATAATTATAATTATTTAAACTTTAACACCATTTATATTAAATTGGTCTGGTATCAACTACATAATTGTTTTGGCATGAAAAATCGTTGTGACATTTCGGAAGCATAATGGTGTCACTTAAAAATTCATAGAATTGGTTGATGATAGAGAAAGAGGTATATCGTTATTTCTACATGAAATGGGAAGTAATATGTACATGTAAATATATATCCCAACATTAGGAATTTGAAATAGAAGTAACAAGACAATAAAGAAACTTGAATAAAGAAGAGAAGGTGGGGATCCCTTACTTGAGTCTATGATTCCAAATGCTTATGATGATATTCTTGTGATCTTGGAGTTCCTTGGGAGGAATATAGAGAGGGTAGATAAGTGTAAGGAAATTATAAAAATATATTTAGTGAATATTAATGGAATATTTGGTGAGATTATGTAGTTAAGGAATGTGGAATTTTTTATCATTTCTCAAACATAGGTTTTGGACTGTATATAATAAAACAACAAAAAACACAAACCTTCCCATATTTTTTTCCAATGATTTCAAAAAAATCTGAGTTTTTTTAATTTTTTTCTAATTCCTGGGTACTAGTTTAATAAAATAATTCTCATTATTAGGTATAGGTGATTCATACTCATAATGAAATGATTTTAAAACCTTAAAATATATTAATGATTTTGGAGGATTCATAATGGTTTTATAAAATTATTAAAATAATATTATAATATAATTCTTTTAAATAGAAAAAATATATAGTTTTATGTATGAATTTTAGTATTTATTACATCATTTTTGGGTTGTTATGATGTCATAATAACCAAAGTATATTTATATGATATTTAATTTAACTTGAAAATTTTATTGTCTTAGAAAATTAGAAAAAATTCCCCATTCGATAATTTTAATGTTATAATTCCAAAAATAATATTCATTACATATAATAAATTTTAAAAATATGTGAATTTTAAATTTTAAAATAAAATTGATATTTATTATGAAATGCCTGTTTTTTGACAATAATAGTTTTCAAACCCTTATAAAAATTATATTTGACTTCATAAAAATTATATAATGATTTATATTTAATAAAAATTATTTAATAATAATATTTTATTAAAATATTATATTTTTTTTAAATACATTAATTCCTAAAAATTATTTCGTTAATTTAATTTTAATATTACCCAAAAATACTATTTCTGTTTTACTGTATTGAAATAAAATTCATTTTTAAATTAACAATAATAAGATTAACATATATTAAATATTCCCAAAAAATAAAATACATTCTCATATTCTAGGTAATTAATAAATATCCCTTTAATACAACAGATAACTCTTTAAGAGTAAGGTGTCCAACTAAAAAACTTTCATGGGGTGGTTCAGTGTAAATTCCTTGGGATATGATCTTGATGAGCTTGAGATTATCCCATTAATGGTTTCAATCATTATTATGTTATTGGATATTGTCTTGATGTTTTTCAATGGAAAATACCAGTGATACAATATCCCTTCAAATATCTGATAAATGGGCTACATAGGTTATGAACCTACTGGTTGAGGCCATCATTTCCTTTGTCTGTGTCAATTGGATTTGTCAAAACCTTATGTTTATACTAATCATGACATCACTGTTCAATGACTATATTATAAATGGTAAAGATTCTTAATAGTAATTTAAATATGATATTATATAGTGAAACCAAATAAGTGCATGTGTTTTCTATATCCATATTACATAATTATACATTTAATTAAATTGAAAGGGGGATTTTATTTATAATAGTCTGGGTCGTTACATATGCCATTTTCAAACTCTACTCCAAAAATCAGTATAATCCTTATCAATTAGATCGACACAATATGATCTTATCAATACAATGTTTCTCAGTTCTCATTAAAAAAATAGATGTACTATCATCTAATGAGATCTCTATCTAAATGGAACTTTCACTCAAATTCTTCAACGCTCTGCCTATTCCACTTACATGAAAAGTTAAAAAATGTAAATGATGTGTGCCTCTATTTATAGGAAACTCATAAAATAAAAATTTGTTAACTGAAAAACTTTTCCCGCTTACCAAAATTTTAAAACTCCAAAAAATACTAAAATTTAAAATTCAAATTTCAGTTCTTCAAACCTTTAGAAGATTTCTTCAAGATCAGTCTTCTGGAATAAACTAACTTTTCTTCAGTCTGATGTAACGTCATCAGCTTCAGTATGATATAAATTCCTCATCCTCATTATGATGAAACTTCCTTAGCTCACCATGTTCTAAATATATTACTTAGATCATTATGATTATACTATCTTAAGATCATCATGATTTTCCTTTCTCTCTCAACTCATTATGATATTACTATCTTTCTATATTCATTATGATATACCTTTCTTTCTCAACTCATTATGATATACATTTCTTTCTCATCTTTTTATGATATAAATATCTTCATCTTTATCAGATCTTATTTTCTTTCTTAGATCATTATGATTTTTCTTTAATGGATTGGCATTAGAAACTCTGATCACTCTGATGTTCTTCATCCAATGTGTTATCAGTGTGAGGCATTCATTTTATTAATTGGTTCTTGTTTCTGATCTGATATATCTTACTCTTTAGAGTCAGTCTAGTTAAAAACCTCATAATGAAATAATTATCATTACAATGGAATTTTCATTACACTTATTTTCATCTGATGATGAATCCACTTAGCAATTTTGAAAAACATTAATCTTCATTAGATTTACACATTGTGACTTCAGATAACTTCTGAGTTTGGTACTTCTGGATATGTTCTGTTGTGTCTAGGGTTTTGGAATAGATACAATATTTATAATTCCTCCATTTCATCAAAATATTTTATTATGATAGTTTTCATGATTTTTGAGATCCTCATGACCAGAAAATCATCTTCTGATTTGATGTTAGAAAGTATGAAACATTATTACTCATGACTTCACTATCTTCTTTCAAAACTATTCAAAATCATTATTCGTTATTCACTAAACAAATATTGACTTTCTAAAAAAACATATCTGATGGATCTTGAAATTTATACCAATGGAACTGAGACTGATGGGTTGTTTGATCAACAAAATCATCTTTATAACCACTTCTGCATTCAGTGTTGCTCATTCTGATAACTGGTGTCTAGTTATTCTCAGTCCTATTCTCTAAGTTTGGGAAACAAATTTCATAAAAACAAAACTTTTATCCACCTTTATGTTTGGTTTAAAACTTTCAGAAACTTTAAAATTTATTAAAAATCTAATTTTGTTGGACTGGTTCTGATCCCGAAGAACAAACACATTATTTAATAAAAATGTTAGTTGTTAAAATACAAAACTTTGTTATAAACAAAACCATCAGAAAGGTTCTTCAGTAATAACATAAAATATTAAATTGATATAAATAGATTTTCAAATAAAAATGGATCCAAATAGATTCAATTAAAATATAATACTATGATGATCTAAAATCCTCTCATCCTATAAAATTTCTATATGTTTTGGTTAGTTTTCAACCTTTATCTATTAGTCTTAACCCTCTATTAATCATTTGAACAATTACTGTGATATTAATTTTTTTTAAGCATTAGAGTAAATAAGGTTACTATAAAAAGTTAGTTGACCCATATATAGACCATGGTTGATATTTTAATAAATATATCATCAAATTGGATAAATATAGAATTTATATAAATTTTAAATCATTTAATAAAAAACCATTTATTATAAAATATTCTTAATGTCATTTTTGGAAATACATGAAATATTATAATATTATATGTGTCTAACTCTTGTAAATATTATCAAAAATAAAACGAATTTTAAGTTAAGTAATATAGATACTTACCATAATCATCCAATAGAAATTTTATAGTTTTAGATATCCTTATAAATCGTACCTATCGGTTTGACACTCTGGTTAACCAATTTTTAACGTAACAATGGTAATAACATTTTTAATATTAAAGGGTTATAATTTTACTTATAAGGTCAAAATTGTATCATAAGGGGCCATGGGATGATATTATAATCCATTTACCATCCAAGATTACCTCTTAAAATATTCTTATAAATTATAAATAATTTGATAATATATATTTAACATAAAATACAATTAATGTCATTTTACAAACTATTCACTTAATTCGACATTGAAAACATTATGAAAACAATGGAACTTGAATATAAACCTTTAAAACATCTATAAAAAGTTATATATATCTTAAAAATCATGGTGTAATTTAACTCATTAAAAAATATTACTTTTAATTTTTTAAAATCTCTTACATGATTTTTTTACTACTTTCACAAGAATTGTATCAGTGTTGCATAAGAATTTAGGGTAATTATTTCATCACTAAAAATTAAAACTAAATTAAAATTGTGATATTCAATAAAATAAGTTCAACATAAACCTTTAATTTTATTTATATGTACATTTACTTACAAATGTGTCATGAAATCGTATTTAATATGTTATTTGGACATTTCTATTCATGCACATGCATTGCACAACATTTGGATAAGTCAATCATTATATAAATAAAAAATTACAATATATCCATAAAAATAATAAATAAAAATTCATTTTTATTTAACAAGTTGATCAAATACTATTTCTTTATCAAATATAATCTTTAGAATGCCAACTTAATCTTTTCCACTGTTGTGTAAGAACTCCGTCGACACTGAAAATAATTTTCAAATTCATCATGAAATATTTTCATATCTTTATGTTTTAAGTTAATATTATTTTATATTTGTAATATATTATCATAAATTATCTTTTACATAAGTATGATATATTTTTTAAATCATATTTATGTCTTCACGATATCATAATATATCATATTTCATAAAAGCTACATTTTTTTACTATTCACAAAAAAATTAACTTCTTCCGAAAAATATCAAAAAATTATAATATTATAAATTTGACATTACATATTAAAAATTTAATTCCATTTCATAAAATTTAATTTTTATAATTTATTGAAATTACATTTAATATAAATGTGTAATATGTAACGAAAAATATATTTGAGAAAAAATATGTTTTATGCCCAAAAATGAACTTACAACAATTATCTAGAATAAAGATATTTTTCATGTAATTAATTATATATTTTATAATTAAATTAGTATTATCTTAATTGAAGAAAAAAATTAATGAAAAATTATACTTTTTAATCAAATGAAATGAAAATAAGAACTTTTTATTATTCATTGAAAAATAAATATTTTAAAAAAAACCCAGAATTTTAGCCGAAGATAATTTATATATGATAATTTAAAAATTGATAAAAATTTTATGAAACAATATTAAAAAAAATCAAGAAATTAATTATAATATTCTCTCAAAAAATTAAATAAATATCATTTTTTAAGAAAACTTATTTTTGAAGCACAAAAAAACTTTACGGAAAATTGTGTTCTTATTTGTTAATACTTAATAAATAAATTTTTATTTACTATGAACTAAATATATATTTTATAATTTTGTTATTCCTATTCAGACCTTCCAATTCAATAGCTTGGTTACAACATTTATATTTAAATAATTCTACTTTTAGGTGTTTTTAAGCTTGATGTTTCATGTTGTATCCACTATTGAACATAGTCTCTTTTTCAAAATCTCATAGTGTTATAAGAGTTTTGGCCTGTTGACTATCTTTCCAACCTAACTTATCTCCATAAAATGATATGTTACATTTATGCCTATTAATAAATTATATAAGATACCAATAACTTGTACCAAATCTATAGGTGGTACCTTTTGATAACTATCCTTCATAGAAGGAGAAACATGTGAATATCTTAGATCATACATAAAATGTTCTACAAAATAATAAAACTCACAGAGTCAATGTTCTGTGGTGGAACCACAAGTTTGATGATCTAACATGGGGACCATAATTAGTGATGAAACATAAATACCCTCATCAGTTTTCATATATGAAATAAAATTTTAAGGGTTGGACTTCTAAAGGGGGAATAAAATACATCCTAGACTTTTATAAATGAAATTATCTTTTGAATGATTAAATTATTTATTAAGTATTGAAATATAGAAAATAAAAGATATATTTTTCATTTAGTATTTTGGATTGTAATAAAATTTTTCTATAATTTTTCTACCATGCTTAAAATACCATTATTATTCATAATTGTTGTTAATAAAGTGATTCTATAGTGACTGTTAAAATTATTTTTTTAATGGTTGTAATAAAATGTAATTGATGTAGAAAGAAGAAGTTATGTTCTCGAAAATTAGGATCATACCCTATGAATCACATTCATCAGAGATTCCAAGGGTTATTTCTTCAATAAATTTTATCTTTAAAAAATTCTAAGTTAACATTAAAAAAGTTAAACTTTAGTAGAGAAATTTATTGGATAATTTCAATCATATAAAGATCAACACCCAAACCATGTCCATCAAACCACCCCAAGAAAGTATTATTATCACACACCTTTCCCTTGGGGTGTAAATTCGTGTAAAAAGGGGTTATGTATCAAAAACAAAGTAGTTTTAATTTTCATATTCTAATTTTTAACTAAATAAATATAATTTTTTAATATCTTGATATTTTCAAAAAAAACAATTGTTCGATAGTGTAAATGAGCACCAACACCGAGCCTAGAAGAACCTTGGAATATTATTATTCAAATATTATAAATATAACCTATAAGTTAAAATCATTAAACATATTATGAAATATATATATAAAGGTCATATATAATACAAATTTATTGAAAAATTTATTGTAATTGATCACTCAATATTCGGTAAAGACATTTTATTCTTCAAAAATATGTCTTCTTCAAAAATGATTATTGTTTCATTTTAATAGAAAATAATATAATTAATTTCTATAAAATTTATAAATATACTTTTATATAAATAATATCATTTTTTAATAATTATATAAAATTTATCTTAGGGTTAATTTTTTTAATTTTTCTGAAAATTTTGATTTTTCAGTGAATAGTGGAAAATACCGATTTTATAAAACTTATATTTATTTTCATTAACGAAATTAGTTGAAAAGTACCTTTATTTAGCGAGTTTTATTTAAAATAAATATATTTGTTATTTATTTATATACAATATAATTAATTTCATTTTAATCCTCTTTATATCTGAAGTCATCTTGACATGTGACATAAATATCATCAAAATGTCTGACATGAAATCCATTGATTAAGTAAATTAATACCACAAGGTAATAATAAATTAAAAGGAATAATAAATTTGAAAAAGTTTATTAATAAATTAAATAATTAAAATAATATTATTATACAGTGAGATAAGTAATTCATGTGACGATTCAAGTTCAAGGTAGGGGACTTTATTTTAAGAAAAACAACTATTAAAGTTTCACTTTCAACTATTTTTCTTAAATTTCCTTTTTCTTATGAATGTTTCATGAAAATTTTTATTTTTGTATATAAAATTATTATAAAGTTATTTTTTTACCACATTTTAATTTCATTATAATGGTTTTGGAATGGAATATTTTTAAATTTTTATATAACTGTCACATTACCTTAAAACCCTTATTTTAAAGCTTTTAAATATTTATTTCATAAATGTTTCTCTTATGTGTCCATTTTTATAAAAAAAATTATTAATGTATTTATATGAACATATTTTAACTATAAAGGACATTTAATTCCTCTTTTTTACTTTCTTTAAATGTTTTTCAAAAATAATCTTTTGACGTATTTTATATAGAATGTTTTGGATTTATTTACAAAAGACAAAAGTAATGTATTATTTCAACATATATGATGTTATTGGGTTTTCCAATATAGAAACCATTAATTTATATTGTGATTTAATTATAATGTTTATTTTTTTATTCAAATAAAAACCCTCTTAATTTTTTTTAATTATATTTAAAATGGTTTTAAATGGAATAGATATTTTTGATATCTGAAAATATTTCTCTTATGGGTGTAAGGGATATCTCTAAACCACCATTTTTATTTGGGTTATGGAATTTTTATCTCTATATAACTTTACCTATCTCTATTTTATGTTATGGAATTATTATAAATTATATATATACATATCACATAAATACATATTTTATTCTCCCCTGATTTGATTAGGTAATTCTTTCCCTATGTTCATTCCTAAAATTCCATTATTATGAAATTTAAATTGATTATGACATGAGGAAATATTATGAAACCCATTTCTATCAATGGTAAATTCATATATTTAGACCTTATGCTTTATTTCCTTTTATAACACACTTAATCATGAACATTTTATGACGAGTGTTCCCAATTAGTCCTCTAATTCATTGGGTGGATCTTTTATATCACGAGATGTTATGTATGGGCTGAGGGAGTAAACGTAATCCAATATGGGACTATGTTTACCATGTGATGTTGTCTTGGAAGTTATCCTTGAGTTATGATCATGTCATGTTTTGGGCCACTATAACATTTTCTATGTTTCCATGATCTTACGATACCGTGTTCTTTATGATATGATTCCTTCTGATTACTCATAAGCCTTCACTCTTATGATAGCATGTTATACCTTAGAATAACATGTTATGTTTCCATATTATGTTTATCCCTTTACTAGTATTTTTATCTCACTCCTTTTTCTATGTACTCTCTATGATATCTCATGCAGTTTTAGGAGCTCAAAGTTATTTTGGAGCTCATTATGAAGATTAAAATAAAGACTCTTTATTTTCATATTAGTGTTTTACATACCAAGTCTGCCAAAAATGATAGTTATTTTTTATCATTATTTTTGGATAATTGATATTTATATAAATAACCATGTAATAATAAGTGTAAAAAAGATCGAGTTGCAATAGTTGGTATAAAAGGATGGTTTATTTATTTTTAGGTATTATGATCAGAATAATTTATAAAATACCTCAAGGATTAACCTGATTATATGTAAATATCATGGAATTTTGGGAAAGTATATAGAAATTGGTTTCCATGAAATTTCATCCATGTATACATACTACAAGTGTATGTGAATCAAGAATACTTGTCCCTTGTGGTAATAAAACCAAAAATGGTGCATTGGGTATTGAATCAATCATCACCTATTGCATGAAAAAAATATTTGATACACACTTATTTTGATACTCCCTGGGGATATTCTTTGAAAATTTACAAACACTTTATGAACAATTATGAAGTATTTGAACAATATGTTAAGCTAGAAAATCTAATAGTAAATTTTCTATGGATAACCAAGATTGAAACTTAGAGACTCATAAGTATGGATATAATTATAATTTATAATTTATTCCATTAAGGTTTATATGTATCCTTTTTTATGTATAGTTTTAAATGTATTCTCATCTTGTATTTATTTTTTATTTAATGGAAGGAAATATGAGAAATAATTCCAACAACCAATATGTTTGGAAATTTTATGATTTCCCCCAATGATTTTCCTGAACATATGGGAGAGGGATTTGATAACAACCTATTATTACTAGCTCAACCAGCTCAATTTATGAATAAAATCATGGATTATGTGGAACTCCCTCCTAATCCTAATAAATAAAAATTTGTAGTTTCTCTCTTATATGATAAATTATTCCTAACTTTAGTGGATATTATGATTACATCATCAAGGAACAATGGATTAACTTCATTTATAATATATTCTATATATTTCAATGCTTATGATAAGAGAATATTGTGTTGGTTATTTATCTCTTAGATAGGGATAAAATTAGTGGTGGATGATAATAAAGAACTCAATGTCCATAGTGTATATTGATTCCATGGAATGGTAAAAATTGATGAAAATAAATCAATAAATATTTTCCTTGAACTCCGTATTATAAAATGGAGAGGGAGTTACTTAGAATGAAAAAAGAAATATGATTCTATTAATGAATATGAGGAGGAATTCACAAGTCTTTCACAGTATGCCTCCATCTTTTTCATCAATAATAAAAGTATAGTGGGTCGTTTTTTTAGTGGGTTAAAACTAAGTCGATGAAAAGCTATTAGGATTCGGGAATTTGAATGATATAAAGTTATTGTCTGTTGTTCACTAAATGTTGAGATAGATATTAATGACTCTGATTGGTCCCATAAGACTATAGATAAAATCGTAAAATAGAGTTTACTTTTAGGGGATGAAAAGAAAAATCTCATAAGAGGAAATAAAACCCAACAACCCATATGTCAAAAGTGTGGTAGAAGCATCTCAAAAACAATTTGAAGGGAACCGGGAGATGATTCAAGTTAGAAAAATAGGATTATCAGGATAATTAATGATAAGGAGATATGAATAAACCCATGAATTAAATTGAATAAAAAAAGGTTTATATCAACACTTAGTCTATGATATAGTGTTTCAACTGTAAGGAATATAGTAATTATGAAAGATAATGACCAAACCTAAGGGTTTTCATAGAAAATCATTGATAATAACCACTATGTCCTGGAGAGAATGGAAGGGAATATTCTATCACTACTACTTAGTCAGATCATGACAACGATTTGGTGAAAGGTACAATAGTTATTAATTCAAGAAAAGATAATTTATTTTTTTATTCCATTTATATTATTTCTTTCATATCTTGAAGGTTTATTATAACTATTCGAACACCACCTCAAAACATAGGGGTTAAGATATCAATAAGAATATAAAATGGAGTAATTGTTGCATCCCAAGTATATAACCCATCCCTAATCAGTTTTTTTTGAAATAATCTTCCATAAAATCCCACCTTACTTCATTTAGTGTAGTTTGATGTTATATTGTTCATGGATTGGTTGTCCTTACATAAAGAAAACATCAACTGTGAGGAGATACAGATCACTCTTCACATATAAAATGGCCATCTAATTTTGTATAAGTTTAAGGAGGAGGATGAATTTACCTATTAATATTATTCTCAACAATGGATATTATTTCTTTTTGATAAAGTATATCTAGCACAAATTATCATGAAAATTGATATAATCATGGTTTAAGACATTCCATTGTGATGTATTATACTAATGTATTTTCCCAAGAGTTTCATTATTGTCCTCTAAACCAAGAGTTTGAGTTCTCAATAAAACATATACCTAAATATTTTCTTATGTCCAAGAATCCTTAAAAAATGACCACCTTTGAGTTGGATTAAATTAAGAAGTTTTTATAAGATAATCTGTAAAATGTTTTTATATGCCCGAGTGCTTCACCATGAGAAGAATTGATCATATTTTTCAAGAAGAATTATGGTTTAATGGGCCTCTAGATAAATTATCATTAACTCAAAAAAACATGATAAATAACTATTATCCCCTACCAAAAATACATGACTTGTTCAATCAACTATGTGGGGGCAATTATTTCTCTAAGTCAGACCTTCAGTTGGTATATCACCAATTTAGGGTGAACAAGGAATATATTCCAAAACATTCCTTTGAAATAATGTATGGACACTATGAGTTCAAATTTTTGCCTTTAGTACTCACAAATACTCAAGAATATTTTATGGACCTAATGAATAGATTCTTTATTGGTTACCTCAACAAAATTGTGATAGTATTTACAATAATATTTTGATATACTCTAAAATAAAGGAGGACCACGATGAGTATTTGAATATTGTGCTAAAAAAAATTTGAATAGAGAATTAATATTAAAATTATAGTAAATGTGATTTTCTTATGAAGGAAGTAACATGATTGGGGAATATTATCACCATGAAAGGTATATATATTGACCCTTCTAAGACAAAGGCAATTAAAGAGTGTCCCAAACCAGCATCTATTATAGATATCCATAGTTTCCTTGGAAAATATGGGTATTACCAATTATTTTGAAAAATAAATTCTCATGATTTTCAAATGCTCTATACAAACTATCTTATATGGGATTAAAGATTTTTTGTACCAGTTAATGTGATGATATCTTTAAGGAGTTGAAAAAGAGGCATATCACTGCACAAGTCCTAATGTTTCTCTCAAGTGGGGAACATTTTATGGTGTATAGAGATACTTAAAAGATGTATTTAGGATTTTTACTAATGAAAAATGGAAAATTGGTATCCTATACCTCATAGTAGTTGAATTTTCATAAGGAAAGCTATATAACACATGATCTGGAGTTAGTTATAATGATCATTAAATTAAACATATGATAAAATTATCTATATGGGGAGATGTTTGAAATATATATGAATCATAAGTTCCTTAAATATATATTCACATATAATTATATTAATATGTTCTAGAGAATATGGTAATAGATAATCTGGTACTATTACTATTCAATCCATTAATATCCTAGGAATGAAAAAATGTTGTAGATTATTTAAGTAGAAATGATCTAGAAACATTATAAATGGTGAGAATTTAAAACGATCCAATCATATGACTTTCCATGGATGGGAATTGTAATTTTAACGGAAGGAATTTCATTATTACTTTTTCAAATTATTACTAAACCAATAAGTATAGAGAAGATAAATGATTCTAAAAGAGATGATGTGAAAATTAAAAAGAAGGTTGAATCTATAAGGAAAAGAGATAAAATAACTTTTATTTAAATAATATATGATGATATCCTCATAACTCACAAACTATAACACAAATTAAATAATTATATTTCATGGTTTTTTAGGCTTGGTATTTCTTGTTATATATACTATCAAGCATAATTTTATTTTTAAAATCTTATTTTGTTACATCCCCCACCAAATAAAATTTTATTTAAAATTTTCATATTATATACTAATGCGAAAATATGTTAGGGTACTTCATCTTCATGGATTCCTCATATTGTCATGTTTCCTCTTCATATTTAATGTTCCACCATAATATTTTAACTAAGTGAGTTGTTTTGTTTTGAAAAAATTTATCTCTATGGTCCATGATCTTCATAAACTACTCATCATAAGAGAGATCATTTCCATGATATAACACCTCATAACTCAATACATTATAGGTATCTAGTATGTACTTATTTAATATGTATACTTAGAATGTGTCATATACTTAAGAAAGGGTTTGTGGGAGTGATAGTTGATAAGCCACAACTATCTTGGGATTTAGAATCTCAAAGGGACAGATGTACCTAGAGATTATATTTCCCCTATTCCCAATTATCATAAATCTATTACGTGGATATATGTGGGTAAACACTTTGTAAGTTATTTTATTTCACTTCTGAAAAGTCCAAATAACAAAACTTTTTCCCTCAACCCGCACCGGTTGAGGTTAAGTCCTTCTTAAGGATAACACCTCATTATAAACTCAATGGTGGTCTTAGATTTTTAATTTGAGTTACGGTTTGTGAGTTACGAGGATTCAGATATAAAATAACTTTTATTTAAATTATCTTATTTACGGTTATGTCCCAAAAACCAACATTCATATTCCACCTGCACCGGCTATTGTTAGGATCTTCCTAATGGAAGCATACCCCGAAAAACCCAACGGTGCTCTCAGATTTCAAATCTGAGTTACCGTTTATGAGTTATAAGGATTTGAAAATAAAATAACTTTATTCAATTATTTTATTTATAACCAAAAACTACTTTCCCCTATTGACCCGCGCCGGCCAATATTATACTCTACCTAAGTAAATCATACCCTCACAAACTGAACAATGGTCAGATATTTTCAATCTGAGTCATTGTTCGTGAGTTATAAGGAATTGAAAATAAAATAATTTTATTTAATTATTTTATTTACGGTTATGCCATTTTTAGGTTTTCTCATTGGAGACTCGCGCTGACTAAACATAAGTCATTCCTAGGGTAAAACCACTACTATAAATGCAATGGTTCCCTCATATTTCTGATTTACGAACCCATTTAAGAGTTATTCTATTTTTTAGGAAAACCACTCTCACGCGCAATTTAAAACTAAACTTTTTTACAAACCATTCTGGGGACCACAGGCCTCGAAATTTAACACAATCTAAACACTTGGTCTCAAAATAATCCCATATTATTTTAAAAAAATTACATGGAAGTCTGGGGTGTTACACTACTCCCTCCTTTAGGGATTTACATCTTCGTAATCCTAACAAAGGTATATTCAAACAAACGGGGTACTTTGTAGGAATCTGAGTCTCCCAAACCCATGTCATCTCCTAGATATTCCATCACTAAAAATGAACCTGCACTAGAGTAATCGATCACCCACTAAGGGTCCTCTCATATCGATCATCAATCCCTACCAGAAACTCTTCAACACTCACCCTATCATCAAATCTCCAACATGTAGAGGCATCCAAATACCTCTACTAAAATCTTCTCATGGGTAGTTAAGAAGTGGGTCGACTCGGTGAGTCGATCAACAATTACCAAAATGGTATCATGTCTCCTAGATGTATGTGGTAAACTCATCACTATGTAAATCAATATCTCATTCCACTTCTATTCCAGTTCCCCCAAGGGGTTATGTCAAACCTACTAGAACCTGTTGCATATCCTTCACTTGCTAATAATTGAGGCATCTCGAGACAAACTCTTCCACCACCTTCTCAATCCCCAACCGCCATTATTGATTTTATTGGTCCTTTTACATCTTTTAATACACCTAGAAATACCACCAATGCGGATGCATGGACCTCCCTCAACACCTCTTACCGCAATTCCACTAGTACTACGGTGAATCCTATAAAAAGGATGGTGTTATACCCACCTTTTGAATATCCATCAGGGTCATTCCTTGTGGACATCGAGGAATGTGTTGTCTCATAGCTGGTATCTCTGAGTTTCACTTACCTGACTCATTGTAAGTGTCGTGGATTAACTACCATCGACAGAAGAAAAACAGTCTCCTCTATATCCATGAAGGATATTTTAAGTGATTCCAACTGCTCTTAGGCCTCTTTCGGTATATGTGAACTCGATCTCATACTGAGGGCATCATCCACCACATTCCCCTTCCCAAGAGTATGAATATCTCAGATTCATTATCCTGGAGGAACTCTAGACAACGCCGTTGTCTCGGATTTAGATCCTTCTGAGAAATGATATACTTGAGACACTTGTGGTTAAATTAGATGATGAATCATTCACCCACAAGGTAGTGTCCCCACATATCCAATACAAATAATACCGCTTCCAACTCAAGGTCATGAGTCAAAAGTTTCTTCACATATGGTCTCAACTGTTGTGATACATAAGTAATAACTACTTTCCCTTGCATCAAGAGACAACCAAGCCCGGTTCTTGATGCGTCACAGTACACCACATAGTCATTACCCTCCCCTAACAGCCTAAAGATAGGATCATTCATCAAGAATTACCTCAGCTACTAGAATCTCTACTAGCATCCTTCTTTCCATACAAAGGGTTTTTCATTCTTCATCAATACTGTCATGGGTGCTTCAACTCTAGGGAAGTCAGGTACAAACCTCTGATTGTACCCTGCCAACCCCAGGAAACTTTACACCACCATAATTCTCTTTGGTGGATCCTAAGAAATAACCACCTCGATCATTGCTGGATCAACCACAACTCTTGCCTCTAAGATGACAAGTCCTAAGGACTGGACCTTTCATCTCCAGAACTCACACTTCGAGAGTTTTTCATAAAGACGGTTCTCTTAGAGTGTGTCCAAATCCATCCTCAGGTGTATCGCATGATCCTCCTCAGACGCTAAATACACTAAGATGTCCTCAATGAAGACCACTACAAACCAGTCTAAGTATGGTTAGATGATCCAATTCATGAGTACCAAGAGAATTATTGGGGCATTTTTCACACCAAACGGCATCATTAAGTACTTGTAGTGGTCAGAGAGACATCTAAAAGACATATGCAAGGTGTCCTGATCTCATTCTCAAAGCTGTTGATATTATGATATGTGGTCTATATTTGATAACTATCTAGATCCTTTTAGTTGAAAAAAGAGGTCATCAATCCTCAGTAGAGATACTTGTTCATCACAGTCACCTGATTCAGCCATCGTAATTCAACGCATAACCTCAAGATTTTTTCTACCTTCATGGAAAACAACATTGTGGCTTCCCATGGTGAAAAATTGGGCCTTATGAACCCCTTTCTTTTCAGGTACACCAACTGTACCCTCAGCTCTCAGAGCTCTATGTGAGACATTTGATATTCATGTGTAGATATCAGTGCCATCTAGAGGTATATATTAATGTATAAGGATACCTCTTTGCAAGGAGTTATTCTTGAAATATCCTCAAGAAATACATCCTTGTACTCATCCACTAATCTAGGTAATGAAACTCAAAACATCCACTTCTACACAGGTAAGGATGGCTGCATGAAGTAACCCCCTTTCTCTGTCCTCCAGCTCCCTGATCCTAGTATGGACCACATTGGGGTGGTGGTTGTAACATGCCAAAATGTATACCACCTCTTACTGCTCTCCTAGCTCCTCTACCATGTGTTTTATCCTATAGATTAATCTATTCCTATCATTGTCTCTACCCTAGTGGCCCATCCACTATTTCATTATCAGAACGACAGACTGGACAATCACTAGAGAGATGTACCCTTTCATCTCTTGAAATTCCTTACTTCTTTCTAGGATGACTGGACCCACTCTATGAGCCCAGAGTTATAGATCCCCTATCTTGGTACCTCTTCTCGGAATTTATCACACATCCATGTATCTGAGACTAACGTCATTTTTCTGCTTTCTCACTACTAACATCCCCTGGCTGCCTCGGCTCAGCCAAAGTACATTCAACCAAAAATGTTATCTATATCACCCTATCATAAATAATAATGCACATAGGAACAGTACTGGCTCAAATGTCCCTAAACACATTTTTCTCAAATGACTGAGCCCTGAAGCACTGGTTGTATCATATTCATCGAGTACCTGGAAATGTAAGTACACCTCGATGAATACACAAATACTGACATGTCGTCCTGCAAAAGTTGTATAAGTTCTTGGGTACACATAGCCCTTAGATTTTATAGCAAGAGAGCCTTCTCTAAGAAAGTTTCTCCAGATTATTCCACGGAAAATTCATGTCATTATAAGATCAGGTAATCTAAACCCTTCCATTTCCCTACTGAGCCACGTAGAAGGCTCACTTCCAAGACTGCCATCTTATCTAAAGGTAACCTAGCTAGACGGAAAACTCGGTCACCACCTCAAGCCAGTCCTTGGTCACCTGTGATTTGGGGTCGCCTCAGAACCCGAGGGGTCTCTTTTGCTTAAACTCATTTAAGGCACTGAGCCTATATGCGTCCTATACCGGTAGAGCCAGTAGTAACTGTTGAACAAGGGGGGTGGTAAATCTAGGACACCTCCCAAAGGATCCATCTTGGGAAATGGTCCCTGAACCAACGCCCCATCATTTTTTGGACCATCCTCGTGGTCACTCACTAGAATCCTGGTTGGCATTCGGCGTGGAGGCATCCTGATGGGTATCAAGATGAACCATGATTAATAAATAATACATGGTGAGATGAATCTAACTAAAAAATATCATGAGAAACATTCAATTATGCATGTAAAATGTTTTTTCATTTACCGATTCAGAAAACAGAATTCAGGGTCCTGGTATATGGATACGTCGACCACTGCACCAACACTCCCCTAGCCTGAAATCCAAAATCATGATATTTAACTCCTTTGCCCCAAAAAATTTGCAGACTCTTAGTTCTTTTGTTAGAACCGACCTCCTCTAATACCACTTTTTCATGACCCGTCCCTTAGGGCCCTTGTTGGGACTACCCCAAGCCCACCTTCTATAGGCTAGGGGATGGTGACTAGCACTGAATTGGCATATCCCAAAAATGGAAGGCATTTTCCTTTAAACCTATACAGACGCACCAATCCCAAACTATGGAACTTAAACAAAATCTAAACCAAAACTGCCACTAGGAAAATTACTGAGAGTACAACACAAACTAAAATTACAAAGGGGCCAGAATATAAGCCCGAAACCCCAAAAAAAAGTACAGCCACCATGGTCTGTCTACTCGAGACCCCACCTGAAGGGTAGGTGAATGGTAGTTGTATATAGCAATAGAAGTATGCTCATACTTCCCATCTCACTGTGCACCACATGGTCCCAGACCACTAAGGTTTTTGGTGAATCATTGATCACCTGCACGAGACACGAAACATGCAGGAGAAGCCCGTGCAGCTCAGTAGCGACCCCAAACCACAATGGAAAGATAAAAAAGAAATACCACACAAAAATATCATATATCAAGACCACATATTAATTATATCTCAAACCAAGTATAAATTTAAGTATAAAAATTATGATTATCAATTGTAGGGATTATTCATCATGTACTGTCCAGGGACTCATCCCTGATGAGCCACTAAGGTCAACTATGCTACATAACCATAGAGGTTTGCTCGAATGCTAGACAATTGATGTCTGCTCTTCTATTAGACCACTGAGGTCTGCTCATCTCCTATGATCGTATGCTGGACCATAGACTTCTGCTCTTCTGGTAGACCACTAAGGTCCACTCGTCTGCTATAAAACTGAGGTCCACTCGTTTGTTGCACCACTATGGTACGCTCTTCTATTGAACCACTGAGTTACGCTCGTCTGTTGGAACACTGAGGTACACTCCTCTACTGGAGCACTGAGGTTCGCAAATCTGTTGGACCACTGAGGTACGCTTGTCTGCTGCACCACTAAGGAATGTTCATCTACTAGACCACTGAGGTCTGCTTGTTTGTTTCACCACCAAGGTACGCTCATATTCTGAACCGCTAAGGTGCGCTCTTCGGCTAGACCGTTGAGGTCCGCTCGTCATATACTTCATGTCATAGCTTGTCGTAGGATTCCCTCTCTCCAATGCACTTGATTCTGGGAGAATCTACTTATTAAGCCATTGTTTGTATCTTCACTATCATGAAATATCACTTAGAGTATTCCCAAAGTCTCTTCTTATCACAGGGGTTCCAACACATCATACGACATGTTAATCGGACACCCGGTTTGAAAGATATTCACATTTTAATAAATAGGGGTCAGTTGCATCTGGACCCGGTCCAACATGGTCAGACCGACCCGACCAACCCATCCTGGGGGTCCCACATCGCCCGACATCGGATTGGAGAGCCATCTGTGGCATTGTGATCTTGAAATTACGATGGACATTTCAAGACCAACTTTGGATATTTAAATTGAGATTGAGGTTCCAGCCCCATAAGGCAAGATTCGCACGTGTTTCGGTGAAATGAAACATTTTCATCGGGTATTCATTTTGGACAAATGATTATTCCATCTTGCATGTTTTTTCTGATGATCTCAATAGTGTGATCCATAAAATTGTTTTTGGGACCAAGGAATGGTCCCCACATGACACCCTTTAAGTGCAATTCAGCGTTATATGACTTTTCCATTTGATGTTCATTTAGGGAAAATGAATAGTCATTCTTGTGCGTTTTTCTCCAAGGATCGCAATGGTGTGATCCGTCTGGTTATCAGGTGCTATTTAAGGAGGCCTGCTAGAAAAAGCACATTTTCGCACTTTGTTTTAACAATGATAAATGCATGCTCATCATCTTTTGTCTAGAGATATCATGCAGTCTTGGAGTAAACTATCTTGCATAGGGGTACTTGATTTGCAGTTTAGTACCAGAGTACGGAAAGGTACAAAGCGAGGTGAAGAGGCGGGGCCGCACACGCACTATGTACCACTTTACGAATCTTCTATCTCTCATATCTCCTTCTTTTGGACTCAGAATTTGGCATATGAGTAGCGTATCCTAAATTTTTTCTTTTTAGAATTTGATGGTGCCTTCTTTATTAGATTCTGGGCTATGATGAAAGATGTTATAGATGTGAAACTTATTCTACATGGAAACTGATGACTACAGTAGAGTACTTTTTTGAGAGGTACAATCTAGCAAGAATGATTAGAGTTCCTTGATGCATTTCTAAGAGGTATCATCCATCAAGGATGATTAGAGTTCCTCGATGCTTTTCTGAGTGGTACCATCCAGCAAGGCCTAATGGGCCAGGCCCAACTGCAAGGTCAGACTGGTTCGGGTGAGAATGGTAAAACAGGGCCAAGGCATGTGGGCCCCAGGGCTGGCTTGATTAGGTCGGTCTGACCAGGTCAGACTGCTCCCATATGTAACTATCCCCTGTTTACTAAAACACCAATAACATAAAAATCTGGTATCTAATTGACTAGCCATTTACGGCATTGGAACCCTCACAAAGAGGATGACCTTTTGGAATAATCTAAAGAGTCTTTCATGGAATAAGAAATTAGATGAATGTATTGAGGAGTGGTTCTCCTGGAATCAATTGCACTATGTCAAAAATCCTATGGTTGGATGAGACTTAAAGACTACTGATAAGAGACCCTATGTGGATTAGCTATGATGGACCAGTGAGAATCGGATCTATATGGCCGAGAAGGCCCATGGTTGGGAGCGGCACTATGTGACCCAATAGACTCACGGTACTCGATAGGAGGATTACCTCATTATGGCCATAGTGGGAAGCAGCTTTGCGTGACCCAGCATGCCCACAGTGGGGAGTAGCTTTGTGTGACCCAGCCTAACCACGGTACTCATTGGGGATGAGTACCAAAACACTCTATGGTTAGTGGAAAGCGGCTCTATGTAACCTAGTAGGCCCATTGTACTCATTTAGGAGGAGTTCTCCATCAGCCGGAGGTGTTCGATGATATTACGGATGGTCTTACTTTCCTACTAAGTATTTTTATAGTCACCCCTAATTGGGATTTTCTTTCAGTTTGTGTGCCCTTACATATGACGGATAATTTGATCATGATATCAGAGGATCTTAGGGACAAGGGGTGCATGGACCACGTTCAGTGTTCGTAACTTGGAATTAAGGAGCAGGACTCTCCGAGGTGTTTTAATTTTTCACCTATTTTTGGTTTGTGGCACTTTTCTATTCAGGTGAGTATTTTTTCCCTCTTTCCCTTTCAACCTTACTTTTCATGTACTTTTACTATTTATAGGTCGATGCATATGTGTTCTGTTTCCTTTTTACAACAGTTTTGTATCTCTCTTTTTTTCCTCTACACTTTTGCATTGATTTGGTTTCATATGTTTGTGTACAGGGTCATAGGAAAAAGCCACCCTGAGTTTATTATTCCTTCGATGCTAGTCGCCATCCACTGACCTATGGAGGCAGGCTTGGGTTAGTTACGGCTTGAGCCCCAACATGGGTTGGGTCGTGAAAAATACATTGAAAACAATTGTAGTAAAATACAAGTAAATACAAGGATACATACAAAACAAATATGTGAATATAGGGTGTGATCTAATTCCCAATATGATTCCACAAAATATTCTATAAATTCCATATCCTTGAAATTTCATACATGCTAGTTTCAAATTCAAATATAATGTACCATTGTTTTTAACTTTTATGAAATCATGAAAAATATAGCTCTATATTAAAATTTACTTTCGAAAGAAATACATAAAAAAATTGAATAAATTAATCAGTAGATTTTTTAAATAGGGAATATCTGAGGAATAATTAATTATAAATTATATAAACATGAATCAAGGGGATATCACCTAGATAAAAAAATAGGGACACCGAGGATCCTCACACATATCATATTTATCACTATAATAATTATAATATTCATATTCATAACCACATAAACCTCCACATTAGTTATTACTGAGTTTTGGATCCCAAACTAGTGGTCAAACATGTAATGGACTAGTCAGAGTCTCATCATGACTAGCAACCCTAGCCAAAGTCTCATCATAGATATGAGGGAAAATCTATGGAGAGTTAATTAAAATCATAGATTGATTATTTTCCAAGGAAACTTCTTAAGTTCATAAGTTATTGCCTCTAATATTTTTCTATATAATAAACAATTTGAAACATCTAAATAAACTATATAGATTCACCCCGATTCTAATATATAAGAACCATTCCATAACATAAAAGGATATCATCATATATTATTTATAAAGGGAAATATCCATACTATGGGGGTGATCCTAATGTTAATCATTTTAAAATAATAAAATAAATATTTTTCCAAAAAAAGATACATTTTTAATGCACCATGTAATTTCTCTATTGATTGTCTCAATTAATTTTATGAAAATGGCCCTAATTGAAACCTTGAAAACCCATAGTTGATAGTTCTATAAGAAATTTTTGGGCATGAAAATTTTCAAAATTATCTATATTGGGTAATTATATAAAATTTAACACCCCAATATTTTATAATTTACATTATTTAAGAAATATATTTAATATTATACAGTATGAAAAACACCGAGCTTAAAGGAGCTAAGAAATACTATAGAAAATTTATTATTTAAATTTGAATGTCATATCCTAATCATTGGTTTGGTGAGTATGAATAGGAATAACCATATTATGAAATTTATTTCAAAATTCATTTCCTTAATAAAATTAATTATCAATTATAAATTGATCATTAATTGTTTGGAAATGAAGATAAAGTCTTTTGAAGGTAAAAGTAACATTTTTCATAAAACTATTTTTATATGTGTAATGTATTTTGATCATTATATATTAAATTAAACAATATAGATAAATTATTTGAATTAAATAAGTTGTTTATTTATCCAATTTAATGAATTACCATTCATTTAATGATGATTATTAGACAAATAATGAGAATAAAGTCATTTTATTCTTTAAAAAAATTTCTTCAAAAATATTTTTTATTGAATTTTCTATATGAATATTATCATTAATTTCTTCAAATTTAAAATTTTTAATTGAAATATGGATATAAGTTCTAAAATTATAATGTAAGAAAAATATTAGGAAGAAATTTCTTATTTTTACAAAAGATATTAATATTTTATTGAAAAGAGAAAAAAGTTGACTTTTACAAAAGTTTCTTTTCATTTATTTAAATCGTTTAATTTAAAAGTCTCATTATATATTGTATTTGGATTTAAAGTAAAATAAGATTAATTTTATTAAACCTAATATAAATAATTCCGTATTAATAAGTATTATTTTTTATTTTACTATAAATTATTTTTTATACCTTAAAACACTATTTTCTAAAAAACTATTCTTCATTGTGTTTTAGACAGTTATATTAAAATTCAATTCTTCCACTTATAGAAATTGAATCTTGAAAAAATGGATATAATATTTTTAACAAATATTTTCAAATTTGATAAATAGGTTTTGATTATATTTGTCCATTAAGTAAATATTTGTAACATCAATAAAGGTAAAATGGGGTTATAAATATGACATAAGGACAAAAAATATACTTAACACTTGACTTTTGAATATTTTATGAGAGACCTACACCATCATAGATATGAAAATATGAGTATTTATGGATACTTTTCCTTTATTATAACATTTATATTATTTTAAGAATAGGATAAATACAAAATATCACTTTCTTAATTTAAATTTATCTTATAAGTTATCATTGGGATAAAAAGAGTTTGGGAATGAATCTAATATGGTTATTTTGAACATAAATAATTAATATTTGTGATATTAATTCTTTTTAATTTTTATTTATTATATAATTACCATAAATACTTATATGGTATTGACATAGTTCTTTAAAAATCAGTAAAAAAATCAAGTAAAAAGATTTAAAATAAAAAAATTAATATTTCTGGGATGAATTGAGATATTAAATGAATTTAATAGGTAATTATAAATTATAAATTATGTTAAATTTTTAATATTTGAATTATTTTATTTTCTCAATGTTTTTGAAGTCAAACTAAATCAATAGTGCCAAAATGATATTAATGATATTTTATAATAAAAAATATTATATTTAATTATTTGAAAATAAATCAATATTGAAAGAGGAAATTCTGGATTATAAATTGTTGAAAATTTCATACATGAACCATTTTTTAGAAACTTTTCACCTTATATGTAAATCTATGACACTTAAAGGTTAACAATGTGTTACCATTTTTAAGGTTAAAAAGTGTTAACAAGGGGGTTAAACCAAAATATAAGGGTAAAAAATAAACACAAATATGTGAAAATTATATTGTTTGAAGTTATTTAGACCTTAAAATGTACTATGATTTAAATTATTTCAATTTGGTTCCACTTAACAATATTATGATATATATTATATTTAAATATTTTATATAATTATAAGTATGTCTTTTATCATGTTTTCAAAGAAAGGTTTGAATTTTATTTTAATGGTATGGTCATTTATGTCAATATACATTGATGAATATTAAAAAAAAATTGGGGATATACTCTAATAAAACTATCCACCTTATTTATTTGGATATATTATGATATTGTTGTTGATTCAGGTAAATATTGACATATCATATGATAGTTCATCAATATGAATGTTTATATTGATTGTGTATTTTATTTTTATTCATTCACTTAATATGATGAATGCATTGGACATATATAGTGAATAATTGGATCCTTATATTAGATAGATCCTAAATGCATCAGTTATTCTCATAATACAAACATGCATGGGTATTTTCATATTCATTACCTATCATGTCTTGGAACAAGACCATGATAGAAGGATTATGATGTTCAACATTATGCATTCTATAATTACGAAACCAGTTCTTATTATTAATATGATTGTTTATGTTTCTATTTCATACATTATATATCCTTATTTCATGATATTAGTTATATTTAATATTTTATTGTTTTATATCTCTACCATATTATTAAAGTTGTATTTATTCTATATAGCTTTCATTTTATGCATTCCCTTTCTAATAATATGAGCCCACTCTTTATTTGATTTACCTTACCTAGGATAAGAAGGAAGAATATTTGAAAGATTTTAAAGGTTTTAAGAAGGTTTTTCATGATATTTTTTTGTCTTCCAATATAATTTGTAATTTTTGTATGCATCTATTTTTCTAATACTTTTAATATGATAAATCATTAATTGGGTTATCCCTTGAATCTTGTAACAATATTGTAATGTAAAATTTCACTTTCAGTTACTTAAGTTGAGGTGTTATAGTTGGTATCGAATTAAGTTAAGTATTACCCTTTAGAATTGGATTTTGGAAAACATAGATTATATAACATAACCCTATGACATATTCTTGGTTTATGTATAATTATTTTATAATATCATGATGTTTGGTTGGGTATAGAATGTGTGGTTTACTATTAATTAAATCCCTATCTATATACTAGAATGTTTATGTGGTTGTGAAATATATGAAACTTGGGTTAAATACCCTGAAAATTCAGGTTGATTATCAACTAAATCTTCAGTCAATTCATGGTGAGGAGGTCCAAAACTAAACACCTATATTTAACCTCTTAGTTGACATGGTTTGGGTGATTCACACTCTCTTTATAAACAATTATTAAATTTTTTAAAATATTTTTATGAGTTGAATATAGCTCCAAAAATACTAAGATTATGATTTTAATATTAAATTTCAAAAAAATTTAATTTATATAAAATGTTACACTATACATATAATTTACACTATGATTTAAAATTCATAATATAAATATAGTGTATTCAATTGTTTAGATACAATTCCTAGTGGAATGAATCATAAGAGTATCAACACTCATAATCTATGTAGGTGTTTCCTTCCAAAGAAATCCAAGAAGAATAGAATTGGATAAAAAATATTATTAATATATTGGGAAAATTTATTACTAGTAATCTTGGATATGGAAAACTTATTTCTTCACTATATGATACTATGTTTTTGGACTACTTTGTACTATAAAAACCTACATACATTAATGGAACTACTAATCTATCACTTGAAGAAAAATGGATTGAGTCCCTTGAAAATATATTTCAATCATTGGAATGAAATTAATGGGAAAATGTTATCATTGCAGTTATTTATTTAAAGATAAATGCTAATAAATGGTGGACATTGATTCAAAATACTTAAGAGGTTGAGGAAATAGAGGGTATAGAATGGGATACTTTTAATAATATATTATTTATAAAATAAAACATTTATAATCAATGAATTTATTTGTAAAGGAATTTTTTTATTTTAGGAAAAATGTAAGTGGAAATTATTGATAAGTATAAATAAAAATTTACATGAATAGTAGGTCACAATGTTCACAACATTCATAATCCATAGATTATGATTTATTGTTCCTTTGGAGGGATAAATCCAAGCCATTAAATGTAGTTACAATCTCGAAAAATTTAAATATATGATGGTATGGTGTCAAGTTACCTCATGGTGATGATGGAATTCCCTTAGTCCTATATTTTCAAAGGAAATCAAGAAAAACCCTGAACGACATATCACTATGTAAAGGGAAATGTGGAAAAAAGAAAAAATGGGAGAGAGTGATTTCTAACATGTAATAATTATAGAATGAAACACCTTGGGTTTTTCTTGAAAGAATGGGATCATGTTACAAGTGTAGAGATAAATTCCAGCAAGATCATGAATAAAAAATTAATTTTCAATTATTCAACTGTAAGGAGATGGGGCACAACTTGATTAAATACCCCATGAGTCAAATAGATTTTCCTCAGGAAAGTCCAATATTATGAAATCCCTACAACCAAGGTTGAAGTCCCAAATAAAGAGATATCAGGTACTTTGATCATAAACTCATATTATGGAATAATGTTTCTTTCTTTTGTGAATATTATGAACCATTAAAAGTTTATTTCATGTTTAGGCATGAAAATACTTCTTAGTCATGATTCATTAGAGTAAAAAGTGGAATATAAATAAAAAAATCAATCAAATGGGAAAATTATACTTAGAAATTTATGAGGAATAAAGAACTTATATTTTCTCATGTTCTCTATCTTGGTAGTAAAATAACTCCCAAATATTTCAAAAGTATCTTGAAATAAAAATTTATCCTTTTAAATTTATTTCTGATGAATTGATATACATATTTATCCCTTGATGATTTATGGTTTTCTGTTCAAAAACATTCTCAATATAATGTTCTCTATCACTCTCTATTTTTCCTTGGACATTATTTTTCTTTTCCGTGTCCATATTTTCACTTTCCGTTAGTGTTCTCCTTATTTGGGAACCCGATTATGGGTTATTCCTAATCACCTTTGTTTTTACCTTTTTCAATTTAAAAATGGATTTTTCTATAACTTTTTATAATGTTGGTATTCAATAATGGTATTTTAAAATAATAAAATGTTTTTTATTTTCATGATCATATGTTTTATCATATACTCCCTATAATTGATTTTAAAAATCAATGTTTTAAATCCTTTTTATTGGAAATAAGATAAAATTGATAAGGAATGGTTTCTTTAAGTAGGTATAGTGTAATAGACCCAAATTTTATAATTTATTTTCTTTAAGTAATATATTCTATATTGTGTGGTATATACAACAACGAGCTCAAATAAACCGTAAAATACTATAGAAAATTATTATTTAAATATGATTGTTATAACCAACCCCTTAGTTTAGAGAGTATGAATAAAATTATCTATATTATTAAAATATATATAGAAATTATTTCCTTTATAAAATGAATGATCAACCATACATTGATCATTAATTGTTTGGAAATGATGATAAATCTTTTGAAGATAAAAGAGATATTTTTCATAAGATTCTTTTAATGTGTGAAATGTATTTTGATCTTAATAGATTAAGTAAATAAATATGGATATACAAATCTAATGAAATAAATATATTATATATACAATTTAATGAATTAACATTAATTTAAATTTTTTTATTTTACAAGTAATGATAAGGATATCATTTTATCCTTCAAAAAAATTTACTTAATTTTATGCACATATATTACAATTTATTTCCAAAACATTTATAAATTTTAATTGGAAAAAAAGATTCATTTCTGAAATCAAAACTTCATAACAAGTGTAGGATTAATATTTTTGTATTTTTCCCGAAAGATTTATTATTGATTTAATAGTGAAAAATGATGATTTTTGCAAAAGTGTCATTTCCTTTCATTAAATCGTGTAATTTAAAAGTATCATCATATTTTAGATTTTGTTTTAAATAAAAATAAAATATAATTTATTAAAAATAATCTAAATAATTCTATAGGAATTAATATTATATTTTATTTTTGTAATAAGTTTATTTTTATGCTTAAAACACAATTTTCAAAAACAAATTGTTTTTCATTGAATTTTAAATATTTCTATTAAAAATTAAATTCTTCTAGTTATAGAAATTAAATAATGAATAATGGATTAAATTTTTTTAACCAGTGTCATTTTGTTTTTTAAATATTTCCCTTTTACTTTTGGTCAATATGAATAGTGAGTGTGGTGAATATTTGTCTCTGGATAAGTGTAAAATAGGTACACATTTTCTAAAACTCTGAGATAAGACCTAAAATACACAAAAAAACATTAATTTAGCCCATAGGATGAGTTTTACTAGACCCAGTACATCCTATATATGAAAATATAGCAATTTATTTCAACTTATCTTTGATTACAAAATTTAATTTTTTTTAAGAAAAATATAAATAAAAAATGTGACACTCTCGATGTATATTTCTATTATATGCTATCATACAGATAAAAAGAAGTTATAAATGAATCAAAATGGTTACCTTGAATATAAATAAATCATTTTTATTATTTTAATTTATTTTTTTTGTTTTAGAGATGATATAATTACAATAAATTCAAACGAAACACTGATATAGTGCTTGTGCAAGTAGTATATGAAAAGGAAAATTAATTTTTAGAACAATAATATTAATATTTTATAGATAAATTGTGATATTAAGAAATATTAATATTTAACTAAAACTTTTAATTGATGGTAAATGTTTTTATATTTCAATTTCGTTGTTTTCTTGATGTCTTAGAAGTCTAATTAAACGAATAGTCCCAAATATCACATTATTTATATTTTATGATCAACAGTATTTTATTAAATGATTTAAAAAATTTTAAAAAAAATATTGAGATGGGAAATTTGGGGTTGGAAATTATTTAAAAAATCATCCATGTATGATTTGTGATCCACATTACAACTTATAAGTAAATTTATTACCCTTACAAGAAAATAAATATTTTAAGACTATCAAGGTTAAAAGGGTTAACGAGGGAATTAAACAAAAGGATATTCACTAAAATTAAACATAAACATGTCTAAATTTTAGTTTTTGAAGTTATTTAGATCTTAAAATATAACTAATTTAAAATTATTTCCATTTTGAACCACTTGAAATGATTATGATATATATTATATTTAAGGAATTTATGTAATTCCAATTATGTCATTTCCCTAATATAATAAAGGAAAACTCCTCTTCTCATTTATTTAAAAATATAGAGTACTCAATATTGGCCAATCCTAGACATAATTACTTAATATATTCCTACAGATTGCATTATATCCCTTGTTATTCCCCTAAGACCAATCTTTAAAGGCTTACGTTGTAAGCTAAAAGAGGTCACTCAAAGAAGAGGCAATCGACTCCTTCATTGATTATATATTATTATACCTTCCATAAATATATTGTATACATACAAAAATAATGAGTCTAATGTAATAAATATATTAATATCTTATTATTATTATGGGAAAACAATTTATACCTCTTTAACATCAAATTGGAACTGAAAGTATCGCTCGTGCATACGTGTGGTCAACCGCCTCCACAGAGCGATATGATTTCCTTTCCATCACCATATTTCATGGTTGGTTATTATAAAGTATTTAATGCTTATAAATATTATTTTTTACATAATTATTATTCTATAATTATAATATTTTATCTGTCTTCTTGGCTTCTGATCCATTGGAAATCTGTAACATCGATGGTGTGTATGTGTGGACAACCACCTCTATGAAGTGACATGCTTCATTTTTTATTTCAATTATACATATATGGTAATAAATAAATATTTAATGAATATATATTATATTTATGATATAATAATGATTCAATATGGGTGAATTTTTTGTTACCTTTCTTTCTCACCATCATTTGAAAAGTGTAAACTCATTCGTGCGTACGTACAGACTATCATCTCTATGAAGTGATATAATTCATTTTGCATCACCTATTTAAATGAATAGTTATATATATATATATATAATTATTAAATATTTTAATTTATAAATTATTAATTTTTTGGATATGATGAAATTTGTAAGGATTGTAACTTTTGAACTGAAACTTGTATGGAAAATGGAACGGTAAACATTAAAATATTTTTTTTATCAAAATAATAATAATAAATTTATAAAAAAAATTATTAATTGATATTATAGAGTAATATAAATCCAAATATGAGTCTTATATCATTTTATAATTAGTAAAAATTATTTATACATTTAGTCGTAGAATATTCGTCTAAAAGGAAGTCTAATGTAATGGTTCCTCCTCACACTTTTGTTTCTGTGAGACATATTACATATTACCCAATAGTATCTTTCATGTGGTGTATATAATACCAATTAAATATGATTTATCATGAATATATTTACATTCATGGTATTTAATTTTTCATTTGATGTTATTTATTTCATAGTGGTTAAATTTAAATGTTACAAAAGTAGTATGGGTTTATGTTACATTTTCAATTATTTTCATGATTATCTATGGTAAATTACAATTGATGGATTTTTTTAGAAAATATAGATTAAAAAACATATATTTTATTTAAATATATCTATTACTATAATTTTCATATAATAGTATCATTTTCCTCTCTTTGGTACTGAAAATTAATGAGAAAATATTTTTAATGAAAATACAACCTTATTTCCTCTTTGGTCAATGTCCACACTCTTAAAAAAATTACTAAAGATTTTTTCTATACATGAATTTTTTAAAAAAAAATCATTTTCATTAACTTTTAATTTATTTTTATATATTTAAATAGTATCATTTTACAGAAAAAATTTCTGAATAAATTATTTCTTAATTTTTATAAAAGAGTGAAAATAATGTTATCTTTTAATTTATATAATACGAAAATATTTTACAACCGTCATTACCATTATTTAATTTGAATATTATTAAAAAAAAATATTTTCAACAAAAATAATTTCCTCAATATTTTGGAATTTTTATTAAAATTCTTATAAAAAATAGATAATTTTCATACATTTTCAAAGAATGGATTGAATGTTATTTTATATGAATTTTTAACTATATAAATATCGTTTTATTAATATTATAATTTACTATGGGTATACTATAATTATACTATCAAACTTATTTCTCTAGATGGCTTATGATCATGTTGCTGACTAGGGAAAATATAGGCATATCGTATTCTAGTTTTTTATATAAATTTTTATATTAATTATGTATTGTATTCTTATTCATTTATTTAATATGATTAACTCATTGGATATTGAAAGTGAAAGGATTGGGACCACTATTAGATATCCCATTGATGCATTGGTAGGTCTCATGGGACAAACTATCTTATGTGTTCATCATATGCTTTACCAATTACGTCTTAGCATAAGGTTGTGAAGGAAATCTTATGATGTCAGGATTTATCATTATATCTTTATGAAACCAGTTTTTTTTATCTATGTGATTATTTATGTTCTTATCTTATCCATGGATATATTACCCTTGAATAATAATATTTATATGGAATATTTAATTATTGTATATATATTCTATATTATTTACATTTTATTTATTTAATGATATCTTTCATTGTATACTTTCCCTTAGGGAGTATATGATCTCACGATTTGTTTTTTTACTTTACCCAAGATATGAAGGAAGAATCCTTGAATAATTTTAAAGGATGCAATAAATTTTTCCATAAAATGTTTTTATCTTCCAATTTAATATATAATTCATGTATTGATCTAGTTTTCCATAAAAGATAAACTAATCGATATTTAGTGGTGTAATACCTTGTATCTTATACCAATGTAATGAAGTTAACTCTAGATCTGGGTTACTGGAGTCAGGTTTTTATATTAAATAACATTTAAATTTCAATCTTTATAAGAAAACCCCAATAACTCATCCTTTAGAAACCAATAACGAGTTAAATCCCCCATAAAAGTCCCATTTTCGCATAAAAACCCTAATTGTATTTTCATCAAACACCTAGTATATAAGAAATTTTAGTGGCCAGAACATCATACTTTATATCCATAACACACTTTTAAAATTGTATGAAATCAACAAGGAAAACATGAAATACTTTTCACAGTAAAACATTTAAAATATTTTGAATCATTTCATGTGTATGAAATCAATTTTATACACTGAATCATTAATTTATTTACTAAATAAAGAATTAAATACATATTCACCTATATAGAATTTATGAAAAATTGAATCATATAAAAACTAGGAGTAGTCTCAAGTTATGCAGGAGGTACATAACACTTTGAAACCAAAATTTCGCTAGAAATCATGTTTTTCCCTTATATTAAAAACCCACCATACTAGGAACCCCTAGAAAAATGAGAAATATCAGTGAAAGAGGAATAGAAAAAGAAAAATATGAAGAGTTGAGAAATCCATACCTTGAATATATAGTGGAAACATAATTATAAAAAGAAGAAGCAAGACATAAAGAAGGATTGAAGAGGGATAAAACTCACATGGCAACCTTGGATGATCATAAGAGAAGAGGGGGAGTAGAAGTAATTTCCCATTTTACATGGTATTATATAATAATAATAATAATAAAATAAAATTATAATTTTAAATTATATTTCTATATTTCTCTATAATAATCAATTAAACACACTTATATACATAACAAATTAATGATAATTATTATTATTGTTAACATAAATAATGATTATACAAATTTCTAATAATAATTAATATAATAAAAAAACAAAAACAATATCAATACATTATTTTTCATATAAATTTCACTAAACATCATTTAAATTATTAACATGTATTTCAAAAAAAATCATAACGATGAAAATAATTCAATAACTATATTTTAACATTTTATTAATCATTTTTGAATTCTGTTGAGATGTTCTAGAATGAAATTTAAAGTGATGGGTTTATTTTAGTAAATTACATAGAAATTAAATATATCTAAACCATAAAGGTTATGGTGTTATACATGGAGATCAGGTGTGGGTATCTCTTTACCAAGCCATACCATGGGTGAAACCTTTTCTGATGCCTAGAAGCAGTGTTGAGAATATATAATCAAAGGTGGTTCATACCAAGAAATACATTTAAGTAGTGTACCTAAATCTTATAGTTTTGGAAGACCACATGTTTTTATCACTAGTATTTATGATTTGGAAATATAAATCCAAATCAAACCCTTAAAGTGAAGTAGTCCCATTATTTTGGATTTTATAGCCATATGTGAATATTCTAGTAGTGTAGTAAATCAAAAATTATATGAAAACAACCTTAGATAACCCAAAAATAATAGGCTCAATAAATGGAGATTTCCAGGGTAGTCAACCACCCTTTAAGAGTTAAGATCAAGGATACTATCATAGTCAAGGTTATATAGGTATTGTGCACCCATTTTAGTTGTGATTACCTCTTCAAAAAATATATGATGTATTTTGAAAAACTAATATCATGTAGAAATATATCACTAACATTGATGTAGGTTGATCTATAGATAAAGGTAATATTTTGGTATAATATATTTTAGCTTGTGCATTAATTGATACACGGGAATTGTATTATTTTATTTATTATCAATTGGTATCTATATATAAATATAAATTTAAAGAGATGCATGTATATATGATTCTCAATACTCCTCAACTGAAATGAATTGAACAATCCAGGATGTGTCTATCATAAGATTTGATTGTATCTTATTATGAGAATTTCTATGGTATTGTGGTTTTTAATAAGGAATAGTTTTTTTTCATTGCATGAATGGATTTGTTGAGTTAGTTTAAAGAATTTATTACTTTGAATACTAGAATAGTATCATTCTCATCTCTAGTTGGTACTCAATATACACTCTATAGGGTGTTTAACTTTAAATAATGTTGAAGCGGTCTTATTAAATGATAGTTTAAGGATTTTATAGTTGAAATTGATGATATTTTTATTAGAGTAATTGAAGTTCATGTGTAGAAGGTTTTACCCCATTTAGTGTATTTATACCCTGATGTGTTCCCGAATTATTATTGGGTAATGACACCAAAGTAAGTGTTGTAATTTCCCATTGATTTTTTCCTTTGAACTGAACCAATTTTGATTCCTCCATATCATATATAACTAAATAAGTTGATGTAATTATTGATTCATTCAAAGGAACCTGAGATAAAATTACTAATATAACTGAGAACGGTTTTATAGGTTTCTCTATTCTTCATCATATAAAAAGCTAATGGAAGGATATGCTTATTTGTAGACTATAAAAACATGAACTAACTGATAGTTAATAACTCTTACCCATGGAACAAAATTTCTGATCACTTTGGTCAACAAAAAGGGGGAATTGGATTTCCAAAGTTGATATATAATCAGTTTATTATCAGCTTCATGTATAAATATGACATTGTAACACCCCAAGATTTTATGAAAAATATTGTTTTTAATTTCATTAATGTCTTGTGTTGTATGCTACACCAAAAGAAGTTTGCACAACACGCATCCCTGACTTTGTTTTCTTTACACACAAGAGTGACCTTCCATGATAGCGTGTGTTGTATGTAATACCGAGTTTCGCTAAATAACGATATGATATAAAAATATTATTAAAACTATCTATTATGAATAGTAATACCCACTTTTTGAAATTTTATAAATTTTATTTTTGAAAATGGACTTCATTTTTGGATTCGTAATATCAAAATTAGCCTAGGGTGAAATTTTGGTATTTTTCTGAAAACTTTCAATTCTTGATAAATAGTGAAAACACTGGGTTACTATTTAAAAACCGAGTTTTAATTTAAAAAATTATTTAATTTATTTAAATTTATTTTAGGTAAAAATTGATACATAATACCTATATAAGTTCAATTTAATTCATTGGAGTCATTTTATAATAATTTTTGATATATAAAAATTTTATTGAACTTTTGACTGTCTTTTACCCACTTCCTAGGAAAATTTGCAAATTTACATAAAACTTAATTTTACCGCTTTTTTGAATGGAATTTAAAAAATCCAAGAGACACGGTTGATGTCAGAAAGTAAAATGTGGTCCAATGGGATGAAAATAATTATTTGTGAATAGTAAATTTTTACATTTTTTTACCACAGTTAAAAGTAAATAGGATAATTAAGGGTAAAAATGGTATTACCCTAACACATGTCATAATTCTATTGGATAAGTGTAATTCGACAAAAAACAGAATTAGGGATAAAATATTACCTTTTAGGCCCACTTGGATTAGATTAGGACATTTGTTATTAATTTATTTAAAGTACGATTAAAATAGTTAAAATCCAAATTTAATAACTAAATAAATTTTAATATAGACATGGACATATGATAAATTCAACTATAAATATTCATTAGAAATCTGAAAATATTTCCTACATAATGGTATTTTATTTGTAATTTTTAGACATTAAATAATTTAATTTATTTATGACATAATGATAATGCAGTAATTATCTAATTAATGAAATATTGACATAATTGATGTTATAAATACCCAAATAAATGTAATTTGAGACTTTTTATGAATTAAAATAATTTTATATGTTAATATGACATGTAATTATTGATTTAATTAACTTTTTTCTAACAAATCATTCTGTTATAATTTTCACAAAAAATCAATTACCAAATATTGTCAAAATTGACATAAAATAGTTTTTAAAACAAATATTATATTATTAATTTTTATTTTATTTTTAAAAATATAATTTTCGTCCAAATGACTTAGATAATGTAATATATCTTAATAATAAACAACTAGGGGTTCATTTGGCTTGTTATAGTAAGTTTATTAACCTTATAGTGTAAGAAAACAAGAAGACACGGTAAAAGAAAAATTATTTAACTTAAAGGTAAATCTAAATGATAAGGTTACAATAGAAACCTAAACTTGTCTAAATTCTATTGTATGAGATGATTTCGACCCATCCCCACCTTAGATTCTAAATAACTCAATTTTGAGCTATTAAAAACCAAATATGGCTTTATAATAAAATAATATTTTTTGTTATTCCAAAGGTGCCCCTCTCCTCCCTTATAAAAGGGCACCACCTCCCTCTCTTCCTCACACCACATTGAGCCTTCATGCTTGGCCAACCCCTGCCAAATTCTCTTCTCCACTTCCATAGAAACATACTAGAGGTTTTTCTATTCTTCAAAGACAAATTGCAGTGCCCTATGGGGAGTTTTGAAAGAGGCGTGTCGAAAGAAAAGGTAATATATGTTACCGATTCTTTCAACTTTATTTATTCTTACACTTCTTCTTCTTTAGTGGTTTCATTATAAAGTAATAACATCAGTATCAATCATATACTGATATGTTATTATAAGTTTTAAACCACCCTATTTCACCATTTATTCATCCTACGGAAAACAAAATCACCGCGCGCGCGTATGTACAGAATATCGTCTCCACACCGTGGTGTAATCTATTTTCCACCACCACCTCACATGGATGGGAATAATGGTGTCAATAATAACTATATATGATTATTGTAAAGTGATATTGATTCTGAAATAGTATACATACACTCCAATACATTTCCATGATCATGGGAATGGTATCATCGCTCGTGCGTACATACGGACTACCGTCTCCACAACGTGATGAGATTCATTCTCCATGTTAACCATTCATGAATGATTATAAAGTATAGATAATAAGTAATAATGAAATATATGACATAATAATGATACTGGATTTATTTATATATATATATATGTCAGATACTTAATTCCATTCAATTCAATAAGGAAACGAAAACAGCGTTCATGCGTACGTACGGCCTACCGTCTCCATGAACGGTGTATTTCATTCCATTTAATTGATATATCATATATATATTTATATTGTAAAGACCAGTAAAATTCAAGGGAATTTTTTTTCTTAATTTTCTTTGGAATTTTACAAGAGCGCGGTTTCTGACGGCACCTGATTCCGAGGCCCGGTGTGCCCGGAATCAATTTCCGAAGTTCGGCTCGGGTACGTTCAGTGAACGAACGAGCGGGAATTTCTAACTTTTGAACCGGTGCCCGGAATCGAATTCCGAGGGCACCGATGGAACCGTAGCGCCGGTAAATTCTTAGGAACTCCTGTTCTGGAGTTACATTCCTACGAGTGTTGATAATAAAAAATGTGGATGTTTACTTTGTAATTACACTACAATTTTTATTATTATACTCATTGTGTTATTTCTTGTTTGAAGTTGGGTAACCACCCAACCTCCCTTGGGAGGTTATGAGGGTGGTGGGGCCCACACGAACCCCACCTCTTCATATCCTCTAAAACCCCTAAACTCCCACATAAGTTATGTTATCTTAAGTTATAACTTTAGACTTAAATATGGTGAGTTGTGTGTGTGTTTTGAATTTCAAACTCTTGAAATTATAGTGTGTTGTTGTGTTAATAAAATAAGATAGAGTCTTATTTTATTTTGGGTTTTAGTTTTGTCTCCTTGAGAGAGTTGGGAAGGTTCTCCTTGTTTCTTCATCTTCTTCAACCTCATCGAAGAACACGAAGAACGTCGTTCTTCAACGAAGAACTTCTTCGCCGAAGAACACGGTTCTTCCGCGACGCCTTATCCGCGACGTGACATTCTTCTTCCGCATCATCTCTTCTGCGACGGTTTTCCGCGACGAACGCCATCGACAACGACTCTTCCTCCGACGTCAAAGGAATCGACACCGATATTCCACGACTACGACAACGTGCGACTATCGAGGTAGGGGTTCTTGAGTTCGTTGTTTTCATTTTATTTGACATTCCTCAAGTATTTCTAAGCCAATTGATAACAAACTAACGGGAGGAGGCCGGACCGCACAAACACGGCCGATCCTTCTCCCATTGTGGTTTAGTTTTATTATGGTTTGAAGTGGGGTAACGCGGTACCATTGCACCGCGCGAAAAGAATTATTTATGACCGGTTTGGGTCACGACGAAGAACTGCGACGCTATAATGTTGCGCCTTTGAGATCGGATGAGACCGCGGCCGGAGTCGGGCCGCGGCGGTGGGGCGCGACGTCGTTACGTTGCGCAAATCTTACAAGGGCTGAGCAAGAAGGGACAGCCGGAAAACCGGGCACCGGCGGAAAATGAAGAACCGCGGCCGGACGGCCACGACGGAGCACCAAGAGTCGCCGGCCGCCGGAGATCAGGGAGGCCGCGGCCCTACGGCCGCGGCGGAGCAGCCGGGGGCGTCGGCCTTGCCGGCGCCGGAGATCAGGAGGAGCCGCGGCACTTCGGCCGCGGCGGAGAAACCAGGGGCGGCCTGCTTCGCCGACCGCCGGCGTCCAGGAGAGCCGCGGCCATCAGGCCGCGGCATAGCATGGGGAGGCGGCCGGCCGTGCCGGCCGCTGGCTTGCAAAAGAAGCGGGACCCGCAGGTCCCGCGTGTAAAGAAAACGGCCGGCATAAAGCCGGCCGTGATCCAGTAAATCCGAGGGATTGAAACCCCTGCTTTCCCTTAGAGTCAGCCCCCACGTGCGGTGGGGGCCGTTTAAAAAAAAAAGGCGCAGCTAATAAGCCGCGCCGCACTTCTGGAAAGCGGGGGGCTTAACCCTCCCGCGCGTGACCCAGCGGCGCCAGCCACGCCGCCGCCGGCCGGGCCGCGCCGCCGCGCCGGACCGCGCCGCCGCCGGTCCGCGCCGCCGCGCCGGTCCGCGCCGCCGGGTCGGCCCGAACCCGGACCCCCCGTTTCGGATCAGATTCGGTCTTTTGGCCATAACATGAGCCACGGACCTCCAATCGACAAACCGTCTGCGGAAACGCGATCCATGGATCGAGGCGGTCGTTTCGGTATATCGCACTCAAGGTTTCGGATTACTTTGAGTTCGGCCGGGTTGGTTCGTTCACGAAACCAACCGGGCCTTCGGAGCGGAAACACTCATGTCTTGAGCTACGGACGTCCGATTGACGTGCCGTCAGCTTTGTTGTGTTCCTCTTAGTGAGACGGATCTTTTGGAATACTCCGCCTGAGGTTTGGACGTAGGTGGAGTAAGGTCGGGTTGGTCTTGCCTTAAAAACCAACCGGGCCCCAGGGACGAAAATGCCAATAACTCTCAGACCGGGCGTCCGATCGACGCGCCGTCTATTGCGTTGAGTTCCTGTTGACGATATGGAATTTTTGGACACATCAACTCTGGACTTTGTGACAGTTGATGTATCAGCCTCTCGGCTCGTGGAGCGGATCCTCCGAACGAGCTTGCTGTGTGCGGGAACCCTAGTGCTGGCTGCGACTGTTACTGTGACTACTACTGCTACTACTGCTACTGTGACTGCGACGACGACAGTACATAGATCCTGTGTGGATTCGACGACGACGACTTCAGCACTCAGCAATCCTACGTGGATCAGTGCTACAGGTCCTGTGTGGGCCCGATCCTGTGTGGGTCCGATCCTGTGTGGGTCCGCGCTCAGCAGTTCTGTGTGAGCCAGCGCCTACAGGTCCTGTGTGGGCCCGATCCTGTGTGGGTCTTTGCGGGGGTTAGTTACCTATCGATCCTTCGTGGGTCCGACGAATTAGATGGATCAGAGATCATCTTTATCGTCCTTTGGTTAGTTACCTATCGATCCTCCGTGGGTCCGATGACTTAGATGGATCAGTGATCATCTTTATCGTCTTTTGAAGAAGTATACCTGTGTGAGATGAAACCGTTTTGCTTTCCTGGGTGGATTGTGTTGTGCAATCCTGTGTGGATTACGTTTTACTTTCCTGTGTGGATTGTGTTGTGCAATCCTGTGTGGATTACGTTTTGCTTTCCTGTGTGGAATACGTTTACTTTCCTGTGTGGACTGTGTTGTACTTGGGCTCGGAGGTTGGAGCATATTTGAAATTGATGACTTAGGTATATGTATGGGCATATACCTAAGCAGTGTCGGTTGTTACTTCGTGATTGTACCTTTCTTCGTGGTTATCCTTTGTGGATTTGAGAGACCTTCAGGGGTCTCGGGGTCCCTACTGAGTAGCATATACTCACCCCTGTACGGGCTTTGCCCGCACTACGTTGTGTTGGTTGCAGACGACGGACAGCGTTGACCTTAGCCGAGGCATGCAGAGCGGGACGATACCCGGAGGTGGACCACTGGGCGGGACGTGCTCGGAGCGGACGGCGGGACCCGTGGAGCAGAAGAGCTATCTGTACCCACCCTTCAGGTGGGATTTCCAGTGGACAGCTCGGCGTAGCGGCTTTTACTTTTCAGTTGCTGTTTTCCCTTTCGAGTTGTACTTTACTTTCAGTTTGGGTTTGTATACTGGCCCATTTACTTTTCCGCACTTTCAGTTGTACTCTGCTTTTGTTTAGTGTTTACTTTCCGCTTGCTTACTCTGTGGTGTTTGTTTACTTTTCAAAGGCAATGTCTTTCCTTTTTACCGGGATTTACGCCTTGGTGCTAGTCGCCAGCCCCTGGCCTATGGAAGGCGGGCTTGGGGTAGTCACGGCACGGACCCCGAGGGCGGGTCGTGACAAATTGGTATCAGAGGAGTTCGGTTCTACCGCGAACTCTGATCTTTTCTATGTGAAGCAATAATGTTTAGCGTATTGAGTGTGTTTATCAGTCCAGGGAGTCCAGTGTTGGTGCGGCGGCCGACGTATCCATACACCAGGACCCTGACTTCTGATTTCCGACTTAATGCACGAAAACATTGATTGCGTGTGTGTTTCAATGTTTTCTTTTTGATTACATAAATCAGCTCACCAAGTATACTGTTTGACCGTGGCGCACCTGTTTCCTATTCAGGATGGCCCCACAACGGCATCCAGCTAGGGTTCCGAGAGTCGAGCGTGACGATAGCCCACCGAGCGACGAGGCCTCGGTGTAGGGCCCTTTGTCAGCAGTGGCACCGGCGATAGCTCTACCCGCCGAGCCCCCGATGCTTCCAGCACTAGCCGCTGACGATGCATGTCGCCTCAGCGCACTGCATGAGTTTCCGCGCCAGCGACCGCCCAGGTTTCACGGGGAGAGGGATCCCCAGGCAGCAGAGGACTGGCTGGAGGCAGTGGTACGAGTGTTTAGGCTAGTGAGGACACCAGCAGACCTCATGGTGATCCTCGCTGCGAGCCTACTACACGCAGCAGCAGGACGATGGTGGAGATTGATGCTCCAGGTGCACGATGAGGCATCTCTACTTTGGACGGACTTTGAGAGCCTTTTTCGCTCGGAGTTCGTCCCAGCCACCCTTCGTGCGGTGCGTATCCAGGAGCTTCTTCAGCTGCGGCAGGGCAGCAAGACGGTCGCTCAGTACTCGGCATGATTTACTAATCTCTCGCGCTACTCGACCGACATGGTATGGGACCCATTCTTCCGGGCCCGGACCTTCGAGCAGGGTTTGAGACACGAGATCAGGGCATCGCTGATCTCCCTCAGCATACCGACTCAGACAGGAGTACTGGATCATGCCCTTCTGATCGAGAGCTTCCTTGCTGAGTCTACACCAGCGCCGAGACCCACCGCAGGGCGGCACGTGGCAGAGTCATCTGCAGCAGGAAGTCGGCGGATGAATCAGGGGTCTAGGCAGACCAGACCTACCGGTGGCCGACTGCACGACTCAGGCTCAATTGTACGGGGAAGTCGGGATGGAGTCAGAGCCAAGCGTGCCGAGAGTGGGCAGTGTTACTCATGTGGCGGGATTGGTCACATGGCTCGTGACTGTCCGACCCGCTATGCTGATGATCAGCAGTTAAGTGAAGAACCTCCCAGGCAGAGGCAGAGGTTCGACCGTGGCGGTCCGCAGGGAGGAGCTGGACGAGCAGCCAGTGGTGGGAGATGCTTTGAGGCTCTTCCACCACCACCACCAGGAGGTTCGCCACGACCACAGGGAGTAGGTGAACATGCGAGAGCTCAGCTTCAGGCAGCCGAGGCCTTCGATCATGGAGCTCTGGAATCCGATGGACAAGAGCAGAACTAGTGGATACATCCTTTGTACTTCTGGTTCCTTGTTGCTTTTGTGTAGCGTCTTGTATTATGAGCTGCAATAATAAAAGACGCATACCTTTGTGATATTTTCGTTCCTGTCCTCTTTCGTGATGTTACTAAGAGGTTCCAGTTTTGGCTGTTGACTTGACCCTCACTTGTGAGACATCTACTGGAGGAGACCCAGTTACAACACACTGATGCCGACAGTGTGACTCAACCCTTGGAGGCGAGAGTAACGGTTGAATCTCTTAGTAGTAGTGTCGAGGCCTTACGACGTCATCCTTGGTATGGATTAGTATAATCCATGTTAGGATTGACTGTTTTAGGCAAAGAATGTGGTTCATCCAGGGGATGAGACCAGATTTCTTTTATCGGCAAAGAAGAAATCTTGCAGCTCCTGTGGGACCTAAGATGGTCCAGGTCATCCAGGGGCGGATGAGTACAGCTCAGAGCCGGCAGATGTCATACGCTGACAGGAGGCGGAGGCCACTAGAGTTCGAGGATGGCGACCACGTCTTCTTGCGGGTCTCACCTTGACGTGGTATTCGGAGATTTGGCCGAGGCGGCAAGTTATCTCCGCGCTTCATCGGACCCTTCCAGATTCTCAGCAGGATTGGTGAGGTGGCTTATCCCCTGGCTCTACCACCTCAGTTGCACCGGGTGCACGACGTCTTCCACGTATCTCAGCTGAGGAGATACGTGCACGACCCGACGCACATCTTTGACCATGGGGAGCTTGACGTTGACGATGGGGCGACTTTCATGGAGGTCCCGGTAGAGATAGAGGATCGGCAGGATCGGGTCCTGCGTGGGCGATCGATTCCTCTTGTGCGCATCAGATGGCAGCACGGGAATCTCCAGGAGAGCACATGGGAGCGGGAGGCTCAGATGTGTGCTCAGTACCCTCTTTTGTTTCCCTAGTTTTTGATGTATCTTTACGGGGACGTAAAGCCCTGAGGTGGGAGTAATGTAAAGACCCGTAAAATTCAAGGGAATTTTTTTCTTAATTTTCTTTGGAATTTTACAAGAGCGCGGTTTCTGACGGCACCTGATTCCGAGGCCCGGTGTGCCCGGAATCAATTTCCGAAGTTCGGCTCGGGTACGTTCAGTGAACGAACGAGCGGGAATTTCTAACTTTTGAACCGGTGCCCGGAATCGAATTCCGAGGGCACCGATGGAACCGTAGCGCCGGTAAATGCTTAGGAACTCCTGTTCTGGAGTTGTTTTCCTACGAGTGTTGATAATAAAAATTGTGGATGTTTACTTTGTAATTACACTGCAATTTTTATTATTATACTCTTTGTGTTATTTCTTGTTGGAAGTTGGGTAACCACCCAACCTCCCTTGGGAGGTTATGAGGGTGGTGGAGCCCACACAAACCACACCTCTTCATATCCTCTAAAACCCCTCAACTACCACATAAGTTATGATATCTTAAGTTATAACTTTAGACTTAAATATGGTGAGTTGTGTGTGTGTTTTGAATTTCAAACTCTTGAAATTCTAGTGTGTTGTTGTGTTAATAAAATAAGATAGAGTCTTATTTTATTTTGGGTTTTAGTTTTGTCTCCTTGAGAGAGTTGGGAAGGTTCTCCTTGTTTCTGCATCTTCTTCAACCTCATCGAAGGACACGAAGAACGCCGTTCTTCAACGAAGAACTTCTTCGCCGAAGAACACGGTTCTTCCGCGACGCCTTATCCGCGACGTGACATTCTTCTTCCGAATCATCTCTTCCGCGACGGTTTTTCGCGACGAAGGCCATCGACAACGACTCTTCCTCCGACGTCAAAGGAATCGACACCGATATTCCACGACTACGACAACGTGCGACTATCGAGGTAGGGGTTCTTGAGTTCGTTGTTTTCATTTTATTTGACATTCCTCAAGTATTTCTAAGCCAATTGATAACAAACTAACGGGAGGAGTCCAGACCGCACAAACACGGCCGATCCTTCTCCCATCATGGTTTAGTTTTATTGTGGTTTTAAGTGGGGTAACGCGGTACCATTGCACCGCGCGAAAAGAATTATTGAAGGTCGGTTTGGGTCACGACGAAGAACCGCGACGCTATAATGCTGCGCCTTTGAGATCGGATGAGACCGCGGCCGGAGTCGGGCCACGGCGGTGGGGCGCGACGTCATTACGTTGCGCAAATCTTACAAGGGCCGAGCAAGAAGGGACGGACGGAAAACCGGCCACCGGCGGAAAAAGAAGAACCGCGGCCGGACGGCCACGGCGGAGCACCAAGAGTCGCCGGCCGCCGGAGATCAGGGAGGCCGCGGCGGAGCAGCCGGGGGCGTCGGCCTTGCCGGCGCCGGAGATCAGGAGGAGCCGCGGCACTTCGGCCGCGGTAGAGAAACCAGGGGCAGCCGGCTTCACCGGCCGCCGGCGTCCCGGAGAGCCGCGGCCATCAGGCCGCGGCATAGCATGGGGAGGCGGCCGGCCGTGCCGGCCGCCGGCTTTCAAAAGAAGCGGGACCCGCAGGTCCCGCGTGTAAAGAAAACGGCCGGCTTAAAGCCGTCCGTGATCCAGTAAATCCGGGGGATTGAAACCCCTGGTTTCCCTTAGAGTTAGCCCCCACGTGCAGTGGGGGCCGTATAAAAAAAAATAAGGGCGCAGCTAATAAGTCGCGCCGCCCTTCTGGAAAGCGGGGGGCTTAGCCCTCCCGCGCGTGACCCAGCGGCGCCAACCGCGCCGCCACCGGCCGGGCCGCGCCGGTCCGCGCCGCCGCGCCGGTCCGCCGCCGGCCGGGCCGGGTCGGACCCGGGTCGGGTCGACCCTGTTCGGGTAGACCCGGTTCGGGCCGACCCAGGGGGGGGGTCGGGCCGGGTTGGCCCCGACCCGGACCCCCCGTTTCGGATCAGATTCGGTATTTTGGCCATAACTTGAGCCACGGACCTCCGATCGACGAACCGACTTCGGCAACGCGATCCTTGGATCGAGACGGTCGTTTCGGTATATCGCACTCAAGGTTTCGGATTACTTTGAGTTCAACCGGGTTGGTTCGTTCACGAAACCAACCGGGCCTTCGGAGCGGAAACGCTCATGTCTTGAGCTACGGACGTCCGATTGACGTGCCGTCAGCTTTGTTGTGTTCCTCTTAGTGAGACGGATCATTTGGAATACTCCTCCCGAGGTTTGGACATAGTTGGAGAACGGTCGGGTTGGTTTTGCCTTAAAAACCAACCGGGCCCCAGGGACGAAAATGCCAATAACTCTCAGACCGGGCGTCCGATCGACGCACCGTCTGTTGCATTGAGTTCCTGTTGACGATACGGAACCTTTGGATACATCAACTCTGGACTTTGTGACAGTTGATGTATCATCCTCTCAGCTCGTGGAGCGGATCCTCCGAACGAGCTTGTTGTGTGCGGGAACCCTAGTGCTGGCTGCGACTGTTACTGTGACTACTACTGCTACTACTGCTACTGTGACTGCGACGACGACAGTACAGAGATCCTGTGTGGATTCGACGACGACGACTTCAGCACTCAGCGATCCTACGTGGATCAGTGCTACAGGTCCTATGTGGGCCCGATCCTGTGTGGGTCCGATCCTGTGTGGGTCCGCGCTCAGCGGTTCTGTGTGAGCCAGCGCCTACAGGTCCTGTGTGGGCCCGATCCTATGTGGGTCTTTGCGGGGGTTAGTTACCTATCGATCCTTCATGGGTCCGACGACTTAGATGGATCAGAGATCATCTTTATCGTCCTTTGGTTATTTACCTATCGATCCTTCGTGGGTCCGATGACTTAGATGGATCAGTGATCATCTTTATCGTCTTTTGAAGAAGTATACCTGTGTGAGCTGAAACCGTTTTGCTTTCCTGTGTGGATTGTGTTGTGCAATCCTGTGTGGATTAAGTTTTACTTTCCTGTGTGGATTGTGTTGTGCAATCCTGTGTGGATTACGTTTTTCTTTCCTGTGTGGAATACGTTTACTTTCCTGTGTGGACTGTGTTGTACTTGGGCTCGGAGGTTGGAGCATATTTGAAATTGATGACTTAGGTATATGTATGGGCATATACCTAAGCAGTGTCGGTTGTTACTTCGTGATTGTACCTTTCTTCGTGGTTATCCTTTGTGGATTTGAGAGACCTTCAGGGGTCTCGGGGTCCCTACTGAGTAGCATATACTCACCCCTGCACGGGATTTTCCCGCACTACGTTGTGTTGGTTGCAGACGACGGACAGCGTTGACCTTAGCCGAGGCTTGCAGAGCGGGACGGTACCCGGAGGTGGACCACTGGGCGGGACGTGCTCGGAGCGGACGGCGGGACCCGTGGAGTAGAGGAGCTATCTGTACCCACCCTTCAGGTGGGATTTCCAGTGGACAGCTCGGTGTAGCGGCTTTTACTATTCAGTTGCTGTTTTCCCTTTCGAGTTGTTCTTTACTTTCAGTTTGGGTTTGTATATTGGCCCATTTACTTTTCCTCACTTTCATTTGTACTCTGCTTTTGTTTAGTGTTTACTTTCCTCTTGTTAACTCTGTGGTGTTTGTTTACTTTTCAAAGGCAATGTCTTCCCTTTTTACCGGGATTTACGCCTTGGTGCTAGTCGCCAGCCCCTGGCCTATGGAAGGCGGGCTTGGGGTAGTCACGGCACGGACCCCGAGGGAGGGTCGTGACATATATAATGAATATATATTATATATAAATCATTTTTTACATTCTGGAATTAAGTAAATCAGGATATAAGTAATAATATCAAGAACAACAAGTCCAAACACGTACGATAAATAAAACGATTTTACCCAAAACGCTGCTTTAACAAGGAATTTACAAAAGAACAGGTAATATAAAGTCATAAGTCAATCATATAAGATATCATAACAATGAATATGATTCATTAATAAGTCAATGACATTATTTAAATCATTATACAGGAGGTTCAGAAACGTACGAAGCATCTCAGACCTAAGATAAGGGAAAATCTCGCAATCCCATTTTTATCCGAGATTGTTTATACTTCAGAATTTACTGGGGAATATTTATCATCCACATCCATGTTTCCTCAATATGTAATATTTATATCATTATAAAATTGTTTAAATCCAATTTTACCCTTCATTGAGTTTTTAGTAAAATATATGAAAGGAATCTTTTGTCGTTATTCGTACGAGGTACTTTTTGACTTTTTCGACATAAGTACGAGAAGAATGTTTTTTTAACTTATACGTCATGAATGGATTTTTAAAACATTATTTCCAAGAATTTTACTTTAAAATTTTTCAAGTTTATTTTTAATCAACTTATTTTAGTTTATAATTTTATGACATGTTAAGAAAAGAAAAGTGTTTTTGAAGTAGAAATGATATTTTCCTCAAGAATGGAGTTCAAGTGTTTTATCCAAATTATTTTCCATATAAGATAGTATAGGGTTATATTTCTATCCCTATTTTTACATTGATTTTAATATGTTATGATGGAGTATATTTTATGATATCCTTTTATCTTATGTGGATTATGTTATGATGTAATGATGTTTAAGAATCCCATTTTTATTACATGGGTTATGCTATGATTTATGATTTTGTGGCACACATAAGAATGGTTTCATTATGAGATGTGTGGGACCTATATCTCCCTCCAATGCATTGGGTAATGATTTATATCTCATGAGATAGACATGGATGGAACAGTAAGTTAATCCGGTTCAGTGTTACAGGACTGAAACGAGGATTGAACCCGATTTAGAAAGGGACTTTGTCCACTAAGATGGTCTTGGCAGCAATGCCTTGGCTACTATGGAAATCATAACATGTGCTTAATGGTTGCCAAAATTAAATGTTTTATTCCCATGTTATATTATCATAATTGATGTTCCCTTATGATATATTCCTTATGTAATTCCAAGATTAATGTCTTTGCTCAATATTTTGATGTCTAGATTTTATGTTCAAGTTTTTGCATTCAAATGTTTATGGATTGTTTTATGTTCTCTATGTTTACCCTTACTAGGAATTTGAGCTCACACCTTTTACATTTTCTTTTCCCCAGGATATAAAGAAAGGTTTTAGGTAAGAAAATAAAGGGGAAGATCTTTATGGGAGATGTTCAAGATCTTTCACCATGATTAGAAGATTATATTCCGAGTTTCTAAAGACACTAAACTGTTACGGTCCTTGTGTGTTTGTTTTGTTATGTACTAACTATTCCTCAATAGTAATGTAATGTCCATGTACATAAAGCTTTGGGTATCTACAGTTGGTATTAGAGGAAAGGTTTAGTTATCCTTTGGAAACTAGGATACAAAAACATTAGTGAGATCCCTAGAGATATTTCTAAGGTAGGTCTAGGGATGTCCCTAAGGATAAGTATACGTATTGGATATAGTCATAGAACTATGGTAATGATCTTAGAATTTAACCTAAGATGTTAGATGTTGAGGGTACTCCCCCTTTACTATGTTGTTTTCCCTAGCATGATTGTTTCCTCTCATACTATTCTTTTTGGGTTCTAGAAAATGGCTGGAAATAGAAAGATTCACGATAATAGAGGATATGACGGACAATGGAATGATATTTTTCATGAGAAACAAAATGAAATGGGATTTGGAAGTCCAAACATTGTTATTATTCCTAATCATCAATATCATAATATGATCAATAATCTCAACTTTGGAAAGTTTCCCGACTCAGATAATAAGAGAAAGATGGAGTTTCATGATGATCATAGAGGAAAGAAAGTTCAATTTCCCTCATGTAAATCATGTAGGTAGAGGAATCGGGGAGATTGTTTCAAAGGAACTGGAAGATGCTTTGGGTGTGGAAAAGAAGGACACAAAACCAGTAAGTGCAATGGAAAAGGTTCAGTTAACACCATGGACAAGGATAACAGTATTGCTACGACATCAACAATGAATAGATGTTTTAAATGTGGAATGTATGGGAATTATTCAAGACAATTCCCTATGGGAAAATCTCATGAAGAGAATCAGCATGGTCATATGATTAGTATTTATGTGGATGATGATGAAGAAACTACAAATGAAATATGAGATGAAAGAAATTATGAAGCTCAATTAGTGGTTTAAGAAGTTAGTGGAATGATTGTATGTTTATAAAGAATAATGTATGGTACTATGGAATAAAGAATAATCTATGGATTGTTACATTATTCTGTTTCCTAAAGTATTTGAATGTATACGAAGATAATGAGATGTTTGATTGTATTCATGAGATCAGGACTAATATAAGGACTAAGTGATATTATGGTTTGATTATATAGATTTTTGGGATTTTGGTATGTGGAAAGAGTTACCTTTTGACCGTATTCATGTTTTCACTAAGGATCTATGGCAATTTATGTTTCGAGAGAATATATGACTAAGGTATTCAAGTGTTTGGAATACAACCAAAAATATATATCTTATGATATATGTGGGATAAATGCTTGTATTCACATTCTTGGTAGATCAACTTTCTAGTAATTGTTTTATTTATACTATGAGCTTAGACCGAAGTATTTTAAAGAAGCCTAAAGATTGGAATGGATTATGTTGGACATAAGTTATTATTTTTTAAGGATAGAACTTTTTTCGATATTATTGATGGGATGTTTTAGTAATGTAGTTTTAGAAAAAGGACAACCTACAGGATGGGTGACAACCCATCACGTCGGACAAGACTGTGGGAATCAAACCCACAACTGAAGTGCGATTGGCCTTTATCGCATACTAATGGCCTACAGGAAGTCCCTGGTTAGTAGAAACTATTTTTATTTGATTAAGCAGCATGATAGATGAAGTATAAGTTAATTTTTGGAATCGTATATGAATAACCTCACCATAGATGGACTTATGTATATTTGATAACTTTTGCTAACCATTTGTTTGAAACAAATGGAATGACCCATCATTTTATCACATGATCTGTTAGCACTTCACGAATAACAAATTCAACTTCATTTCTTTTAGAGATGAAGTGGAAGTTGTTCAAATCATGAACAACGGTGAGATTGTACCAAAATCAAGTAAGTATTTCTTCTAATTCAAAATTTTCAACTTTAGGGAAATGATATTGAAAACCAAGAATGTTGTCTTAGTGCTCTTATATCTGATGAATCAGATGGTACCTTAGATCATCACAAATTAATGGATTTTTTATTGATGGATTTTTCATATCCATGTTCTCTACAACTCTCCATCAAAACTTGATGGTTTGATTTTTCTTCCATATCCATATTTTAACATATGTTCTCCTATATTGAAACCCAGTGATGAGTTACTTTGGGTAATCGTTACATTTCATAATTTAGTTTTTAAAATTAAGTTTTAGTATTCCTTTTTACAATGTGGGTTTCTATTAAAGAAACATTCGAGTAGTAAACCATTTATAACCCCAACGAATTTCGAGGGCGAAATTCATTTTAAGGGGTGTAGAATGTAACACCCCAAGATTTTATGAAAAATATTATTTTTAATTTCATTAATCTCTTGTGTTGTACGCTACACCAAAAGCATCTTTCACAACATGCATCCTTAACTTGGTTTTCATTACACACAAGCACGACCTTCCACGATAGTGTGTGTTATACGCAATACTGAGTTTCGCGAAAAAATGATATGCTATTAAAATATTATTAAAACTAGCCGTTATGAATAGTAATACCCACTTATTGAAGTTTAATAAATTTTATTTTTGAAAATGGACTTCATTTTTGGATTTGGAATATCGAAATTAGCCTAGGGTGAAATTTTGGTATTTTTTTGAAAACATTCAATTCTTGATGAATAGTGAAAACACAAGGTTACTATTTAATAACCGAATTTTTATTTAAATAATTAATTATTTTATTTAAATTTATTTTAGGTCAAAATTGATACATAATACCTATATAAGTTCAATTTAATTAATTGGAGTCATTTTATAATAATTTTAGATATATAAAAATTTTATTGAACTTTTGACTATCTTTTACCCACCTCCTCGGAAAATTTTCAAATTTACATAAAACATAATTTTACCGCTTTTGTGAATGGAATTTCAAAAATCCGAGAGACATGGTTGATGTTAGTAAGTAAAATGTGGTTCAATTGGATGAAAAGAATTTTGGTGAATAGTAACTTTTTACATTTTTTTACCACGGTTAAAAGTAAATAGGGTAATTAAGGGTAAAAATGATATTACCCTAACACATGTCCTAATTATATTGGATAAGTTTAATTAGACCAAAAAAAAAATTAGGGATAAAATATTACCCTTTATGCCCACTTGGATTAGATTAGGGAATTTATTACTAATTTATTTAAAGAAGGGTTAAAATAGATAAAATCAAATTTTAATAAATAAATCCTTTTTAATATATAGTTATACATAAGATAAATTCGACAATAAATATTCATTATAAATCTAAAAATATTTGCTACATAATGATATTTTATTTGTAATTTTTAGACTTTAAATAATTTAATTTATTTATGACACAATGATGATGGAGTAATTATCTTATTAATGAAATATTGACATAATTGATGTTATAAATAACCAAATAAATGTAATTTGAGACTTTTTATGAATTGGAATAATTTTATATGTTAATATGAAATGTTAGTGTTTATTTAATTAACTTTTATTGAACTAATAATTTTTTTATGATTTTCACAAAAAATCACTTACCAAATAGTGTCAAAATTGACATAAAATAGTTTTTAAAACAAATATTATATTATTAATTGTTATTTTATTTTTAAAAATATAAGGTTCGGCCAAATGACTTATATAAGGTAATATATGTTAATAATAAACAACTTGGGGTTTGTTTGGCTTGTTATAGTAAGTTTATTAACCTTATAGTGTAAGAAAACAAGAATATACGGTAAAAGAAAAATTATTTAACTTAAAGTTAAATCTAAATGATAAGGTTAAAATAGAAACCTTGTCACGAACCAACCCAGGTCAACCCTGAACCGGTCACCCGAGCCGATCCGCGACATGACCCGAGAGGTGTTCCCGATCCTCCCGGGCTGGCGACAAGCACCAGGGCATCAATAGTGAGCAAGTGGGAACGATTTCGCCCAGTAAAAATAAATAATTAGAGCAGCAGAAAAAAAAACAGTGTAAAGTAACTAAAAAGAACAAAAGAAAATAAAACTAACCGAAAGAGACAACCACTATCTCCGTGTGACCTCGCGGGTCACTCTCCAACTCACGACCAAACGTCACCCAAGGCGAATGCACCAAAGCTGTAACCTGAACAAACACTAAAAACAGAAAAGCACTATAGGCGTGAGTATTAAAACTCAGTAGGCTAGCCCGATATCTATTCCCAATGCACTACCTTTAAAATAAGAATTTACCAATTACAGGTTTGAACTAAATATACAAAATATTGGTTTTCACACACACACACACTTTAATTTCTAAAACAAGTATCAGTCCATTGCCCTTTATAATTTTAAAACAAGTTTAGTGTTTGAAAGCAATAAGTACATTTCATTTTTAAAACATTTTTCTACGAACAATTTAGAAATCCAGACTTCAGTTATTAACCAAAAAGGAAAAGCACACATAGAACACATAACACACAATACACACCAAGGGCAATGGAAAAAGGGGTACACGGGGGGTCTGCAATCGAACTAGACCTCTCAACCGTCCACCATATATAAAAAGAACACTAAAAGAAACATGGGTCGAACCTAGGAGATCGTGAACAATCCAGAACGTACTATACATCTGACTCATCCTGAAGGCATGCCTAACTCGATGACGTCATAACGCCCTAACGCCCGGCATATCCCTGCATGGCCTAACCGAGGGGCCCAATCCCTATAGCAGCAATAACTCAGTATTCCCCTGCTATGGGCCACTAGCCAGTGTGTAATCTAAACTAGTGCAGCAATCGTTCTCGGAAAATTCACTCAATATGCCAGGTTCCCATGTCATCACAAGCAATAAAAAGGGGGTGCATCCACAATGTAAATTAAGCAGTCACGATGCACCAACATCACATACAGCTCACGAAAACAACTCACATCAAATATCACCCCCGAGTGGGTTTTCCAAAATAATCTATTTTTATTAAAGTGCCAAACGGGCCTTCACCAATTTTAAAGTAAAACTTCATTTCTCAAAAATCTCAAAACACTTGTTCAGAAGAAGTCATTTATCTTTAAATCTAGAAGTAAATTTGAAATGTCGTGAATTATGTTTTAAGGCCAAACATGCATTCTTTCAAAACTGGGTGTCCGCCCGTCAAGAAAATGTTCCAAGTGTTCGGTATAAAATAAACGGCTCTTTTCACACTAAATAATCATTTAAAATTTTATTATCTAATATTATTTATCATTCATTAAAATTCACAAAACATCGAGCAATTAATAAATTCTAAATTTAAAGGTAAGTGCAGTGGGGGACCAACCTCAAGACCAAGGCGCGACGACGACGCAAGCTCGGAAACCAGGCACGACGACGGCGCTCACGTGGAAACAAGCGCGACGACGGCGCTCACTCGGAAGAAGGCGAGACGACGACGCTCACTCGGAGATAGGCGCGACGTCGACGTAACCTCCGAAACAAACCGCGGTGATGGCGCTCACTCAGAAACGCCCCGCGCGGGTCCTAGAACGTCAAGCCAACCAAAATAAAAAAAATTAATTAATAAAATCTCTAATCAACCCAAGGAATATATATATGTATTTCAAATATAAATATAAAACAGGCATAAAATAATAGGGTATACCCATCGGGGGCTGAGACAAGATACGGGCCGCCGGAGGGCGTCGCACCGGAAAAACGGAAGGCACGCAGCTGGAAGCGGTCCGACCAGGGGGTGCGGCAAGGGCCGCCAGACAGCAGCGATGCGAGGCGGCCGATGGGAAGGGTTTGCGACCAGTCAGAGGGCACGCGATGGGTTGAAAGGCACGCGACGGGTCGAAAGGCACGCGACAGGAGGGTACGAGCTGGTCGGAGTTGTGTGACGGCTGAGAAGAGGTCCCACCAGTCAGAGACGGCGGTCGAAGGGTGCGGGGTAGCCCCAGGCGGACAACGGCTGTCGAGGGCATAATAGGAGGGCTGCGGCGATCGGATGTGGAGGGTTGCTGGCTACCGATTGGCTAGAGCAGGGAGGTTCAATGAGGGAAGGTCGTCGGCGGGCTGCTCGAATGTAGCAAGGTGACGGGTAGTGGGTGAGCAGGACGCATAAGCAGGGTGTTGTAGAGGGCGCACAATAGGGCGGCTGGCGGAGCGGGCAGGCTGCAAGCACGGAGGCCGGACAAGAGGGACGGCAGGCTGTTGGCACGCGGCTGGGGCGAGGTGCGGCTATCGATGCAGACTGAGAGTGAGTCGGACAGGGATCCGAGGTGGTTGAGTGCCGCATACAAGAATCCAGGAGTTGGATCACGATCTGCATGAGGGGTAGCAGTGAGGATGATGTGCAGCGCCGGGAGTAGGAGAGGGTGTCAGGTCTCATGCCCAGCTGCTGTGCGGCAGAAGTAGGAAACGGCCGCGGATAGGGGTGGCTAGGCGCTGCAGAGGTTCGGTGGAGAGGTGTTGGCGGAGGTGCTGCAGGCGCGCTCCAGGAGGGGGGCAAGCATGATGGGATCCGGCTGGGCTGGAGGGCATTGTGCACCACCAGGCGGAGGGCTGGTCGAGGCGTGGCCGCAGCAGGTGGGAGTCGAATAGGTCGGCTGGGGGCACTGGTCACACACGGCTGTGGAGAGGTCGGTAGGCCGGGACGCGAGCAAGGCGGAGAAGCTGAGAGCTGAGTAGCAAGAGGGTGGCGCCGCAGAGAGGTGCGGGTGGAGGAGCTGCTGCTCAGCAGGGAGGGCACCGGAGTGGGGCGCTGCAGCCGGTCGAAGGCGCTGGCGGAGCAGGAGGTTCAGGATGCGGGGATGGTAGGCTGTGCGGACTACTTGGGAAGAAGAAGAGAGGAAATAGTGGAGCGGGGGAACACCCGCGTGGAAATAACAAAGGAGAAAAAATAAGAATAAATAAGAAGAAAGAAGAAGAAAAAAAAGTAAAAGTAAACAATGATAAATAATAATAATAATTTGACTAATAATAGTAATAATCTTATTAAGAATAATTATAATACTCTAAATAATAATATTAATAATAAAAATATTATAAATTATTGTTATTATTATTATTGAACATCTTATGAAACTATTTTAAATTTAATTTATTCATTTAAATTTTATTATTTATTTAATCGGTTGAGCAACCGCGCACTCACCAGGTCTGAACACATAATCGGGCCGAATGCGTGGTGACCACGCACCACCCCGGACCGAATGCGAAGCAACCGCTAGCAGTGCGGTGACTGCGCACTGGCCCGAAACCCACCGAAAACATCAATACTTCAAGTAAAATTCAAACCTGGACCCGCCGCAACTCTGCCCAAAGTCGCGGGACCGAGAAAATAGTAAAAACATGGGCATCCGTGGTCCGGGTGTGACAATTCTCCCCACCACAGACACTTTCTGCCCCCAGAAAGTCACCAAGCCAATAGTTGACACAACATAATTTCATTCCCAGACAAAAATCATAGAGAACCCATAGTTTCAGGGTGACCATTCCCAACAAACGTCACACCCGACCAATTCAAGAAAAACCACCACCTGAGATTGAGGGGAGAACATAAGAGGGTTCTCCCCACCACATGAATTTACTAATACAAAAACCCTTGAAACCCGAATAAACAACCCCCAAGGGGGGGGCAATACAGGAACTCCCGAACAGAACTCATTCATTTTTTCCCACATTTACTAAACAACACACCTGAGACTTGATGAAAAGCTTATCACGGATCAATCTAGTAACTTGAGGATGAGAAATTAACTCAACACCTCCCATCAACATTACAAAACGAACATTACCCTATCAAACACAACTAGGACCAACTCAAAGACAGAACATGTCCGTTTATTCATGGGCCCACACCATTCAAAGAGACCAAACAACTTAAAAACCACACTGAGGGTAGACAAGACCGCTTGGATTGTGGGGAAAATAGCTCATCACGCCACGGCGAAAAAAAGATGAGCTTACAAAAGCGACGAGAATAGAACAAGGGAAATTTTGGATATTTCCATTCCAAATCCAAAGACATTATCTAGACCGAGGTTCCACACACCCTCGACAACTCCTGACTGTGCGCGAGCTTCACCCCGAGACCTGTGGCTGGGGCCCTGATAACTGAAGCATCTCTTGCCTCACAGCCAGGTATTTTCATCTTGTGGTCTCTAACTCCTTCCGTTCAATGATTAAAACAACCACTATGGTGGTACGTTTTCAAAGAGATAAAACATGATGGCTTAGAATGCCTGGACTGGCCATTCTGGTGGCACACAAAAGAGCAATCCGACGAACTAGGAGCCAGTACCGATGATGGTAGTTTCTTTGAGACAGGTTCCTCCATCCCACACTCCTTGCCAGATGGAGAACCTTCGCAGTAATCTAACACCATTTATCACACCCAAAACTCTAATGGCGATAAGACATTTTATCTTTACTAGTCCAGAACTGAACCCTCAACTAACTCTAGGGTCGTATGAACCTTAACTACCTTAGGAGATCCCAACAACTCGAAGACACACTATCTTTCAGAACAATACCACTACCTCTAATAGACTTTGACTACCTCGATAAGCAAGAAACACACAAAAGGAACTGAGAACTGAGAATAACTTATTGACAACTTTGAGAGGCTTTCTAGGCGGCATACTCATGACTATCACGAAAAACACCATCGAAACCGGCATCAAGCCAAAACTCAATCAAATCAACAACACAAGCTAATGGAAATAGGCCCATAATCCAAACATATACAACACAAGGATAAATCACTTTTCCAAAACCATTTTCTCTTTACAATTTTTTTTTAAAAAAAAAACTCACCTATGGCACCTTATGAACCGTCACATGTGCGTTCATTCAATCTCGCTCATATCAGTTGCAAACAAGTGCCTCCACGCACTTTCCACACATACCCACGCACGTGTGACCCTCAATAAGGAGTGCCAAGGTTCAAACACTTATTTTCCTTACCAAATCCAAACACATACCAAGTTTTTTTCAAACCTATACACCTTCTCTATAAAAACCCACTTTAGTAATTTCAAAAACAATTTGGAAGAAAACCCCTTTTTTCATTTCGAAATCACTTTCATTTTAAACACACACACCCATCAACCGAGTTCAAAATGAAACACAACCAACAACAAAACACCGGAATGAGGGACTAGTGCATATGCCTAACTCGGTGACATGGTGGTGAGTCATGCCCCAGGTAAAGCATAACACTAAGAGGATTTTGAGCCGGACACTTGGACTCCACATGGGTAACCACCCCATTTGAGTCTGCAAGGTGAACTGATTCGCCTCCATTGTCATCCCTCAATCCAAAGCAACCAAAGAAAAAAAAGACTCAAATCCCGGACTAACCCTGGTAACTTAGGTTTTGTCACAAGTGGTGGTGATCAGGCACCGACCCGTAACCTACCTCCTGAGCTCCGACAGTCCTAATCTCCTTCTACCAGACATCCCAAAATAACAAAGGGCGCTCTGAAAAGTGAGGTCCCCTAAGGGCCGACCTCCTTTGATACCATTTTGTCACGAACCAACCCAGGTCAACCCTGAACCGGTCACCTGAGCCGATCCGTGACATGACCCGAGAGGCATTCCCGATCTTCCCGGGCTGGCGACAAGCACCAGGGCATCAATAGTGAGCAAGTGGGAACAATTTCGCCCAGTAAAAATAAATAATTAGAGCAGCAGAAAAAAAAAGAGTAAAGTAACTAACAAGAACAAAAGAAAATAAAACTAACCGAAAGAGACAACCACTATCTCCGTGTGACCTCGCGGGTCACTCTCCAACTCATAACCAAACGTCACCCAAGGCGAACGCACCCAAGCTGTAACCTGAACAAACACTAAAAACAGAAAATCACTATAGGCGTGAGTATTAAAACTCAGTATGCTAGCCCGATATCTATTCCCAATTCACTACCTTTAAAAGAAGAATTTACCAATTACAGGTTTGAACTAAATATACAAAATATTGGTTTTCACACACACGCACACTTTAATTTCTAAAACAAGTATCAGTCCATTGCCCTTTATAATTTTAAAACAAGTTTAGTGTTTGAAAGGAATAAGTACATTTCATTTTTAAAACATTTTTCTACGAACAATTTAGAAATCCAGACTTCAGTTATTAACCAAAAAGGAAAAGCACACATAGCACACATAACACACAACACACACCAAGGGCAATGGAAAAAGGGGTACACGGGGGTCTGCGATCGAACTAGACCTCTCAACCATCCACCATATATAAAAATAACACTAAAAGAAACATGGGTCGAACCTAGGAGATCGTGAACAATCCAGAACGTACTATACATCTGACTCATCCTGAAGGCATGCCCAAACTCGATGACGTCATAACGCCCTAACGCCCGACATAGCCCTGCATGGCCTAACCGAGGGGCCCAATCCCCATAGCAGCAATAAATCAGTATTCCACTGCTATGGGCCACTAGCCAGTGCGTAATTTAAACTAGTGCATCAATTGTTCTCGGAAAATTCACTCAATATGCCAGGTTCCCATGTCATCACAAGCAATAAAAAGGGGGTTCATCCACAATGTAAATTAAGCAGTCACGATGCACCAACATCACATACAGCTCACGAAAACAACTCACACCAAATATCACCCCCGAGTGGGTTTTCCAAAATAATCTATTTTTATTAAACTGCCAAACGGGCCTTCGCCAATTTTAAAGTAAAACTTCATTTCTCAAAAATCTCAAAACACTTGTTCAGAAGAAGTCATTTATCTTTAAATCTAGAAGTACATTTGAAATGTCGTGAATTATGTTTTAAGGCCAAACATGCATTCTTTCAAAACTGGGTGTCAATGTGACAACCGGGTCCCGGTGACAGCACAGCCACCCCGCCTTAACATGGTTGTCGGGTCCTGGTCCACCAGGTACCACTAGTTTCCCCCACAGACATGTGGGGCCCACCCCCGGGTCCACCCACATGCCCGAACGGGTCATCTGACTAATGATAGTCCCCACAGGCCAACACATGTCCTTTTCAGTGTGCTTTGTCCTCACTCACACACACCCTGGGAAACATCCCAGAGGGTCATCCATCCTGATTACTACTCCAGGTCAAGCATGCTTAACTGTGGAGTTCTAATCAGACAGGCTCCCGAAAAGGAAGGTGCACCTTGTTGACATGAGTCATATCATTTAGTCATTTAACCCTTTATCATTTGGGGATGTTACATTCACCCCCCCTTTAGAGCACAACGCCCTCGTTGTGGGCCCTACATCTCAACCCAGGCAGTGCACCGCACTTAAGGCTGGGTTCCTCCTCTGATACCAAATGTGACAACCGGGTCTCGGTGACAGCACAGCCACCCCGCCTTAACATGGACGTCGGGTCCTGGTCCACCAGGTACCACTAGTTGCCCCCGCAGACATGTGGGGGCCACCCCAGGGTCCACCCACATGCCCGAACGGGTCATCTGACTAATGATAGTCCCCACAGGCCAACACATGTCCTTTTCAGTGTGCTTTGTCCTCACTCACACACACCCTGGGAAACTTCCCAGAGGGTCACCCATCCTGATTACTACTCCAGGTCAAGCATGCTTAACTGTGGAGTTCTAATCAGACAGGCTCCCGAAAAGGAAGGTGCACCTTGTTGACATGAGTCATATCATTTAGTCATTTAACCCTTTATCATTTGGGGATGTTACAAACCTAAACTTGTCTAAAATCTATTGGATGAGAGGACTTCAACCCCTACCCACCTTATCTTCTAAATAACTCAATTTGGAGCTATTAAAAACCGAATATGACTTTATAATAAAATAATATTTTTAGTTATTCCAAAGGTGCCCCTCTCCTCCCTTATAAAAGGCACCTCCTCCCTCTCTTCCTCATAGCACATTGAACCTTCTAGCACGGACAACCCCTGAAAAATTCTCTTCTCCACTTCCCTAGAAACATAATATAGTTTTTCTTATTCATCAAAGACAAATATTAGTGCCCTAAGAGGAGGTTTCAAAGAGGCGTGTCGAAAGAAGAGGTAATATCCGTTACCGATTCTTTCAACTTTATTTATTCTTCCACTTCTTCTTCATTAGTGGTTTCATTATAAAGTAATAGAATCATTATCACTCTTATACTTATATTTTATTATAATTATGAAACAACCCTATTTCACCAACTATCCATCCTACGGAAATCTAAATCACCGCGCGCGCGTACGTACAGTATACCGTCTCCACACCGTGGTGTAATCTATTTTCCACCAACACCTTACTTGGATGGGTATAATGGTATCAATAATAACAATATATGATTATTGTAAAGTGATATTGATTCGGAAATAGTATACATACCCTCCAATACAATTCCACGATCATGGGAATGGTATCATCGCTCGTGCGTACGAACGGACTACCGTCTCTACGACGCGATGAGATTTACTCCATGTTAACCATTCATGAATGATTATAAAGTATAGATAATAAGTAATCATGAAATATATGACATAATAATGATACTGGATTTATTTAAATATATATGTATGTCATCTACTTAATTTCAGTCAATTCAATAAGGAAACGAAAACAGCGTTCATGCGTACGTACGGCCTACCATCTCCATGAATGGTGTATTTCATTCCATTTAATTGATCTATCATATATATATTTATATAATTAATATATATTATATATAAATCATTTTTTAAATTTTTTAATTAAGTAAATCAGGATATAAGTAATAATATCAAGAACAACAAGTCTAAACACGTACGATAAATAAAACGATTTTACCCAAAACGCTGCTTTAACATGGAACTTACAAAAGAACGGGTAATATAAAGTCATAAGTGAACCATATATGATATCATAACAATGAATATGATTCTATAATAATTCAATGACATTATTTAAATCATTATAAAGGAGGTTCGGAAATGTACGAAGCATCTTGGACCTAAGGTAAGGGAAAATCTCGCAATCTCATTTTTATCCGAGATTGTTTATACTTCAGAATTTACTGGGGAATATTTATAATCCACATCCATGTTTCCTCAATATGTAATATTTATATCAATCTAAAAATTTTTAAATACAATTATACCCTTTGGTGAGTTTTTAGTAAAATATATGAAAGGAATATTTTGTCGTTATTCGTACAAGGTACTTTTCGACTTTTCCGATATAAGTACGAGAAGAATGTTTTTTTAACTTATACTGCATGAATGGATTTTTAAAACATTATTTCCAAGAATCTTCCTTTACAAGTTTTAATGTTTATTTTTAATCACCTTCTTTTAGTTTATAATTTTATGACATGTTAAGAAAGGAAAAGTGTTTTTGAAGTAGAAATGATATTTTACTTAAGAATGGAGTTCATGTGTTTTATCAAAATTATTTTCCATATAAGATAATTTAAGGTTCTGTTTCTATACCTATTTTTCCCTTTATTTTATTATGTTATGGTGGAGTATATTTTATTATTTCCTTTTATCTTATGTGGATTATGTTATGATGGAATGATGTTTAATAATCCCATTTTTATTACATGGGTTATGCTATGATTTATGATTTTGTGGCACACATAAGAATGGTTTCATTATGAGATGGGTGGGACCTATATATCCCTACAGTGCATTGAGTAAACATTTATATCTCATGATATATACATGGCTGGAACAGTAAGTTAATCCAGTTTAGTGTTACAGGACTGAAACGAGGAGTGAACTCGATTTAGAAAGGGTCTTTGTCCACTAAGATGGTCTTGGCAGCAATGTCTTGGCTACTATTGAAATCATAACACGTGCTTAATGGTTTCCACAATTACATGTTTTATTCCCATGATATTGTATCATGATTGATGTTCCCTTATGACATATGTCTTACGTACTTCCAAGATTCATGTCTTTTCTCAAGATTTTGATGTTTAGATTTTATGTTCATGTTTTTGCATTCAAATGTTTATGGATTGTTTTATGTTCTCTGTGTTCACCCTTACTGGGCATTTGAGCTCACCCCTTTTATGTTTTCTTTTCCCTAGGATATAAACAAAGGTTTTAGGTAAGAAAAAAAGGGGAAGATATTCATGGAAAATGTTGAAGATCTTTCACCACAATTAGAAGATTATATTCCAAGTTTCCAAAGGCACTAACTTATTACGGTCCTTGTGTGTTTGTTTTTTTTATGTACTAAGTATTCCGCAAAAGTAATGTAATGTCCATGTACTTCAAGATATGGGTCTCTACAGACATTCCAAATATCATTTTTTAAATCTGGTATGGTCATTATGATTATTTGGTCATTCCTTTTGGTTTGAAAACAGATTTTTTTTATTAATATAATTAATGAAAAACAATTAATCAATTTTATAATCTTTTTAGTGTTATTTGTAGATAATATCCGTGTTTATTCTACACCAAATGAAGATCATTGTTGACATATTCACATTGTCTTGGAGAACTTATGGGAACACCAACTACTTGTCAAGCTATATAAATTCTATTTCTGAATTTATGAATTGAATTTACATAGGTTTTTAATTTCTGAAGTTATAATATCAATGGATCTTTAAAAACTGCAATAAGTGATGTCATGTATAATTCATTCAAATTTATTTGAATTTAAAAGTTAACATAGACTTATGGTAAATTATCAAATTTTTATCCAATATTTCTCAAAAATAACAGCACTTATCATAGCCTTGAAAACATAAATAGGAAAAAACTTTGTTCTAATCAATGTGAAATGGTTTTCCAAGAACTATTGAATTGGTTGACCATAACACCATTTTTCATTTTACCTTTCCCAAGAAAAGTGTTCGAGGTATATTTTGATGCATCATTGATCAGTATTAGATGTGTTTTTATATAATATCATTGGATAGAAGTGTATGGTTAACAATAGTCATGTCACTAGGAATGAAAATACATTATCAATAAAAAAAATTCTATTCGATTCATTTATAAAATTTTTGGGGGTGTTACTTATTCATTGAAATATTTATGGTATTAATCATTTATAAGAGCCTAAAATACATCTTTTCATGGTTTTAATTGAACCAATGGTAGTGTAACTGGGTAAAATATCTTTAATTATATGATTTGATTATTAAATATGATCCTAGAAAAGGAAATGATGTTTTTGATTATCTCTTCAAGAATGTTCACCCCCAAATTTTGTTAGAGGAAAAAGAGTAATGTAGGTTAATATCACTTCTAACTAAAATACACTTAGATGTGAGTGATAATTACAGTGGGATACACTCATACAATATCTAATTTATTTAGTCTATTTTGTAGTATGTCAATAGCCCCTAGATTTATAATTCTGATTTCATTATTATTTGAGAGAAAATAAATAGTGGGGTAATCCTTGATTGTAGGTGCTAATATTTTCATTCCTTTTTATATTTAAATAGAATATTTATCTTTCTAATTTGTATGAGAGAGGTGTATCATGCCTATTGAATGGTTTTACACCATATAATTATAAATATGTATCATGATGTTAAGAACCTAAATTATTGGCATACAATGAAGAAATATATCACATGGTTTGTTGTAAGATTCTTTACATGTCAACATGGAAAAATATAACATCAAAATTAAATATGCTTACTTTAAACTCTTCCACTACTTATTTTAATATCAGAATAGTGTACTATGGAAATTGTTCTATGTCCTCATAGATCTTCTAGAGGAAAAGATATAGTTTTTGTGGTTTTTGTTCATTTGATTAACAAGACTCTCTTTTTTCCTATAAAAAATACTCTCTTGTTGACAATCACTAGAATATATATGTTAAAGATTATATTAATTTTTATGGTATACTATATAGAATATTATATAATAATGACCCAAGGTATATAAACTGGTTTTTTCCTGGACTTTAGTCAGATTTGGATTCTCAGGTCAAGTAGAGAAAAACATTTGATCAAAAAACTGATGTCTAGTTCTTGCTACCATAGATATTTTGGAGGATATGTTACAAGAATAAATTCATGATTTTAGTGTTTCATAGTAGGTTCATACATTATTAGTTGATTTATATTATAATAAAAATAACCAGTTTTTAATTCAAATTGATACATTCAATTTTCTTTATGGAATTTAATGTCATTCTTTGCTCTACTAAATAGAAATAGCTTAATCATAAATAATATGTCCTAGTATCATTCTAGATATGAAAAATAAAGTTCAATTGATTAATAAATGGATCCTAACTTCCTAAATCATTCAAAGGTAGTATATTGATCATTGAATAAGACCCTTGGAATTCAAAGTGGGCGATCACGTATTTCATTCAGTTCACAGAGAGTCACTGATGAATGGGAAATATAGAGAAAAACCTCAGATTTGTTAGGATATTCCAAATTTTTGATAGAGTTAGGGAGACAACTTAACAATTTTATCAACCTGTAAAATTCAATTCCATAAATAACACCTTCCATAATTCTTAAATTATTAACTATGTACACGACACTAATCATGTGATTCTATATGAAGATATCGAATTGGAAGCTGATGAGTCTTATATAGAGAATCATATATATATCACAGACCAAAGTGAGAATGTGTAATTGGGAGATATTGTTCCACTTATTTGGGTTAGCTAGTAGTATGAAAAACTCTATGATGAGACTTGATCGTGATAAGTTGAATTGAAGTATTAGTGGTCATACTAGTTCCCTTGAGAAGTTAGTTTATGCTTCTTGGGGATTAAAAGCCTATTGGTGGAGAGTTTGTTAATACCATGACATTCATAGGTTAGTATTTCACTAAAATTATAATATTTAAATTATTTTTTAGGTGTAATTATATGTTTGTAGGAAATTAGGGTAGATTGGTGGAATTTTGTAGAGGAAAGTAGAAGAACCCCAATTGCTAAGATAGTACCAAAAACATAGTTGGGTAGAATCAGGTACTCAGTGTCACACTAGTGGTTATAGGTCCACTTACAGCTCTATCAGGTACCCAATAAACCTAGAACAAGTACCGACTATAAATTAATGTTGTTAAGGATGGGTTAGTTTAGTATTTTCACCTCTTTAATTCTTAAATTCGGTAAATTCAGAATTTTATCTTTATTCTAACTATTTTATGCCCCCATGGATTTCTTTATCTATCATTATTCCCATTTGAATCAACATTATCCTTAGCATAGGTAACTTACAATTGTTCATGAAATATAATCTACGATAATGTAACGGTGTAGCATCTAACTAATCTCTCTTATTCTCTTATTTCATCATGAAATTAATCTCAAACACCTATTTACCCAATCTAGAGAATGTGAATATTGTTAAATCCTTTGTATCCCTCTCCATATAGTTACTTCTTGAGATGAACATAGGTAAAAAAACGTTATTTCTTGGGATTTTCTTTCTTTATCAAATATTTCTTAAAAGAAACCACTGAATACAAAAATAATATTTTGATTGGTTGGTCAAATTTATCTTATAATGGAATAATATTACTCATCATACCGTAATGAACCTTTTGAATTTATTCTTGGTAATTTGACCCATTATTCCTCTCATATTCTAAAATATTTGGTCTTGAAATGACACAAGGCTAAGTGGATTTGACTAAAAAATGTGTATTTATTCTAATAAATGTTTTATTAAATGGTTTTATGAAAATTTATCAGGGATTAATTTGATTATATCTAGAGTTACATGTTTGAATCCCTTGATTGATATATTATCATTATATTCCTTGTTTCATGATACATAAATAATTACATAAACATATATTTTCATATGATATTTAAATTTTAAACATTATTAGATTATTAATTTTTTCCAACATTCTTATATGTTATAGCATAATTTGATAAAAGTTTTATGTATTAATTTTTGATTTATTATGATAGGTTTATTTCACTATACATGATAGAATGTTGGATTCTCTTTGGAAGGAGAATATTATTCTGGTATAAAAGTTTCTTATGTTCACCTTATGTAAATGAATAAGTTGATTGTATGTGATGGGCTCAAAAATCCAAAACACTATTATACATATTCCCTTATTCCCAAAGGGATAGGATAAAATAATACCCTAACTTAATTCCCCTTCCCTAAATGGAACATTTATTATACCCTGACGCTTTCATATTGATCATGCTAGATTTTGGGTTACACCCAAAGAATGTATATCAAGTTTGAATCCTCCAGGTATAAGGTTTTTTCAATTTTAATCATTGTTCATGTTAAATAATTATAATAATAAATATATTTTTTATACTACATATGCACATGTCTCATTATTATTTCTATATATACTTTATCATATGGTGTGTTCTTAAGGGGTGGGGTGAAAACTACTTCTTGGGTATTGTGATACTCATGACTTGTATATTTACCCATGGGATATGTGAAAATGTTTTTGTATGTTATCCAGGTATGGGAAAGACCCTCAAGAAAAGGATCTAGTTACACGTGGGGAATGGAGTTTGGTTTGTCACTTTTTAGATTTTTATGGATGGATTAGATTATAAAACCATTGTTTTCCTTGATATTCCACATGGGAGTTCTCACCTATTGATATTTACACTTTTCACTATAGAAATTTTTCTACACACTCACCTAGTCTATATGAAATTTTTGTCTAGTCTCACATGTTTTGTTGTTTTTATGGATATTTTGGACCATGGATACAAGTTTATATATGTTACATTGTATCCTTAATTTGGTTGCATTCTTTTATTTACCATCTACTTCTATGTAGGTTATTCCAAAAATAGGTGTGTTCCTTATTTAACTTATCCCTCCATATTATATGAGAAAATCATGTAATATATGTCTATTATTCGTCACTATAAATTTACACTTTCCTATTACAAATTGAAGTTTCACCTAAGGTATTATGATATAACATTCTATGTTTTATTCAAATACTTTTTCACATTTGTTACATTGCTAAGTATCTTGTTAACTTTAGGTAAAGAGGATTATTATGAAATATTAACCACCATTAAAACATAGATATAACATATAAAACAAAATGTGGTACAATTTTTGGATCATCCAACACAAAAAATAATACTTTTGTGCCTCGTGAGTTAGTTCTATATCTCTATATGAAACCCAATACATGATAATATTCACATGTTGTCACAATATATATTTCTTTATGATAATAATTAATAAGGGATAAAACAAAGTCATAATTTAAGAGTTTAATCATCATTTAACTTATCTATAAAAAATGCAGAAAACGTCAATGAATGATATATTAAAGGATACCTTTTTACTATATTATGCATTTTTTATATACTAAAACTTGTTAAATAATACTCACAAAACAACACATATGTTTCAGTCTAATAATATCATGTATGATAGACTGCTAGAGAGGCCTTATGTTTACTGATTTTTTTTAATAACTCATTACATAAATATATAATTCTGGTGAAATCTATTTATTACCATCAAATAAATCCTCCCACTAAAATCCATTAATGAGTTAACATATAAAAAAATCTATTTTGAATAATAGTGATATTTGGATTAATAATCCTAATGTTCAATACATTGAACATAATATATAATATTCCATCATATTAACTCCAAAATGTTCAATGATATAATGGTCATAAATTATATTGATTTAAAAACTTATAAATTTTATCTATGTTCAGCATTGTATTTAGAATATTTCCACATATTAAAACTTCCCAACTAGATCATTTGGTAATAAAAAAATTAACACTTTGTATTATGATGCTTCTTTACTAACATAGCCCAAAATATATTTTATTATAAAGTGAATTTCACTTTGAATTATACTATTATAATCATTTATTAATTACACTTTCAAATTTTCTATGTTAAAATAAACTTCAATATGCTTCTTATAATTTCTCCAAAATCTATTTCTAAAAAAACACCTTTGTGTTGGGAAATAAAATTTATTACCATTAGTGATAATAGTTGATAAATAAACTTTATGACCATATAACATATTGTTTTCTATGTTTTCTAATATATATTATAAAAATAATATTTAATTTGTTAAAATATTTCATTATTTTGTGGTGTGAACTCTTTCCCTCATATTTAAATAAATATATTGAATTAAAAATATTATCCATCATATAATCATTTTATACTTCCTTTTAAAACCATATTATAGAATTGGATTAATAATATACCTTGGGCATTAAAATTATCATCATATTTTTTCATATAAACTAATTGTTTATAGTTAATATACTTTCATAGAAGAGACAAAAAATGAGATAAAATGCCCATTAATTATTCTGAATCATTATATATTTAAATTAATTTATTACATCAACCTTCATTAGGTGGTATCCCTTTTCTTCATCTCTTTAGTACATACTTCAATAACTATATATCAATTATTATTCAACTATATACTCCAATATATATTCAAAAAAATTATAATGTATATTTGTTATTATAAACCCATCCAAAATATAAGAATTGATTTTTATAACAATAATACCTAATGTGTACTGAAAATAGATTTTATTACACCCCTTTAGTATTTTAATAAATTTCATCTCAAATTATTAGGATTTTAACTATGTAAATATTATCCTTACTTAGAATATCCTTTCATTATTTTCAAAGAATTTGGTGTAGACTTTAAGTATTCTATTTTCAATAACTTTTACCCGATCCTTTTTATACCACCATAATGGAGCTTGATATTAGATCTCACATGTCATGTTATATTATACTCAACATATTAAGTGGATTTTGAAAACTTTTATCAATATCATTCATATTGTAATTCCTAATAAATTATTCATAACTTTATAGAAGTGATTTAATAATGAATACTATAATTATATTTATCCATAATGGAGACTCCAACCCCTTTAAGTTACTAACATACCCAATGATATTGAGTACCTGAGTAGATAATGAAATTATTTCAGTAATTTGGCATATAAAAAATGATTTTATCATAAATAAAAAATCAATTATTAAGATATATATCATCTAAATGTGTAGGAAATTCTAAATTTAGATTCCCTTGTTTACCTTGTGTAAGAAAAAATATGGGTTAAGATAATAGGATTAGGTGTTCAGATGAATGAACTTGGGATAATCAATATGATTTATTATTACATGAATTTTTCTACTTAACTATCCAAGTGTCATATTTGATATGGCTAACATGATTTTTTACCTAAGTAGTTATGTGATGATAGAAATGTAAAATAGGCTAAAAGATTATTGAAATATATATCTTATCCCACTAATATTTTGAAGGGGTTATCATTTTAAGTAGGGTTATATTAAATAAAATGAATTATTAAAATATTATATAACATTATTATCATATGATAAAAAAATCATTATATTTACAAATATCATTATCATAAAATTTGAAAATGAAAACAATTATTGAAATTGAAAATCTTAATAAATAAATCTTTTTTCACTTATATAAAATCTAAATAATAGTTCTTCAGAATGAAGAAATTTTTTATGTGTTAAAAAAACACCTAGGTAAAATCTAATCTAGTTATCTACTTTAATGTTAGAAGGGGTAGATTTATAGTAGTGGTATGAAATTATTGAGGATATGAAATACCATTTCCTTACCTATAATAACTTTAAATAATTAATCTTTGAGAAGTTATAACCTAAGACATTGCATGAATTTAAATCTAATTATTTAATTTATTTGAAGAAATGATCTATATACATTATGGATGATGTTTCTATGTTCACATATTTTCTTCACCTCAATTATAATGATTGGTTGTTAATACTTAAATGTGGTACACTTTAATATGACCCTAAAATAAGAAACTATAGTCTCATGTCTTGTTCATTAACTTGCTTCTATTTTTGGAAGTTGTAAAAAGGTTTTTCTTGGAGAGACGGGATCTAAAGATGGTTTGGGTGTGGGTAGCTCATTAACATGTCATACCAGGGATGAAAGTTCTTCCAGTGCCAATAATAAGTGATAATAATAGATGATCAATGGTGGTTCACATAAGCTAAACTATGGATTTAGTATACCACCATGTTATAGATTTGGAATATTAGATGTTCATTATCACCAGTATGGATGATTTTTCCACATAAATATAAATTTTTATTTTCATGAAAAAGTAGTTACATTATTTTGGATTTTATGTAAATTTATAAATATTCTAACTAAAGTAAATAGAAAGTGTAAAAAAATGATGTTGGAAGAACTGGGCTTCACATGCTCAGTCAGTGGACCATTCCACTAGAGGTTTCCTACCAGCCCTATTAGATTAAATTGAGGAGGCTGACAAGCTAGAATAATATATATATAAATTTTACATCTATTTGATTATAAATTACCACCTTGGGAGAAATATGAGAGAATTTTCTATAACCTATATCATGGATCATTCAATCGATGACATTGAATTGGGTTCATTTACTATTTAGGATACTATTTTAGTTTCCTTTAATTTGACATATGCTTTACTAAATACAACTATAAAAAAATTTAATTTATCCCAAATTTAATATATTCATAAATATAAAGTATAATACATACCTACATCTAGGAGTATTGATACTTCTATAGTGAGATTAATTTAACAGAACATGAAGCATCTATCTTAAGATTTGATCATTGATTCTTTTGATAATTTTTGGGATCTTATGATTCATAGTATGAAATCATTAAATTTATTTCTATAAATGGATTGGTTAACTTATTTCAGAGATTTTATTGATTTATATGCTATAATATTGTCATTGTCATCTCTAGTTGGTGATAAATATACACTCCATGGGGAGTGTGACTTTCAAAGTAATCGAGCAGGTCATCCTAAAGGATTAGTCAAAACTATTATTATTGGAATTGATATTCATTTTCATGGAGTGGTCCAATCATAGGGGTAAAAGGTTTTAACCCTTGTAGTGGGAATCTACCATAATTTATTCATTGATATTTTCTTTTTAATTATCTTAAGAAAGATATATAATTCAATTTTTTTACCTAGAACTAAATTTTTTTTGATTCCTACACATAATATATTAATAAATAAATTAAGGGAATTATATATTATGTATGTGTAATTTGAGATAAAAGGACTCAACTGATTGAGAACTTTTCCTTAGGTTTCTATGCTCTTCTTCATAGTGAAATATGATGGAAGGCCACACTTATGTGTTTACTATCAAAAAATGAATTGTGTGAAAGTCAAAAACTATTAATAATGGCCTAGAATTGATGATATATTTGATTAGATAACGGGTGGAAAGTGGTTTTCCAATTTCAACATACATTACAGTAATCATATTATTCATTTAAATAAATATGAAATTCTATATACCCTTTTTTGAGGCTGGTATGTTTATTTTATGTAACGGTACATGCCTTATGGTTTGACTAATTATTTATTTGTATTCATGGAATTAATGATCATAATTGTAATCATTTATTATACTCTATTAGAGTGTTATTTATTGATTATATCCTACTTTATTGTAAATATCATGAGGATCATGGTTGAAATATTCACATTGTTTTGGAGAACTTATGGGAACACCATATTTATGGAATGATATATAAATGATATTTATGGATTTGTTAAGTAAAATTCATTAGTTATGTAATTTATAATGTTGTAATCTAAGTAGAAACTGAAAAAAAGTGGAATAAGTTATGTCCTATAATGTTTTTTCAAATATCATTGAAGTTATTTTCATAGAATTATGGGAAATTGTCGTTTTTTTTCCTTGATTTTTTAAAAAAAAATCTATTATGTAAGCTTTGACAATGATAGGGGAAATTTTGACATAGTCTTATCAATGTGAATTGGTTTTATAAGAGCTAATAAATTGGTTATCCATAACTCTAGTTTTAATTTCACTTTATCCTGGGGAAGGGTTTGAGGTATATTATGATGAAAATTTAGTTATAGTTAGCTATGTTATTATATAGGATCATTGGGTATTTTTTATGGTTTTTAATAGTTATATCCCTATGAAAGAAATTATCATATACATGACGCACAATATTTCTCTGAGGTTTATTCATTAAATTATAGATGGAATTACCTTCCCATCAAATTCATTGTGGCATCCATCAATTATAAGAACCTAAAATACATCTTTCAATAATGGTAAGTAAATAAAAGGTAGCGCTATGGAGTTAAAATCATTAATAGTTTTATTTAAAAATTCAATATGATCCACTTAGAGGAGATGTAGTTTTTATGATCTCATCAAGTATCTTCACCCTCAATGGTTATCAGAAGTAAAATATGAATAGAGGTTAAAATATATTCTAGCTAAAATACACTAAAATATGAATGAGGATAAGAGTGGGATACACATATACCATATCAAATTTATATCATTTATTTTTAATTATTTCATGGACTTTAATATTTATATTTTAGATTGTATAATTATTTAAGAGAAAATCAATGATGGGTTCATCTTTGAAATACAGTACCAGGAATCCAATTTATTTCTATATTTCCATGGAAGATTTGATATTCCAACTGTTATGAGGATGATGTAGTGAAGGAGTATCATGATTCTCAATGCGTTGTACCACCTATAATTCTGATGTTGTATCATGATTTTCATTGCCTATTCTAGTGGAATGTCATGAAGAAATATATCATAGGGTTCATTGTAAGATGCTTCATACATAAATGTGTTAAAGTATAGAATAAAAATACAATGTGTTTTCTTCATCATAATTCATGTTTTTTTATTATATGGGATGATCTTACTTTATAATTTTTTATAATTATTCCTAGATTTTATTGTGGCCAAGATATAGTTTGGGCGACTTTGGACTGTTTGATAACGACAAACCACCTTTTCCTTATAATATAATCCTCTTTTTTGATGATCTTAAGAAGATGTATGCCATAGATATTTTTTATCTTTATATTAAGATAGATAACATCATATCTGGTAATGACGTAATATTTACATCTTGGTTTTTTCTATGAATTTAGTGATCTTTAGGTAATTTGTTAATAAAGATTAAAAAATCATCCATTATAAAAATGATGGAAAATATGTGCAAGCCATCCATAATTCTTAAGATATTTTATAAGAAAACATTCTTTATTTTGGTGTAATGTAATAGTAAAATCGATCATTGGATGAGTTATATTATAATAACAACTAAAAAATTCAATTTAAATGGATCCATTTAAATATCTTTGATTAAGGTAATCCATTTCTCAACTCTACTAAAGAGAAATGGGTGAGTCTTCATTAATTGGTCCAAGTATCATTCTAGAGATGAGAACGAAGTTGAAATCTATTCATAACTAGATCATAACTTCATAATGCCTAAAAAGATAATATATTTTTTATCAAATAAGACCCTTGGAATTCAATGTGGGTGATAAGTTATTTATTTGGGTTTCACTAAATTTCGGTCACTAATGAATGTTAAAACATGGAAAATGAACCCATATATTTTTCAGGACCTTCATAATTTTAGGAAGAGTTGCTAATAAAGTTTAAAATATTTATCTAAACACAAAGTTTAGCCCCATGAATAAATCTTTCCATGTTTCTCAATTGAGAAACTATATACATTAACCTACACATGTGATTTGGTATTATGATGTCGAGTTAGAAGCTAATGATTTTTGTGTGGATAATCTTATTTATATCATTGACTATAGTTAAAATTTTCAATGGGGGAATGTGATTCCAATTGACTGGGTTAAGTGGTAGCATGGGAAGCTCAATAATGATAATTGAGAGCGAGAAGCTAAAGTAAAGGGTTAATGGACAAACTACTTCCATCAAGAGGTAAGTTAAATCTTCTTAGGGATTAATATCCTAATAGTGGGGTGGTTATAAAGACTCATACCCTTATAGGTTTATATTTTCCTAAAATAATAATTTTCAAGTTAATTTTAAAGTGTAATTTTATGTTGGTTAGAGATTATAAGAGATTTTTGAAGTTCAGAGGAGGGGAGAAAGAGACTCAGGTGTAGGGATAATACGAAGAATCTAGTTGGGTTGAATCAGGTACTCAGTGGAACCCTAGTGGTTTCAATGATAATGTCGACACCACCATGTAATGCTCCAACCTGGATCACCTTGTCTTGGATATAGTACCACATCACCTCTGGCATGAATCCCTTCATATAATAGTATGTTGACTAAATGTGATAGTCTAAAGGTGAAATGGGGAGACTATACCCTTGGTAATCATATCCATACACCATAAACATAAATAAAAAAAATAACCTAGAGTATCCAGTAGAAGAAAAAATAAACATTATGTAATAATAAAATGTCACCCATGAAATAAATATAAATAAATCAGGATACCAATGCGGAAAACCAAAAAAAAGTGTATAAATTATAAGCAGATAAGTAAAGAAGAAATTTTCAATCCTTTGGATTCCATCCTAGTACCGCTAATAGATCCATACTCCACATATCAACAATATGTTATAAGATCCTTTTACTTACTTGGATTCTAAACTGTGATGTTTTCATGTGCATCTTGATTCCCATAAAGGGTGTGAGTAATAAAACCCAAAATGACACCATCGATGCTTCCTTAACATGATTAAATAGGTATAACATGTGTATTCTAAGATAAATGTAAATGTGAATGAAATAATTGATAATCATATGTAATTTAATGTGTACTAATAAACCCACCATGATCATCAGTTGTACCAACTTTTGTTCCATAATGGAATAGTAATTTTGAAGATGTCAGAAGAAATAAATAGTTAACCACAAGTCTAGTGAACATAGATCTTAGTGGTCTCAAGGTATTGAGTTGGATCAGTCCAGAAGACCATATCATCGTGACTCCATCATGGGTCAGGCCTCAATACTATAAAACCTCATCTCAGTCATAATTCATTTCTCAAGGTAACCATACCTGATGTATTCCTTGGTTCCTTCTCCAATCTCATCATACCCCTTATGTCACTGCCATGTGTATGGACTCAAGTCCATCATGCCCTTACCCTATGTTCGAGTCCATTTTTGTTATCATCGCATGTCGTGCACACTCTGACTCTAAGTAATAAGAATATCACAATGGTCCACATATCCTATGTACCAAAATTAATAACTCCAAATTCATGTAATTACACATAATAAGGAAGATTATATACAGTCAGAACATATCATGTCATTGTGAAGATTTATTATCAACATACAACAATAAGTGATCAATATAAAACTAGGTAACAAGAAACACTATCATACCCATGGAATTAGGTATTATAAATGGGTCTCATGAGATACACACGTTCCTATATGAAATAACTATAAATAATATTCAAACAAACTATGCAAACACAAGTTTCACATAATGGAAACAAGAGTATAAAAGTTCTGAAATTCGTAAGGAACTTCTTACCTCAATATTGTTGATGAGAAAATATAAAACCCATCGACAAGGGATACCCCAGCCACAAACAAATCTCTAAATAGATTCATTCCACGCACCAAGAATCCCTATAACTAGTTCCAACTCAAACATACCAACATTATTGAACCAGAATCATGAAGACCCTAAGTAAAAGATATTATATCAACACAAAAAAAACCTTTTGAGAACCTCAAATGGTTCTAGAATATAGATTGATCCAAGGAGGTGTCATGGACACTTCATATCTACCAGTCCTTAAGAAATGATCTAAGAATTCATCATTACTTGTCAGGGGAATAAATTTACCTAGAAATTATATGTTGTATATATGATTAATCTCACTATGAGAAGGTTAGATCATGGATAATTCTATATAACATAAGTTTCTGGATCGCATTATTTAATCCTTGATCCTTAACACACATGGATCCACTAAAAACAAGCTTAGAAGGAAATGAATTCAATGAATAAAGATTTTAGAGTCTCAAGGATCGAGGGGTAATACTATAGGAAGAATAATGGGTAAGAAACTCAATTAATAGTTATTAAAGGGTAGTTTTGTATCATGATATTACAAACACATGTTTTGGTCAAATATTTTTCCATCATTTGGGGATTACTACTTATCCTAGGAACCCACATGGTTAAGGGATTTTTCAAACCATGTGTGAACAATGATTTTTGACTCTGGATCATTTGTCATGGTTTTAAGGTGATTTTGAATGGCTTTATAAACTATGTTTCCATATTTTACACCACCCAAGTGCCTCTCCAACAAGGTACATAGTTTCCTTCAAGATTATAATGGTTTGAGTAAACCATTCTCCAACTGTGCACCATCAAAAATGCCTCTAATATCCTATGAAACTAACTTGAAACCCCCATATCTCATCAAAAAAAAATCATAGTTAAAAAAAACATAAATACAAGCTAAAATTATCCCATATTGAACATGAAAAATACATTGTTGTTATAATATCCTCCTCTAAAAACTTTTCATTCTTGAGAATAATCCCTATGAATATTTCATGAAAAATCTAGACACTAAGCCTAAACATCAAACTCTTTCATCAAATGTTACTCATGAATTCATATGTTCTTCTATAGGATCCTAAAACATGGAATTATTTTACTCCATAGCACATTCTCACTCTTTTCTATAATTCACACTATGAATTCCACATACAATGAATCAGGCTCCAACTCAACATCTTCATTGTCTATTACATGCATAGGATTGTTCATGTACCTATAGAGTTAACACACATGAAAAACATCATGTATACCTTAGTATCAAGAAGAAGGTAGAGATTATAATCCACAATCTCGATACGCTCAGATAACCCAAATAGTATGAAAAATATTGGTACTAGTTTTCCTTGATTCACGATTATTGATTCCCTATATTAGGATTCACCGAAAATATACCTCTATTTCCATAAGGGAACACTAAAAGTCATATCCTACAGTAAAAATAAAATCACTACCTACTTTGAGTATTTTTCAACTACTTACATATTAGTTTTACTCTCTTAGAGGTCACATGTACCATGATCATTCCCCACAATAGTTGTCTCGCCTGCCTCATGCCAACATAGCGGTGAACGGCACGACCGACCATAGATGTCCTCAAAAGGTTCCATCTGAATAAAATAATTAAAGTTATTTTTGTATGTGAATTCATCCAAGGATAGATGATCATCCCAAAATCCATTGAAATCCATGACGTAATCCCCAAGAATATCATCAAGAATCTGAATTGTCCTCTCTAAATGTCCATCATTCTATGGATGATATGTCATACACAGCTTACACTGATTCCCCAAATCTTTTTTCATGAATTGCCTAAAACATGATGTAAAACACACATCCCTATAGGATATGATACTGTAAGGAAATATATAATGTTTTACGATCTCCTAGACATAAATCTTGCCCAATTCAACTATATAGTGAGTCACATAAATCAGTAAGAATTTTGGTACCTTCATTAATTGATCTACTGCCACCCAAACTACATCATGATTCCTTAGGATCCAGGGTATCCCTATCATGAATTCCAGGATGAAATTATCCAAATTCCACATGGGAACTGGTTGTGGATGAATTAAACCCCCACAATGTTGATGCTCGACATTTAATTTATGGTAAGTAGGACATCATTAAACAAAGCCATCAATGTCCCTACTCATACATGACCATAAAAACTAACATCTGATGTCAGGGTAAAAATTTATTGAAATTGGATTTTTAGTACACTATATGTCATGGGACCCCCCCCCCCACCCCATAAGTTCTTCCTTGATGGATGAAAGAACTAAAAGCCTACCATGGACATAAATCACATCATCATCATAATATAAGGACTAAACTAGTACTGGATTGTCCCCTTTCAACAATTATTGTATCTCTGTACTCTCAGAATCTCACTCATAAATACCCTATACAAGGTTCACTAAAGATGACATATTGATCAAAGGTGAACATGTCACCACACCTCACCCCATAGTGACATACAATCTCCAATTAGAAACAAGAACATCAGACACCACTCTTGATTTAAAGGCCACTCTCCAAGGTCTTAGGAATCCTACATCTTCCCACTAAGAGCATCTTTAACAATGTTACCCTTACCAATTGTATAACAAATCTCAAAGTCAAATTTCTATACATATTCTACCCATCACCTCTTCCTCTAATTAAAATCTATTTTTGAGAAGATATAATGGAGACTCTTTTGGTCTAGGTATAAAACATATCTCTCAAAAGAGATAATGTATCCAACACTTCAGAGTGTAGAACAAATCTGCCAACTCTAAGTCATGGGAAAGATAGTTATTCTCATAGGGTCCCTGCTGCCATGACCCATATGTTATTACCTAATCTTCCTACATTAGAAAAACTTCTAAAAAATTTATAACGAATCGCAATAGAACACATATCCCATCCAAGGTTCTCGGAAAATTAGAACTATATATTTCTTCAACCTCCTCTTCATCTCAAGAAACACTTCCTCACACTGACCCAACCACTTGAACTTCATCCATTTCTTGGTCAGAGCTATCATGGGGGTTTCCAAAAATATGAAATCATGAATGGATTTCTAGTAGTACCTTGATAAACCATGAAATCTCATGATCTTGAAAACATATGAGGGTGATTCCAAGACAATAATGCTTCCAATTTTTCTAATTCCATAGAAATTTCTACATCATAGATCACAAGCCCAAGAAAACACACCTCTCATATCCAAAAAAATAAGGTTTCAGGTCTTTGAATTAAGTTAATACACTCCAAGTATATTCGACAAGGTCTATAGGTGTATGTAATGAATCTATAGAGTCCATGAATATATATGGATATTGTCATAAAATACCATGATAAAGGAGTCTAGATATGGTGGAAGATCTTGTTCATGAGATCCATGAACACTAATAGAACATTTTTCTTTCTAAATAGAATAGAAAGACACTCATACATGTTATAGCTACTCTTAAACACCATCTTAGGGATATCCTCCACTCTGACCCAATGGTGGTGGTTTTCTAACCATAAGTAAATCTTAGAAAACCACTGATCATCCCAAAACTAGTCAAACAAGTCATAGATCCTCAAAAATGGGTATTCATTAATTAGGGTTACCTAGTTCATCTTCTAATATTCTACATAAAATCAAAAAATATTTTCATCCCTATTTTTTAATAACATCAGAGAACCTTAAGATATGTTCTTGGTCTGATAAAACCTTTCACCTCTAATTCCATAAGTTTTACATTGATTTACCTCAACTAAGTCAACATCATATGATATGGGGGAATTTTTATTGGATGATATCTTATAATGAGTTCAATCTCATACTCCAAACCCATTTCTATACGAATACCTAAAAATTCATTAGGGAAATTATCCTAGTATATATTGAAAACATGAGTAAAAGAAGAGGACCGAACATATGGTTATATTGTGAGATCTAATCCTGCTACCTAGAATATGATAGAGGCATACATATAGTCCCACTATACGGGATTCAATATCCAACTCACCGGTCATAAAAAAGTTACCTCCCTTATTTGAAACAAAATATACCCGCATATGATAACAATCAATGTGATAATGAAATATTGATAGTCAGTCCATTATAAGGATCAAATTAAAGCTATTCATCTCAAAGATCGTGAAATCTCACCAATATCGATAGCTGGTAACAACTATAGGACACTCTAGTATATCTGGAGATGATAAAATTTCTTTCCCAAGGGTGATTTTAGAGAAAGAAACTCAAAAGGAAACATAATTAGTTAGTTGAGACCATCCAAAGCATTAGTATATATAAAAAAATAGGAAGTAATATTATCCAAAAGAGTGGTAGAAAGAGAAGTGATTAACAATACCACACCCTGAAGGGTCGATGGTCCCTCTCTACAATCATCGAACCCAATCCATCACACACACTCAGTTTTCCACAGTTCCATATCCCTAAACTTGAAATTCATGAATCACCTTAGGCAAAATAATTTGAGGGGAATAATCATGTTATTGAGGACCTTGGCCTCATCCCTAGGTCATAGTTCACATCTATCCTACACCCTTGCAAAAACATCACCTCAAATATCTTAATCTAAACTATATACACTTTATCTAAGTTGTTAGGAATTACCTATGGTAATGTCCAATATTACCACCATTAAAAAATTATAACTCCTCCTAATGGAGTAAAATCATACTTTTCTCAACCGAAATACCGCTACCCTTCTACAAGACCTTTATCTTTCTCTTCCTACAACTATATGTTCCTCTCACTAAAGTAGTAGGAGGTCCACCCACCCAAGTATTGAATGATTGAAGAAGACCAATTGTTAGATTCTCTTTTATGCCCTTCTTAATAGTTACGGTCTTCTGGGGAACCTATATGTATCTCATTATATTTAATATTTTAATCTTATATCGAATATCAATATGAAGACCGATCTCAAACTTCATGGCCTTATGTGCCTTGTTTATATCCAATAGGGGGAATGAAGTAGTTTGGCGAAATAGGGTGAATATACCATCATGGATCCCTGTTAAAGCTCTATGAATTCCTAAGTATAATCTATATTCATCATTTCAGAAATAATTTCTAGAAAAATAGGTTCTTTAAGGCCTCATAGTAAATACCCTTAGGTCTTCCTACTTATCAAATGACACCCCACCATCTCTGACCTAATCCCAAAAGCATGAATGTCACTAGATTAACCTTTTGGTCCTATGGTTTCTCAAACAAGTTGAATATACCCAAAAATGTGTCTATAAAGTCCTATATATCCTGTGGTCCCCCAACTACCTAGAAGGATGGTGGATACTAGAGATGTATGTTCTGGTCATATTCTACCATGTCCCATTATAAGACTCTTTCATTGGAAGGTATAATACAAAATACTTCAACATGGAGTGGATCCAATGAATTAACCACTGGGGTATTTGTGGGACCATGATTAGGTGTATCCTTTTTCATATCTTGTACTATAACTGGTGAGGTCATCCTAGCAGAAGCATTTAACTGCCTATGAGGTGGCATTTTTCTAAATTCCAAATTAACGTTTAGAATATCTATATCTTGATTATAAAAATAAATAAATAGTTATAATTTAGATAAAATGGGTTATAATCAGAAGACATATCCTAGAAGATATTCATAAAAAAGGTATATCCCTCCTAATTCTACCCAAGTATCAAGCCTAGTCCTCTATACCTATATTTTAATCAAAATAATATATATACTAAAAATAATATCATAATCAAGTTCAACTAATTTGTTTCAATAGATGTATTACAAAGACAAAGAAAAAAATATATCACTCAATAGAGAATAAAATTCTATCCCAAATAGATAGAAAATATCAAGTCTTATATTAAATAAATAGAATTAATCAAAAAAATAGGTATATATATATAATGTAACCCTATGTGCATACTCATGATGCATGACCACACTCAAATCCCATAACAATATAATAATAATTCCATCACTAGTAACTCAGTGTTCCATTATATATGAGTTGTACAGAAACATGGAAACTCTCCTGCCTGAGTTCCACATGGTCTATCCCCTTTCTAACATTCCCCATAATAGTCAAGAATAAAAATAAAGGATCACATATCTGATACCATTTTGTAATGACCTTACCAAAATCACCCAAGCTGATCCAAAGTCCCAAATCACCTCATGCAAACTTCCATGTATTCTAGAGGCTGTGGATTAGTGGAATGGGTCTAAAGGTATAGTGGGAAGACTATAACCATAGTAATCATATACATACACCATAAAAATAAATAAATAAACAACCTACTGTATCAAGTGGAAGATAAAATAAACATAATACAACATAAACTGTTATCCATTTCGTACATATAAATAAAATTAGATCACAATATAGAAATCCAAAATAGATTGTCTAAATTATAAGTAGATATGTAAAGAAACATGGTAGAATCATCTTGTTTCTTTACGAATACCACTTCTATATCCCTTCTCCATAGATCAAAAATCTATCATGGTCCCCTTTCCAATACCCATATCCAGAATCATTAATTCTTCATGCAAATTGAGATTCTCATGAAGGGTTTGAGTAATAAAACCTAGTAGAACACCACCAATGAATCCTTAGAATTAGTTCACAGGCATAACATGTGTATTAAAAGGTAGATATATATGCTCTAGAAATCACTAATAATCATAAGTTGAGTTTATGTGTGTAAACTAAGTCACCACAAGACCTGGTTTTACCTTATTCAGCTCCATGTCAAAAGGTTAATTGTGAAGATTTCGGATGTGATCAATAGTTATCCATAAGGCTTGAACATTTCTCTCGATATTCTTAAGGAATAAAGTCAAATTAGGCCACAAGAACATCACATCCCATATTCAACAAGTTTAGGACTCAAGAATGTCAAACCCTGTCTTAATCAAAGGTTAGGCCTCAAGTTCGTCTTATATTTTATATTCCTTATTTCATGATACAAGGTCTGCATACCCCCAATACCACTTCAATGGGTCTATAATCAAGGTTTTAATGTCCCTAACATATTTTTAGGTCCATATTCATCAATGTCACATGTTTTTAACACTCCCCTTATTAGGAATGACGATATCACAATGGTTGTCCTATCCCAAGTACCAAAATAAATACCTCTAAAGAAATGGTAAATATACGTAATAGGGAAGAAAATATAGAGGAAGAACATATCATGTCATCATGGGAAGTTAGTATAAACATAAAACAACATGTTATCAACATCAAACAAAAAAACAAGCTACCCAAACATACTACTAGAATCAAGTATCATGTACAGGTCTCACGGGACATACACACAACCACCTGAAATCACTCTCAAGAATGGTAAAATAATCTACACCAAAACAAGTATAACATTAATGAAACAAGATTATACAATGTCCCAAAAAGGTTTTGAATTTATCTCCTCAATATTTTTGATGAAAAACATTGAAACCCATTGATAAGTGACAGCCCATTCATAACTGATCTCTAACGAAATCGAGCATCCTCACCAAGATACCTTAGAACCAATACCCACTCAAACATTTAAAGGCTCTAGAAAAAATATTCAAGAATAAAATATGTCCCAGGGATTGGATAAAAACCAAACAACCGTTGCAGATATTATAATGGTGCTACAATAGAGATTGATCGAAGGAGGTGTCACAGACATTGTATATCTCCCATTGTTCTATTAATAATCTAATAATTCATTGTTAATTTTTATAAGAATTCATATATATAGAAAGAGTATGTTGGAAATATGATTTATCTCAAGGGAAAACGGGAAGATCTAGGAGAAACCTAAAGAACAGAGATTTGTGGATCACATACCTTAAGTCTTGATCATCGATATACATGGATCTTCTAGAAATGAGTTTGAAAGGGAAGGAAGTCACTGAAGGATATATATGGGGACTTCGGGTCAGATAGGTATTTTTATATGAAGATTAACATGTTAAAATAGGAAATTAATCACTATTAAAGAGGATTTTTAGATCTAAAAATTATGAACACATTGTTTGGTCACATGGTTTTTTAGACCATGAAACAACCATACAAGGATTACAACCTCTCATAGGCACCCATGTGGTTTGGTCACATGGTTTTTTAAATCATGTTCTAACCATTCCTTTGGACACTAGAAAGTGTTTCACAATTTTTCATGTTAGTATGAATGGTTCGATAAATTATGCACCACCCTATGGTCCACTTTCGCTAGGTATGTGGTTTTACAGAGGATTATAATGGTTTGGGAAAACCTTGATCCAAACATGAACATTCAAAATATCCTCTAAAACCCTATAAAACCAACCAGAAACACCAAAATATTATCCCAAAAAATTTATAGATCAAACTATAAAAGAATAAAGGCTGAAATTAACTTATAATGAATAAACAAATTATTTTCATTACACACTTGGTACTAAATAAATCCTTATCAGGTACCCGGTTCCACTGTGTGTTGTTTTTTAAGCATGGGATAGTTTATCTTTTCCCCTCTTTAATAAACTACTAAAAATGGGTTAACATTTGATTTTACCTTTATTCATACTATGATAGGGCCCTATGAATCTCCCTCTATATCTTTCTTTACATTTGAATCCACTTTTATCTTTGTATAAGATTAATAATTATTGGTCATATAATCTTATATATGACAAGGTAAGGGTGTAGTCTCCACTAATGTCCCTTATTATATTATTTCATTATGAAACCAATCTAAATAATGTATTTTTGAAAATTAGGGATTGTAAATTTGGTAAGATCCTTATATACCTATCCATCTAGTTTCTTACAATGTTTAACATAGGTAAAAAAAGTATTTTTTGGGTTTTCATTCCATGATAACTCTTTATTAACAGAATAAATTGAATCCCTAAATTCTATTATCATATATTAGAAGAATTGTTCTAATATTATCATACTCTTCCTTAATGTTACATGAATAATATTTTCACTTTAATTTGGAATGTGGGGTAATTCTTCCAAAAATATCCATAAATAGTTGGTTTATAAATGGTGTAAGGCTATATGAATTTAATTAAAAGTAATTGAACTTATTTTAATAAATGTTTTATTAAATTTTGTTCTGAAAATTAGGCATGGATTTATTTTATTGGATATATAGTTACATTTTAGAAACTATTGATTAGTATATGCTCATTATGTTCATTATTGTATATAATTTATATCATTCCTTATACATATATATTCATAATATATTTAAATTATGAGGATTATGTTTTTATTAGTTATTGTCTGAGATGATTATATGTTATAATATAATTTGATAAAAGTGTTGTGTTGTAATTTTTCAAGGATTATGAAATGGTTATTTAACACTATATATAAGGATGTTAGATTATCTTTGGAATGTAGAGCTATTCTTATAAAATAAGTTCTCAGATAGAACTTATGTTGATGGATAGGTTGATGGTATGGGATATTCTTGAAATAACCAAACTCTAGCATACCCATTACCTTATTTATAAAGTTATAGGAAGAAATATTCCCCTAAATCTAGTATAAATTATTCCAATTCCTTTCATTGGATTATTATTTTACCCTAACCATTTTATATCAATTATCTTAGATTCTGGGTTACACCCTATGATGACCATGTCATCACGGGTTGTGAACATCATGTCAAATTTGAAATGTTTAGATCAAGGGTCTGTTTAGGGAAAAAAATTAAATTTTATTGTAATATGATCTCAGATAATTGTTTGTACCACTCCATTCATCCCATAATAGGTTGTTTACCCTAGGACATGAGTTTGGTGGAAATCTGAGACATTTAAATTTTCATTAAATATTAAATATTTAATTAAATAAATATTAATTTATTCATTTGTGTTTATTTATTCGTGTATTTTAAATAGATATTAAATTTTTTATTTCATCTCTATATTTGATTCTAAAATGGGGGGTGTTTCCTAGGTGATTCATAACCTTTTATCGAGCACTAGGGTCGGGACTAGGCCCCATTTTCTTTTCACTTACTACTTTTTCTGTTTTTCTTTTATCTAATTTATTTTCTCCTTTGAATTTATGAGCTTGCCTATGGGGGGTCTATATTTTGGTTCATTGTAAAAGATATGGATAGAGAAATAAGAGAGGGAGATAAAGAGGAGGAGGCATAATCATGGAGCTTCGGTCACGATATATCGTCATGCGGTATTTCTAGATCATAGATCAGTGCAAATATTTGATGGTTTCCGCCCATAGGTAGGTCTGTTTTAAATTTTTCACCATAAATAATCAATGTGTATCCTAATCTATTTTTTAATTCCTTAAATGGCCTATTGGGGATCCCATGGGATCGATCTATGTCTTTCGAAGAAGAAACAAGATTTTTGGTCCATTTCAAGGGATTTCCATTCAGGGATACCCAAGTACACAACATGTAGTTTATATAGAAAATCTTATGTGTTGTTACTGTTTAGGGGAGATGATTTTTAGGGACTACATGTCTTGTACTTGGGATTATATTCCATGTATTTTTTCTAGGGGTGCAGTTGAGTTCTAGGCCAAACACCCCAAGCGGGGGTTCTTGGCCATGTAGAAGTACACAACTGACACCCATTTGGGGTGTACTCCATGTAAGAATACATAAAATATTGGTGTACTAGGATAGATACATGGGTTGGTACCCCATGTGGGATCATATTCCATTAATAGGTTATACACACAGTGTACTAGATCATTTTACACACCGAGTGGGGATGAGGTACACAAGAAGGTACCCATGTTGGGATACATTTCATGTATGTGGATTACATGACATGTAATTTATGGAATTACAAACTATGTGGAAATCATCACACATTCATGGAAAACCTTTGCGGGTACACGTCGTTTACCCAATATACATGTTGTGTACTTTTCCATTCCTAGGCCATTCTACCTTTTCCCCTCATGTCGGAATTGGACATGTGAGTATTTCATTCTAATAACTTTTTCATGTATATTATAATGGTTTAATCATTTAAAAAGTTAGAGACTATCTAGATGGTGTTATTGACTATGATAGTTCTGTATTAGTTTTTTTTAGGCTTTGTTTCAGAATCCTCGTGAGGGTTGGGTTGTGAACTGTGAGGACCAGGTGAGAGTTGTGAGTATGGTGATTGAAATCAATCCTGTGTTCCACAGAGATTTATTTGGGTTTATTTTGGATAGATTATATAATACCATTTTGAGTAGTATCTTTGAGGATATCTGGGTTTTTCCCTACGGGACGGGACCTATTGCTCGAGGTTAGAGCAGCTAAGGTGTAGATCCCATGTTTGAGAATTAGAGCTGACGGATCATTTATGATTGGTTGAAATCATGACATGGAGGTTACTACTGAGTATTGTTGAGATATTAAGTTGATTCTAAGATACTATATAGGATTTTTTTGTGGTATGGTTGTTGATCAGGTGTTCAGTGGTTTCCAGAGACAATGGATGAGAATGTTAATGTAGCCTAGATTGGTTTATGTTGAGGAGTCTTTTTGGAGGGTCTTGTTTTGAGGTGGTCATGAGGAATGTTGTGAATGACCTTATTTTATGGATTAATATTTTATATTATAATTTGGGAGCGTTGTTTATTGAGGATTATTTGGGGGACTTAGAATTCTGTTTGTGTTGTTTTCGTACAAGAAATATCTCATGCTTTTGGATGAGCTTAAGGAACCCCTCATAGGGTTTTATGCACTTTCTATGGCCATTGGGTCCGTTGAGGTTGTTTATTAGGGAATTTCTTGAGATATTGGGTGCATCCAGGGAGTCTCATGGTGAATATATCATTATGTTGTGACCCTAGTGACTTTGGGAGCCTTGGGTTTCAGTTTTTCCTTAAAGTGGGTCCTTGAGAGCACGTGGTGGCTTCCTTGTTGGATGTTGATATATAGGTATCTAAAATACGCCCCATGATTTGGTTTTGGAGCGTTTATTGATGTTTTAAGTTCATCTACATGGATGGTGGGTTTGAGTTTGGATCAATCCACATTCAGTTATCCATTATTCGTGGAGTTTGCAGCAGTTTCTACTTAGTACTATGGTTTGTGGAGGATACCCTTAGTATATCATAGATTAGGCATTAGTCTTGATTTTTAATCAGGTTCCCCCATCCTTTTTATTGTTATAGTTAGATAAGATTATGGATCTAATGGATGATATGGATGAGTGAAACCCCATATATTTTGGTGTTATTCTTTACTAGTGTGGATTCAGGCCCAAGAGGTTCCTAGGAACTCATAGACATGGTTTTATGTGCTTCAAATTCAATTGTGATCATGATCGCCATGGATATTATCATGCTCTTTGGGTGTGTATGGATCCCTACTTGTTGGGTCTATACATAGTTCTCAATTTTTTCTTGTAGGACTCTCAAGACTGAGAGGTTCTCCCATTGTGTTGGCCTTGATGTTCTCGTCATCAGTTCAGATTATTCTCTTATATTCCTAGAGATAGATATATGTTCATTGTAGTCATGGATTCCAACTTATATTCCATAGGTTTGTAATTCATGAATATTTCATTTAAAAAACTTGGAGATCTTACGTAGATATGGAGGATTCACTAGTTATCATGTGGTTGAGTGAGCCTCATTCTGTAATTCCTCTAGCAACGTCAAAAGTGGGGGTATATTTACCGCTGATACCAAGATAGAACAAACTAGTTGGATTAATTATTGTTTTTATTTTCCATGTTTTTATAAATTTGTTTTAGATTCCAATTGTTTCTAGTTTTCATCTAGTCTAGGATTATCATATGTTCATGTACTTATTTTGATATCAAATTTATATGTTCACCATTGGGGTGGCCTACTGAGATTTATTTATCACCCCATTTATGTGAACCTAGATATACATGTAGACATGATATCTAATTTTAGGTTATAGAATCGGTTGTGATGGTTGGGGATGAGGCCTAATGTTACTGATTGATTGGAGCCACTCATGGGGATTATCAAGATCGGGCTATTATAGCTCAAGTATCATGGAGATCGGGTATGTGGTTTGACTCGGTGTTGGTAGTAGATCATGTTTTATTTTATTTTTAGTTTCGTTATTTTTCATATGTGTTCGGCCTAGTGGATGACCATTTTTTGTACATTTTTAATGCTTTGAGTTTTTATGACTATATGATGCATTCCATTTATTATAACATTTTCTGTTTCATTTATTTACTATGCATACTCATATGTTCATCATTGAGTATGATTTTGGTTATTTCTCATTGTTATTTCATTCTGACTGGAGGATATAGTCTCCACACTACACCTTTTAGACCCTCACCGCTAGTTAGTAACCTCTGACATTTAGGGAGGAATTCTTAAGGCCTTGTAGCTTGCTATATCGAGTGACTTGTTAGGTCAACTTGGGATGGTTTATTACAAAATGGTATCAAATGGAGTTTTTTTATCTGGGGAGTTGGTATAAGGGTGCTCTAAAAATTGTTCAACTCATTTGATGTATATCAAAATAGTGATTTGTACACACCTTTTACAATATTAAGTCCAAGTTCCCAAGGCATGGGATTTTTATTTTTTGGATTTCATTTTTACCGTTGTGTGATTTCACCTAGCATGATGCACTTGGGTTTGAAAATTTATAGTTTATTCTTGGTTTTGGATACTGGACCCTAGTGGCCAGGGTTCATGAATCATTCTATGTATATATGATTCACATGACATACTTCTATCTGTGGTGTTCTATATTTTTTCTAATGAAAGGTCATGGGGATCTTGTGGTGGGTGGTTCGCCAAGGTGGTGATTCAGTCCCTTTATTGAGGGATTCATGGAAACCCTAGCGGATGGGAAATGGTATCTAAGTGCATTTTCTGTGGCACAATGAGGGAAATTATTCCGGAGGTAAATTTTTATTGGTCTTCTTTTTCTCTAATATAGTGGTTCCCTTAAATTCCTAGGTTCAGGTTCATTTGGAGAAAGTTGTTCTTACCGCATGTTTTCCACCGGGTCTTATAGTGGGGACCATATTCTTATTATCACTAATGGATTTGGTGTGAGTGGTTTTTATTCCATGGTTGGGTCATTGAGGTCACCTGTCACCAAGATGTTGTTATTCATGAGGATGCCTAGTGTTTGAGAAGTGTAGTGCTGAGAGTTATCCTTGTCTTATGCCTAGATTGAGAGGTCAGGTGTGGTTGGAATCTCGGCCCGGCTCATTTTGGTTTCACGTTAGGTATTGTGATGAGAGCATGGTTAGATGTTTATGTTTATGGACTAAAGCTTATGTGAAGGGTGATTATATGGTTGATATTGGCATGAGAGAGATTCCTTGATGATGAAGTTGAGTATTGAGGGTGATTTAGTTTTTTGTAACTGACCTAAGTGAGGAGAATAGTTATCGGTTTTAGGTGAATTAACCTATTTTCATTAGGACTTTTCCTGTTTGAGTGTCACAAACCAATCTAGATACCTTGGTACCCTAACACTCGTGCTAACATTGACATAGCCCAAAGGTTCTTTCCAATCCCCATGGGTTGGCAACAAGCACCTTAAGTCAAACAAAATGAAAGTGGGAATGAATTTTCCATAAATATGATGGATGAAATATATATAATTTAGTATGGAAAAAATAAAACTCCAAAAAAGAGAACTGTACAAGAAGTTAAATGTGTAAAAAAACCCAAATTACAACCACAAAGTACCAAAAAACGGGATAAAAACCCATGTCCCAATGGAAAAAACTCTCTAAGCCTAAGAAACAACAACCAAAACCACCTCTAAGTGGTTATTTAACCCTTACTCTAACCTAGAATAATATAATCTACAAACACCTAAAGGTGTGGGTAGGGTGTGATCTAAAATCCCAGTAGGGTCTCACCAAGAATTCCATAAAAAGATTTCAAATTGATTAACCAAAAAAAGCTTTAAATTTTCAATAAATGGGCATATAATTTCAAAATCATATTTAAAACAAATCATGATTTACATTTCAAATGATAAAAATATTTCTAAATAACGGATAAATAAACATTTTATCTAAAATAGTTTATATAAATTCACAAGTTGTGTAAAACATTTTACAAACAATAGAATATATATCAAATCATAAACAATGAGAAACATGTTCATCTTCAAAAATGTACTATAGTTACAAGTTATGGGGATCCTAACACACTCTAATAAGTGATCATGATAATATATATATGCATGTCCCATTGAAACCGGTCAATGTGGATCCATCATCATCCCATTAGTGATGTGTCCTATAAAATATGTTTTTTAGAGTTGTAAAGTGTTAATAGAGTGTTGTCCCAAATAAATCACTAACTACCTGGTATTTCATGTGCTCTACAAATAATTAATAATCAGTAATTTATTTTAAAACTATTTAAAATACAATTTAACCCATATTACCATTTCAATAATTCAATTTCAATTTAAAAACCAAAACTGGAATTTTAATTCAATCGTGACTTTTTCCATGATAAAACCACCGACTTTCTATCAAAAAAATTTAATTTATTTTTCCAAATATAAATTTGAAATCAATTTCATAAATCAATTTCAGAAATTAAATTCCATAATTTAATTTCCAAAATTTCAATCAAATTCCATAAAAACACCCCAATTCAATAGAATTGGGGGTTTTCCATAATATCGTGCCAAATCCAATTAAATTACCATTTTTTAAAAAAATATAGGTTTTCACAATATATTTTAAATCAATCAATTTAGGTTTAAATAAATTTTTCCAATCATAGGCATAACCAACAATTGAGGAAAGAGGAATCACACAACACAACTTCCGTAGTGGGAAACTCCAATGAATAATGTCGGCAATAAATATTTGAGAATCAAACAAAGATTCATGATCCCAAATAATGGGAATTATATCCTCCAAAAATGCATAGATATAAACAAAACCTAGTTATGAGAGAAGGATAGAGTGGGGGAGACCAAGAGCAAACATTTACATACCCATAGTAGATCAAACATGATTATTCATGCTTCAATCTTCCTAAAAAGGGGTTTGGAGGATCCAAAATTGCACATTGGGAGACCCAAATTCCAAGGAAAATGTTCTATTTTGAGTGAGGCACAAAAAGAGAAATAAATAGGGGTTTGGAAAATTTTAAAGTAATTTTCATATTAATTAAAAATATTTTGTAGGGTTTCATGGGTAGGGCTATATGGTTAGACAAACCATGTGACATAACTATGTGCCCCTTCTAGTGGGGTTGCATAGTTTCTACTTGGTGTGCACACCATTTTTCAAATCATGCATCAACTGTGCATAGCCCAAAATAACTTAAAATTTTTCAAAATTTCACCTCAAGATAACCTAAATGAGACCCAACAAAAGCACAATCAAAAGAGGGGTTTATAAGTACCTGAAAATAGTAATAGTATGTTACAACCTCCCCATAATAGAATCTTTATATCACCATAAATACTTTCAATAAGCTTACATGACAAATATACAAATCCATTATTCTCTCATCAGTTCCTCTCTCTCCCATGTCTCAAGAGTAATAGAACTATTCTTACATAGTACTCAAAAGAGAGGTCTCTTCCTCCCATGAAGTACCATGGTTTCAGAATCAACTTTCCTAATTGGATTCTTAGTCACGGACAAATATGGTTCAACTTCTTTATCACTCCATATTAGTTCATGAGATGGATCAGAAATATACTTCAAGAGATGTGATACATGAAACATTTTATGTATCGATGTCAGTTGTGGTGGAAGTGATAAATGGTAAGAAACTCTCCCCACCTACTCAATAACCTCAAATGGTCGCAAAAATTGACGAGAAATCCTACCATTACTCTCAAGCCTTCGATGACCCAGCCAAGGTGAATCCTTAAAGAATAAATGATCACCAACAGAAAATTCCAATGGTCTAATGCGACAATCATCACAAGATTTATACCATATCTCCACCAAAAAAACTATAATGAATCTACTGAATCATTATTGTCATCTCTTGAACCAAGGTTGGTCCAACCAAATAACATTCACTAATATCCAAACAACACAATATTGATTTTCAATTCCATCTATAAAATACCCCAAAAGTAGTTTTTATAATCATGGATGGGTAACAATTGTTATAGGAAAACTCAACTAGCATAAGATGGTCATCCCATGATCCACCAAAGTCAAAGATGTAGGAACAAAGAATATCTTCAAGAATTTTTATAGCACTTTTTGTCTGGCCATCTGACTGCAAATGGTATGTCGTACTAAAATGAAACTAATATCCCAGTTCCTCATAAAGACCTATCCAAAAGTGATAAAAAAACAAGGATCCCTATCGAAGACTATATCATATAGAACTCCATTCAAATGAACAATCTCTTTCACATAAACATTTCCCATCTCTTCAACTTTTTTTGTATAATGAATGGGTATAAAGTGATATTATTTATTTATCCTATTGATCACAACCAATATCACCTTATTATTTCTCTGGGTACGTGTAAAACCAACCAAAAAGTCCATATATATCTCATCCCACTTCCAAGTTGGAACTAGAAGTAGCTAAAGAAAACCCGAAGGTATCTGGTGCTTGTCCTTGACCTATTAGAAAGTATAACAATGTGAGACAAAATCATAAATCCCACATCTCGTAAAAATACATTAGAATATACCCCTCATGTCATAGAAAGTTTATCATGGTCCTGGGTTCACTTCCCACTAGGAATTATGAAAATCCCCCATAACAGATTTCCTGACTGATAACGGTACAAAAAAACAATTTTGATAAAATAGAATGACCTCTGTGGAGAAATACCTATCAAAAATGGCCTACCGACCATAAATAGATTCTCTAATGTTACATAATTCATCATCAAGCTATTGTTTTGGAAGAATCATCTCAAGAAGAGACGAATCCAACTGAACACTGGTCAAGAAAACCTCGACCCCTGATTCACAAACTCCAATATGCAACTATGAAAAAAGAGTCATCAAGTCTCACTCTTCTAATGATTATTTCACATTCTGGGTTAAAATTTTCCTTTTCAAATAATCTTCAACAAAATTCCCTTTCCCTAGGGAATAGGGGATGTAAAAATTGAAACATTCCAGATATTCCACCGAATGACTCTAGTAGAGATTTTAATATTCTTCAAAGAATATATATCTCAAGATATTTTGGCTTGAATACAAATGAAACATTTATCTAAAAAGATAATGATACAAAATATAAAGTGCATGAATAATAGATTCAATTTCATGGTCATGGGTTGGGTAATTACTATCATGATTCCTAATCTACCGAGATACATAGGAAATGAAATGATCACCCTGCATAAGAATGTATCCTAAACATGAACTTGATGTGTCACAGAATACCACATATCCCTGCTTGGCCTTTGGAAGAGTCAACATCAACGTGGTAGTCAAAATACATTTCATCTCAATAAATTAACTCTAACATATTTCATCCAAATAAAACTTTACTCCCTTCTGAGTTAGACTATTCATCAGAGAAGCCAACTTTGACTAGTCCTTACCAAACTGGAAATAGTATGCATCTAAACCCAAGAATCCTCGAATATCAAAAACATTTCATGGTTGTTATATTGTCATAATAACTTTTACCTTTTAAGGATTAACTAAAATACCATTTTCTTGCACCACATATCCCAATAACATTACTTCATGAATCTGTAAATCACATTTTGAAAGCTTGGTATAAAGTCGGTGACTTCTCAACAATTCCAGAACTTCTCTCAGATGATATACATTATCGTCCATCAACATAGAGTAAACAAGGATATCATCCACAAATACCACTATGAATTTATCAACATAATCATTGAAAATCCAATTCATTAAATCCATAAATACTATAGGAGAAATGGTCATTAAATGGTCTCATAATGATTATACCTACTCTGAAAGGTAGTTTTGTAAATGTCATATTCTTTTATTCCCAACTTATGGTAACTAGACTGATGAAAAATATTCGAGAACCACTTAACCCCCTTAAATTTGTCTAAAAATTCATCAATTAGTGGAAATGGATACTTGTTCTTTACCATAACTCGATTTATTTTTCTATAATCAACACAAAGGTAATGTGACCCATCATCTTTATTAGAAAATAGAACAATTGTTTCCTAATGTGACACACCTAGGTGTATAAATCCTTTCTCTATAAGATCATCCAACATAGCCTTTATCTCTTTCATTTCATCTAGTTATATGTGTTAAGAAGTAATAAATATTGGTCGAGCACCAATCACTAAATTGATAGAAAACTCTACCTCCCATACAGGTGGAAAACCATAGATGTTAGAAGAAAAAATGTCAAGAAACTAGATGAAACCCATTGGGATATCACCAATTAATGATTCTCAATCCAAATAAAAAGATAAAACGAAAATTACATTCCTCAACTATGGATAAGAAAGTCTGACTCAACTCAAACTCAGGTCCCATTCTCCCTGAAAGACATGGCGCACCCCAACGAGTGTAGTAAAGGAGACTCATAAAAGATAATAATCAATCTGAGAATTATTAGAAATGATACAATTATCATGACTATGATGTTAAGTTGTTTCATGTTGATAACCAAAAAATATCAATAAAGCTCTATATCGGATAATGATAAAATAGAAGTAGACCTACAGAGACCCTACCATCTCTTTTTTATGAGGAGCATACGAATATCCATCACCTAAGATAAAATATCTACATGTATATTATGTAGATTGAAAATATGGGTTGAAATAAATGAATAATATTCAATAGTATCCAGTAATAAAGTCACTAATTATTAATCTATAATGATGTTACCTCTCATGATCACTAGACTTGTGTCTACTTCCTATGAAGACTCTTCCACTGCGTGAATATGCTTCATTCTAGATGTCTATGTCCAGAAACCTTTTGATCATGAATAATATGATTTCACCACAGTTTAAGTATGTTTTGATGATCTTGTTCCACTACACAAAGTGTAATAGACATGGAATAACATCAAAAAGTAACCTGAGCATCCACATGTACCATGAATTTTGGGTGCCTTAGTTGAATCCTATTTCGAGTTCCCAAGTTTTCCAAACTGAAAACAAATCAAAGGGACTCTTCTAGGAACTAAAATAGGTCTATAAGAACCCCTCAGTAGAGAACCACCATGAGAGTCATAATGATTCCTCTTCCCTTTAAAGAAACTCCCAATGCCGCTAGGAGAAAAAGGAACTCTCGTCAACCCTGACTTGCCAGCCAGGTCCATTTCAACCCTAAATGCTTTATCCATCACATCAGAATAATAAGTCATCTTCAGTATGAAATCCTAAGAATTAATTTTAGATCTATGCCCATATAAAAAAATTTATTCTTCATCTTCCCATTTGATACTATCTCAAGTGTGAACTACACAATATCAGAAAATCGATTTTCATATTCTATCATGGTCCTATCTTCCTATTCAATTTAGAAAAACTTAAAACCCTTAGCCAAAACCATAAAACATAGATAGAACTAGTCGTTGAGAATAAATTTGAATTCCTTCAACTGTAGTCCCTCGTGATTATTTTATATCAACATTGTGTCCCATTATTTCCTTCTATGTCTCTCAATCTTGAAGGTGGCACATTTCATCTTGATTTCATTGGACATTTCCAAGAACTAAAATATAATATCGATATATCTCAACCAATCGTTATCTTGTAAAGGATTATGAGAGCCTTGTAACACTAGTGGATTTTGTAAAAGGAACTCCTAAACATGATTCCATAAAACATCCCTTTGATCTTCCGTAGTTAGAGATTGAATGGGAATAAGTGAAGGTTCGAGTCCCAAAGATTGGTCAGCCCGTAAAATAACTCCAACCAGATTCTAGTCCATGAGATGAATCTATCATTGTGGTTCATCAATAGATTCCTCCAAGATTTGATTCACACATCTTCTTGGAGGCATGATGATACACAACATCAGTAGACAACATTGAAGATATCATAATGTTACAAGGATCAACACACAAACAATATAAATAGGGAAATTTATTCTAATAGATAGATAAACATGATTTTATTTCAATTTATCCAAATCAAAATCATAGAAATGACAATAACTCATCCTCAAGACGGCTTTCCCAAACAACCCCTAATGAATTAAGTATCATTGTGGTGATGGTTTTCCAGACTCTTAATTGAAATTACCTCTTAATTCCCAGTAATATTACTCAATTATATATTGACATTAAGGTAAGATACTTAACCCGCACCTTTGATACCACTTTTTCAAAAAAACCATCTCAAAGACCCCAGTACCCTAACACCTGAGATGACACTGACATAGCTCTAAGGGAATTCTTGATTCCCACTGGTTGGTGACATAAACCTTACAGAAAATAAAATTTAAGTGGTAAATAATTTTACACAAACACAATAGAATCAAGTGATAAAAGACAGTATTCGAAAAATAAAACTCCATAGGTAGAACTATACCAAAATTCAAATAGGTAAACAAATCCAAAGTACAACGAAAAATTACCAGAAAACATGATAGAAACCCAAGTCCCAATGCACACAACTCTCCAATACTAGGGTGAAACAACTGTAACCACACCCAAGTGGAACTTTATCCATTCTCAAACCTGTGATAAGATAATCTAAAAATACCTAATGAAACATGTAGGGTGTTATAAAAAATCTCAAAAGGTTCTCCCCAAGGATTCTATAAAAATATGCCAAATTGATTAACCAAATAAAGCATTCAATCTTAAATAAATGGGCATGGAATTTCAAAATAATATTTAAAAAAAATCATGATTTACATTTAAAATGCTACAAATATTTTTAAATAATGGAAATATAAACATTTTATCTAAAAACTTATATATATTAATAAGCCATGTGTAAAATTGTTTACAAAAAAGAGATTATATATAAAAGCGTAAACAACAAGAAACATGGTCATCTGCCAAAAAGTATGATAGTTCCAGGTTATGTGGATCCACACACACTTGAATAAGTGATCACGACAATATTTGTACAAATATTCCTCTAACATTGGTCAAAGAGGACCCATCATCATCCCATTGGGGATGTGACCTACTACATATGTTTTGTTAGAGTTGTAAAGAGTCAATAGATTGTGGTCCAGAATAACTCACTAACTACCTAGGCTTTCATGTTCTCTAACAATAATCAGTAATGGTTAATTTATTTTTTAACTACATAAAATAAAATTTAACCCATCAGTAGATTAAAATATTGTAATTTTTATTTAAAAACCAAATCCAGTATTTTAATCCAGTCATTTCATCTTCCAGGATAAAACCACTGGTTTTAAATCAAAAAATTTTAATCCATTTTCCCAAATAAAAATTTGAAATCAATTTCAAAATTCAATTTCACAATTGAAATTCCATGATTTATTTTCCATAATCTTCATTAATTTCTATAAACACACCCCAGTTTAATGGAATCATTGGTTGTCCCAAATTTCATACCAAATCCAATTAAAATACCAATTTATAACAAATTATATTTTTACAATATAATTGAAAGAAATTTAATTTAAATAAATCAATTTAGGGTTAAATAAATTTTTCCATTCATAGAAAAAGCCACCTACTGAAGGTCACATGATCACACAACACAACTTACACACTGGGAAACAATAATGATGAAAGTTAGTAATGAATATTTGAGAATCAATCATAGATTCAAGATCTGAAACAATGTTGATTACATCATCCATCAATAAATAGATATAATTAACCCTAGGGAGGAGATAATTATCAATCGAGAGAGACCAAGAGATAAGATTGACATACCTAGAGGAGATTGAATGTGATTCGCTGCTCTTCAATCCACCTAGAAAGGGGTTTAGAGCAGTCAAAATTGGATCTTGGGAGCCCCAAAAGCCTAAAAAAACGTTCTAGGATGAGTGAGTCCTGAATGGGGGAATAAATAGAGGTACAGGAAATTTTAAATTTATTTTTTAATTAATTAAAACAAATGTGCACAATTTTATGTATAGGGTTTCACAGTTAGACAAATTGTTTTCCCTAGTCATGTGCCTATATTGATGGGGTTGCATAGTTTCTCCTTGGTGGCTGCACAATTTATCAAACTGTGCATCAACTGTGAAAACCCTCACTGCCTCGGTTTTCATGGTTTTCACTAGAAGGGTAAATCATTTTGGAAAACTATGCGCCAACCATACATAGCCCAAAATCCCTTCAAAATTTCTAAAGTTTCACCTGAAACACCCCAAAATGAGACCCAACCATAGCATGATAAAAAGATGGGTTTAGGGGTACCTGAAAATAACAGCAAGATGTTATAGTGATCATGATTCTTGTTTCTTATTTGGGATAAATTGAAGGAAATATTTTAATTGGGAAGGGAACCATAGGGTATTGGAGGTTCTGATTCTCCTTTAAGTGGTATTTTTATTGTGGTTTTTGTGTGTTTTCATGATACTCCTCAGGTGTGATCAGTTTGGGCCATGTCTATCCATTGGGTTTGGTGACGGACATGTATTCGGATGTTTGGTCAGTAATTAGGTAGTAGTCCAATGATAAGAATATTCCTTTGGTCATTAGGATCAGTTTGATCATGATTGAATGTCTCTTTCATTGGGAGTGAGTGCGGATTCAAAAAGATCGGTCATTGGATATTTGAGATAGTGTTGGTTGAGCCGGTGCTTGGGGAGATCATGGCTACAAGTTGTCCACTGAGGATTTTCAGGGATGCGATGAATTTTTTATAACAAAACCAGATTCTCATACATGGATATTACATATAATTATATGAATATACATTACATTACAAAAACACACTCCTAATGACTACAATTTTTAGTAGCGCTAGAAACTTCGAGCAAAATCTTCTTAATTCCTAAAATTTCTCTATTTTCTCCAATAAAGATCTTCCCCTTTAATAATCCTACTTAAAACATTTCTTCATAACCAAGGTAAAGTAAAAATAAGAAAGAGTTATCATAAATACTCATTTAGGGAAAACAAGAAACATACATAATCATAACATGAGAATAAGTGTATGAGAACATGAGAATAATTTTTGAAAACCATACTCAACATATTAAAGATCGTGATCTTGAGTCATTTCATAAATATTTTCAGTTCATAAGACATGAATTAAAAGGGAATCAAAGAACATGGGGCATGATTTCTTAACATTGGTTTAAGACATAGAATTTTGTCATACACATTAGAATAAAAAATCTTTTTTTAAGTCTATCCACTAAGACAATAACAACATGTTAGGCTTGGGCTAATCACATGTGTACCTTCTTCAGACCTGGGATAACCTCCCATGTACCCTCTTCTTTTGGGATTGGGATAAAATCCCCTCTACCTTCTTGTTTTGGTCTTGGGATAACTTCTCATGTACCATTTTATCTCATATAACATTAATCATTACCCAATGCATTGGAGTGAGATATAGGACCCACTCGTCACATAATAAAAATCATACGTATGTGTGGAACAAGATCAAAAAACATTAATCATATCATAATCAATGAAATGAAATGGTTCTCATAAACATTTCATCATATCATAACTTGTGTAAAAGAGACAGGTTTCATAATAATTTCATTATTTAATCATAGCTTAACTTTTGAAATGATGCGGGTTTCTTAATAATTTTCTCATGGTATAACTAATGTAAGAGAAAAAAGGTTTCATAAACATCATGCCATCATAAATATAAACCATTCAAAGAAAGATTAAGAACTATTACATTATATAATATCCTTAGTAGTCGTAGGTAACATCAATAGATGTCATCTTATATAGAAAATTATTTTTAAATATCACTTGGAACATTTCTTGAGGAAAGTGAATTTTCATTTAAAACATATTTTTTAAAACTTGAAATATATAAAAAATTCCTAATTTTTTTTAAATAAACATGAAAAATTATAAAGTAATCTTAAAATCAATTAATTTCCATGACATAAAAATTCCATTCATGTCGTACATGTTAAAACAATGATTCCTTTCACATTTTTTTGGTGAAACCCAAAAAAGAGTTTTTTGGGAAAAAATATGTAGATTCCATTCAAAAAACTTATAAAAAATAAAAAATTGGTAAAATTTTACTTAAAAAATCATTCTAATAATTTTTTAAACCTTTTTAGAAAATTTTTATAAAACATGGTTTTGGAAGAAAAAGGGGTTTCAAATGAAAAGATAAATAAAGATTATTTTTCATAAAAATTACATCTTAGTTATTCTAAGTACTAAAAAGTGGGAAAATTGTACTAAAAATTTATAATATAATGAATAACCATATTATAATAAAATTTATTTGTTTATTGATAGATTTATCATAAAATTTTATCATCATAAATATATTCATAAACAATCTTGATAAACGATGAGATTGTAACATAAAATCTTTACCACTTTGGTAACTTTGAAACCTAAGACCCGTGAATTAATTGAATTAAATTAAAATTAAAATATCATGAGTACAAATAAAATCTAGGTATTTCATTTCAAAATTTATTTATAAACACCTCATACAAGAAGATAGTTTCATAACATAATCATATGTCTCAATGAAAAAAAAATGAGACAAAAAATCTCTTACCAATTTGGTAACTTTGGAACCTTAAACCACATGGAAGAGATATAATCAAATGTAAACGTAAATACCAATAATTTTAAGTATAATAATCATAAAATAAATTTATGGGTAGTATATACACCATATTAAAGAAACATGTAGTGAATATGTCATTCGTATCACAAAAAATAAATATGAGATGGAAATCCCTTATCGTAAGTCTTGACTTCCATCATACTCATTAGAACCACATTTATATTAAATATAAGTTAATTATACATATATTAAGGAAAATTTATTATATATATCACACCATATATGATTTAATTATGTCCTTTTATTACCAATTTAGTGACAATTCCATGTTAATGTCACATTTCAGGTAATAACTGCTTTGATTTCCACATATGTTTTGATTTGTTATTTTTGGACCTATTACTTTGATCATGGTTCCTTTATGTATAGAAAATCATCATGAAATAATTATCAAATTTATACATCAATTATACTATTAATACTTATCCTGAAATATGGTTTGGATAAATGAAGTATGTTATGATCATAGAGACGGTATGTCATACATATGCATTAGAGACATATTCAATTTTAAATGATCATTATGGAAAGGAGGTTGTAAGGTACCAATCTTAAACATTAAAAAATCTTGAGATAATTCATTAATTTGACTATAATTGACTTTTAGTATCTTTTCAGGTTTACATACTTAGATAATTAGGTCATTACTCAAAAATAGAAACTTAAATATTACAAGTAGACACTTCTAATCACTATCCTTTTTTTCATAAAACAAAAACTATTTAAAAAGAAACATGCTATCATATCAATTTTAAACAACATGAATTTTCCTTGATCACATACTTGACTCTATTATTCTTTAATTCTTATGATAAACATTTCTAATCTTCGGATTAGCATAAAACACTCAGTAAGGGATATAAAATAAGGAATAAAACCATTACTCCATGAATATTTAAAACCCATGAAAACATTTTGAAAAAATCATAATTTTCACCCATAAAACATAACCTACATAGATTACATAATGTAATCATAATATTCCAACAAAAATTAATATAAATCATAAAACATAAATGTAACTTGTTGCATCCATATCATACTTACATTGTATATTTCACAGCTACATAGGGAGTAACCATCATGGTTACATTTGGAATACCCATCACAATATATTCCCTAAATCTATTAAGAGATACCTTAATTATTACCACTATTAGGTTACCCAATACATTGGGGAGTTATCACTGGTTCACCCACCCTAGGTTTATCATGGAACCACCCGTATTTGGTTTATCATGTAACCACCCGTCAAATTTCCAAGTACCATTACATAATCATAACACCTAAAAGATTTAAATTATCTACATTTCACTCATAAATCATAATAAATCAATTCAAGATATTTAAATATTCAATCAATTTCCAAAACCATTTGAAACATTTAATAAAGAGACATTTGAATCAAAGTGTCCCATACCACTTTGAAACTTTGAAAAGAAATTTTATAATTAAAATTTTAAAACTTGTATGTCCTTATAAGTAAATCCTTAAAAACATTCTGAAAACATCGACATTAATGAGAAATATTTATAAGAATAAATATTTAAAATGTTTTAAATGATGTTTTAGTTAAAGAGTATCGTAATAGTTGAGAAACACTTGAATACAAATATTTAAGGAATAAAATCAAAAAAAACATTAAATATCATGAGAATATAGAAATTCGTGACATAAAATATCAAAAGGGTTATATATACACCTTATAAAATATGTTTTTATATAAATAAAAAATATGCCTCAATGAAATGAGATTGAGAGGTAATCCCTTACAAAGATCTTATCCTTAGATTAAGGATAAATAAATGACATAATTATATGTGAAAAATATAAATACACCCCATATAATTTTATATTCAGTTTAAAATAATAATAGGTCATTCACACATATTCATGGAAAATAAAAACCAATGACATGGATATTTGACTCAATGAAATGAGATCAAGTTACGATTTCCCTTACAAAGTTCATATAAATGACGTAAGAATTTATCAATGGGTGATTATGTGTAGAAATATTATATCAAAACAAAGGTAATTGTAAATTAAAAAATGAATAAATAAATAGTAATTCCACACATAATCTTCACGTAATATAATCGATGAAGTATTTGTAAAACCCAATGAGTGGAAATTGAGTTTAGAAATTACATTACAAAGATCCTTTTATTAATTAAATAAATTGGTTATGTGTATTCACTATAAATACAAATAAATAAATTATAAATACTAGATAATATATAAAAATTCATTTTTCACATAATCATAGCACGACATGATCAAGAATAAGAATATTAACACAAAGAATGGAAATTGGGTTAAGAAGTTCCCTTACCATGAGTCCAAATCATCACATATGTTCCTTGTTCTTCCTAAACAATAAACTTAAATTAATTTATACTTGATTCAGAATTTTTTTTCATTTTTATTAATCATTTTATATTACTTATTATCATGTTATAAAAATTACATAATTATTTAAGTTCATATTAGCCGTTTTGTCGATATTCGATACTTGAGTCAAAAATGGACTTGTTTGATATAAATTGTCCATGTAGTCAAAAGTACATCATATAAAGAATATTATTAATAATTTAAATATCATATATATCCAGTATATATGTATTTATAATAGTCTATAATATTTGTATATAAGAAATTAAATGCACCGTTTATGGAGACGGTAGGCCATACGTACGCATGAACGCTACTTTCATTTCTTTGACATATTAAAATAATAACAATCAAATGATATAAATGTATATTATAATAATATTATAATATTAATATCATGTACATATCATAGTTTTAATAAACCCATCCTTTATACATTTCATGTATATAATGAACGAGTCATATCACTTTGAGGGGGCGGTAGTCCACACTTCCTTAAATGAAATTATAGTATTTACACATCAGGGAAAGCATAAAGGTATGTTGTAAATAAATATTGCAGAAGAATAGAGATAATAAATATATCATATATATCATATATAAATAGAGTTCTATCATAATTCCCACCGTGAGATGTGGTAGGGGAAAATTGAACAATTGTCGTTTCGTGAGGCAGTAGTTCGTCGTACAGAGAAATAGTATTTTTCATATCCATTAGATGGAGGTGTGTGTAAGTTTAGTTCGAATAATTATCATAAAAACATCATATAATATTTAAAATAATGTTTTGGTTATTTAATCAAATAATAATAAGAGATTATGTAGTGGAAAAGGAAAATAAATAAAAGGAGCTTGAGAAAAGACGTTACCTCTAAATCGGGTAACTTCTTTGGATTTGAGCCAAAAGGCTTTATTGAATTACCTTCTGCATAAGGTAAGGCTTGTAGAAGGAAGGTAGGTATGTTGGTAGATTATTTTAGATTAATTTTTATTATAAAAGGGGCTTCATAGGTGTGAGTAAGTTGGTAGAGGTGGTGGTCTTTTATAATAGGGAGGAGGGGTACTTTAGGAAATTCTTGAAATATTAATTTATTATAAAATCAATTTCGATTAAAAACTATCCAAAACTAATTTAATTTGATTATAAGATGTTTTTGGTTCTAATACCCATAATAAAGTAATTTTTAAACATGTTTTTAATATTTTGTTATACTTATCTTTTTGGTTTAACCCTTATTTTACCCTTTTTAATCTTACCGTGATATCAGGTTATTTACACATTGTTGGTTAATATAATTATCATATCAGGTAAAAAGAACCATAAAAATGTAATTTATGACATATTTGGACTTATATTTACCATATTGAGGAATATTAAATTTTTATGAATTTAATATCATTTAATAAAATAATTTATATTTTAAGTTATGAATTATATCAAATTTGGACACTATTCATACTAGATTTTTTTACAAATTCATAACAACTTGATTCCTTCGGAAAAAACATTGAATCAATCCTAAAATGTAATATTAATATATATAATTCTTATATAACATTAATTATGTCAAATAATATTTATTTTAATATTTATAATATTATTTATTTGAATCTTTCATTAATAAGGTAATCACTACATCATCATTATATCATAAATAAATTTATTTATTTATTGTATAATGTTTTTAAATAAAATATAATTATATAGGAAATATTTATATCTTTCTAATGCATTTTTTAGTTGAATAGATAATTTATATAAACCAAATTAAATTTTTTTAGTAAAAGATGCATGTTTATGTTATATTTCTATTTCCTTTAAATTAATTCTTATAACATCTCATTATCACTCCCAAGTGGATCCCAAATGCCAGAAGTTAGTCCTATGTTTTCTCATGGTCAGACATAAATCATCCAATAGTATTAGGACATGTGTTAGAGTATTTTTATATTATTATAATATTTTTTCCCTTATTTACCTGATGTACCATTTAACCATGGTATATAAAAATAATTACTGAAGTTACTATTCATAATGTCGCAAAATAAAAGGTACCTAATTAAAAATTTGTTAATTTATGATTCCAAATATGTAATCCAATTTTACAAATTTAAAAAACATAAATTATAGTAATTAATTTAAAATTAATTCCCATTGTCAAAACCAGAAAGCATGTCTTTAAGATGTAAAAACTATAAAAAGATTGACATGTGTTTATGTCCAATTTCAATGTGAAATTACATCCAATGAACAAAATTGTATTAAATGATAAAATTATATTCCATTTATACTTTAAAACCAATAAATAATATTATTTAACTATATAAATTATCTTGATAGAAAAAAGTTCTTTTCAATTAAAATTGGAATATTTTTTCTATTCATCAAAATATGATATTTATCAGAAAAATATCAAAAAATAATCCAAATTAAAATTTGATGTCCATATTCTAAATAAAAAGTTTATTATTTAAAATTGCATATATAAATGTCTTAAAAACTAAATATAAAAAGGGTTCTCAATCAAATGGCGGTAAAACTGCTTTTTTGAAAAATACTTCTTTTATCCGAAAAATTTGAATTTGTTATTATATAATATCTAGAAAAACATTAAATATGAATTTAAAACATTAATTTGAATATATATAAAATATATTTTTAATTAAATAAAAATCCATTTAGAGTGATATAATTTTATAAACACAATTATTCTCTTTTAAAATAGGTTTTCATAAAAACATACCATCGATATTAAATTAGTTTTTATTCCCATTTCTAATAAATTTGGTAACCAATGAATCATTATTTAAACATTTTTAAACCATATTTTATTAATTTAGTTGATATTATTCATTCACTCCACTCTAATGCCTAGGTTATAATGGTAAAATTTGATTAATAATATTTAGTTTTTTGTTTAAGCTTGATGTAGCGTATAATGTTTGCTATTGAACATAGTGTTTCTTTATTAAAACTCAGGATGTTACATAATTACCCCATTTTGGAAATTTCATCATCAAAATTTTAATATTTTTCTCCATAACTTCATTAAAAAACCCACATCACAAAAAGGGTTAATAAAAACTACAACTTTAAAAATAGATAGAGAAGTACAAAGGTCACCCGAGATAACACATACTAAGATGACATATTGGAAAACATGGATATGTAAGAGAAAACTAACCATCATGTTTTTATGGAGAGTGATAAAAAACACGACCAATAGAAAGTTAACAACCAGAAAATAATAAACTTGTGATTGGTTAAATGGTCTTTGATTTCCCAGTAGGAAAACTAAATGGAAAAGGTTTTTGTTTTAAGGTGCTTTTCATAAAGTTAAGGAATTATTTTACTACATAGAATAATAAAATAAGGAAGAATAATTACTTGTCAAGTATAGTTTCATCCATAATAAAAATATACCAAAAGCTCATCTTTTCTCCAAATGATGACTATTCAAGATGACTTGGTCGCACCTGAAGCGCTAGAATCAATTTCTAGAGAATCTCATTATACAAAAAAGATGAAATATATATTTTCCCATATTTATACATTAAACAAAACCAAAATGGTTATTACAAGATCTTATAATCCCAAAAAAATAATTAACCATTATAAAAATAAATACAACTCTTAATCTTTAAAATTCAACAAAAATACTCAATGTTCAATACAGACCATTCAATAAACAATTTCCCTTAAAAATATTCAAAATAATCCAAACTAAGATAGAAACCGAAAATTTAGAATTATTTTATCACATAGTCTTCCATGATAAATATTAACATTTATCTCAAAATAACATCAAATACTCTTAAATTATCATACTTAAAATTAATTAACTTAATCACATGTTCTCTCTGATAGGTTAATCATTTACACAAACAACCCAAATCACCATTTTTTCCACAACAAAAACATAGATTCTTCCAAAATTAAATTCAACCATTAATCCTAAAATAAAATCCAATAGTATTCTATTTTCCTTAGGCATATAGTGTTCCCAAAAGAGTGAACGTCTTCCAAAATAACATGTATCACTTAATCAACAAATTATTTTCCTATACTAAGGATACCTATTTGATAAAACATAAGTTCCCAATGTCAAATTATTATTGATCCATAAAATCATTTAACTAATGATAATAAGTGATACTAACCAGAGACTTCACGTAGGCTCCTGGTAGGTGATAAATCCCTTTATCACTTCGGTTGTGGGTTCAATTCACATGGCCTTGTCCAACATGATGGGTTTTCACCCTTCCTGAGGGTTGTACTTTTTCTAAAAATATATAATTCTTAAAACATTATTAAAATGAGATAAATTCCTCAAAAATAACTGTAACATATTTTAACCTCAAAGGTTTTCTCATACCTCCCATTTTTCATCCCAAAAAGTAATAACCAGTAATTTCCTTAAATTAAAGGATCATATAAACCCTAATGGTTCTTTATAACTATATCCACAAAAAGGAAATATAATTATTCCTCAATTAAAATATTTATATAGAAAACATAAGGGTCAAAAATACTATAAGTCTTCCAAAGTAATCCCATCATTAATACATTTAAACATATCATCATACCGAGATCCAAAATAACTCTTAAATTCCTAAAATGTATACATCTTAATAATGAAACATTCTTCATGATTATTTATCCATGTTTTTTCATCTTATTCTTCAATAAATATTTCCAACAAACAAAATCATGCATAATTCCCTAAGATTCAATAATTTCAAAACATGAACTAAGAAATAATCCTTACCATTCATAGGTCATTTTCAATCTCCTCATCTTCAATTGGAATGGCATTATGTATTTGTAAACATATATTTTTACGGTCCTGATGATCCCATTTCTGAACATTCTTATTAGTAAATTTATTTGTTTAATGACCATGGACACCACATTTTAATCATTCCATTGATCCCTTTGAAATAACTTCTTCCCCTTTCCTAGAGTCAATTGAATGATTCCTTTTTCTATTAAATTGTATTGATTTATGACATTCATTACAACATCTATAACATCTTTTTGTCCCTTTGAAACATTTTCCTAGGTGTTTCTTTCCACATCCTTTACACATAGTTTTTTTTATATAATTACATTTTTTATTATTACTGGGACTTCTATAGGGATTTGTTTCTCACATATATGGTGTAATGATCTGATGTTTTGAATAATATTTTGTTTCCTGAAAATGTATGTTTCACTATGTCCCATTAATTAAAACTATAAAACTATAAATTGAAATGTAACTATTATTTTTTGATTGTTAGATGTTCATTTGTAAATTATAAACGAATATCAAAATGATTTTTTAAAGTAATAATAATTTTAACATTATTATTATTGTTTATAAATAGAAATGACAATGGAAAAATTAATTCAGAAAGAAGAGTCGATGGCCTTTACTAGTAGAATTATTCCATATAAATCCCATTTTTTTGAGCTCAGGAATGTGTTTGTGTCACTGGGCTTTACTCTGGACCAATTCCAATCTGAGCTTCAACATGTAAAGCTCAAAATAATTCACTTATGGGAGAAGTTCATGATTTTCGAGATCACATCCCAAACCATATTCACTGAAAAACCCCTTGAAAGACCCACCATCACTCACCTTACACTTTGGGAGTATGTTGGTGTAGTAAAAAGATATATAACAATACACTATCATTAGGATTATGTGAATTATATTTTGTATAGAATAATGAATACACATTCATTTTATTATTGTTACTTTGTAAATGATTTTTAAAGCACAAATAGTATTTTTAGTTAATATTCAAATTCAATTAAGAAATCTATTTTGATGAATTAATGGATTTTTGAATTAAATTTTATTTTAATAAGATATTATTATTAAATTAAGAACTCTATTTTGTTAAGGATTAAAAACTGTTTTTGTCAAAACCCATCAATTTTCAATAAATGTTGGTTCTCAATTTAAAAGTAAAAATTCAATTATTTAAAAAATTATTGAGGTAAAATTAGTATTATTTTTGGAATGAGGATATTGAAATTATCCAATGGTGGATTTTTCATAATTTTCTGTGAGAATCGAATTTATAGGTAAAAATTAAATACCGTATAAATATATAACTTGTTTTATGATATCATAATGACCCAATAGTGATGTAATAAAATAATATAAAAGTTATATTCTGACAATATATATTTTACCTTTAAATTGATATTATTTTATGTTTTTTTGATTAATTCTATAGTCCCTTAGTGGACTCTCCAAGACTTATAAAATATTTTAACATTTTAAAATGATTTCCTAGTGTGACTAACCTCCACATAAGAAAGCCTAATATTTTAATATATTAGGCCCTTTTCCTTTTAAAATAGTGTATACCACTCCCATTTATCATAAATCATGGGAAATAATCATGAGATGGTTTGAGGTTTTGAATATTTTAGTGTGTAGTGTCCAAAACCGAAATAATAAAGAACTCCCTCTCATTTCCAACATAAACCAACCCAAGCACCCATTACTATTCACTCAAACCATTTGGAGATCTACCAACCTCTTCCCCATACTCCCTAGAGTCCTTCCAAGGTTCACCCAAGCTTCTAAGAATCCTCACTCATGCCTTTGGGATTACATTTCCAAGTAAGGGATCCCCACTTTCCTCTCCTCCTTTCAAATTCAAGCATCTTATTTGAATATAGTTCATGTAATTTTGAATGGTTATAATTTCATTATTTTATAATAATTCTATTACTATCCATTTTATGATATTTTAATTAGGTATTATTTATCCTCCCTCATTTTTTCACTTAACTAAGTCGATGCTATGCATAAATTTCATAAGGGATCCACACTTTCCTCTCCTCTCAAATTCAAGCATCTTATTTGAAAGTAGTTCATGTAATTTCGAATGTTTATAATGCCATTATTTTAAGATCATTATATTAATTTAAATTTTATGTTATCTGAATCGGGCATTATTTATCATCCCTCATTTTGATCCTTACCTAAGTTGTTACTATGTTTAAATTTTGTAAGGGATCCTCTCCTTCCACTCTTCCTTTCAAATCAAGAACCTTGTTTGAAATCAGAATTTTTAATTTCAATTGGTTGTATTTTCATTATTTTTTCATTCACTTACCTACTTTTCATTTTATTTTATGTGAATGATGAATTATTTATCCTCCCTCATTTGGACCCATACCTAAACTGTTACTATGCTGAAATTCCATAAGGGATTTAACTCTTCCCATTTCCATTCAAGCTACTCTTTTACACTTTGCTTCTTATGTTCCATATATATATGTGAGTGTCTGTGTGTTGGTTTATGATGTTAAACGACCCCCATAATGTAAATTTTATGTGTAGTTTATGAGATCTTACATTCATTCTCATAAATCCCCCCTATGATCCTATAATCACACCTGTTACTATGCCAAAATTCTGTAAGGGATTTCACTCCTCTCATTTCTGTTCAAGCTACTCTTTACCATTATGATTCTTAAGTTCCATATTTTTATGTTGGATTATGATGTTCCATGACCCCCATACTATCCATTTTTTTTATAGATGACTATATCTTACTTTAAATCTCATCAATCCCCCCATATGATCCTTTAAGCACACCGTTACTATGCCGAAATTCTGTAAGGGATCTTCAACCCTCCTCTTCTATCAAGAATGATTTTAATGTTTTTTATTTTAATTTATTTTATTCCTATTTTGGGATATATTGATAAATATCCTCCATACTTCTCATTTTATTTATAAATTATTATATCCCATTTCACTCTCATTTATCCCCCTTATGAACCCTTATGTACATCTTTTACCATGCCGAATTTCCATAAGGGATTCCTTCCTTTCTCATTTTTATCCAAGATACCTTATGTTGTTATACCCATTTATTTTAAATTAAAAATTCTAAGGTATGTTTTTTAAAATCTCCTATACTCCCATACTTATGTTTTAATGATTATAGACCCCTTTTCTATCTCATTAATTCCTCCCATGTACACCCATTATCATGTCTAAATTCCTTAAGTGATTTCTCTCTTCCCAATTTCATTCAAGCATTTATTTTATATTATGCATATAAATTCCATTTCATATGTTGGGATATTATGTTCCATGATACCCTTACTCTCCTTTTCATGTATAAATTATGATATATCCATTTCTCTCTCATCAACCAATTTTTAGGAATTTCTATTTGATGTCATTATGCTGTCGAAATTGCACCATGATTTTCCATGAAAAAAATCATTGTGTAGTGAATACCATACCCATTCCTATATCAAGTGTATTCACCTTTATGGCCATTTAATTATCTATTAAGGACTTTCATGTATGTATTACACATTTCATGATCATGTAATAACTTATAGTGCGTAATTATTCCATGTTATATGGATTATGTGACACACTTATGCATGAAAAGAAATGTTTATGAAGGATGCACCCTAATAGAGCTTCAATTAATTGGTTAATGTTTAGAATCATGATAATCCATGTGAAATGAGGGTTTAATCATGATAATTCATATGCAGTGAGGGTTTACTCATTCTAATTCTTTTGTAATTAGGGTTTACTCATTCTAATTCATGTGCATTGAGGGTTTACTAATGTTAATCCTTGTGAAATTACCCTTGGCTCATGCTAATATCATTTTGTTTGTTGTTTCCATATTTCCATGTTATGATAATCATGTTATATCATTCCCTTATGTTAATTTTTCTCTTATGCTCTATTGATATTCTTATTTCTTAACATTTGTTGTATTCATCATGTTATGCCTCGTTTACAACCATATTAGGCTTTATAGCTCACCCTTTTCTTATGTATGTCCCCAGGTTATCCCATGTAGTGTTAAATATGAAGTAATAGGCTTCTCATGTCAAATAATTTTTAAATAAATATGTTTTATTTCATGTTTTATGTTTTTATGTACTGTTCTTAATTTCCCAAGACACTAGACCTCTCAATCCCCAGATTTGTCTTAAGTAAACATTTATGAAATAAATCATGTTTAAGTTTGTAATAGAGAGAAGGGTTGTTATATATGATGCCTTAGAAAAATCACCATGGTTAAAGTGGTCAATCATGACTCTCGATAGTTGTTTATGAATAACTAAAAGAGTTATCATTCTAGCTCCCATTCCAATTGGTTGCTTTTTTAGAAAACCACCACAGTTTCCTTCACATCCATTATTACTTTGGTGTCTACTAGATCCATCCATTTACTAAAATCAAATAGGTTAGTGTGATTATATCATTAAAATGATCATATACTATCTTATGAGGAGGTTAAACACTAAGATATACTTATTCATGATATCTTAAACTCATTCTAAAATAACTATAACTATTTCTAATATACTAACCATTATGGTTATACAAAACATGTCACTAATGATAAAATAACACACTAACCTCTAAAGTTATCTAAACCGATATCTAATACCAACTCTAAGGCCCCAGCCTTAAAACATTACATAATATTGCGATAATCCATTAATTTTTATTAAATTCACATTTAGGATATTTTCAGGTTTATAGATTTAGATAAATAGATCATAAATAATACATAGCAACATAAATATTACAAGTAGACACTTCTACTCACTATCAATTTTTTTCATAAAACAAAAACTATTTAAAAAGAAACATGTTATTGTTTCATGTTTAAATAGCATGAATTTCCCTTGATCCCATCCTTAACTCTATTCTTATTTAAGTTCAGTGAAAAAACATTTCAAAACATGGTATGAGAATAAAACACTCAGTAAGGGATATAAAATAAGGAATAAAACTTTGAGTCCATGAATATTTAAAACCCATGAAAACATTTTCACAAAATCATACTTTTCACCCATAAAACATAAACTACATAGCTTACATCATGTAATCATATGATTCCTACAGAAATTCATAGAAATCCTAAAACATAAAGGTAACTTATGGAATCCATATCATACTTACATTTTAGCTTTCATATCTACATAGGGAGTAACATTCATGGTTACGATTGGAATACCTATCATACTATATTCCCTAAATCTCTTAGGTGAAACCTTAATGTTTACCTCCTTTACGTTACCCAATGCATTGGAGAGCAATCATGGCCGCACCCTCCCTAGGTTTATCATGAAACAACCCATATTTGGTTTATCACATAACCACCCATCAAATTTCCAAGTACCATTACACAATCATAACACATAAAATATTGAAATTATCAACATTTAACTCATCAATCACAAGAAATCAATTCAAGATATTGAAATATTCAATCCATTCCCAAAACCATTTATAACATTTAATAAAGATACTTTTGAATCAAAGTGTCTAATACACCTTTGAAACATTGAAAAAAAATTCATTAATTAAAATTTTAAAATATATCTGTCTATAAAAAGAAACCTTTAAAACCATTTTGAAAACATGGACATTAATGAGAAATATTTAGAATAATAAATCTTTAAAGCATTTAAAATTATGTTTTAGTTAAAGAGTCTCATAACACTTGAGAAAAACATGAATACAAATAATTAAATAACAACATTAAACTAAACATTAAATATCATGATAATATAGAAATTCATGATATAAAATTTAAAAAGGTTTATATATACACCTTATAAAATAAGTTGGTATAAAAATCAAAATATGCCTCAATGAAAGGATATTGAGACGAAATACCTTACAAATATCGTATCCTTAGATTATGGATAAATAAATGACATATTTATGTGTGAAAAATATAAATGCACCCAATATAATTGGATATTTAGTTAACAACAATAATATTTCATTCACACATATTCTTGGAAAAACAAAACCAATTCCATGGATATTTAACTCAATGAAATGATATCAGGTTAAGATTTACCTTAAAAAGATCGTATAAATGACGTAATAATTTATCAATGGGGTGATTATGTATATAAATAGTATATCCACACAAATGGAAGTGTAAATTATAACATAAATAAATAAATAGCGATTCTATACATAATCTTGGCATAATGTAATCGATGAAGTATGTATAAAACCCAATGAGTGGAAATTGAGTTTAGAAATTCCCTTAAAAAGATCATTTTGTTAATAAAATATATATATTATGTGTATTCACTATATATACACATAAATCAAGTATAAATAATATATACTATAAAAAAAATATATTTCTCACATAATCATAGCATGACATAATCAAGAAGAAGAAGATTAACCCAAATAATGGAAATTGGGTTAAGAAGTTCCATTAATTTCAGTCCAAATCATCAAATATGTCCATTGTTCTTCCTAAATAATAAACATGAGTTAATATATACTTTCTTAAAAACATTTTTAAAGTTCATTATTCAATTTATATTACTTATTATCATGTTATAAAAATTACATAATTATTTAACTTTATATCAGTGGTTTTGTCGATATTCGGTATTTGAGTCAAAAATGAACTTGTTTGATTTAAATTGTCCATGTGGTAAAAATTACATCATATAATGAATATTATTCATATTTTAAATATCATATATATCAATTATATATGTATTTATAATATTCCATGACATTTGGAGATAAGAAATGAAAATCACTGATCATGGAGACGGAAAGCCATACGTATGCATGAACGCTACTTTCATTTCTTTTTCACATTAAAAGAATAATAATAAAATGATATAAATGTATATTATAATAACTGTATTATATTTATTTCATGTATTTCTCATAGTTTTAATAAAATTTTCTTTTATACGTTCAATGTATAGAATGAACAAGTCATATCACTTTGGGGGGTGGTATTCTACACTTCCTCAAATGAAATTAACGTATTTACACATCACGGAAAGCATAAAGGTATGTTGTAAATAAAAATTACAGAAGCATAGAGACAATATAAATCTACTATATATCATATATAAAAATATTTCCATCATAATGCCCACCATGAGAGGTGGTAGGGGAAAATTGAACAATTATCTTTTCATGAGGAAGTAGTTCACCATACACAGAAACAGTATATTCGTATCCATTAGATGAAGGATTGTGTAAGTGTAATTAGAATCATTATAATAACAACATCATATTATATTGATCATACCATCTTGGTTATGTAATTTGAATAATAATAAGATCATAGGGAGTGGAGAAGGAAAATATTAGAAAGGAACTTGAGAGAAGACGTTACCTCTAAATTGGGTAACATCTTTTGATTTGAGCAAAAAGGATTTATTGAATTGTCTTCTTACAAAGGAAATTATTTTAGGAGGAAGGGAGGGATAATGGGAGCTTATTTGAGCATAATTTGGATGATATAAGTGGCCTGAGAGGTGTGAGTATGTGGGTATAGGTGGTGGATTTTTATAAGAGGGAGGAGGGGAACTTTAGTAACGTCTTGAAATATTAATTTATTATAAATTCAATTTAAATATAAAATTGTCAAAAACTAATTTAATTTGAATATAAGATTATTTTGGTTATATTACCCATCATCAAAAAATATTTAGACAAGTTTTTAATATTTTTTTATACTTACCTTTTTGTTTAACCCTTATTTTACCCTTTTTAATCTTACTGTGATATCATGTTGTTTACACATTGTGGGTTAAGCCACCTTTTCAGATTGATGCAACAACACTAACTACACATATGGATGACTGAGGGCCGTGTTTTCTAAGACACATTTTCTAATGGTCATGGTTTCTAAGCCACGTTTCACAGAGGTACGAAGTCTCTAGGGTCCCACTTGTGCTAGTTACCTATAGGGATTACCATAGTGCTCATTTGCAACATGATGTGTGTGATGTAATTTTCATTTTTGCTGTTTCATACTTGATGTCTTATTTTTTAAAACCATATTTTAATCTAAATTAGTTTCCTTTCATTTTGAAATGTTAATTCATGCTTGGAACTTATTTTGAAAATGTAGTGGGAGAAAAATGCTTTACTTGAAAATGAAAACTTGTTACTTGAATTTGAAAAGACATAAAAACATTATTTTATTACGTAGCATGTTTTGGATTTCATATAAAAGGAAATTGAATAGATAGTTTTTGTATCTTGGCATTCTTACAAAGAATATCGGTGCTCACGCCTACTTTACTTTTCATTTTCAGGTTCCCCTCTTGTTTTGGATCTCTCTCAGAGTGAGTGTAATTTATGTTCAATGGTGACCGACACTGTCACTTGAGGTGTGTCGTGTTGATTGTTTTATTCTTTTTTCTGCTTCCATGTTGTTCGGTTTATTTTCCTTTATTTATCTTCTTGTTCATTTTATGATTACTTATCTTTTTTATGGGAAAATTTGTTCACAACTGGTTTATTTTGATGCCCGGGACTAGTTGTCAGCCCGTGGGGATCGGGAACGCCCTTCGTTCCATGTCGCGGACTGGCTCGGGTGACCGGTTCAGGGTCGACCCAGGTTGGTTCATGAAAAAAAGGTATCATAGGCATCCCTTGTTATTTGGGTTGTCAGTTATCTTGGTGATAAGGTGTGTCGGGACTTGAGAGGTAGGTGAGGGAAGGATGTTATGAACCCTTTCCCATCCCAAGACTCGAGTTTCTAGGGGTAGTTTGGGAGTTGAGTTTTTCTTTTTCTTGGTCTGTGTGGATTAGGGGTGACAAAGGAAGTGATCCAGTGTTACGTGATGAACATACATGGAGTAGAAACCCATGTACAGCCTGATTTCATGGTTCAAGATACATCCTATGGTGGATGCTCGCTCGAAGCATGGTATTCTAAGAAATGTTACTCGGTTGGAATAGCCACTAGCCCCTTATTTTTGGTAGTTTTGATGTGAGTTGTGTTTGGGATTAGTTTTTAATGACTTGAGTGGATTTCAAAAATGAAAATGGTTCATTGAAAAATGGGTTTTCAAAAGGGAATGTGGTTTTGGATTGGAAAATCGGTTTTGAAGTGGAATTTTTTTTCTTTTAATGGAATGCAGTTTCAAGGGGGAAATGGGAGGTGTTTTGGAAGTTGTTTTGGGATCTTGGTAACACTTTTTTGAATGTTAATTGGAAAATTTTTGAGAATTTGGAAATTTAATTCTTTAATGATCAGTAACATTTTGAAATTGTTTGAGAATTTTTGCATTATGCTGAATGATCTATTTTGGAAATGATAAGTGTCTTGAATTGACCCTTAGTATTCCTATGAGTGATCACATACATTGAGGTGTGCATGTTTCAAGTGGAAAAATTACTGATCTGAGTGGATGGGTTCTTGAGTTAGAATAGGGATATTTATGTGTGAGACTTCATGGAAAACCAATAGTGGATATTTAAGTTTATTTGTTTGCTGAAAAATGGTTTTCTAAAAGGGTATTTTAAATGTTTTGGAAAAATAGTGAGCAATTGTTTAGTGTTCTTTTTTCTTGTTTGGTATCATTTTTCCTTGGTTCTTGGTTTTGATATACTGAATTGTGGTCAGAATGGTGGTTTGAGATTGATCTTTAGATTGTTATTGAAGCGAGGAATCATGATTTATGATGAGTTTGTTTTCTCTTTGTGCTTCTTTTTTTGAGTATGCTACCCAGAAAAGTCTTGGAGGTTTCTAGTGAGTCTTTTCTAGTTGTTAGTCCAACCCAGACTCTGCGCAGAGTGGTGTAATTGAATTCTTTTCAGTTCTTGTATGTCTTCCATGGTGATCGTGATCTATTGATGGTATTGGACTGGCTTGGTGAAACCGTTTATGTTTTCAGGTTATTGGGAACTCCCAAAGTTATGAGAGCTCATGTTGGTTAGAGTTAGTTTGAAGGTTCAACTTTGGATTGGTGTGGGAGAAAATCCCAGTGTTGTTGCATGATGGGATGTATTGGAAGGTGTTTAAGATCACTTCTGTCAGATGGTTTATACCTGAGGAGGTGAAAGAGAGGAAAGTGGCAGAGCTTGTGAGTGTCCAGCAAGACCAACAAATAGTGAAGTCCTATTTTGGGCATCTCAAGGAGTTAGTTCCTTTTTCTATGAAGATAACATCGCAGAATCAGCTAATGTTTCTCTTTTGTGGGGTCTTCATCTAGGGTTCAAGGACTGATTATTTTTGATGTTTGGGATGGTTCCCTATTCGGTGTGAGAAAATCATAGGAACCTGTCTGAGACAAGTTTTCTGGTCAATCACATCTTTCATTAGTCGGGCCACTCTCTTGTTCGCTTATGGTGTAGACAGTTTGGGTACCTTAAGTCACTTTTCCATCATCCTTCGAAGACTGGCTGTCAGTGTGGCCATTTGGGAAACTTATAGAGGTTCCACTAGAGGAATCTTCAGAAGGAGTCTCAACCGATGTCAGCTCCTAACTATGGGGAAACAGATGCCTCAAGACATCATAGATCCAACCACAGGTCTTAGAGTAAAGCCTTTCACGTAGTAAGGAATCCATGGGTGTGGGGCAACATGGACTAACTTTTGTCTCTGGCACTGGAATAGGGACAGTTTAGATTTCTCTATTTTAGGTTCCTCAACTTTGAAGGTTCTGTTTTTCTATAAGAGGCATAGAGGTATCCTTTTCTTGTTGTGGTATTTGTTATTTAAATACCCCACATTGGTTTTAAGAATGTTTGGTTATCTCTTCTTCTTGTAATTTTGATAGTTGTGCCTCATCAAATGTGAGATTTTAATATTGTCTCTTTATGGCTGTGAGTCTTTAAATGATTGTCTCTTGTGTGGATAGATCCTTTGGTGAACTCTTCTTGTTTTAGGACGTGCTCGTTTTGGAAATACATGCATCTTGGGAAATAATGAATAGGATTTTTGTCCGCTATTCAGTTTGGGGTCTTTCGTCGGGGACCCCATGTGTTGGGGGTATGGTTTGTGTGATGATTTCATGGGTCACTTTTTGTTGGGCTTGTATCAGTCCGTGCTAACTGGCTTAAGCTAGTCGGTTCTTAATTGGTGGGAAGAACCACCATGGAACTTGTCGTTCCTTCTTCGAGAATCGGTTTGTGTGGGAGTTTTGGTATATATTGGTAGTTTCCTATTTGGATAAAGTTATCAATTCCAGAGTTAGTCCATGCTGACAGTCTCAATGTTGGTTGTTCTAGTTATTTTCTTGTGGTGGGTAGAACCCTCCTTGTTTCCTGATGGCTCTTCTCTTTGAATTTTCCCTTATAGTTGGTCAGGTGTGACTGGTGGAGTGAAAATTCACACCAAGTTTTTAATTTTTTTTTGACTCAATCAGTTTCGAACTCGAGTCTGATTTCTCATTTGGCTTGGTGACTTTTTGGGGAAGAAATATTTTTTGTGGGGAGGATTATCACACCCCGAGCCGATATCTTGCTGTTGTAGTTATTTTTATTTATATTAGAGTATTTCGGTTTCTTAAGTTTAAAAAAAATTATTTTAATAAAATCAAAATGAAATAAAATAAAATAATTTTAAAATGATTTAATAATAATGATGATATTATTATTATTATTTAGTTTATTGTTTTTATTATAAATTAAGTTATTATTAATATTATTTTTTTTATTATTATTATTATCATTTTGATTCGTATTATTATTATATTGTTGTTATTATTATTGTTTTAGGTGGGATTTTTAGGGTTTCATATTTATATATTTATTTTGTTTTTTTCATTTTCTATCTCTTTTACTTTTCTTCTTTTTTACTTTATTTCCCTCTTCTCATTCCCCTCACATCGCACCTCACCCCCCCCCCCCAGCTGGCCTTCATCGTGCCACCTCCCCTCCCTTTGGACACTCTCCCTCCCACGGCCTCCCTCAGGTGATCCACCACTATCACCACACTCTCCCTCTCTTTCAGACATGAGAACCCCCCCCCCTTGGCCGAGACCCTGTCGCTCGCGGCCCTCCATCTTGGTTCTCTCTTTTTCTGGTGAAATAATTGTTTTTCCTCCAGTTTTATGGGCGTTCCGTCATGGTAGGCCCTTATCTCCTCTCTTCCTTCATTTTTGGACCTATTTTCTTCTCCCCGTCACCCCTCCTAGGTTCGGCCGAACCCTAGGGTTCCATGGGGGACTATTTTTAATGCTTTCATCCATGTTAGGGTTTGAAATGGGTTCTTCGGGTTCCCTTCTTTCACGATTTGACAACCACCACCGAAGGCGAAGTGGCTTGTATCGATTCGATCATCCTGCCAATGATTTTTGGTATGGTTTTCCTCTATTCTCTTTGTTGCTTTGTTTTTATTTGGGGTTTTTTAATGTATGAGTATTTTCTATTTATTTTAAGGTGTGTTTGATGGTGTTGTGTTGATTTTTGTTCGTTTAAATCTGTCATTCGCTTCTCTAGGTGAGGTTTCTCTTATTGACTTGTTTGATTTGGTTTTAATTGGAGCCTTTCGTATTGTTTTATAAACTTTTCTGTTGGTTTATTATGTCGCGCAAGGGCTGTGAATTATGTTTTATCATGTTATTGGAGTGTGTTTGGCCTTATAGTAGGTTTTTGAGTGGGCGTTTGTGTTAAAATTTTGGTAATACTTCTTGGAGTTGTTTTATAAAATTTTTATGTGGTTTATTAAATCTTATAAAGGGTGTGAAACATGTTTGGATATTGTTTTGGTGTGATTATATTTTCAAAGGTGGGTTTGGGTTTGCAAATGGGGGTATTTGTGTGTGTGTGCCTTGTTATGAAAATATTTGGACGTGTTCAATCAATTGTTTAAGTAATGTTCCATGTGTTTTTGTGGGTACATGAGGTGCGTATGTGTGGAAAAAGGATCTCTGATGGGAAATGTACAACTTTGGGCATGTTTTACTTGTTGTACATTTGTCAATATGTTTTTAAAATTCTTTCAAAAGATGGAAAGTATTTTTTAATGTCACTTTGGTATACTTTTGGTTTTAAAGTGTATTTTCCTACTTCAAGTTGAGTGTGTTATTAGTGAAAACCATTGATGTGTCATTTTGAAATGTTTTGTAGATTTTTAAGTGTTTAATTGTTTTATTTAATTATTTGTGTAGTGCGTTGGACCTCGATACAATGGTTTTGGGTTACGGGTGTCGAGGTATCCTACTTGAACATGCATAAGGTAAGGCATATATATATATATGCCCCCCTTTTACATATTCCCTCATGGCACAGGGAATATGTGAAATACAGCTAGGGGTGTATATATATGTGTATAAATTCATGTGTGTGTATGCGTCAAATGTCGGTTCAAGTGGTCGTCGACAAATAGCAACATGTTTGAGGTAGGGTCCCCTATGCCAATGACTTTAATTTAATTTCATAATTGCTTTCTTTTTAAAAAAATATGTTTTACATTTTTTTATATACACATTCTATGAAATCTGGTTGTGGTTTCAAGAAATGATTATTTCTTTGTTCTGGAAATTGAAATGTATTTCGAACACCATTGGTCTTAATTGAATTTTCTTGAAAATTGATTTCCTAGGTGGTTTTGATTTGGTAATGAGTATTTCTAAATTTGTTTGGCCTTTTGGCCAGTTAGTTATAAAAAGGGTTCAGTTTATGTAATTAAACTCGTTTGGGAGCTTAATAATGTTTTATGAAAAACAAAAACCTCTCTTGAGGAACGACCCCTTGGTTTTAGAAGATGATTTTTATGTTTAATGTCTTATTATGTGCCCAATGCTAAGGCTTATACATTTTGTGACATGAAAGAGAGGGGATGTGCTTATGGAGGGATAAAGGTGGTGATAGGTTGAATGGATTTTGGATAAATAAAGTGTTATATACTTATATGTTTTCTTGATAAAGAAAAATCACCACCACCTGAAATAGAGCACAATGGGAAACCTGGGTATCTAGGTGGGTGTCCTAGTACTAGTACGCTAGATAAAACTGTTGGGGTTTGTCTCGGTTTTGTCTAGAAGGATTGATGCAACAACACTAATTACACATATTGATGACTGAAGGGTCGTGTTTTCTAATCCACGATTTCTAATGGTCGTGGTTTCTAATCCATGTTTTCTGAGGGTTGTGGTTTCTAATCCATGTTTCACTGAGGTACGAGGTCTATAGGGTCCCACTTATTCTAGCTACCTATAGGTATTATCATGGTGATCATTTGCGACATGATGCATGTGATGTAATTTACAATTTTGTTGTTTCATACTTGAAGTCCTATTTGTGAAAACCACATTTTAATCTCAATTGGTTTACTTTCATTTTGAAACATTAATGCATGCTTGGAACTTATTTTGAAAATGTAGTGGGAGAGAAATGATTTACTTGAAAATGCAAACTTTTTTACTTTAATTTTAAAATAATGAAAAACATTATTTTATTACTTTCTATTTTTAGACTAGCATGTTTTCGATTTCATATAAAAGGCAAGGGCATAGGGCGTTGTTGTATCTTGGAATTCTTACTGAGAATCTCGGTGCTCACGCCTACTTTAATTTCCAGTTTTAGGTTCCTATAGTTTATGATCTCTCTCATAGTGAGTTTAGTTTATGTTCCATGGTGACCCACAAGGTCACTTGAGGTATGTCGCGTTGCGTCGTTTATTCTTTTTTCTATGACCAAGTTGTTCGGTTTATTTTCCTTAATGTATCTTCGTGTTCAATTTATGATTATTTATCTTTGTTATGGTCCAAATCATTCCCAACTAGTTTATTTTGATGCCCGGCACTAGTTTCTAGCCTTTGGGGATAGGGAACGCTCTTTGGTCCATGTCGCGGACTGGATCAGGTGACCGGTTCAGGGTCAACATGGGTCGGTTCATGACAAATATTTTCATAGGGATCATTAATACAAAATCAGACCTGAAATTCCAAACATAAGAGGGAAGGATAAGTGTGCACTACTTATCATGATTCAATTCATCTATTATGATTGAATAAATTTAACCTTTGTCCTTTTCCTTTATAGTTTTGTGTTCCTTTTCATCCATATTATCCCTTGGATTGGGGAATTGATTTACATAATTCCCAAACTCCTTAAATTTTAAACACTAGAGTGTGGGTAGTGTATTTTATGGATATTTTTCTCTATTTTCACCACTAACTAACTTTTTCCATCACTTTATAAATCAATTTACCAATGACCTTCCCTTCCACACTTAAAAAAATTAATTCCCCTTAAGAAAATTTCCTTCATGCTTCTTCCCAAACTTTGAACATAAAGGAATTCTCATCCTCTTCTATTCTTGGTTCTTATATTTTTCTTTGAATTCTATTTTTATATTCTTATCAAAATCATGATATTGATACATAAATCAAACCTCTATTTCTACCTTGATATCACATTGAACAATCTATTCATAGGTACTAAAGTATCTTATGGATAAATCCCTTTAGAGATTTGGTTTTAACCCCTTAAATAATTGATCAACATTACCTTTAGGTAGGATGATAATACCATAAGTGTACATCAGAAGTCTTGTAAAATTTCCTCATAAGTATCAAAATATTCATCATCCTTTCTCTTTAGTTCAAGTAACACCTTCTCCATTTTCGTATGGATAATACGAGGTAAGTAATTATTGAAAAAAATATTAAACTCATCCCAATCCATGGAGTCGATTTCATATTGTTACCTTATATTCTTGATAAGATTACACCATTTATCTTCTTCACATTATAAATGTTAGATATCAAAAATTACTTTCTCATGCACCAAACAGTATAGAATAGAAAATATCTTTTCAGTGGTATATATCCTTTTCTCAGAAACCAGTGGATCAAAAGACCCACTAAAAGAATGCGCATGTTTTTTTATTAAGGACTCAATATAATGTAGTACCCTTATTTTCTCATTTGAATTTCAAGAATTATTCATAGTTTAAGAAATTTGTTTGACCATAAAAATGAGATTTTTTATTCCAACTCCCATATCATTCAGTTTACTAGGAGGAAAATTATTTCATTTTCCATCTCATTCATAATTAACATTATTTATCTAGGTTACAGACATAAACTAAAACCAAAATCATAGTGTGAGAAACACTAATCATACAGATTAACCAAATAATCATGATAAATCACCTATAGTGTGTATAAATCATAACTCTCGCTTTTTAATCTACGAAACCTTAGTTTTATCCTACGTCATTCAAAGTCATCACCTATTTAAATCCATCATGATGTTTTTTAAGGAGTTTATAAATTTCAAAAGAATATCCCCCAAGTGCCTCAAACCAGGTGTGTAGTAAAGCCCATTTTAATGTATCAGGTGAAGATCTAGTCTAACTCAACATGAACTTTTTAGAGTTATTCCCCCTAGTTACCTCTGTTCTAGAGCCACATCAACTTTTAGTATATAGAAAAGGATGTAATTTCATAGAAAAAACATTCTCTATCATTTACTAAATTTAAAGGACATTTTCTTACACTTTGTCTTAACCTTAGACTTATCTTTAAATACATCCCTAGGTATATCCTTATAAATATCTCTAGGGGTCTCAATAAATTTTTATCATACTAGTTTCTAATGATTGACTAAAACATTCCTCGGATACCAACTATAGAGACCCAAGCTTCTCATAAATGTATGTTACATTATTTTTTATGAATATTCATTATATTATACAAACACATGATGAAGGACCATAATAGTTTAGTGACTTTTAAAACTTGGGACATAATCTTCTTAATTCATGAACCATCTTCAATGTATCCAAAAATGTTCTCACCCATTAGTACTCCAACTTAAAACCGTTATTCATGACCTAGGTAAAGGAAACATAAGAAAAGGTGACCCCATATATTCATTAATCATAAATAAGGGAGATACATAATCATAACATGACCATAATTGTATGAGAACATGAGAATAACATTTAAAAACCATACCCTGCACATGAAATATCATAATCTTTCATCATGGAATAAAGATTGGGAGTTCATAAGACATGAATCATAAGGTAATTAAAGAACATGAGACATGACTGAATAATTTTGGTATAATACATATAATTTTGGCATACACATAAGCATAGAAAATAATGTGTCGAGGATATATACCAAGACATTCATAACTTGTTATTCTTGGGATGATCACATGTGTACCTACTTCAGGATTGGGATAACCTCCCATGTACCCTCTTGTTTTGGGCCTGGGATAACCTCATGTGTACCCTATGGTTTCAGTATTGGTATAATCTCTTTTGTAATATTTTATCTCATGTAACATTAATCATTACCCAATGCATTGGAGGGAGATATAGGCCCCACACATCACATAATGGAAATCAAACGTATGTGTGCCAAGATATTAAAAAAAATTCATCATATCATAACCCGTGAAATGAAATGGGTTTAGTTAATAGTTCATCTTATTATAGCCTATGGAAAATAGATAGGTTTCATAATCAGTTCATAAATTCATATCCAATGAAAAGTAGGGTCTTTCATAAGCATTTCCTCAAGGCATAACCCATGGAAGAGAATCATATTTGATAAATATCATGCCATCATAAACATAAACCATTTGTAGATATAATAATAATGGTATACATAGATCATATACCTAGTAATTACTATTTAGCATCAACATATTTTATCTTAGATGTAGAATGATATTAAAATATCACTTTGAATATTTATTGAGGAAAATAACATTTCTGTAAAAATAAAATTTTAAAACTAAAATATCATAATAAAAAATTGTAAATAATTTTTTTTTAAATTACCTTGATAAATTATTAATGAATATTCAAAAAAAATATTCTGAAGTTGGGAAAATTTTGTTCATGATGTACACATTAAAATAAATATTCCTTTCACATTTTCAGTAAAAGCCAAAATTTTATTGTTTGGAAAACAACATGAATCATCTTTTCCAAAAATTTATAAAAATTAAAAAATGAGTAAAAGTTTATTTAATAAATAATTTTCAGAATGTTAAAAACATCTTCAAAAACATTTTTAGAAAACATGGTTTTGGAAGAAAAATCATTTTTGACTGAAAATAGAAATACAAACGCTTTATTTTTAAAAACATATTTTCGATTATTTTAAGTACAAATAGTGAAAAACATGTACCGTTACATGAAAATACATTTAATAAAAATAGTATAATAATTTTTTTGTATTTATTTAGAGATGGATCATAATATTTTATCATTGGAAACATAATCATAAACAATACCGATAATGGATGAGATTGTAACATAATATATTTACCTCTTTGGTAACATTGAAACGTAAGCCCCATGAGAAAGTATAATTAAATTAAACATAAAATATCATGAATATAAATAGATTAATTATATTATATTTAAAATGGAATTTATATACACCTTTTACAAGATGATAAATGTATAACATAATCATATGTCCCAAAAACGTAAAATTTGGGAAAAATATCTCTTTCCTATTTGGTATCTTTTGAACTGTAAACTCCATGAAAGAGAAATCCTAAAATGTATATGTAAATAAAAATAATTTTAATTAGAATTATAAAAATAAAAATTCATGGGTATCATATAAACCACATAAAATAACCATGTCATGAATATGGAATTTTTCTCACAGAAAATAAAAGTGAGATAGAAATCCCTTATTATAAAGGTCTACATCCTTCGTACTCATTAAGATATACAATATAATATATATAAGTTTATTATAAATATATTAGAGAAACATAATTATATATATCATACCATATATTATTTACTTATGTCTTTCTATTTCCGATTTATTAACAATTCCATATTAAAGTCACGTTTTGGGTAATAACCAGTTTGTTTTTCGTATCTATTTTGATTTGTTTTTTTCAGTCATATTACATTTATCATGTTTTAATTATCTCTATAATAATAATAATTACATAATTATTATATTTATACATTAATTATACTTTTAATACTAATCATTAAAGGTTTTTTTTGAGAAATGAAGTACGTTGCGATCATGGGGATGGTTAGTCGTATATATGCATGAGTAATATTTATATTTTTCAATGATCATTTTTGGAAGAGGGTAAGTAATATAATATATTTAAATAATTATAATAATATCATAAATACGATATTATTTCTTTAAATATTATTATACATATCATCCATATGGTGTGGTTATTAATATAGGGTAATGTCGCTTTGTGAAGGTGGTAATCCACATGTAAACGAACGATGCTATCATCTTTCATTAAATGAAAAGGTAAGAAATAATATGATATATTATCTTTTAATAATGATAAATATGTAATTAATATGATAATTATTTCATGTATACCACATATATTTATCATTGTTTTCTTCCATGTAAAGGGTTAGTGAAAAACAAATCACATCACTTCCCGAGGTGGTAGTTTGTCGTACACTCGAGTGATATTATGGTATCCCATATGGAATGGAAAGTAAAAAATTTACATATTATATAATTACTCCAGATATATAATTATGTTATGAATAAAATATATATACTTTATATCTAACATAATACCCTACCGTGAGAGGCGGTAATGGAAAAACGTATAACAACAGTTTGTGAGGCGGCAGTCCGTCGTACACACAAACAACGATTTTGTAACCCATTTAATGGAAGTGGATATAGTTATAGTTAATTAATTTTACATAAAAAAATATAATTATATTTTATGTAAAAATTATGTTAACTCATAATGGTTTAATTATAATTTAATTGGGTGGAGGAATAAATAAAATAAAAACACTTGTTGGAGAATGTTAACTCTTCTTCGAATAACCTCCTTATGTTTGTAGAAAAAGACTTCCTAGGTTGTAATTATACCAAAAGATAAGTCTTCTAGTATGATATAATATATATTTTAATTTATTTAGGTCGGTATTTTCCAAACCAAACAGGTTTTAATGTGTGAAGCAGAGAGGAGTGGGGTGGCCTTTTACAAGTGAGGTGAGTGGCACACTAGTAATTTTTTGAAAAGAAAATGGTGTACCCACATTTTTCCCATTAATTAAGGATAAAAAATGCAGTAATACTGACACTTATACATAATAGGCCCTAAATATGATCATATAACAGATTTTATCCTTGATTTAGGTCATTTTTATCCTTATCATTTTAGTATAACCACACGATAAGCCCATTTTTACCTTAACCACGGTAATTAATTTATACTATTTTCAAATTAATTTTGGTCAAAATATATGTTTCCTTATTAGATAATATAAATTATTATTATAAATAATTAATCCATTTTTTCTACTTAAATTAATATAACTGGAAAATTTTTATTTAAAATCAATCCCGCATACATGATGAGATAGTAGGTTTTCAAAGAGAAAATGTTCAAAAGCTTACAAAGTTTTAATTTGCAATTTCAAAATGGAATTGATTTAAATAACCTAAATTGGAATAATATATATAATTTTACTAATTATACTTTAAAATATAATTTAACTATAATTTAACATTATAAATAATTTAAAAAAATGCAGTTTTCAATTAAAATTCAGTATTTTTAACTAAAATTAATCTTTTCATAAAATTCTCAAAACTATAAACTAAGAAAATTTTGAACTGATGATTTAAAAAATAAATTTTATTTTTTAAAATTGAATTTCTAAAATTTTAAAAATAAAATTTTATTATTGTTCAAAAAAATAAATAAATAAATTTTTTTAAGAAAGTAGTATTTTCGAAACATATAAAGACTTTATCAAAAAATTAAGACATTTTTTAACAATATGTTTTATTTATATAATATAATTATACTTAATATTTTAAAAATAGTTATTTCTATTCATATCACTATATTTAATGGCTAGGTTATATTGGTCGTGTTTGGATAATATTAATAATATATCACGGTTTTGTTAAAACTCAGTGTCGTGTGTAACGAGAGCTCACCATATGTTTTATGTAATGTAAGATTAAATTTATATTTCATATAATTTATTCTTAATTTGGTGTTAATTATTATTTAATATATCCAATAAATTTAATTTCTTTTGAAAAATAATATATAAAAACTTGGGGTGTTACATTTCTAGTTGGGAGATTGTGACGACCCGCATCATCACAGGATGTAAAAATCATATGAAATTTGAACCTTTTTGTTCCTAGGAGTATTCATGAGAAAAATTGTAAATTATAATATAATATTATCTTGGATATTTTTTCTCGCCACTCCATTGGACTTGTAATAGTGTTTTTACCCTAGTATAAGTGCTTGGATTAAATCAGATCAGTTTGAATTTTTGAGGAATTTTTTTAATAATTAATTTATAAAATATTATTTTATTCTCACATGTTTATTCTAATATATCATTCAAATGTAACATCAAATTTATATTCTATCTTAATGTTTGAGTATATAATAGGGTATTATCCTAGGTCGGGTATAACCTTTCATCGGGCGCTTGGGCCGGGGTCGAACCCCCTTTTCCTTCATTTCTTTTCTTTTTTCTTTTTTATTATTTATTTTCTCCCATGGAATTATTTATAAAATTTTGTTAGAATGACCTCTGTGGTGTTCATCTTATAGAGGGATAGGGGTAGGATAGAGAGAGGAGGTGGTGGAGGCATTGTCATGGAGCTCGGTTCCTGTCAAATCATTGTGTGACAGCCACGAATCACATGTCAGTGTGAAGTTTCATCGGTTTCCACCCAAAAGTATGAATATTTTATGTTTTTTATCATAAATACCATTATGGTATCCATTTTAAAGTCTTAATGTAATAAATTGTTTGTTGGGGACCCCTAGTGTGTCGATCTATAGATTTCAGGGAAGAATCGGGCATTTCGGGCCTTTTGGAAGTGTTTCCGCTTGGGAATACCCATGTACATGGAATGTACATTCCGAGGCTGGGTGTGCCCGGAATCATTTTTTCGATGTTTAGCTTGGGTACGTTCAGTGAACAAATGAGCGGGAATTTCTAACTTTTGAACCAGTGCTCGGAATCGAATTCCGAGGGCACCGATAAAACCGCAGCGCTGGTAATTGCTTAGAAACACCTTTTCTGGAGTTGCGTTTTCACGAGAGAGGTTGATAAAAATTGTGGAAGATAGAATAAAAATTTAACTACAATTTTTATTTTTCTCTAAGTGCATTTAAGCTTTGGGAGGAAGTTGGGTAACTACCCAACTTCCCATGGGAGGTTATAAGAGTTGTGGGGCCCACATGAACCCCACTCCTTCACATTCCTTAACTCCCTCAACTCACAATTAAATTTGATAACTTAAGTGTTGATAACTTATGATATTAATGAAGTGTGTTTAATGTGATTGTTTGAATTTCAAACTCTTGAATTTCAATCCTTAAGTTGTGTTAATAAAATAAGTAAGGGAATTATTTTATTTTGGGTTCGAGGCCTGTTGCTTGAGTGCTTTGGGAGAAAAGCTAAGGGAGCCTTGAGTTTCTTAATCCTCTTCGTTGAAGAACACGAAAAACACGAAGAACGCGAAGAACGTCGGATTCCTCATAGGTCGACGTCTCCTTCCGCGACGTCTTCTTCCACGACGTCTCCTTCCGTGACTCCTCTTACCGCGACGCCGACGACGTCTCCTTCCGCGATGCCTCTTACCGCGACGCCGACGACGTCTTCTTCTGAGATGCCTCTTACCGCAACGCCGACGACGTCTTCTTTCACGACGTCTCTTTCTGTGAAGAATCCCCGTTCGAAGAACCTCTGTTCAAGCTACGCTCGAGGTAGGGGTTTATTTAATTATTTTGTTCGTGACTACTACCTTGACGTTCTTCGTATAATATGACCAATTGCTATCTATTAACGAGAGGGGGCCGGACCACACAAACATGGCCGACCCTCCTCCCTTATCCATGTTGGTTTCTATTGTGGTTGGAATGGAATGGAAAGGTGTCGTCGCACCGTGCGGAATCGTGCGACAAGAAATGCGCGGTGCCATCACGCCGCACTGTAAAATCGAACAAGGATGCAACGCCGTCGCGCCGCATCGGAGAAAACTGAAGACACCGTGGCCAGAGCAGGGCCGCGGCGGAGGGGCACAGCACCGTCGCGCAGCACCGGACGAATCAAGGTCGCGGACGGTTCCAGGCCGCGGCAGAGCAGGGTGACCGGCGGCCAGAAACGGACAGCCGGCATCAGAGTAGGGAGGGGACCGGCCATCGCCAATCCTGTGGGGGAAGAAATAGGCCGTCCAGCACAACGACCCCCATTAAATGGGGGCCGTGGTTACAAACTAGGGGGCAGGCGCCCCCCTCCTCAAAGGCTCGGCCGTTTGGCCGAGCACCAGGCCAGCGCGCCGCGCACTAGTCCGGGCCGGCTTCCTGGCCGGTCCGCCAGGCCGGGCGGCGCCGGCCGGGCCGGGCCGGGCTGGGCCACACCCAAGCGGGCCGGACCCAGACCCGGTTCGGGTCGACCCAAGGGTATCAGGTCGGGTCGGACCGGGCCCGAACCCCTTAATACCGAATCTTTTTTGGTCGGATACCCATAACATGTGCTACGGGCCTCTGATCTATGAACCCTCATTTGCGATGCGATCCTTGGATCGAGGTGGTCATTTCGGTATATCGCACTCAATGTTTTGGAATACTTTGGGATCATCCGAGTTGGTTTCTACACGAAACCAACCGGGCCCTCGGAGCAGAAAAGCTCAGATCTTGAGCTCCGGACGTCCGATTGACGTACCGTCAACTTCATTGAATTCCTCTTGATGAGACATAACATTTGTCTTACTCCGCTCGATATTTGGACACCATCGATGTGTGGTCGGGTTGGTTCGCTAATGAAACCAACCGGGCCCCTGGAACGAAAAATCCAATAACTCACAGACCGGACGTCCGATTGACACGCCGTCTATCTCGTTGAATTCCTCTTGATGAGACAGAAATTTTGGAATTATTCGCCTATGTTTTGGTTGTTGTTGGATAGTGGACGGGTTTGATTGTACCTGAAATCCAACCGGGCCCTTGGAACGGAAAAGATGATATCTTTCAGACCGGACGTCCATTTGATGAACTGTCAGCGGCATTGGGGATCACGTTGAGAAACGGTCCCTATGAGTATACCCTATGAGAGTTTAGGGTACAGTTGAGATACGGCCAGGTTGGTTCGCACATGAAACCAACCGGGCCCCTGGGACGAAAAAGCTAGTAACTCACAGACCAGGTGTCTGATTGACGCGCTGTCTGTTGCATTGAGACCCCTATGACGAGGCGGTCCTTTGTGATACTTCTTCATGGGAATTTGAGATACTAGGAGTATCGACTGTAGCTCTTGGAGTGGACCCTCCCAGAGACGAGCATGCGGAGTACGGAGACCATGTAGCCGACTGAGACCTGACGACTGCTTGACCGACTCGACTTGGAGTGAGTCGACTAGCCCAGTGGAAAGAGCACTACTTTGTTTGGGTGCAAACCCATGGAGGACGGAGCACTAAATGTGTGATAGTGCAGACCCGTAGTACTTGTCTGGATAGTACCTCTACAGGCTAATAGGGGGTGTGAACTACTGTGTTTGGGTGGCATACCCCGGTGGGAAGCACTACTGTATTTGGGTGGCTGACCCGCGGTACTCGACAGGAGGAGTACCTTAGCATTCTTAGGTTAGTGAGAAGTACCTCAGAGTCGTGATAGGACCACTGTACACTCCAGAGATGGGGCTCTTCATCAGTTATGGTTTCGATAATGAAAATCTTGGTTTGATCTGAGTCTATGACCTTTCTGTTTACCTCATGATTGAGATGGTTCATTTGATAACTTAGGTATATGTATGGGCATATACCTGGGTGGTGGTTATCCGTTGATTTCTTAATCCTTGTGTTCCTCATGATTGAGATGAGTTACTTGATAACTTAGATATATGTATGGAATATACCTAAGTAGAGGTTATCTTTTGAGATCTTATTTGTGGTTATCCTTGTTTGTTTTAGTGAGACCTTGTGGGTCTTGGGGTCCCTACTGAGTATCGTTATACTCACCCCTACAGGGGCTATGCCCACACCTTGTTGTGTTGGTTGCAGACGACGGGCAGAGATGACGGAGGCCGAGTGTTTGAGGACTAGACGGTACCCGGAGGTGGACCACACGATGAGTCAGTATCCGTAGGTGGACTTCACAGCGAGACGAAACTCAGAGGGGGTTGACGGGAAAGAACATTGAGGAGCTACGCTATCTGTACCTACCCTTCAGGTAGGATCTGTGGTGGACGATCCAGGAGCTGCGCTATCTGTACTTATCCTTCAAGTAGGATCCGAGGAGGAAGAACCAGGAGCTCCTTCCTTTCTTCCAGCTGTTTGTCTTTTTCTGTTGTACTTTCCTTCAGTTGTAGATGTACTTTCAGTTGGGTTTGTATTCTGGCCCATTTACTTTTCAGAACTTTCTTTTGTACTTAGTGTTTTACTTCCACTTGTACTCTGTGGTGTTTTGTCTACTTTTATAAAGGAAATTCCTTCCCAGTTATCGGGATTTCTGCCTTTGGTGCTAGTTGCCATCCCCTGGCCTATGGAATGCGGGCTTGGGGTAGTCACGTCACGGGCCCCGAGGACGGGTCATGACAAATTGGTATCAAAGGAGTCGGTTCTACCGCAGAACTTCTAACTCTGATATTTTCTTTATGTGAAGCAATAGTGTTAAGAGTACCGAGAGTGGATTTCAGTTCAGGGAGTCCAGTGTTGGTGCAGGTGGCCATCATATCCATACACAAGGACCCTAACAACTGATTTCCGACTTTGTGCATGAAAACACTGATTGCGTGTGTGTTTACAGAAGTTTTTAAATGTCAGCCCAAACCAAGTCAGCTCACCAGGTATAATCGTTTAACCATGTCACGTTGTTTCTTTCAGGATGCCTTTTCACGGACGACGAGCTAGATCCCAGAGGGATGTGCATACTGACATCCTGCCGAGCGACGAGGCTTCGGTATAGGGCCCTCTTGCAGATGAGGCACCAGCGGAGGCACTAGCGGTACTACCATATGATGGACCGTCGATGCCACCAGCACTAGCAGTAGGCGATGCACGCCACTTGATCTCGCTGCACGCGTTCCATCTCTAGAGGCCACCCAGGTTCCAGGGAGAGAAGGACCCGCAGGCAGCTGAGGATTGGCTGGAAGCTGTGGTGAGAGTCTTCAGGCTAGTGGGGACGACTGCATACTTCATAGTGATCTTTGCTGCCAGCCTTCTTCAGTTAGCATCAGGAAGGTGGTGGAGCCACTTGTTCCAGTTTTGCGACGGGATGACCTTCACATGGGAAGACTTCGAGACCTTCTTCAGGGTGGAGTTTGTGCCAGTAGATCTACACCCCGAGCGTGTTCCGGAGCTGATGCCTTTGCCGTGTGTTTTTCGATTAGTAGCCGAGTCATCTGTGGGCAGTAAAAAGATGATGCAGAGGTCCATGAGGAGTAGACCAGCAGTTGAGAGATCTCGGATTTTAGGACCAGTGGTGCGGGGCACCCGGGGTGGGGTCAGAGCCAGCCGTACGATGATCAGAAAGTGTTATGAATGAGGCAGGAAGGGTCACCTGGCACGTGACTGTCCGACCCCCCGCATTGTCGATCCGCAGGATTTGGAGGAGCCACCAAGGTAGAAGCAGCGATGAGTGCTTGAGCAACAGCCGAGAAGTGGACAAGGCAGTAGTGCTCCAGGAGTAGGTGGACAGGAGTGGAACTAGTGGATACGTCCCTTGTACTTCTAGTTCCATATTGTTTTTGTATTCGTGTCTTTGTACTATGAGCTTCAATAATAAAAAGACACTTATCTTTGTGATGTTTGCTTTCCTGTCCCTCTGTTTGGTTGATACTGAGTGGTCCCGGTTAAAACTATTGACGTGACCCTCACTTTCGATATTTCTACTGGAGGAGACCTAGTGACCTCACACTGATGTCGATAGTGTTACTCGACCCTTGGAGGCAAGAGTGACAGTTGGATCTCTTAGTAGTTACATCGAGGCCTTACGACGTCATCCATGGCCTGAATACATCATTCATGTCAGGATAGACTGTATTAGGCACTGGGTGTGGTTCATACAGGGGATGAGACCGAGTTTCTCTTTTCAGCAAAGGATATATTTTAGTAGCTCTTCCAGATCTTAGGCAAAGAAGGTGCAGATCATCCCGGAGCAGATGAAGACTGCACAGTGCAGTAAGAAACTGGAAACCAGCTCCAGTCTTAGAGACTCGGGCGTGTTAAATGTTTCCATAAGAGGAAGCTTAAAAGAGAGATGAGTCTGCGAAGCAGCAGACATGGAAGCAGAGCTAGGAGAGAAACATGAGGTGGTGTACATCTTAACATGCTACAACCACCCACCTTAGTTATCCCCGCTAGGCTCAGGGAGCTGGAGGGCGGAGGAAGAGTGCGGCTGCATGCGGTCAAGGAGTGTGACCCAATGGCTCTAAAAATGATTCAAGGGACAGTCTGTGTCCACTACTAGCTGTTGTAGTAACAGATGTCGATATGAATCATTCCTTGATTTCACAAATCTTTCCCCAGACCTAGTGTTTTCGGTAATCTGTGGACTTGACCCTCATGTCTGGAGATACCTTGGTAGGAGACTCGATAATCACACTTACGCTGAAGGTGTAGTCAGACCCTCGAGGCGATATTTTCGGTTGGAATCTCTTGGTGGCAGCGTCGAGGCCTTATGACATTGGTTTGAGTATGGACTGGGCAATCACAGTTCATACACAAATTGACGGTTTTAGGAAAAAAGGTGTGGTTTAACTACAATGTCGGGATGGGTTTCCCTTGGTCGGCGAAAAGGAAACCCCGGCAGCACAGGATAAACTCATGCACATAAGGGTGCGACCGATCACTCTTGAGACAGTCAACCTTACCCTCGTGGCAGCAGTCGTTTTGAGTTTTAGTTCTAACAGGAATTGGAGACCTCTAGAGTTCGAGGATGACGATCACGTCCTTATATGGGTCTCACCTCGACGAGGGTTATAGAGATGTGGCCAAGGAGGAATGTTATCTCTGAGGTTCAACGGACCTTTCTAGGTCCTCAGATGGGTAGGCGAGGTGGTTTGCCGCTTGACCCATCCACCTCAGTTGCACCATGTGCACGACGTTTTCCAAGTATATCAACTGAGGAGACACGTGCTCGACACTTCACATATCATCGACCATGAGGAGAAGGATGATGGCGATGGGGTTACATCCACGTAGGTTCTAGTGGGGATCGAGGATCCACAGGAGCGGATCCTACGAGGATGGTCGATTCTTTGGGTGCGCTTTCATGGGAAGTACGGGAGTCTCCAAGAAAGCACATGGGAGCGGAAGGCTCAGATGTGTGCTCAATACCGCTTTTGTATCCCTAGTTTGTGTTAAAGCATTACGAGGATGTAAAACCCTGAAGTGAGAGTAATGTAAAGACTCGGAAATTTCAAGGAAAAATAAATTTTGTTAATTTTCTTTGGAATTTTACAAGAACGCAGTTTCTGACGGTGCCTGATTCTGAGGCCCGGTGTGCCCAAAATCATTTTTCCGATGTTTAGCTCAGGTACGTTCAGTGAACGAACGAGCGGGAATTTCTAACTTTTGAACTGGTGCTCGGAATCAAATTCCAAGGGCACCGATGAAACCGCAGCCCCAGTAATTTCTTAGAAACACCTTTTCCGGAGTTGAGTTTTCACGAGAGAGGATGATAAAAATTGTGGAAGATAGAATAAAAATTTAACTACAATTTCTTTTTTATCTAAGTGGATTTAAGCTTTGGGTGGAAGTTGGGTAACTACCCAACTTCCCATGGGAGGTTATGAGAGTCGTTGGGCCCACACGAACCCCACCCCTTCACATTCCTTAACTCCCTCAACTCACAATTAAATTTGATAACTTATGTTTTGATAACATATTATTTTAAGGAAGTGTGTTTAATGTGAGTGTTTGAATTTCAAACTCTAGAATTTCAATCCTTAAGTTGTGTTAATAAAATAAGTAAGGGTCTTATTTTATTTTGGGTTGGAGGCTTGTTGCTTGAGAGCTTTGGGAGAAAAGCTAAAGGAGCCTTGAGTTTCTTAATCCTCTTCATCGAAGAACACGAAGAACGCGAAGAACGTGAAGAACGCTGGATTCCTCAGAGGTCAACGTCTCCTTCCGCGACGTCTTCTTCCGCAACGTCTCCTTCCATGACGCCTCTTACCGCGACGCCGCCGACGTCCCCTTCCGCGACGCCTCTTACTGCGACGCCGACGACATCTTCCTCCATGACGCCTCTTACCGCGATGTCGATGACATCTTCTTTTGCGACGTCTCTTTCCGCGACGTCTCTTTCTGCGACGAACCATCGTTCGACGAACCTCCGTTCAAGCTACGCTCGAGGTAGGGGTTTATTTAATTATTTTGTTCATGATTACTACCTTGACGTTCTTCGTATAATATGACAAATTGCTATCGATTAATGAGAGGGGGTCGGACATCACAAACACGGTCGACCCTCCTCCATTATCCATGTTGGTTTCTATTGTTGTTGGAACAGAATGGCGTGGTGTCGTCGCACCGCGCAGAATCGTGCGGCAAGAAATGCGCAGCAGCGTCACGTCGCACCGTGAAATCAATCAAGGATGCAATGCCGTCGCACCACGTAGGAGAAAACCAAAGACACTGCAGCCGGAGCGGGGCCGCGGAGGAGGGGCACGGCGCCGTCGCGCTGCGCCGGACGAACCAAGGCTGCGGCCGGTTCCGGGCTGCGGCGGAGCAGGGTGACCGGCAGCTGGAAACGGACCGCCGGCGTCGGAGTAGGGAGGGGACTGGCCGTCGCCGGTCCCGTGGTGGCAGAAACCGTCCAACCATCACAACGACCCCCATTAAAGGGGGGTCACGGTTTCAAACCAGGGGGGAAGGTGCCCCCCTCCTCAACGGCTCGGCCTTTAGGCCGAGCGCCTGGCCTGCGCACCCAGTGCGCCACACGCCAGGCCGGGCCGAGCCGCGTCGGTCGGGCTGGGCCACGCCCAAGCGGGCTAGACCTGGACCCGGTTCGGGTCGACCCTGGTGTATCGTGCCGGGTCGGACCGGGCCCGAACCCCTTAATACCGAATCTGTTCCGGTCGGATGCCCATAACATGTGCTACGGGCCTCCGATCGATGCACCGTCAGTAGTGATGCGATCCTTGGATCGAGGAGGTCTTTTTGGTATATCGCACTGAAGGTTTAGGAATACTTTGGGTTCAGCCGATTTGGTTCGTACATGAATCCAACCGGGCCCTCGGACCGGAAACACTCATATCTTGAGCTCCGGACGTCCGATTTACGTGACGTCGACTTCGTTGAATTCCTATTGATGAGACGGAACTTTTGGCTTACTCCGCTCGAGGTTTGGAAGCCGTCGGAGTGTGGTCGGGTTGGTTCGCTCATGAAACCAACCGGGCCCCTGGAATGAAAAGGCCAATAACTCACAGACCGGGCGTCTGATTGACCAGCCTTCTGTCTCGTTGAATTCCTCTTGATGAGATGGAACATTTGGAATACTTCGCCTGAGTTTTGGTTATTGTTGGATAGTGGACGGGTTGGATTGTACCCGAAATCCAACCGGGCCCTTGGAACGGAAAAGATGATATCTTTCAGACCGGACGTCCGTTTGACAAATCGTCAGCAGCGTTGGTGATCACGTTGAGAAACGGTCCCTATGAGTATACCCTATGAGAGTTCGGGGTACAGTTGAGATATGGCCAGGTTGGTTTGCACACGAAACCAACCGGCCCCTGGGATGAAAAAGCTAGTAACTCACAGACCAGTCATCTGATTGACGCGTCATCTGTTGCGTTGAGACCACTATGACGAGGCGGTCCTTTAAGATACTTCTTCGTGGGAATTTGAGATACTTGGAGTATTGAACTGTAGCTCGTGTTGCGGACCCTCCCAGAGACGAGCGTGCGGAGTACGGAGACCGTGTAGCCGACTGATACCTGACGACTGCTTGACCGACTCGACTTGGAGTGAGTCGACTAGCCCAGTGGACAAAGCACTACTTTATTTGAGTGTAGACCCATGGAGGATGGAGAACTACCTGTGTGACAGTGCAGAACCACGGTACTCTTCCGGAGAGTACCTCTATAGGCTACTAGGGGGTGTGCACTACTGTTTTTGGGTGGCATACCCTGGCGGGAAGCACTACTGTGTTTGGGTAGCTCACCCACGATACTCGACAAGATAGGTACCTCAACATTCTTAGGTTAGTGAACAGTACCTCAGAGTCGTGACAGGACCACTATACACTCCAGAGACAGGGCTCTTCAGCAGTTACATTTTCGATAATGAAAATCCTAGTTTGAGCTGAGTCTATGACCTTTGTGTTAACCTCATGTTTGAGATGGGTCACTTGATAACATAGGTATATGTATGGGAATATACCTGGGTGGTGGTTATCCGTTGATTTCTTAATCCTTGTGTTCCTCATGATTGAGATGAGCTACTTGATAACTTAGATATATGTATGACATATACCTAAGTAGCGGTTATCTGTTGAGATCTTCTTTGTGGTTATCCTTGTTGGTTTTAGTGAGACCTTGAGGGTCCCGGGGTCCCTACTGAGTATTGTTATACTCAACCCTACATGGGCTATGCCCGAACCTCGTTGTATTGGATGCAGAAGACGGGAAGAGCTGACGGAGGCCGAGTGTTCGAGGACTAGACGGTACCCGGAGTTGGACCACACGACAAGTCAGTATCAGGAGGTGGACTTCACAGCGAGATGATACTCAGAGGGGGTTTAAGGGTGAGAACATTGAGGAGTTGTTCTATATGTACCTACACTTCAGGTAGGATCTGTGATGGACGATCCAGGAGCTGCGCTATCTGTACCAACCCTTCAGGTAGGATCTGAGGAGGACGAACCCGGAGTTGCTTCCTTTCTTCCAGCTGTTTGTCTTTTTCTGTTGTACTTTAGTTCAGTTGTAGTTGTACTTTCAGTTGGGTTTGTATTCTGGCCCATTTACTTTTCAGCACTTTCATTTGTACTTAGTGTTTTACTTCCGCTTGTACTCTGTGGTGTTTTGTTTACTTTTATAAAGGCAATGTCTTCCCAGTTATTGGGATTTACGCCTTTGGTACTAGTCTCCAGCCCCTGGCCTATGGAAGGCGGGCGTGGGGTAGTCATGGCACGGGCCCCGAGGACGGTTGGTGACAAAAAACATTTTTTTGTTATTACTATTCTAAGGAGATAATATTTGGGGGATTAAAATCCATGTACTTTGGAGTACACACCATGTAGTTTGTTCTTGGGATGTCTTTGAGTGCTCGACCATACATCCCGTGTAGGGGTAATTGGTCGTGTAGAAGTATATGTCTAGTTCCCATGTGAGTTGAATTAAATATAGGTTTATAAACCCATGTGATGTAAATGTCCATGTATATTGGTAGAAACACCAAGTGGGGTTACATTCCATGTACTCGGGCATTTTACACGCCGAGTGGGGATGAGGTACATGGGCATGTACCCATGTTGGGATACACACAGTGTACATGGCTTACATGTCATGTACACTAGGAATGTAAAATGTAAGTGAATATTAGATCACATAAAGTGAGTACCACTATGGGTATATGTTGTTTACCATAAGTACTTGATGTGTACGTTTCCTAACCATGTCCATTTTTCCTATTTTTCCCTGGTTTCAGAATGGGACTTGTGAGTAGTCCATTTTGAACATTTTTTCACATAAATAATGATGGTGGAATCCTTTCAAGATTTATAAGATATTTGGATGGTATTTTGGATTCTGATATTTTAGTGTGAGTATTTCCTTGAGGTTTAGTTTTAAGATCCTCCTAGGGGTTTGATTGTGAGATATAAAGCTTGGATGAGGGTTGTGAGCTCAGTGATCAACCTGGACTGAGTATTATATAGATATTTATTTCAGTTTCCTTTAGAGAAATTTCAAAATATGGGATAGAGTAGACTATCTGAAGAGATATTGGTTTGTACCCATGTGATTAGACTAGTTGTTCATGGTTGGATCAATTGAGGTGTATCTCCCATGTTTTAGAATCAGATCTATTTGAAATTTTGGGCTAGGATGACACCATATGACTACAATTAGGTCTAGGTGTCGTTGAGATGTTGAAATGAGTCTGAGGGTCTCTCAAGGATACACTAGTAGGATATTTTATGATCAACTAATTAGTGGTTGATGGATTCAATGGTTGATAATTCCTGTGTGGAAAATTTTAGCTTATGCTAAGGATTCCTTATAGAGGGTCCTATTTTGAGGTGCTCATGAGAACTATTTTCAATTTCCCTAACGATATTACTATGCTTTTGGGCAACCCTTTGGTTTCATTATTGATCTAGGATCAGTTAGGGGTTTTTGAAATCCATTTGGATTGTGGATTTACTAGATGTTTCTCATGCTTTTGTCTGAGCTATAAGAACCTCTTGTAGGGTAAACTACTCTTGATGTGTCCTTTGGTCTAGTTTAGTTTGTTTCTATAGGAATAAAATAATATATTGGGTGTATTAGGGGAATAATTTGGTGTAAATCACTTTATGTTATGTCCTTGGGGACCTTAGGAACCCAGCGTTTTGTTTTGGCCCTAAGGTCGGTCGTTGAGATCCCATAGTGGCTACCTTGTTGGATACTGATATCTGGGGTGCAGAAAAAGGCCTTGGGCTCTATTTAACGAGAGTGGATAGATCCTTCTAGTTTATCTATTTGGATAGTGTATTTGAATTTATATCATACCACATTTGGTTGGTCATTTTTTAGGGTATTTGTGGTGGTTTCTATTCAAGAATGTGGTTTTAAAAGGAGACCATTGGGATATCATAGATCGGGCATTGGACATAAGTTTTGATCTTTTTATCTCCTCCAATGGAAATCTATGATTATAAGGTATTAAGGAGGTAATTGATTATGTAGTTTAGTAAAACCCCCATAGAGTTGATTATTATCCTTTACTAGTGTGGTTTTGGTCTTATTAGGTAGGGAGACCCTCACGAAGTGGGTTTTACATTCCACATATGTTGTTCTCCTCTCAGTCCATGTGGATGACTTCATTCTCCTGCGGTGTTTATAGAGCCATCCTTGTTGGTTCTATAGATTTTTCATGATTTTTTTATAGGACTATCATGATTTATGGGTTCTCTAATTGTGCCAAAAAAGATGTTCCCATTGCCAATTCAGATCAGGCTATTGGATCTTAATGATCGATAGATGTTCATGGTGGTCTTGGATGCCAATGGTTACAACCTAGGATCCACCATTTGTGCTTGTTTCATAAATACTTCTTGGACCTCCTTTGTAGATATGGTGGCCGTAATGGTTGTCATGTGGATTAGTGAGTCACGTGCTATAAATCCACTTTCATGGGCCAATTTTGGGGTAGATTTACCATAGGTGTCATACTAGAACCCATTGGCTGGCTGATTCATTATTCTTGTTTTTCTTCTTTTTTATACAATTGTTTTATATGCCAGTTGTTTTTAGTTTTTTAAAAGGATGTCTATATCATATTTTTATGAAATTTTTATGTTATCATATTTACAGGTTCTCCATTGGGGTGGCCTATTGGGATTTATTTCTCACTCCATGTATGTACACCTCGATGTGCATACAGACCTGGTATCTTATTTCAGGTTGGAGCACATGTTGTGATGGATGGGGTTGAGGCTCGGTGTTTCTAATTGAGTGGATCTTCTCGTGTGGAGTCTCTGGATCAGGCTGGTGCAGCTCAAGCATTTTGGAGACTAGGTATGTGTATTGGATTGATGTTAATAGTATAGCCTATTTTATTTTATTTTTAGTTTTAATCATTTTTTGGATGTGTTTGGATCAATGGGTGACCATATGTTATATTTCTTTCATGCTTTGAGTCTGTATGAATGTTTTTTGAATTCCATTTATTATAGTATGTTTTGTTTCAGTTATTTTCTATGCATAATCATATGTTCATCCTTCAGTATTATTTTGGTTATTTTCATCTATTATTTCACTTTGACTAGAGGTTATAGTTTTCCCACTACACCTTTTAGAACCTCACCACTGGTCGGAAACCTCAAGTATGCAGGGAGGCACATTTGAGGCCTTGTATAGTGATAGATTGGGTGATGTGTCAATTCAACCCAGGGTGGTTCGTTATACACCTAAATAAGGTTTGGTACGTATGGATCCTCTTTTTATATGGGGTATTCAATTTTAATGTTATTCATGTTAAATAATCATAATAAATCATATATTTTCAAATATCTTATTCAATTGGAAATTTATTTTTGTTGTATATAATTTATTCTATGATATGTGGGTTAAGGGGTGGGGTGGAAACCTTCTATTGGTTATAATCATACTCTTTCATTATATATTTCCTTATAGGTTGTTTGTAAACGTTTTTGTAAATTATCCTTGTAAGGGAAAGGCCCTCGAGTATAGGATCTAGTTGCACTTGGGATGTAGAGTTTGGGTGGTATCCTTTTGTTCTTTTGAAGGATAAAATAAATGATGAGACGAGGTTTATCATAAACATTCCCCATGGGAGTTCTCACCAATACAGATTTCTACATTTCCTTATAAGACATTTTGGTTCTCTCTCCTTATATATATATCATCTTTTTCTACTCTCACATTATTTTTATTTAATGGATATTTTGTACTATGTTAATGTGTTGATGTATGTTACACTATCTCCTATATTTAGTTCCATCCTTTAATTGACTATATTATTCTATATATGTTGTTACAAATATGGATAAAAACCTTATATAGTTAGTCCCATTATATTATAAAGGAAACCCATTTCCTAAACATCTATTCTTAATCCCTCACTGTTTACCCCAGCCCATGGTAATTGGGTGGTGCACCTGAGACATTATAATGGCATGATCTGAGTATTATTTGAGTATTTGTGTTGGAGTTATTACATTGAAATGTATCTTGTTAACTTAAGTTAATGGGGATTAAATATGAAATATTCACCCTAGGTATACGAAGGATATAATATATGAAACTCTATGTGGTATACTTGGTGGGTTATGCAATACAAAATACCATTTTTATGCCTCAAGGGTGAATTTCAAATCTCTATATGAAACCTATCACATGTTAATATTCACAAGTTGTCACAACCTATAATACTTCATGATAACCATTAATAAGGGAAAACTCAAAGTCATAATTTAATGTATTAATCCCCACTTCACTTCATATACTGTATATATATATATAACATAAATGAAAGGTAATTTCAAAACATCATTTATATAATTTTATAAAATTTGTATATTCTTAATATTTATTAATAATACTCACAAAACCATATATAAGTTCCAGTGTAATCATATCACAAAATATATACCAGACTTTTATGGTTTTCATTAACTCATTACATCACTATATAATTCTAGTCATGTCTCCATGTGACCATCAAATAATTCATCCCACTAAAATCATTTAGTTAACATATATAAAGAAATATAGTGTGAATAAAGGTGATATTAGGATTATAAATCCTTAAGTTAAATAATTTAGACATAATATTAAATCTTCTTTACTTCATTATTTTTATTTTATGAAGTCAATAACATATATCTATTTAAATATATAAATCATTTTATGATATTTTCATTATCTTTCAAATATTTATACATCTTAAAACTTTTCATTAAGATCATTTGACAAAAACATAAATTTATCCCTTTATATTATTACCCTTCTTCAAAAACATATACTAAAACATTTTTCACAATAAACACGCATTCCCTTTGAATTATACTTGTATAATCATTAATTTTTTACACTTTAAACTTTTCTATGTTCGAAAAAACTCTCACTAGATACTTATAATTTCTCCAAAAATATATTTTTAAAACAAAAAATATTTTATGTTGCAAAATAATATTTATTTTAATTAGTGAGAATAGTTTAAAAAATTAACTTTATAATCATATAATATTTAGTATTCTATGTTATTTTAATTAAAATTATAAAATAAAGATTTTATTCATTAAAATATTTTATTTTTGTGAAGTGGGAACTCTTTCTTTTATATTTTAATAATTAACTTGAAAAAAAATAATTATTCCTGATAAAATCATATTATCCTTCCTTTTAAAACTATATTTTATAATTGTGTTAATCATAAACTATATTTATTAAAATCATCATCATATTATTTCCCCAAAAAAATATAGTTAATATCTTTTCATACATGAGAAAGAAAAAGAGTTACAATACACATCAGTTATTCAAATCCATTACAGCTTTAAATTAATCCAATAAATCCACCTCCTTTAGTTAGTAACACTTTATCTATTAAATGAAAACTTCAATGTCTATCTATTAATTATTCATCAATTTTAATCTCCAATATATATTCACAATAATTTTTTAATGTATATTTAGTATCATATGCCCCCTCTAAATTTAATATATGATTTATATATCATTAATACCTAATGTGGAATCTCTACATAATTTCAATAACCCCTTTTGGTATTTTAATTAAATTCATCTCTATTTACCATGTTTTCCACTCTAGAAATATTTTCCTTACTTTGAATATCATTTCTTCAGTTTCAAAGAAGTTGGTGCAGACTATCAAAGACCTATCTTTTAATAAATTTTCTCATTCCTTTTGTACCATCATCATGTTAATTAATCTTAGATCTCACATGTCCTGCTCTATTATCCTCAAATTATTAAGGTTATTGAGAAAAAATTTATCGAGATCATTTATATAGTAAATCATAATAAATTATTAATACCTTTCCGTAAATGATTATAAAATGAAGTCTATAAATATATTGGCCATAATAGAGACTTATACTTCTCCAAATTGTTAACAAATCCACTCATCCTAATTACAGAAGTCGAGAATGAAATTCATTCAGTTATTTGGAATATAAATAATTATTTTCTAACCATCAATTGAATATTTTATATGATATTTGTCGGTATCTATATTAATATAGATGTCCTTTATCTAAAAATGACATGAAAAAATAACATAAACCCATTTACCTTCATTTGAAATGAATAAAAGAAAAATAAAGAACATATATCTTTCTCTATCAAATAATTACCTACTTCTTCAGGAATTTTTTATGAAGATCATTAAAGAAAATGTTTCCCTCCACCAAGGTTGGTCCAATGGTTGTATAAATTTCTCCAATACATATGAAGGATTTATATCATGATCATTGTTTTCTATAACATTAGAGTCAAGGAGGATATAGATTAATAGCTTCAATTTAGGGAGTTTCCATAGAATGTATATTAAAAAAATCACATATAACCATTACATATGGATCTGATCATGTTATATATCCTCCAAGGACACTCCCTGGGATCCCAAAAATTTTAAATCTATTTATCCAAAATTGAAAAGATTTAAAATATTATTATGATTTATAACATGTATTTATATTATACCCTTAATTGTTTTATGTTTGATCAATAATCCCGAGCATCTAAAACTTATTAAATATCATTAAATCATGTTTAAACATATCATGTGTAAGATATTTATCTTATTATGAGGTACATTTTTATTTAAATTTTGATTCAAATCCACCTAAATTGGTTAATGGAATGCCTCCCAGGAGTGGGAGAGGTCTCGAGGGTGTTGGGAAGTTTGGGACATAAAAGAGGGGGAAATTATCCATCTAGTTCATGTTACATGGTTGGAACATGGTTAGTAATAAATATTAACCATAAATTTGTGTCCTTATAGAGGAGGGTGCATGATTATAAAATTGTGTAAGGAGGCCCATGAAACCATGCAACTCAATCCCCCCTTGGACATAGGTGAGAACATAACCATCACATATTTTTTCAAACCATACGGGCAGACCAAAAAATAAATAAGGCCTGGGCCCCTCTTGGAAATTGTGTTCGACATCATTGGAACATTGTTTGGGTACCTTTGTTTCAAAACCATATGCCTCATAAAATAAAGTGATTTTACTATTTTCCCCCTCATACATTAAGGTTTATTACCTGATTTTTTCCCTTTCCTCCTACTGTAGGTAAGGGTATGATATAAGAGCTAAAAATATCCCAAAGGGTAGGATTCATTCTCTTATTTTGAAGCTCCTAAACTCTACATTTCTATGGTATCCTTAGAATTTGTGTCATCAATCATTTTAGTTCAAATCAAGGGCCAAGGTCGGGAGAGTACTTATCGACAAACTTGAGGTAGGTGTTCAAAAATCATTCCACAATATTTATTATGTTTTCCATATGTATATAGTTGTTTTTTTGTATTATTTTTTAGTTATTTTGTGTCCACAAATAGGGATGAAATAATGATCCTTGAAATTATGTGTGAGACCCTTCACGGACCCCATAAGGTCCATTGATGAATTATGAAACCAAGCTTATGGTAACCCATAGGGTGTTCCACTCCCTTATTACTGATAGAATTAGTTGAAAAATGGTTCATTGAAGGGTTGAGGAGGTTTAACCTTTTTATGTGTGCTCAGTAGGTTAACATGGTATAAGGGTTGTTTTGTTTAACATGAAAAGGTTAAATGGATAATGAGATGATGGATGGTAAATGTGTTGCTTGGTTATAGGTGAATGTCCACATTGTTAAATGGTTTGAAAGTATGTTTAATGGTTTTGGTTATGAATAAATGGTAATATATAATAGTTATGGAATTGTGTTAAAGGTGTTGAATGTATTAGACCATGGGAATAGTGATAAATGGTCATGGTTCTCCCCTTATGTTTCAATGTAAATAATGGTCCCAAATGTGATTCTATAAGGGAGGATATTGATGAAAAGGTTATGGGTGTTGGTTATGTTAGTCCACACCATGGTAATGATGTTTTTCATAGAAGTACACATTAAATAATGGGTTTTGTTCATGGTAGTTCACACCATAGTGATGATGTTGGTCACGGAGGTCCAAATCAAGGATTAGGTGTTGTTCACAATATTCCTCAACACAGTTTAGATAATTGGACAAATTATCTTTTCAGAGTAACTTTTAGTGACCCCTATAGAATATTATTCATACTTTTAACATGGTCCAAGCATGGTTTGGTGATTTGGGGTGTCATTATGGAATAGATGATCCCATGGGGCTATTTGAAAACTATTAAATAATGAAACATATTTTACTTACTACTTTTTTATTATTCACCTATACCTTGAATAAACTATTATAGAACTAGATTTTTCATTACACACCATTAGAGGTGGCCTACTGAGTTGTACTCACACCCTGATCAAGCCTCCATTGGTACTCATATAAATTTCATGGTTTCTGGTTAGGACAAGGGAAAAGGGCATGTGATGGATGAATGAGTCAATATATGGGGTTGGAGCATGGATAAGGGAACCAAACTAATCTTAGCATCCATTTTCAAGATTTTCTTTAGTTACCTTATTTTGGTACCATTTTCTCACCTTTTAATATCCTAACATGACATATTTATTATTTTGGGATGGTTGTACTTATCTGGGTCATGGGAGTTGGTTATGAGATTTTTGGTTGTTTATCATTATTGTATGTCAATGTTTGTTATGATTTATACTATTTATTTAATCTATTAAAGAAGGTATAGTATCCCCACATTTTTCATCATACCTTCACTACTAGTCAAAAGGATCGGGCGTATGGGGAGGTACGCCTGAGATTATGTGGCGAACTGGCTCGATGAACCATATTAGTGTCACCTTGGTTGAGATGTTACAAATTGGAATAATAGAATGTTTCTTCTCTATTGTCTTACTATTTGGGAAATAAATACATAATAATAGAATGTTTCAGGCCTTGGAAATGATATTGTTCGTGATATTATCTGACCCATGTGTGAGGGAAAACCCAAGTTCCATGGGTGTTATTTTTTTTCTTGACATTTTTTATTATGTATAGATGTTATTTCACCTTGGGTGATACACTTGTTATGTGATGTTATTATTTTCTAAGGTTTTATTCATGTCCTAGAATTTCATAAGGCTTGTATATGCATGCATCATTATAGGCAATCAGGATTTATATTTCATGCATCATATTAGGAACTCATAAAAAATAAATTTATAGTGGGTTTTAGAAAATGAAAATGATTTTGTGTATTTCTTAGGTTTTTAAGAAAATAGTTCCTATTAAAGGAGTTGAAATTTTATTAAGTTGAAAAGTGATAAATTGAAATGGATAATACTATTCCTAATGTGGGTAAAGAAATTGTTTTTTAAGTATAAATATGCTAAAAGGGTTTCAAATGGGAAGAAATAAATTTAAAGTTGGTTTACCCTAAGTTATACATGGCCCATGATAGGGATATTTGAGGGTAGTGACAGATATTTGATTACATATATTGGGAGAGTGTATGTATAGTGGGTTTTTTTATGGCCAGTAGTGAGCCCTATCTTGTGTAAATTGTGAAAATTGTATGTTATGTGTCCTAAAATGTGAATTTTTAATTGTAAAGAGATTACACCATGATGACATTAACCAATAGGTAAATATGATGGAATCACTGAGAATTCAACTCATGTTGTGAGACCAGATTCCCCATTGGTTGTAGGTGATATGAGAGAAGAGTTGTTCCATGAGAACTTTACTTGTTTTATGAACATTATGGATAGATAAAAAATGCAGGATGCACTGAGTATGTTTTATCAAACTAGAGAGTTTTATCTACATCACCCTTCATCATTTTCTATCGAGGGAGAGAATAATGTATTAGATTTATAGATTGATTATATCTATAAAATTATATACCATTTTGAGAACCTCTAGGGAAAAGGTTCATGTTGGATTATGTAGTTGACCAGGGGAAATATGAAAGTGATGGATTATGTTGGCCCTTTTACTGACTTACAGTACTTTTTTCCAGCATTTATAGGGGTGAGGCATCTATGGTGAGATGTTTTTAAGTCGGTCTCAACTGTAAAATTAAGTTTCAAGTAAATATCTTCTATTTGAATAGGTTTGATGATGTAGTGGATTAGTCTCTAATTTATGAGGGGAACCTGAATGAGGATTCTAGTTGTGGATATGTGTGATTGGTTGAATGATCTAGTGTTACATCTTTTGATAGTAGTAATTACCATTACATTACAAAAAACAGCACATATGAAGGGGTTATTTAGAGGGGAAACACACAACCCCCTCTAAATTCAGTTTTTTTAACATTGTAGGGGTTTCTGCACAACCCCCTCTAATCGTTGAATTTAAGGGGGTTATAAACCCCCTCTAAATTCATTTTCTATAAAAATTAGACCGAGAATTATGTTCAACTCTCGTTAAACAATGAATTTGGCAGGGGTTATGGAACCCCACTAATTGAACCCCCCCCCCCCATTTTTTAACATTGATTTTTTAATATCCATTTGGATTTTATAGGGGGTCTGAAACCCCCTCTTATTTACTAAATTATAGGGGGTTGAAAACCCCTTCTAATGTCTTAAATTAGAGGGGGTTCAGAACCCCCTCTAATATCTTTAAATTAGAGGGGGTTGTGAGCCCCCATTATTTTTTAAAAATGCAACTTCCATAATATACATGCATACATACATACATACATACATACATACATACATACATACATATATACATACATACATACATATATATATATATAATTAAAACACAATATATAAATGTATTTAAATACATTATATAAACTTATTATATAAAATATCTAAATGATTGTATTTAATCATATTAATATTTATACATAAATATGTATAATGTTATGTACATTAATATTTATTTATTTGTATAAATTTTATTTCATATAATATTAAGTATAAATGTATATAAATTATATTTCTTATAACATTGATTATATATAATGCACATATTAATTATATATAATATAAAATTGTATTTCATATAACATTTTATAAATATTTGTATAAATCTAATTTCATAACATATCAATTATATATAATATAAATATTTGTATAAATTATATTTCATATAATAATTATTATATATTAATTGTATAAAATATTTTACTGTTTATAAAAATAAATATATATTAATGTAAATAATGATAGATATATGTATCAAAATACATTGTATAAATATATTTTAAAAGACCTTATATAAATATATTAAGTAAATATATATATATATATATATATATGTGTATATATTATTTTAATAAACATGTATACAATATATAATTATGTATTTATGTATATAAATAATTTACATAAATATATAATATAAATTTTTTTAGTATAATATATTTCTGATATAAATCATAAAATAAATGTATAGTATTTATAAAACCAATATATATTTTTTATAGTTTAAAAAATATGTGTAATAACATTAATAATAATTAATAATATTATTGTTATGATACACACACACAGACACATATATATAAGTATATAAAAATAATTAAATAAATATATATTTTAATTATATTATTTCTATAAATATTAAAAAATACATAAACAAACATTGAGAAGTATAAATGTATTTATAAATATATATTTATATATGTAAATATAAGTATTTATCTATATTATATGAAATATATATATATATATATAACATAAATATGTATTTAAGTATATAAATAATTCTTATAAATATAATTATAAATATATATTCATATATATAGTTTATATAAATTTATAGATAGGTTACTATTTAAATATATTGAGATATATGATCTGAATGATATTTTTTATATAGATAATCATATATATATATATATATAAACATATACTAATATATTTAAAAACAGAAATCAGTATAGTGGTATCTCTTAGCTTGTTTGAGACTGAAAGTATGGTTGGTCTAGGTTCGAACCCAGCACCCAGTGGATTTATTTTATGCGGAGGGAGTTGTGGAAACGTGGAATTGGAGGGGGTGTCGGGAACATGAGGGGCGGTGTGGGGAACTATAGGGGAAACTTGGGATGGAGGAACTAGAGGGGAAACTCAGGACTGAGGGGCATGGTCGTGGCATGATGACCTGAGATAGTGAGGGGTGTGTTCGGGATAGAGGGGCATAAGGAACCCCGGAGGGGAGACTGGGACAGTTGGGGTCAAGTGGGGTAGGACGAGGCCATGCGGGGGTGGGGCGCTTGGGTGCTAATGGGAGTGGGTTGTGGGGGGGGATGACGAGGACAGGCGGCAGAGTGTTCATGTGGGGCACCTGGGTGAGGGAGACTGGGATAGTGGGTCTCGTGGGGGTGGGTGTGAGGCCATGCGGGATGCCTGGGTCGCCTGGGTGATGAAAAAAGAGATAAAAATAAGAATTATGGTGGTTTTAAACCGCCACAACTTCACAATATTAGAGGTGGTTTCTCCTATAACCTCTCCTAATGTAGGCATCTTCGGTGAATATAATTCGACATTAGAGGGGGTTTAAACCCCCTCTAATGTATCTGCCTCTAAAGTCCCAGTAGTTTCTCTAAACCGCCTCTACTGATAGTAGGCGGCCGCATTAGAGGTGGTTCATCACAACCACTGCTAATGTATTTATAAGGGGTTATAACCTCTTCTAATTTCAAAAATAACCCCCTATAATGTAGTCATTTTTTAGTTTTATAAGAACTTTTACTAGGGTAATGGCTGATGGAATATTTATTAAAAATGATTAGCCACTCAAGGTCGTAGTTCAATATTTTTCTATATGTGTGGTAGACTTAGCCACTTCTGTGGTCTGTGTATTTGACAATAATTAGAGTGTTAATATTGTGGTATGATGATACATATACATATGTTCTGTAAGAACCCTTGGTAGATGGGTTGTGATGGAGGACCCAGGATGATGTTGAGCACCGTAAGGGCATCTTCTACCCCTTATCAATCTAGTTATTGGAGTTCCACCAGTAGTACCAGTCAGGGTTGTGTATATGGTAATTTAGGAAAATAACATCTGTAATGGAAGGGTAATGCATTGTTGGGTACTCATACTAGAGATAAAAGTATGGGAATATGATAGTTGTATGTTATTCATCCTACTCCATTTGGTAATGATGTTCGACCATCTACTATTCGAGGTAGGATTCTTATAGATTCCATATTTAAAAGTACTTTATTTGATACAAGGTCTTCTCATTATTTTATATCTGTTGGGTTTTTGAATGGTTTGGGTCTGTTTTTTGAGTAAATATTTGGGGGAATTTCAACCGACACACCATTAGGGGTGTGGTTCAAGGGTATATGGCATTCTAAGGAGTGTTACCTAGGGTTTGGGGGTACCATCTCCTTTGGTACTTGTTCAAACATTATATATCATGTTTTGACCTGATATTGGGAATGTATTAGTTGAATACATACTAAGATCATATTGATTGTTACCATAATATGATGAGTTTCACATATCTCAAAGGTGATATTTATGTCCATTGTGAAGAATGATGTATCTAGGAAGTCCTTTTAAGACTAATTCACCGGAAATTTCATGAGATCATGACCCATATGGAATGTATTGTGCTTCATGATGGGGGATTGGATCACGATTTCTTCCCTCCTATAGTATATTTGTTTCAGGATGTGTTTCCTGATGACTTTCCAGGGTTTCAGCCTGAGATAGAGGTTTAGTTTATTATTTAGTTAGCGACTGGTGTTAAACCAATTTCCATTCTACTATATATAATGAAACCCAAAAAGATTCAAGAGATCAAAAATAATCTATAGTAATTTGAGGATAAGTGATTATTTTCCCAAGAACAGCGCCTTGGAGATCTCTGGTGTAGTTTTCTAAGAAGGTAGGTTGAATCCTTTGTTTATGTGTCAATTACCATAAATTGAATTGGATTATGATTAATAATCGGTATCCACTTTCACATATAAATTATATTTGGACTATCTAAAGGGATCTTGTGTGTTTTTCAAAATTTATTTGAGATTGGGGTATCATCATCTAAGGTTGAGACCTTGTTGTATACCAAGGGTTAATTTCAGAAGAAGGTATGATTGGTATGGTTTTTTTGGATTACTTTTGGGCTTATGAACACGCATGATGTGTTTGAAGCTATCATGAATCCAATATTTCACCTGTACATAAATCATTATTTCATTTATCTTTATGGATGATATATTAGTGTACTCACGGACTCATAAAGATCATTCCAAACATCATGAAATCATCTTGAGTACACTAAGAGATAATTGGCTAGATGCCAAGATATCTAAGTGTGATTTCTAAATTGTCAAGGGAAACTTATCAGGTCACATCATCATGGAGGAATCTATGTTAGAGAACCTTGAGAAGGTTCAAATTGTTATTTCTTGGGAGAATCCCAAGAACTTTTTTGATATTTTAATCTTTCTTGGTTTAGTAGGTTAATAAAAAAGTTTCATAAAAGAATTTTCATGCTTGGTAGTGAAACTCTAATGCATAAATTGGAAGGGTGTAAATTTTATGTGTTCTAGGTCATTTGAGGATTAATTCCAAGAGGTAAAAAATAATTTTAATACAATAATTATTTTTGATCTTAACCTAAATAGGCGATGATTATACGATGTTTTCTGAAAAATATAGGATACAAAATGGGGTATTGTTGATGTACGGAGATCGAGTCATGGAATATGGATCAAAGAAGTTGAGGCATCATGAGTGTAATTATCCTACAAATGATATTTATTTGGTTTTAGTGTTATATTCTTTAAATTTTTGGCAGAATTATCTTCTGGGTGAATTTTTTTATACTGACCATAAGGTCTTCAAATACATCTTTTCCAAGTGTGATTTAAATATTCAGTAGTGGTGGTGGGTTGAGTATATTACTTCCATTTATTTTTGGATATAATACACTCCAGGAAAGGTAAATTCTGTTTTTGGATGTTCTGAGATTGAATACATAGACTCAAGAAGTTCAAAAGTGGAGTTCTGGGTGGAAGATGATGGATTTTCTTGTTGAGATGCACATCGATATCTTGAAGGAGAGGGAATAGATGTCCATCATATCTTTATCAATAAATAACTCTATTATGATCTGGGTTGATAGGAGGAAATATGAAGAACCATATTTTTTTTCTTTGATGGATAGCATTGATGGTGTGGAGTTACCTCCCGACTAGAGCATCAATGATGACGTCATTATATGTGTTTGTGGTTGTATTATTGTACCTAATTATATGCACAAGGATATGATTCATGAGTTTCATTTATTAAAGTGGTATTTCACCCTATATTGACAAAAATTTAAAATAAACATCATAGTTAGTATCAGTTTCCAAGAATGAAAAAGGATATTGTAGGTTTTGTGACACGATGATACACCTATCAGTAAGTGAAGTTCGAGCATCATCGACCTGCTGGTTTGTTACACCCATTGAAAATTCTGGAATAGAAGTGGGATGATTTATCTATAGATTTTTTTTATTCTTATAAGGATACATTGTAATAATGATGTTATTGGGGAGATTTTTTATCATTTGAAAAAGTTAGCACACGTTTTTCCAATTCTTTAGGCTTTTGTGATGGATCAGTTGGGTGGCTTGTATATTTGAGATATAGTACATTTACATGGGGTTAATAGGATCATAATATCATATATAAACCTTTATTTTACTCTGTACTTTTGGAATGTCTTATAGTAGGTTCTTGGAACCCATGTGTTTTTTGAGTATATCTTTCCACCCACAGACAGATGGGAGTTGGATTGTATTATCCGGGTACTAGAGGACATGCTGAGAGTATGCATCCTAGATTTTGGAGGGACATGGGAGATTAACATATAACATGTTGAGTTTTATTATAACCACATTTATTAGGTGAATATTGATATATCATCATATAAGGAACCATATGGTTTTCCATGATGATCACCTTTGTGCTGGATGGATGCATGAGATTCAGAGTTGTTAGACAGAGTCTTGTATAGGAGAAATAAAATAATATTTAGTTTATTTGGAACTTAATGGATGTAGAATAGAGTATAAAAATTTTATACACTAATCATCTTTATTAACTTATTGATTTTATATTGGGTGACCGTGTATTTCTCTAGGTGCAGCTGAGATTTTGTATCTCCCGCACTCATAAATGGGGAAAGCTTGCGACCAAGTATATGGGGCCATTTGAGATTGTGTAGAGGATACAACCGGTGACATATCAATTATCTCTTCCATAGTGGTTTCTTGATATGCATGATATTTTCCATGTGTCATATATTTGGCAGTATAACCCTAACCCTTCTCATGTAATTGATGAAGGTGACATTGAGCTTGAGTTTAATGCATCCTTTGAGAAGCATATGTATCATGTTATGGATCACAATGATAATGTTTTATGGGGTTATACAATGACATTGATATTAGTGATATGTAAGTATGGTAATTCTCAGGATGATAATTGGGATAAATAAGTAGATAAATGGCCCCAGTGGTCTGACCTTTTTACCTTGTAAGCTTAATGATGCTATGAGGGATAGCTCAAGGATGAGTAATTATAAGGTGGGTATTTTGTAAAATATTGAACATATAATGAGGTAAATTTTTGTATAAATTTAAATTTAACTATATTTAAATTGGATAATGGAATTAATCCCAGGAGTGGAAGTGGTCTTGAGGTTGTTTAGGAAGTTTTGGACACGAAAATGGGGAAAATGTAGCCATCTGTTGTTTGTTTCATGGTTGGAACATGGTTATTACTAATCATGTGCCATAACCATTCGACCTCATGGAGGAGGGTTAATGGTTATAAAACCATGTAATGAGACCTAGTAAACTATGTTCTTGAGACCCTCTTGGACAGAGGCAACTGTATGGAAACCATATGGTTTTTCAAACTCTCTGGGTGGACCAGAAAAACTATGTGACTTATCCCACTATTGGACTAAGGTTGATGCACGGTTGGATCATGGTTTGGACTAATATGAAGAAAAACCATGAACCTATTGAAATAATGGGATTATACCATTTTTTCCCTCAGTATTAAGGTTTATTTTCTGACTTTCTTCCACTTTCCTCTTCCAACAGCTAGTGGTCTAATATAAGAGCTACGAAGATTTCTAAGTGTGATTCTCCTTCGACCATGGGTCGTCTGAAGCACCATAGGTTATGAATTGAATCTTAAAATAGTATACCATTTGTCAAAATAAAATTTTATGGAAGAACTATGCTGTGTAGATTTCTCTTCTTTATAAGATCTTAGAAAATACTTTTTCTGAGGAATCCTTTGCTTTGGTATTGGCAGACATTTTAATTCGAATCAAGGGCTGATGTTGAGAGAGAACTTGACTATGATATTGGGGTAGGTGGTATACAAGCTTTCTCTTATATTAATATTTTTTTCATGTGTATGTATTTTTTTATTTGTGCTACAAATTTGTGTACTTGAATAGTTATGATAAATTGAGCTTCAAAATAATGTGTGATACCCTTCACAAACCACATCAGGTTCATTGATGAATTTTGAGACTGGGCTTATAGTCACCCATGGAGTGTTTTACTCCCTTGTTAATGATATAATGATTTTAGAAATCATGAATTAGAGGGTTGAGAAGATTAAATTGTTCGTACATGTGTTTGGCATGTTAACATGGAATAAGGGTTGTTGGGTTTAACATGAAAAGGATAAATAGATTATGATATGATTGAAGTAAAATTTGTTAAATGGTTAAAGGGGTGTGTCCGCATTTCTAAATAGTATTAAAGTATGTTTAAAGGATTTTTTTATGAAAAAAATGGTAATATTGACCAGTTATAGAATTTGCTTAAAGGAGTTTAATATATTAGATGATAGTAATATTGATAAATAGTCAAGGTTCTCCCTTGATGTTTCAATATGAGAAAATTTATATAATATGAGTATTGAATGGTGATTATTGATGAAATGGTTATGGGTGTTGGTAATGTTGTTATACACCATGGTATGTATGTTAGTCATGGTGGTCCAGATCGAGGAATGGGTGTTGGTCATGGCAGTCCACACCACGGTAATGATGTTGTTCATGGTGGTCCAAATCGAGGATTAGGTGTTGGTCACTGTGTTCCTAACCATTGTTTGGATACTTGGACTAATTATACTTAAATACTATTTTCTAGTGACCCCTCTGGTATATGGTTTGGACTTCTATCATGGTTCAAAATAGGTTTGTTGATTTGGGGTTTCATTGTGGAACCTGGGATCCCATGGGGATGTTGGGAAACTATTAAATAATGAAAACATATTTTACTTATTTTTTATCTATTTTTCATCTATACATTACATACACTATTATCAGACTAGAGTTTTCTTTAGACACTATTAGTGGTGGCCTACTAAGTTTTACTCACACCCTTCTTGGGACACTATTGGTAACCTAGCAGATTTCTCGGTTACAGGTCAGGACAAGGGAGAAGACCCTATGATGGATAGATGATATTGGATATGGGTTAGGAGCATGGATAAGGGAACTAGAGAAATTTTAGGATCCATTTTGGGTTTGTCTTTAGTGTCCTTATTTTGGTTCTAGTCTGAAACTTTATACAATCCTAGCATGACATGCTTGTTTTTTTGGGATGGTTGTACTTACCTAGGTCATAAGAGTTGGTTATGAGATGCATGGTTGTTTATAATTATTTAATGTTGATGTTACTTATGATTTACACTATTGGTTTACTCTTTTAAATATGGTACAATCACCCGACATGTTTCATTAGACCCTCATTGCTAGTTGGTATCCTCTTGTGTACGGGGTGGAACGCATGAGGTCATGCAGTAAACTGGATCAGGGAACCAAATTAGTGGAACCCAGGCTGGGACGTTACATCATGATAGCTTACAATGAGAAAAATAAGTAATCAACCTGCATTATCATATAATTCATAACCAACCATGCATGGAACCATGATGTGGAAACCATCAATACAAAATGGTTTACTCCAACAATCCATAATGTGGTTAATACCACCATGTCATAGTTTAGTTTTAGTACATATTTCTATCAAAATATATATACATATATACATACTATAAAGTAAATACACCCAAAAACACACATAAAAATATATATTTATATAAACATATATATCTAAATCTATATGTGTGTGGGAGTAGGTGCATATTTATATGTGTGTATATACACATAACACATGCACACTCATACACATGTATATATCACTATAAACCATTCATGTTTTTTTAAATTAGGTCACATCTATTAGTATAAGTTAATTTTCTGTTAGTAAAGCATTTTACCAACATATGTTTCCTTGTCCTTAAATTTTTTTGAAAAAATTGTGTCACTAAATGTCATCGAAATAGATAATAATGTTCTCCTAAAATTATAATAATTTCAATATATAATATATATGTTGGTTAAAATATTTTGAAATATATTCTTATGACAAATTTAATTATTGAAAATATAATTAAAAACATTTTTTCTTTTGTTATTATTTTGATAAAATTCACTTATCAATCACTATAAAAAAATTATCTAATAATTTTTGTTTTTAACTTAGTTTTAAATGATGTATTCGTATTATTATATATGTTGGTAAAATTTTATAATATATTTATTTATAAATATATATATATATACTGAACATAATATAATTTTTATATAATTTTTATATAATATATTTCATTAAACCTTATCAAGGAGTTTGAGGTTATTAATTTAAAATATATTTATATTATTTAAAAAAATATAAATATTTAAAAATGGTTAAAATTATCAAGGAAATAAAACAAATATCGATAAAAATTGAATCTTAGCATATAAGATATTTTATTATTAAATATTTTACATCAATAAATAACTTCTATATCTTAATACTTTCAAAAAATATATATATAACCCCATCATATATAAATGGAAACAATAACTCGATACTAAAAATTTCTTCGTGTTTATAAATTACAAAATAGAAATAAAAAAATGAAAGGTCACATTACTTGATCAACACATAAATATACATCAAAATATTTACTCGAAAATATCTTAAAGGTGATGCGGGAAAAACTACTACCCAAAGTACATCACCTGAACTACACCTACAATATATTTTTAATGCCCTTCCACAACCATGTCTAAAATTAACTTCTACTAGCAATCCATCACAATCACCTACTCAAAAAAATGGGACTCAAACAGTAAACAAAATATTTCATAAATTGAATAGAAAAGGTATCCTAATTTTATAATAAAATTATAATGAAGAATGCAAGGATTCACCATCCACTATCCCAAAAATGTCATTTAACGATTGTTTTTTGGCATTTATCAGTGGTTTAAACCATTGCTAAATAATTTCTAGTGGGTTGTCGAAACCACTACGTATATTGGTGTCATGAAATATTTCATGGTTCTTTTTAGAACCACTGAAGATCATTTAGCGGAAGTTTTTTATTACAATTTGGTTTTTTAATTTATTTTATTTTTTAAAAAAATTCTATAATTTGTTTATGTATTTTTTTAATATTATATTTATTATATTTACTTAACATATTTTACTCTATTTCCTATTTATTACTTATATATTTATTATTTATTACTTATTTATTAAAATTTCTATGTAGAAATGGAGCATATGTATATGTGTGTGAGTGTGTGTGTGTAGGGTGAGATTTCAATTCATTACCTCTTGGTTAATCGACAAACATTTACTACTCTAATAGATAAATATTTGTAAATACATAATAAATGATAATGAAATGATAACAATAATAATAAATAAACAATAAATGAAAATTAAATAATCTAAAATAAATAAATAAAATAATTAATAATAAATAATAAATAAGAAATTTTTAATTTTTGATAATAATTAACAATAAATGAAGAAAAAATAATAATAAATAATATATATATATTATATAATATATAATAATATATAATAAATGATAATATATTATAAATTATAATTTATAAATTATAAATAATAAATAATAAATAATAAATGATAAATAATAAATAATAAATAATAAACAATAAACAATAAGTAATAAATAACAAACAATAAATAATAATCTATAAAAAATACATAAATTATAAATTATAAATTAATAATAAATAATTATTACTAAATCGATATATAATAAACAAGTAATAATAAATAAATAAATAAATGACAAATAAATTTAATTAAATATAAATTTATTTAAATAAAGTTATATATATAAATATCTTATACAAATATATAAATATAAATAATATATGTATATATACGAATAGATACATAGATAAATATATATATACACCAACATAACAGATATAAACATAAATAAATGTATATAAATATACACAAATGATATAAATATCTATAAATATATATACATATAACTAAATTTATATAAATATGCATACACCCACATATATCTGACATAAATATGTATAAACAAACATATATATATATAATTAAATATAATTGTATATAAATATATATATATATATATATAAACACATGTGAATATAAATAAATATAACTATACATAAAAACATAGAAATATATATAAATATAAACATGTATAAATACCTACTTATATATATATATTCCCACATAACATATATAAAAATATAAAAATATAAAAATTTATAAAAAAAATTAAATTATATAAATATAGACAAATATTCTTAAAAAAATATCTATAAATAAAAAAAACTATATAAAATTAAAAGTAGATACATATATATTACGAATATACACATATATATAAATATATAGAAATACACACATACATGTATATATATAATAAATAATAAATTGCTAAAAGAGTGATGACCACTCCAATTACAATACCATCATATTGATAGGAATGTAAAACCATTGAATAAAATCATAGACAACCCCAAAATCATAATAAGACCCTATTAAAATAAGTTGAAATTCCTTTAAATGTTAAAAAATGAGGGTATGTCGACTGAAAACATCATTTTGGAGGCCTTCAGAGCCTTTTTGTCTTAGAAAATAATTGTAATTGGGACACATCTTGGGTACAAATGGTGTAGAGATTGTCAAAATCTTTCATTTGACATCTTTTGGAGCCAAAAAACACTCATATCAAAAGTTATATATGTATAAATTTGATGTGTTATTTTTAACTTATTTTAGAACAATAATGAATTTTTTATTATTATTTATTGTATAATATTATTTTATTTCTTTTTATAAGCTTTGATTTGATAGATTGTGAAGCATAAATAAACACTCAAATCAAAAGTTATGGTCATTAGATACTAAAGTCTGATTTTCAACTTTTCCTAAAACATTAGTTATAAAGGGGTTTTTCTAATGATACTAATATGTGTGTGTCAACTACGAATTAGAAATTAATAATAGTATAATTTTAGTGGATAGATTTTTTAAAATATTAATTATTAATTATTTTATATTATTTTTAATTATTTATAACATTTATATATATGTATAAATATATTATTATTGTTGTTATTTATTTAATTTTAATATATTTATCATATATTTTTATAAAACATACTACAAAAGTTAAATTAAAATTTTTTAAAAATTATATTATTATGGTTTAGTGGAAAATTTTAAAAAAACCACCGCTAAAATTTTTAAAAACATTTTTTATTTAGCGGAAATTTAAACTAAATCTAAAAATTTAGAAACCCATACTCCACACATCAATATTACATCTTAATGGATGATTATTCAATACATAACATTATGACCCATGCTAGAATGGTAGAGGTCTATTGTCCTTGGGAACATGGTTACATAAACAAGATGTTCATAAGAGACCTATATAATCTCTCACTAAGTACTTCATAACTAGAACCCTTCTTAGGAATATCATACTAAAAACCATTATTCATAACCTGGGGAAAGGAAACATAATAAAGGGAGATCTCAGATTATCAGTAAGGGTAAACAAGAGATATAACAATGATAAGTTAAACATAACATATACATAAAGGTATGAGAACATGAGATTTATATTTGAAAACCATACCCGGCATATCAAAAATCATAATCTTGATTCATGGAATAAAGACTTGGTAGTTCATAATAAATAAATCAAAAATTAATGAAAGATCATGATCCATGAAAGCATAACATTGGTATGAGACATAAGTTTTCCGCATTCACCTAAGCATGGAAAATCATTTACATAGACAAGACCCATTCCTAAGACAAAAATAGTGGATTAGGTTCACTACCTCTTCCATAATATCCTTAGTCAAGTTTCACCCCCAAGACAATCATATTGGATAGAGTCCTTTACTAAATTAGCTTGACTCCCCATTTCAGTCCTTATTATCTCATGAGATATTCATCTTTACCGAATGCATTAGAGAGATATATAATTTAGATCCCACCCACAATGTAAGGAAAATATTACATATGTGTCCCACAATATCAAAAATCAATCAAAATATCATAAAACATAAAACTTAAACGGGGTTATTAAAAATTTCATCATAGAAACATATCATAACCCATGGAAAAGAAACAGGTTTCATAAAGGTTTCTTGATAACATAATTTACTTGTGCAAAATAAATTTTTTTCATATAATCATCCTTCAATAATCCTTATCATAAGTCATATAAAGATTTAAAGTGGAAGGTATCATTGGATTATATCCCTATTGAAGCATAAGTAACTTCAAGGATGTCAAATTATATGAAAATACATTTAAAAGATATTAGAAATATTTCTTGACAAAAATATCATTTTCATTTTGAAATTGGTTCTTTAAAATCTAAAAATTTCAAAAATATTAAGTAAAATATATTATTTTAAAATGATCTTGGAATTATTTAATTGAATATTCAAATAATGGATCATATCTGATGGTGGGAAAGTTTTTTATTCAATGTATGTTAAAACAAATATTCCTTTCACATTATCGATAAAAATCCAAAAATAACTTATTCGGAAAATGACAAAAAGATAACTTCTAAAAAAATTTAAAAATTAGAATTTGTATAAAATATTACTAGACAAAAATTTTATAATATTATAAACATTTTTTAATATTTTTTAGAAAACATGGACATTGAAGAAAAAGGATTTTCGATCAAAGAGATAAATAAAGTTAGATTTCCTTAAAAATATTCTTTCAGTATCTAGAGTACAAAAATAGAGGAAAATTAATGTAAAACTTTAAATATCTTGGAATAACTATAGAATAATAAAATTAAAGTTATTATTGAGATATAGATCAAAAAATTTCATCATCTAAAACTTTATTATAAATAATCCTGATAAATAATGACATTGTTACAAAAATCCCTTATATTGAGTTTGACATGTGTCGAAGGTTCTTTAACCTCCTATATAAAAAATTAAATTTATTATAATTCAATAAAATAATAATTTAAATACTTATAATATCATATATTATCCACTTATGACATCTTAACTCTCATTTATTAATACTTATTAAAATAATTGTTTTTAGGTGTTAAATGTTTCGTTTTTAATGAGAATTTCGGTTCAATAGTTTTGGTCCTTGTACATTGATAATGGTAACATAATATCTATAATTTTAATTATGATATAATTATCATATATATTCATTATATATACATTTATATTTTTCCATAAAATATAGAGATATAAAAATGAATTGCACCGCTCATGGAGACGACAGACTGTATGTACGCATGAACAATATTTTCACTTTTCAAAAGATGGAACAAAAAAAGGTAAATAATAATTCAAATTTTTATCATAATTATTATTAAATATAATATATATATATATATATTAATTTAATTCAGCCTTAATATCATCCATGTGAAGAAAAAATGAAAAACAAATCACATCGCTTTGTGCAGGTGGTAGTTCACATGTACGTATGAGTGACATTATCGTTTTCCAACAGATTGTAAAGTAATAAGGTAGAAATGATCTTATAATTCTATAATAATTATATTGTCTTAAATATCATGTATAAACATTAAACCTATCATCATAATCATCTGTAAATTATGGTGATCAAGGATGAATTGTATTTCTGCCTCGAGGTGGTAGTCCACACGTACGCATGAGCGATACTATAAATTCCTATTTAATGGAAGAGAGGATGGATAATGGTGGTTTAATGATTATAATTAATAAAATTTTATTATATTTAGGATAATTAATTTACTAACATATTTTTAATTCCATATATTTATATGAGGTATAATAAGAAATAAATTTAAAGATTTTGGGTAAGACGATTACTACTTCTTCATGAGACCACCTTTATATCCTTTCTTAAGGACCCTTGAAATGGTATTTTAAGAATAAAAATACCTCAAAATTATAGATAGGTGTGTTTAGAATATAATTATCTTGGGTTTGGCTGAGGTATATTTCTCAATTTGGACTAAAGGAATGAGGGAAGGGGTTTTCTTTTATAATTTAGGGAAGGGAAACACTTGGAATTCCTAAAAATATTAAAATATAATTAATTCATTCTCAAGAAAAATGATTAAAATTGGATATATATTAAAATAAAAAGTGTATAAGGATGAAATATCATTATAAAGTTAAATTTATATATGTTTTTGTGTCTTTTTAAACCATATCTTTTAGTTTAACACCTTGGTTAATCAATTTCAATCTTAACTATGGTAATGACTTTATTAATATTAAGGGGTTATAATTTTACTTATAAGGTGAAAATTAGCTAATAAATTTTAAAGGGATGAAATTTTAGACTATTTACCATCCTAATTTTCCTATTAAAATATTTTTATAATTTTTAATTAATTTAATAAAATATTAGTTAATATAAAATATCATTAAAGACATTAACATTATTCATTTAATTTTACTTTAATGAAAAAATGATAGTAATAGAATTTGAATAAAAATTTTCATTCATTATAAATATCTTCTATTTATTAATTTAAATCATGAAATGTGAAAATTTATCAAAATTTTATTACTTTGAGTATTCATAAAATTATTTCTTTTAATTTATTATAAATTGAACAAATATTGTGTCAGTGCTGGTTGAGAATTTAAAGTAATTATTCAGTCACTAAAAATTCTAAATAAATTACCTTGATAAAAATAATTAATTCTTATTTAAAATAAACATTTTAGACCAAATTTATCCTATTTTATCCTTATAATAAAAATTTAGAGCTATTAAATTCAAGGGAGTGATATTTATATTTATTCTTTTCTTAAATTAATATAAAGGACATAATCAAATAAAAATGGCACCAAGTGGCCATATATTCAATAAATAGATGAAATGGATGATATAAAATCCTTAAAAATGATATAGTAAAGTGTTAACTAAACTTCAAAGCCTTTTCATAAATTTTTAACTTTATTTTACCCATTTTACATTTTCTAAGGTGACATAAATTTACCAAGGTTACTATTCATAATAATAAAAAATAAAGTGATATTTTTACCAAATTAGTATATCCTAATTCAAAATATGAAATCAAATTTTCATGATTATTTTTCTATAAGTGGTATAAATTAATTCTAAAATAAGTTCAAAAAAATTGATGAAACCATTTTTTATAAAAATGCATTTTTAAGCACATAAAATGGATTTATTCTTAACCAATGAATACAAAAATTATTATATGAATGTTAAAAAAATTTACTCAATATATAATATTTAAATTTTATTAAAATCATTCACCAATAGTGATTAATTTAATTTATTAAAATAAAAAAACATTATGCGCATAAAAATAGTTTTTCAAGAAAAAATATTTTAATTTCAAATGTTTTTTTTCATTTATAATCAATTGATAGACAATATGTTTATTTAATTAAAATTTAAACCATAAATTTTTAATAATTTATTTATTCCTATTCAAACCTTTCATTCAAACTGTTAGGAGGTAACTACCACAATAAATAATTATATTTCAATGATATATCATGATTCATTTAAACTCAGTGTTGTGTGTAAACAAATCTATCAAAGAAATAAAATTTATTAATAGATAACTATATTATAAAATCTTAGGTTGTTACATTACACCACCATTAAAATGAATTTATCCCTCGAAATTCCATCACTCTGATATAAAAAAGGATGATATCTCGGTTTTATCACATCCTCAGATTCCCAAGTAGTTTCTTTGAATTTTTGATTCCTCTAAATAACTTTAACCATTATAGAAGACTTGTTCCATAGAACATTATATCTATAATCCAAGATTTATATCAGTTTTTCATCATAGGAAATATCATTCTCTATTTACATGATCTCTAAGTTCATTACATGTGATGGATCAAGTATGTACTTCCTCGAGATAAATACATGGAACACATCGTGAACTTGAGAGAGGATCGACTGATATCTTAAATGATAAGCTATCATATCTACTCAATCAATAATCTCTATGGGGTTTATATACCCAGTTTTGATCATTAATTTCATTATTGATATCATAAATTTCTTCCATAGATAAATTCACAAAAATATATTCTCACTAACTTTGAAATCCATATTTCCTCGATGACATTCGATATAAATTGTTTTTCAAATCTGAGCTAATTTGATATGATCGTGAATGTCATATATTTTCTATATAATTTCCATATTTAGATCAAATCCCAATAGATTTTTTTCTCCAACTTTATCCCAACACATTGGAGTTCTACACTTCTTTCCATAGAGGGATTCATAAGGAGAACCAAAATGCTCGAGTGAAAGCTATTTTTCTAAAAAAACTCAACTAGATGAAGGTGTTGATCCAAAACATAATTGAAATACATTGAATGATATTTCATTATATCCTATAGGTATTTTATATTTCTATCATACTAACTATATGTATGAAGATGATAAGAAATATTGAAACTCCACTCTATATTCAGAGTCTACTGAAGACTTTTCCAAAACATCAAGGTAAACCTCATATCCCAATTAGATAAAATAGAATGCGGTAATCCATGAAACCATACCACTTATTTAATGTATAATTTTTCAAGATTACAAAGAGATAAATCTCATTTAATATCACTAAAGTGTTATGACCTTGTGTGGTGATCTACTACTACCCAAATAGCATTATAGTCCTTATACATTTTGGGTGGTCCAAAGGCAAAATTCAGGGTGATGTTTTTCCAGTTCCTTTATGGTATGAATAATGGTTGTAACATCCAATTAGAATTATGTTTCTCAGCATTAATTTTATAATATACTAAGAATTTATATATATACTCTTCAATAAATCTCTTTATGTTGTCCCACTATATATACTCTTCTAGATCCTTATACATATTTGTACTTCCATGATGAATTGAGAATGATGAAATATGAGACTCATAAAACATATCTTTCATAAAATATCATACATATGGAACACATACACAATTATTGAACCTTATCATTAAATCATACTCAAGTTTTATCTCATTAACATTTCTGACCTTCTTCAGTAGTCCCATACCTTCCTTCTATGCCTCTTTAATTATCACATGGAAATATTGTTGAAAACTCATTTGAGAAAGATAATATTTATCTCCATAATTCATTATTTATAGGTCCATACTTTTTAAATATAGAAATATTGGATCTTTTTTATCCTCATCATAGATAAGCTACCATGATAATTTTGACACAAAGCATCATCTGCCTTATTTGATTTGCTTGGCTGGTGATGTATTGAGAAATAATAATATTTAATCAACTCCAACGATATTATCTAGAATATATGTATCACTTTATGATTGAATATATACTTTCAAATTTTATTATTGGTGTATATGTCGCCCCTTTTTTTATAAAGATTGTTCCTCTATATCTTTAATGAAGAAATTACCGTGGATAACACCAAAATATTATTTGGGTAATTTTTCTCATAAACTGTCCATTGGTGTGATGCGTAAGTAGTCAGCATATTATTCTTCATGAGTAATCATCCCAATACCTTCATAGATACAAAAATATAGATCAAAAACCATTATACACTATAGAATAATGTAATCATGGGTACGCTTACTAACCATTCCTTCCATTCCTTGAAATTTTCTTCACATTCATCTGTCTAAAGGAACTTGGATCCCTTTTGAATTAACTTGATGAGTGGATTAAACAACCATGAGAAATAATCCAAAATAATCGATAATATCTAGCCAAACCAAGGAAACTATGGATCTTAGTCATAATGGTTGGTTTGGGAAAATGTTTAATAAATATAGTTTTTTTATGGATCCACTGTTATACCCTCACTTGAGATTATATAACCGAAAAATTAAACTTCTAATAGAAAAAAAATCACACTTTTTAAAAAAAATCATATATTATATCTCATTGGGCCCTTATATATAGTCTTTAAGAAATATTCATGCTCTTCCTTACACTATAAATATATAGTAATATCATTTTTAAATACTATCACAAACATATCAAGGTAATTTTTAAAGATTATTTATTAAATACATGAATATAAGATGGGATTTATAAAGAACAAATTGAATAAGAATCAATTAAAAGTGTCTATACCATGTAAAAAATGTTGTCTTAGGAATATCCTATTTTATTACCCTCAATTGATGATCTCAATAATGAAGTTAAATCTTATAAAATTACTTATATCCACATATTTGATCAAACAAGTCTTCAATATGTGGTAACAAATACTTGTTCTTGATAGTGACCCTGATAAGTTCTTAATATTCAATGTAGAGTCAATTTTACATATCTTTTTTATTAAAATAATAATAGGTCCACCCCAAGGTAATTAACATGGTTGAATTAATCCCATGTCAAGATTCTCTGGGAGTTTCTTATTTAATTTTTCTAACTCAGTTAGGATCACTCTATATAGATTATTTTAAATATTTGTAGAACCAGGTATGAGTTATATTGAAAACTCAACTTAATGATTTGTTGGAATACTAGGAAACTCTTTCAGAAATACATCAACAAAATCCATTACAATAGGAATATCTTTGATGTTGAGTTTCTCTCCAACCATATGAGATAGACACCCCTTTTAAATAGGAATCAATACCCATATAATGGATGTTATTTCCATCAAACATTCATATTTATTGTTCCACATAAATATGATTATAGGTGGATCATAATATCATATCTAAATTTCCTTTCTCAAAAATTTATGTGGGATATATGTAAATAAATCCAATATATTCCATGATAACATCAAGTTCAAATAGAGGGAGAATAATAAGATTTGTAGGAACCACATTACCACAAACTTCAATCATAGAAGAATCATAGACTTGAAATGAAATAATCATACCATTAGTAGATACCATTAATAAATAAATATATAATAATTGAGGTGGTATTATGATAGCATGATCAAAATTTTCAAATATAAAAGAGTACATAGATCTAGAATCAAACATGAAATTAGAAGTTAAGGAGTGGATGAACAGTGTACAATTCACTACTTTATTGTCCTACCCCACATTGGAAATAGTGATAACATGAGATTTCCCATTTTATATGGGTTTAAGAGGTTTATGAATTTTATTATTGTCATTAACCTTCATATTTGAGCATTGGTTATCATAATTATCATACTCCTTGAATTTGAAACACTGGAGTGTGGGTGGTGCATTCTATGGTGCTTTTTCTCCATCATTATAAAATTTCATATTCTCATGAAATTTGTAATACCCCAGGTAAATAAAGAATATTACATTTTCATATTTATCCATATTTGTGAAAAAAATATTAATATGACTTTAAAGGGAACGCTATGCTCGATGGCGTACCCAACACGCAACAACGAGTTTCTTGAGAATCATACGTTGCACTCTACTAATAAAATATTATTATGGTAGTTAACATGTAGTCGTTGTATTGGCGGGAATGGATATAAATAACTAAAATATGAGTATATATGTTTTTAAATGTTTTTACATTTATCCAATAAAAGATAAAGTCTTAAAAAATGGAAAGAATTCAATTTTGGGCGTATATGCCCTAGTTTTCACTAAAGGTTCACTTATCGCCTTTTGATGGAGAACCGTCATTAAATATAGTTTTTTTCACTCTTATACATTCTATTGGACCAAATAAAACTCTTATTATGAATTGGGACATCAAAATTTACTTTGTGAAAATTTTTGGTATCTTTCCGATAAAGTTCATTTTTTTAATGAATAGTGTAAAATGTTGTATTTTAATTCAAAACCTCTTTTTAATATAATTTATTTTTATGATTATATTATCTTTTGAATTGGTTTTAAAGTTAAATTAGAATATATTTTTACCATTAAATTCAATAGTGGTCATTGGAATTAATTTCACTTTGAAATCAGACTTAAACTAGTGTCAATATTTTGATACTTATTGTTTCATAAAAACACGCTATTTGCTCTGACAGTGGGAATTAATTATTAAATTAATTAATTTGACTTATAGGTTTTGAATTTTTTAAAATATACTTCATTTTTGAATTCGGAATATCAAATATAGCTTAGGGTAAATGTTTGGGATTTTTCTGAAAAACTTCAATTTTTGATGAATAGTGAAACCACTAAGTGATACTTATAAAAACTGATTTTTCCGTTTAAATGAAAATTTTCCATCTTTGTGTTTTGAATTTCAGAAATCCGACATATATGGTTATCATTAAGAAGTAAAATTTGGTTCAATGGGATAAAAATAATTTTTTGGTGAATAGTAACTTATTAAGTTTTTAATCGCGATTATAGGTAATTAGTGTAGTTTATGGTAAGAATAATGTTTTAATAAAATGAAATGACCTAGACACATGTCATACCCTAATTGGATGTGTCGTTTCCGTCCAAGACAATCCATGGGTCAACTTGGGGACCCCATGGAGCCACTTTGGTAGGAAAATGACATAAATATCTTTTTATTTAATGTTAAAGTGAAAATGACACAAACATGAGATGTTTTACTAAAACAATTTTTACATGGGGTTATACAAGTAAATTTTTTGACTATAAATAGTAATTGGAAATATGAAAATATTTCCTACATCATAGTATTTTTTTATAATTTTTAGACATTAAATAAATTAAATTATTTATGACATCATGATGATGTAGTGATGACCTCATTATTTAACGATTTAAATAAAATGAAAAGATAATGTAAAATCTATGACCTAAACATGTCCAAAACCTATTTAATGGGTGTATTTTGAACCCTTATCACCTTATACTCGACACACATCAATGTGGGACCTTTAAAATCCGAAAAGCATTTGAAAATAAAGTAACCTTTTATCACTTTCCAAGAGTGCCCCTCCTCTCCCCTTATAAAAGGCCCCCACCTCTACCTCTTTACCCACACTTCCAAAGCCTTTGGATCGGCCAAACCCTGCCCATTTTGCCTCTCCACATCCCTCTCTTACTCTTATAAGCCTCACTTTGGGCAGAAGTCTTCCCAAGGAAGCCAGTGATCTCAAACCAAAGGGAGTTACCCGATTTTATGGTAATGTCTTCACTTGTGTCCTTTTGTTTTATTCTGCTCCTCCAACCCCCTAAACTATTTTTATTCATTTATTTTGTAAATAATACAGTATCTTCAATATACTAGGATGTTGTTATATTAAGGATTAGATCTACACTTACACACACCTACATCTAATGTTTAAAGAACATACTGTTTCCATGGATGGCGAATTTCTGCCTCCCGAAACGATGATTGTTCAACATTCCTCTAACACCTTCAAAGGTGGACATTAATATGACAATATATTTATATATGATATATAATATTTTTATGTTTTACTTAAGATTCTGTATTTTTCATTTATGGCGTACCTTTATGGTTTCCATTATGGGTAAACGTGATATCTTCATTTAAGGAAGTGCGGACTACCGCCCCCTCAAAGTGATTTGGTTCGTTAATACCATATGTGGTATGTATAAAGGATATATTTAATGATATTATATATGATACCATACTGGAATTAAAATACTATTATGTATAAGTATGTTTTAATTCCATTAAATATGAAATAGAAATTGATGTAGCATTCATGCGTACGTACGGCTTACCGTCTCCATGAACGGTACATTTCATTTCTTATCTCAAAATGTTATGTAATATTATAAGTACATATATATAATAGATATATATGTAATATATTACATCTAAATTATGGATATCATTCTGCAATTTTAACATATATATATATCTCTCATTTTGTTTTAATTCCATTAATATGAAAAAAATGAAAGTAGCGTTCATGCGTACGTACGGCCTACCGTCTCCATGAACGGTGCTTTTCGTTTTTTATCTCCAAATCATATGGAATAGTATAAAATAAATATTTACTGGATATATATGATATTTTAATAATTAATACTATTTTGGAAATTATTTACATATAACTACACGGGCAATCGTTTTTCAAACAAGTTCATTTTTGACTCATGTACCAAACATCGGCAAAAACGTCTGATATGAACTAACATTATTAAACAATTATTATAACATTATAATATGTTATATGAACTGAATAATAATATCTAAAGGAGTTACTTAGGCAATTATTAATTGACCATTGTTTATTATTTAGGAATATAAAGAAACGAACAAGACAAGTCTGACTTGAGGTAAGGGATCCTACTCCACTCTTTCTTTTTAAGTACACTCTTTTATGTCATTCCTTTTAAAGCTCATCTTTCTTGTTATTGGGATGTTCTTTTATATTAATATTACTGTAATTTTTATGTTCATGTGATGAGAGACCCTGTTCTCTCTCATCAATCCATTTTGGAATTTTTGAGTGGCGCCGTTAGACTGCCAAATTTTCATAAGAGATCTAACCTCTCTCTTTCTCTTTAAGTACTCTCCTTTATGTCACTTCTTTTAAGCTCCTCTTTGTTATGATGGGGGATTTTCTTTTATATTCCTCTTTCTGTACATTTTATTGTAATGTGATGAGATACCCTATTTGATCTCATCAATCCATTTTTGGAAGTTTTAAGTGCCGCTGTTAGGCTGTCGAGTTTTCGTAAGGGATTTTTCATCTCACTCTTATTCCCGTGAGATTTATGCTACATTTTCCACAATTTCCTCTGAGTGGTGTATGTACTTCCCATTATTTTACTCATTGTGTATAATACATTCATTTATGAGTATTTACATCAATGTTGTATTGTCCTTCTTTCATGGGTTGCATGTCTCGAAAGATACCGATGTCGGTAAGGGAACCTTTCAGCCTCCTCTTTTTAAAAGACTTCTTTTGTTGGGTCGTTTAATTTACATATTTTTATGATGGGATATGTTCTCATATATCCTTATTGATGTAAATTTTATGTCCAAGGGATTAGATACCCTTTTTATCTCTCATCAACTCATTTTCTGAATTTTGTGGTGACGCCGTTAGGCTGTCATATTTTTGCAAGGGAACTTCTTAACCCAAATTTGATTCATTGGGATAATCTTGTAGTCCTTGAATATGTCATCCTTTTAATATGTCTGAATGACCTTTGATTATTTTACACTTAATATCCACTTATATATGGTGTATTCTTTTGTCACACATAATTAAATAATTGATTTATCCTTAAACCAAGGATACCGTCTTTGTAATGGACTTTGTATCAATCTCCATTCATTGAGGAATATTTTGTTTTATACAAAACCTTATTTTATACGGTGTATAAACCCCTTTCACGTTTACGTTTATCCAAAAAGGAATCTTTTTTATAAGAATCGTTTTACTAAACGACAAGAGGGAATGTTTTTGTCGTACGTATGCGGCGACAACGACTTCTCTGCCTCCGTGACCATTATTTGAGTTTCGGCTTCTTCTACAAGCCATGCATTCTTTTTAAATGAAAAATAAATACCATGATTTACTTTTCTTTTATTTTTTTATTGAAAATTGTTTTCATAATGTTTTTATATCAATGTGTTGTACTGATATCTTGTTATTGAAAGGTGGAAAAGTTACGTTTCCTTTATGCATGTTTTATGTGATAAGATTATGTTGTGGTTCATGGGAATTGTTATGAAGACGGGTGGTTCCATGATAAACTAAGGGTGGGTGAGCCCGATATAGCTCTCCAATGCATTTAGTAACGCGAAGGAGTGAAACATTAAGGTTTCTCGGAAGAGATTTAGGGAATATACTGTGGTGGGTATTCCAAACTTAACCAAGAGGGTTACTCCCTATGTAAGAATGTTATGAATGCCTCAAGTTACCTTTTATGTCTTATGATTTCTATGATTTATTCCTGATTTGATGAGGTCTGTTAAAGTGCCTATGTTTTATGGGTAAAGTATGATTTCATTCTTATGTATATATGAACTCATGTTTCCTTTCCATATTTTTATAACCCTTAATGAGATTTTTATGCTCATACCAAGTTTTTGAAATGTTTTTCACATGTCAAGGGAAAGGAAAATGATGTGATGATAGTGTCAAGGATGTGTCAAGAAAGAATCCATGTTTTATTTTAAATATGTTTCTGTTGATGGGAAGAATGAATACTGTCTTTTATGTAACCACTTTGTTTAAATGTGGAATGTAATGAAAGTTTCATGATCTAATTCTCTAAAACTCTAAACCTGAAAATATCCTCAATGTGAATTATTTATTTAATTCAATATTAAGTAAGGTTTAAGGCTGGGGCCTTATAGTTGGTATCAAAGGTCGGTTTAGATAACTCTAGAGGTTAGGGTATTCTTTAAGCATACGTGACATTACCATAATGGTTAGGATTTCAGAAAAAGTCCTAGTTTTAGATAAAGTGAATGAGTAAGTATATATTAGTGTTTATCTTCCTCATTAGTACATGATGGTTTTTTTGATATACTCACACTGACCTTTTTGGTTTTAGTAAATGGTTGGATCTAGCAGGCACCAAAGTGACAATTGGTTTGAAGGAAACTGTGGTGGTTCTCTGATTAAGAGACTGGATGAAATGGGGTATTCAATTAGGAAACTCATGGTTGTTCTAAACCAACTATCAAGGAGTCATGATCAACCGCTTTAACCTTGGTATGTTCTATAATGCATCTTGTACGATATGACCAATCGATGTGGAATTTCAGGTAATAATCATAAATGTAACCATAAGGGTTTATATGATCTTTACTTTTGAGGTAATTATGGGTTACTATATGTTATGATGGAAGTGAAAGGCATGAGATAAAATTGAGGTTAAATTATGATATGGTTATTTTTGATGATTTTATCTCTTTTTGGGAATGATTTTAGAATTATATTATTTTCGAAAAAGGACAACATGCAGACCGTGTGACAACCCGCCGCGTCGAACAAAGCTGCAGGAATCTAACCCACAACCAAAGTGCGACTGGTATTTATCGCCTACCACTGGACAACATGAAGTCCCTGGTTAGTTTGACTGATTCTATTTAGTTATATGATTTTATGAATTAAGAGTAAGTTTATTTTGGGTTATTTATGAAAATGATTAACCTATCATGGAGGATATGTGATTAGGATAATTACTTTTCAATACGAGACTTTGGGAGCAACTGATGTTGTTTGGAGATAAATGTTACGATTTAACTTGGAAGACTATGTGACTAAATCCTTCAAATATTTGGGTTTCAATCTTAGATTGGTTTACGTTGAAGAATTTTATGGACCAATTGTTTATCGGATGGTCCTCGTTGAACTTTGGGTTTTGATGGACAAATTTTGGAGATTAGGCATAGATTTTCTTTTTAAAGGGTTATCCTTTTATGGATTATCTGACCTTGTAATAACCTCCTTAGTTTTGGTTTTGGTTAAATCCTAATGACATGAGAAGTATATAGTTCTCTTTGGTGTATTAGGTGATTCTCTAGAAGTTGATTATAGTACTCTTAATGCGAACAAGTCTCCCTAAATACTCATCTTCTGGAAAAAAATATGAGTTTGATTAAGGAATCTAGTAAAAGTTGAAAGTCAACATGATAAGTGATTATGTTTCCTTATGAATAAATTCTTCAATAAAAAGTAACTTAAAACAAAAATGTTTTATATTAACTTTTCCTACTAGGGAATCGAATACAGTTTAACCCATCACAAGTTTGTGATCTTCTTGTGGTTAACTTTCTCCTAGACATGTTTACTATCACTCTCCCTCAAGAACATGACCCTTTGCTTTTTCTTCCATGTCCATGTTTTTCTACATGGAATCCTAGTATGGGTTAACTCGGGTGACCTCTGTACTTATCTTCCTTTATTTTAAAATGATTTTTTTACTGACTCCTGTTCCGATGTGGGACTTTCAAGGATGTTTCCAAGCTCAATTTTAAAAATTGCGAGGACGTAATTCCCAAAAGGGGGGAAAGATGTAACACCCCAGGTAAATAAAGAATATGACATTTTCATATTTATCCATATTTGTGAATAAAATATTAATATAACTTTAAAGGGGACGCTATGCTCGATGGCGTACCCAACACGCAACAACGTGTTTCATGGGAATCTTACGTTGCACTCTAATAATAAAATAATATTATGGTAGTTAACATGTAGCCATTTTTTTGGCGGTAAGGGATAGAAATAACTAAAATATGATTATATATGTTTTTAAATGGTTTTACATTTATCCAATAAAAGATAAAGGCTTAAAATACGGAAGGAATTCAATTTTAGGCGTATATGCCCTAGTTTTCACTAAAGGTTCACTTATCGCCTTTTGATGGAAAACCGTCATTAAATATAGTTTTGTTCACTCTTATATATTCTACTGGACCAAATAAAACTCCTCTTAATAATTGGGATATCAAAATTTACTTTGTGTAAGTTTTTGGTATCTTTCCGATAAAGTTCATTTTTTTAATGAATAGTGTAAAATGTTGTATTTTAATTCAAAACCTCTTTTTAATATAATTTATTTATATGATTAGATTTTTTTTTGAATTGGTTTTAAAGTAAAATTATAATATATTTTTACCATTAAATCCAATAGTGGTCGTTGGAATTAATTTCACTTTGAAATCAGACTTAAACTAGTGTAAATCTTTCGATACTTATTGTTTCATAAATAAACGCTATTTGCTCGGACAACGGGAATTAATTATTAAATTAATTAATGTGACTTATATGTTTTTAATTTTTTAAAATAGACTTCATTTCTGAATTCCGAATATCAAATATATCTTATGGTGATTTTTTGGGATTTTTCTGAAAAACTTCAATTTTTGATCAATAGTGAAACCACTAAGTGGTACTTATAAAAACTGATTTTTCCGTTTAAATGAAATTTTTCCATCTTTGTGTTTTTAATTTCAAAAATCCGACATACATGGTTGTCATTAAGAATTAAAATGTGGTTCAATGGGATAAAAATAATTTTTTGGTGAATAGTAACTTATTAAGTTTTTAATCGCGATTAGAGGTAATTAGTGTAGTTTATGGTAAGAATAATGTTTTAATAAAATGAAATGACCTAGACACATGTCCTAACCTCATTGGATGTGTCATGGACGACCATGAAAATCCATGGGTCAACTTGGGGACCCCATGGAGCAACTTTGGTTGGAAAATGACATAAATATCTTTTTATTTAATGTTAAAGTAAAAATGACACAAACATGAGATGTTTTACTAAACCAATTTTTACATGGGGTTATACAAGTCATATTTTTGACTATAAATAGTCATTGGAAATATAAAAATATTTCCTACATCATAGTATTTTTTTATAATTTTTATACATTAAATAAATTATATTATTTATGACATCATGATGATGCAGCGATGACCTCATTATTTAACGATTTAAATAAAATGAAAAGATAATGTAAAATATATGACCTACACATGTACAAAACCTATTGTATGTGTGGATTTAGAACCCTTATCACCTTATAAATAAAACAAATCAATGTGGGACCTTTAAAATCAGAAAATCATTTGAAAATAAAGTAACCTTTTATCACTTTCCAAGAGTGCGCCTCCTCTCCCCTTATAAAAGGCCCCCACCTCTACCTCTTTACCCACACTTCCAAAGCCTTTGGCTCGGCCAACCCCTGACCAGTTTTCCTCTCCACATCCCTCTATTACTCTTAGAAGTCTCACTTTGGTCAGAAGTCTTCCCAAGGAAGCCTTTGAGCTCAAACCAAAAGGAGTTACCTGATTTTAAGGTAATGTCTTCACTTGTGTCCTTTTGTATTATTTTGCTTCTCCAACCTCCTAAACTCTTTTTATTCATTTATTTTGTAACAAATACAGTATCTTTAATATAATAGGATTTTTTTATAAGAAGTATTAGAGCTACACTTATACACACCTACATCTAATGGTTAAAGAACACACTGTTTCCGTGGATGGCGAATTTCTGCCTCCCGAAACGAGGATTGTTCAACATTCTTCTAACACCTTCAAAGGTGGCCATTATGATGACACTATATTTATATATGATATCTAATATGTTTATGTTTTACTTAATCCTATGTATTTTTCATTTATTGAGTACCTTTATGTTTTCCATTATGGGTAAACGTGATATCTTCATTTAAGGAAGTGCGGACTACCGCCCCCTCAAAGTGATTTGATTCGTTAATACCATATGTGGTACGTATAAAGGATATATTTAATGATATTATATATGATACCATACTAGAATTAAAATACTATTATGTATCATTATGTTTTAATTCCATTAAATATGAAATAGAAATGGATGTAGCGTTCATGTGTACGTACAACTTACCGTCTCCATGAACGGTACATTTCATTTCTTATCTAAAAATGTTATGTAATACTATAAGTATATATATATAATGGATATATATGTAATATATTAAATATAAATTATAGATATCATTCTGGAATTATAAAAAATATATATATCTCTCATTTTGTTTTAATTCCATTAATATGGCAAAAATGAAATTAGCGTTCATGCGTACGTACGACCTACCATCTTCATGAACGGTGCTTTTCATTTTTTATCTCCAAATGATATGGAATAGTATAAAATGAATATTTACTGGATATATGTGATATTTTAATCATTAATAATATTCTGGAAATTATTTACTTATAACTACATGGGAAATCTTTTTTCAAACAAGTTCATTTTGGACTCATGTACCAAACATCGGCAAAAACGTCTGATATGAACTAACATTATTAAACAATTATTATAACATTATAATATGTGATATGAACTGAATAATAATATCTAAAGTAGGTACTTAGGAAATTATTATTCTCGTGAGATTTATGCTACATTTTCCACAATTTCCTTTGAGTGGTGTATGTACTGCCCATTATTTTACTCATTGTGTATAATAATTTCATTTATGAGTATTTACATCAATGTTGTATTGTCCTTCTTTCACATGGTGCATGTCTAGAAAGATACCCATGTCGGTAAGGGAACCTTTCACCCTTCTTTTTTTAAAAGACTTCTTTTGTTGGGTCTTTTAATTTACATATTATTATGTTGGGATATGTTCTCATATATCCTTATTGATGTAAATTTTATGTCCAAGTGATGAGATACCCTTTTTATCTCTCATCAACACATTTTCTGAATTTTGTGGTGACATCGTTAGGCTGTCATATTTTTGCAAGGGAACTTCTTAACACAAATTTGATTCTTTGGGATAATATTGTACTCGTTGAATATGTCATCCATTGAATATGTGTGAATGACCTTAGATTATTTTACACTTAATATCCACTTATATTTGGTGTATTAGTTTGTCACACATAATTATGTAATTGATTTATCCTTAATACAAGGATACCGTCTTTGTAAGGGACTTCATCTCAATCTCCATTCATTGAGGCATATTTTGATTTATACACAACCTTCTTTTATACGGTGTATAAACCCCTTTGACTTTTACGTTTATCCAAAAAGGAATATTTTTTATACGAAGCGTTTTACTAAATGACAAAAGGGAATGTTTTTTTCATATGTATGCGAGGACAAAAACTTCTCTACCTCCATGACTATTATTTGACTTTCGGCTTCTTCTACAAGCCATACCATCTTTAAAAAAGAAAAATAAATACTATGTTTTACTTTTATTTTATTTTGTTATTGAAAATTGTTTTCACAATGTTTTTATATCAATGTTTTGTACTGATATCATGTTATTCAATGGTAGAAATGTTATGTTTCCTTTATGCATGTTTTATGTGATAAGATTATGTTATAGTTCTTGGACATTGTTATGAAGACGGGTGGTTCCATGATAAACTAAGGGCGGGTGAGCCCGATATAGCTCTCCAATGCATTGGCTAACGCGAAGGAGTGAAACGTTAAGGTTTCTCCGAAGAGATTTATGGAATATACTGTGGTGGGTATTCCAAACGTAACCAAGAGGGTTACTCCCTATGTAATAATGTTATGAATTCCTCAATTTACCTTTTATCTCTTATGATTTCTATGATTTATTCATGATTTGATGAGTTATGTTAAAGTTCCTATGTTTTATGGGTAAAGTATGATTTCATTCTTATGTATATATGAACACATGCTTCCTTTCCATATTTTTATAACCCTTACTGAGCTTTTTATGCTCATCCCATTTTTTTGAAATGTTTTTCACAGGTCAAGGGAAAGGTACATGATGTGATGATAGTGTTAGAGATGTGTCAAGAAAGAATCCATGTTTTATTTTAAATATGTTTCCGTTGATGGGAAGAATGAATAATGTCTTTTAAGTAACCACTTTGTTTAAATGTGGAATGTAATGCTAGTTTCATGATCTAATTCTCTATAACTCTAAACCTGAAAAGATCCTCAATGTAAATTATTCATTTAATTCCATATTAAGTAAGGTTTAAGGCTGGGTCCTTATAACATTGACATTATATTTCAAGAAGACCCTGATTTTCACACTAAAAATATTTACCAGTCCCCTTGAGAAAATTTCCTCCAGGTTTCCTTCCACACTTCAAGCATAATGGAAATATCATCTTCATCTCTCCACGATTTTTTGAATTTACGTTGAATTCCATGTTTCTTTTCTTATCATAACCATAAGATATATGGGTAAATCCAATATTCATTTCCAAATCAATATCACATAGAGATATTTCTTCATAAATACTAAATTCTATTATGGATAACATTCTTTAGATTCTTGGTTTTATTCCACTAAATAATTGATCAACCTTACATTTAGTTTGGATTATAATAGTAGAATAATTCCTCAGAATTATTTTAAAAAATTCATTATAGGTACTAATGGATTAATTATCCTTATTCTATAGCTCAAATAATTCCTTCAACATTTTTTTATAAATAATAAAATGAAATTACTTATTCAAAAATAATTTTTAAACTCATTACACTACATGGAATTAATTTCTTCCAATTTCCTCGTGTTCTTGATAATATTTCACCATTGATCTGATTCACCTTCAAAATGAAAAAAAAACAAAATAACTTTTTCATGTTATGAACACTATAAAACATAAAATATATTTTTAGTGGTACTTATGCATTTCTCAAAAACTAGTGGATCAATATACCCACTAAAATAAGGTGGATGTTTCCTCATGAATGACTAAACACAAATTTTTTCCCAACTTTTCTTGTTTGGAAGCTCATCATGATTCATATCTTGAGAATTTTGAGTAAGCATAGAAAAATTATTTTCATATATTCTCTAATAGAATTTGTTTTCTTGAGAGGAAAAGGTTTTCATTGTCTGTCATATCTAGCAATAACACAATTCCTTCAGGTTCCAACCATTGACTAAAACATAAAATCATAGTGTAAGAAATAATAATAATATTGGATAGCCACATAATCATAAAAATCATTTATATTATGTCTAAATAATGACACATTATATTATATATATGACACATTAGGTTTAACCATTGTCATTCATGGTTATCATCCATTTAAATCTTTTATAATGGTTCATAAATAAAATGTGAGTTATCTATGCATATTGCCCAGGAGTGTCAAACTAGGTGCATAGTAAGGGTATACTAACAGTGGACTAGAATGATAGTTGAGATATACTTGACTAACTCATTAAAAAGTAATTACCTCTATATAAATCTATTTTAAAACCACATCTACTAGTAGTATCTAGATATGGATTTTTTTCGAGGAAAACTACACTCTTTTCTTTACAATAACTTAGGATGTTCTCCGATACATACGATTATCCTAAGGGTTATCATTAATTTTTTCTTATCCTAATTTTCAATGGTAAATTAACCTTTATTTGATACCATATATAGTAACCCATACTTTTATACATAAATTTTACATCTTAATGGATTACTATTCAATACATAACATTACGATCCACACTATAATCATATAGGTCCGGTGTATTTTGAAACATAGATACATAACAACTTTTCAATAAGAGATCTACGTCATATCTCACTAAGTTTTTCATAACTAGAACCCTTCTTAGAAATATCATACTTAAAACCATTCTTTATAACCTACGGAAAGTAAACATAAGAAAGGGTGATCTCAGATGCTCAGTAAGGGTTAAAATGGGAGATAAAAATGATCACTTAACATAACATGAGCATAAGGGTATGAGAATATGATATTAACATTTTAAAACCTTATCATGTGTATGAAAGATCATAATCATGATTCAATGAATAAATAATTGGAGGTTCATAAAACATAAATAAATAAGGAATCGAATAACATGATCCATGAAATCATAACTTTGGCATGAGAAATAATTTTTTTGCATACACATAATCATGGGAAATCATTTCCTTAGTCAACGATCACTGACAATTATATCATATTGGATTAGGTTCACTCTCTATTCCATCATATCCTTAGTCATGGTTCACTTCTAAGACATAATAGTGGAAAAAATCCCTTACAGAATTGGATCCACTCCCCATTTTAGTCTTTATTATCTCATGATATATCCATATTCACCCAATGCATTGGAGGGATAAAAAATGTCAGGACCATCCATAACATAATTAAAATCATACATATATTTTCCATGATATCATAAATAATTCATTATTGAATAAAACTTAGAAAGGAAATGGGTTCATAAACATTTCATTATAACATTTTAGCATAACCCATACAAAAAGAGATGAGTTTCATAAAGGTTTTATCATAACATATTTTACCTTTGGGAAAGAAACAGGTTTCATAGAAACATACTTAAATAATCATCCACATAATTCATCCAAATAATGAAATGTGATGGTATAATTGGATTATATCCCAATTAAATAAAAATAAATATCAATGATTTCATCTTAAATAGAAATATATTTAAAATATATATGGAGTATTTATCTAGGAAAATAACCTTTCCATTTTAAAATTATCTCTTTAAAATATGTAATTTTTTAAAATATTAAGATTTTTTTTTGAAAAGAACAGTGGAAACTTTTAAATAAATATTTAATGATTTGATAAAACGTGATATAAGGAAATTCCATCCATTCCTTGTATGTTAAAACAAAAAATCCATTATATTATGAATAAAAAATTCAAAAGTGCCTCATTCAGAAAGAAACAAGAATAATCCTTTCAAAATAAATTATAAAAATTTAAAAAAGGGTAAAAATAAATTAAATAATAATTTTATAATACTAAAAAAATTCTTGAAAATACTTCTAGAAAACATGGACTTTGAAGAAAAATAATTTTCGATCGAAGAGAAAAAAAAATCATATTTCATTGAAAATATTCTTTCAGTTTATAGTTTAATTAAAGAGAGGAAAATTAAATTAAAAATTTAATATCATTAAATAACCACAGGATAAAAAATTAATTATATTCTTGAGATATAGGTTATAAAATTTCATCATTAGAAACTTGATCATAAATAATCCTGATAAATAATGAGATTGTAACATAGATCTCTTGCCTCGAGTTTGAATTTATTCAAAGGATTTATAACCTTTTATATAATAAATGAAATATTATTATACTTATATAAAATAATCATTTACATACTTATAATATCATATATTATCCTCTTATATCATTTTAATACCCATTTATTAATAATTACTTATTGAATTCATCTTTTCTAGGTGTTAACTATATTGTTTTTTATGAGAATTTATTTTCAGTGGTTCCAATCCTTTTACTTTTATCATGGATACGTAATCTAAATATTTTAATCATGGTATAAATATCATATATATTCATTATATATAAATTTATATTAATTCATAAAGGATATATATAGAAAAATGAATTACATTGTTCATTTGAGATGGTAGGTTGTATGTACGCATGATCACTCTTTTGAATTTTCAAAAAATTGAATGCAAGAATGGTACACTATAATTAACCTTTAAAAATCATTATTATATAACATATAACATATATATACATTAAATCCAGACTTATTACCATCCATCTATATAATAAATGAAAAAAATCACATCGCTTCGTGGAGGTGGTAGTCTGAACATACGCACGAGCGATGTTATCGATATCAAATGGATTGGAATTTAAGAAGGTAGATATGATGTTATAATTATATAATTATAAAATTTTCATAAATACCATTTATAAACATTAAAACTATCGTCATACCAATCCAAAAATATGGTACTGGAAAAAAAATGTATCACTACGTTGAGGTAATAGTCCACACGTACGCACAAGTGATTCTTTCACTTCCCATTTGATAGAAGAGAGGGTTTATAATGGAGTTTTCATTATAATAATAACAATTAAATATATATAATTTACTTAATTTATTATTTTTTTTATTAATGACACATATTTAGATAATTTATGAGAAGAAATAAATTAAAATAGGTTGTTTAAGATGATTACCTTTAATTCTATTGATCTCCTTTAGATCAATTCTTATAGACCCCTCAAATAGTCTTTTAAAAAGATCATAACCTAGAATTTTTGGATAAGGAATTATATAGTAGAATTTTACAGGGGTTTTTTGAGATATATGGCTCAATTTTTCATGAAGGAAAGAGGTAAGGGGTGTCCTTTTATAAGGGAGGGAAATGGTACTCTTGGAATTACTAAAATGATTAAAATTTAATTAATTCATTCTTAATATAAACTATTCTAAATGGTCAGATAATTAAAAAAAATATGATAAGTTTGAGATAACATCATCCATAATAATTTGGATAGTATTTGGTATAATTTTAAACCTTTTTTTAGTTTAACTCCTTGGTTAAACAATTTTAATCTTAATTGTGGTAACGACTTTATAAATATTAATGGGTTATATTTTTACTTGTAAGGTAAAAAATTGATCATAAATGGACAAGGGATTCATTTTTAGACTACATATCATCCTAATTTTCTTCATCAAATATTTTATTGATTTTTAAGTAATTTAATAAAATATTATTTAACATAAAATTTCATTAATGTCATTATTGAAATTATTAATTTAATTTGACTTTAATAACAATAATAAATCAGTTTAATTCCAATATAAATCTTTCACACGTTCCTAATATGTTATATATTTCTATAAAATTATTCAAACACAATAATTTATCCAGTTTTGATTACTTTTAATATTTTTAAATTCATTAATTTTATTTTTTTATAAATTGAATAAATACTATATCGGTGTTAGGTAAGAATTTAAGGTAATTATTCAACCACTAAAAATTATAAATACATTTACAAGATAAAAAATAATTATTCTATTAAATAAATCTTTATTACATAACGTATCCTCTTTTTCAAAATAATAAAATTTTAGATATATTAAAGTTAAGAGAGTGAAATTTTGTATTTATTCTTTTATTAAATTATTGTAATGGTCATAATCATAGAAAAATGTAATAAATTCGTCATATATTATAGGATTTGATGGAAATTATATAAATAAACTCATAAAATAGGATAACTTTATAGAAATTTTAAATCAACATTTCATTTTTAACCACATTTCACATGTTTTATCCTTACTGAGGTGAAATATTTTTACCAAGGTTACTGTTCATAATAAAATAAATAAAATGGAATTTTTTTAAAAGAAAATTAATCACATGATTCCAAATATGGTATCCATTTTTTTTAGATTCAATTTCTAAAATTTTCAGAAATACATTTTAAAATAGGTGTGCAAAACCCGATAGTCATTTTTTATAAAAATATATTTTTAAGCATAAACTAGTTTTATTCTTATATCATACCTAGAAATATCATTATATGAATGTTAAAATTTTTGATTTAATATATAATATTTAAATTTCATTAAAATAATACACCAATAGTGATTTATTTAATTTATAAAGATAAAAATGCATTGTGTGCATAAAAATAGTTTTTCAAGAAAACATCTCTTCTACTTTCTAATGATTTTTTATAATTTCATTTATAATAGATTCATAACCAGTGAATTAATTATATACATGTTAAAACCATACATTTTAATAATTTAGTTATTCTTATTCATAACCTCCATTCCCACAGCTAAGTGATAAGTTCCTCATTAAATAATAATATTTCAATAGTATATCATGGTTCTTTTAAGCTCAATGTTATATAAAAATAAAGCTATCAAAGAAATAAAATTTATTTATAAATAACTATATCATAAAATATTATGTTGTTACAAAAAAAATAATTCTAAATGATGGTCACATTAACAAAAAAAATCAATGTTAATTAGTGGTGGTTATGAAAAAAACCACCGTTAAAAAAACTAAGAAACTATATTTAGAGAAAATTTTGAAAACTACCTCTAATTTTAGATTTTCATATAGTGTTCCCAACAATAATACTTCACACTTTTCAACTGCCCAAATCAGTTCCCTCGTGGTACATATCTTCTATCCCATCATCTATAAGCGGTTGTTCAACCCTTGTATTTTCCTCATTTTCTACCGCTTATATAATATCTTTTTCACCTCATGTGTGTTCCCAAGATTATATTTGTGATCCCAAGCCCCACTTATATCATGGTATTTCCCTAATGTTTTTTTGGTTTCCCTATAATACTTTGGGATCTTTTGACCCCACCATAATTTTTGGTTCTATGTGTGAATAACCAATCTATAGTATCTAGATCCCACATAGTGAGAGCTTATAACTCGTTAGCTTCTAGTACAATCACTCAATCACCCAGTTTAATTATAGTTTTATAATAATTATTATATTAAATATATGTTGATGTGAAAACATATTAATAGTGATGTGATTCAAACTAAAAACATACATTTTCTAGAATCTCAATGAAATTATCTACTATAATTGAAATACACTCAAGTAGAATAGGATATTTCTTATATAGTAAATATGTATAGTTATTCAAGAGACAAGAATCCATGATTTTATATTATATTATTAATTTTTTAAAGGTATAATAATTAATTTAGTAAAGATAAGTTGAGGTGAAAACAAATTAAATGTGATGTGATTCTAAAAACATACATTTAGAGGCATCAAAATAATATTATATACTTTAATTTAATGATATTAAAGTGGTACATGAGAGATATTATGTAGTAAATTCCCATAAACATCCTAATTAACTAGTATTAGCGTTTTTCAATTTTACTTTAAGATCGTAGGAAATAAAAAAATCAACACCATTATAACTTATCTAAATAAAAAATAAATTTTAGCAAATAAATTTCCTTCTCATAGATCTTAAAATAAATCCAATATTTTAATTGATCAAAGAAGATAGTCATAATATTAATTAGTAATAAGTAGGTAATGTAATTTTTTTGTGGTTCTATGAATCCAGACTCCCAGATCTAGTTCTATAAACACATATTTTGTATAATTGATTAGATACCAGCTGTAAATGAATGGATATAACCATCCATAATTACAAAATAAATGAGTGATTTCATCTATTACATCTTAAAGATATTTTAAGGTTTATTTATTTAGATAATTAGTACCCATCATAAACTAATAAAGAATATGTTCATTTTATCATGTGAAATGTTTTTCCATTATATATAAAAATGCATAATCTATAATGACTCTTCGATGTATCCAATAAATTCTCCTACACATTATATCATTATAAACATGTAAATTTTACTTATTTTATTTATAAACTAGGGAAATTTAAACATATTAATGGTTAAGTTCAAGTGATTATCAATATAAAACATAAAATTAAAGCAGACATGGCATAAATATTATGACATGAATTAGTAGAAAACATGAATCCATAATCAATATGAAACTAGGAGCATACTATATACATGAAAATAAATGAAAACATGGATGTCAATAATATTGATCTCAAATTGATGGAATTATTAATTTTAGACATCAAAACCCTATTGTCGAGGCCTTATTCCAAGACACTATCTTTTTATGGGAAGAGGCATACACCAAAACCCAACAAATTTTTTCACACGAGACTCATTGATTCCTAAAGAGTATATGTGATTTTGTGCCCCAACCAACACCTTATCAAGTCCAATTAATTCACCATAATATTCAAAAAGACTTTTCTTACCATTCCCTAAGGAATATATAATTAAATAAAAAACATATTTATCTATATAATAAAAGATATGAAATTTCAATACATAATCAACATACATTAGTAGTTAATCACCATAAATCATGTAAATACATTTACCCATGTCAGTAAATGAGAATAATATTCATAAACCATCTAGTAGTATAAGGTGGATAGTTAAGTAATATATTATCAACTTTATAATAATAATCCATATTAGAATAACAACATATGGAATACCATTACATGTCACCATGTTAGAAAAAGAGATAACATGATCATACTTTTCCCCATGTTAATAAAATAATTTTTGTTTCTAAGTGAACAACATCCGATCTAAATTACGTAAAATGTGATTTTTCACATTGTGTATAGAAATGAGTATATAGATAAGTCAATAAAATAATAATCATGATCATAATACATCCAAAGAAATATGTTTGATGGTTTCAAATGACATAAACCCAGTGAAACATGGGAATATAAAAGGGTGTTTACATAAACTAAAAACACCCTCACATAAATAATGTTTTAAATGGGATACCAAAACAAGGGATAAAGAATCGTATTGTTTAATACCATGAGTTACATACCTAAAATAGAAACATATATATTTTAGTGGTTAATTCATGGAACATAAAACACATTATGTTAAATCATTTTTAAAATAAAAATGTAAGTGGAAATGAAAATGTAAAATATATTTTAGAAAACATTTGTAACATTTACATAAAATTAAGACATACATATCACATTCAAAGGATATTTTTGAAAAGGTGACATGAAATATTTTGAAAAAAAAATTAATTATAAAAAAATATTTTTTAATAATAGATCCTTAAAAATAGATGTTGTTTATCTTGGATAAATAGGGAGAGGAAGAAAAAACATGTGAGCGTGAATGGAAAGAACCTTTTATTATTTTTGAAATAACATTTTTTAATACTAGCATTGTAATAAGTGTAAAAAACATTAATTTATATGAGAAATTCATTTTATTTTATAGTATCATAAGATAAAAGATAATAAAATATTTGTTTTGTAGAACCTAATCATGGATGTAATAAATTCCTGATGAAACAATATAACTCATAGAAAGAAGACTTGAGTAGTTAATATCCCTTATTGGAAACATTATCTATAAAGCATGAATCATTTAAAAAACAAATATTTTGTAAAAATGTAAACAATGATATAATACCATATAATACAATAAAAGGGACGAATTTACCTAGATTATATGAAATAAATTCAAGTGAATGATAATTACTCAATGAATGAAAATTGAGTTACCAAAAATCCTTATTCTTGGGATAACACTTGGGTCAAAATACAACTGAAGAAAAGAACTTGATATGGATTAGTTTGTCCCATTAATTATATTAATACATTTAATATAAAATTCATGGGATAGTAAATAAATAGAACACTATATAAAGGAATCTTGGTTTATAACATACTTCATGTCCCAAAGAATCAGAATTGAGACTAATAACACCCTTATGACTTGAGTAATATTTTATTATAAACCCCTTGAAAGTAATATATTGTAAATGAAAATAAAATAAAATAATTAAAATATTACTTCATTATATTATATCTGAAATAGTTTTTATATACACCACATAAATTATACTATGTTCATAATACCAAAAAAGTCTCAAAGAGAGGATTTTGAAATGAAAATCCTTACCTCGGTCCTGATTTGTTCTGAACATGTATGAAACATCCTGAATAATTAAATTATGTTCATTAAATACATAAAAAATAAACTTATTTATAAATATAACCATTTTTACTATTCATTTACAATTATTCTTAAAATAAAAATACTATTTAGTTCTTACCTATTTTCAATACTGGGTGTAAGAATCTTTATCACTTTAAACTAGTTTCATAAAAAAGGTGTTACTATCTATTATTTTTTTCAAAGTACGTCACTATTAGATAATATAACTTACTATAATATATTTTACATTATAGTTTTAAATATATAATTTCATTCCATCATATTTTTTATTTCAATCCATGAAAATGAAATCATTGATGATCATGTTTCGATGATTCTTAACTAACAAAAGTTGTTTTCTTAATTAATGTGTTAAATGTTGATATAACCTTAAAAGAATAAAAAAAATATTTTAATATTTTTAATATATTATACTACTAAGTATGTTCTCATAATAATTCATGATATAAACACATTGTACTATTCAATTTGGATGTTAAACCAACCCAAATATGAATCTACCATGATTAATGGATGATTGTGAGGTGGTTCAATTGTAGTGTAATTATTCATAAAGCGTAATGATATTATTTGGTAATTATTAGTGTTAAATTTCACAAATTTAAATAATTATAAATAGAATACAATTTATATAAAGTAATTACTTCGAATGAAGAGATCCTTATTCTCTTAGTATTCTCATTTTAAACAATTTAATCGATGATAATAGTTTGTTAATAATTTCATTAAAAGGTTGTAAAATTATTCCTAAAATAACCTTAATGATATCATAAAAATTATTTTTATAATTTAATCCATAATCATGTCCATCCATGTAATTCAGTGATGAAAATTAAAATGAAAATCAATCATTCTATAGAGGCGATAGACCACAAGTATGCATGGTTGAAAATTTCATTTTCTATAGAATGGTATGAAGGAGTAATATGATTTATCATTTAAGAATTTAAAATAATCCATAAATATCGTAATTAAATATTTAATTCCCTGTTAGTATCATAATTTTAATGTTGTTAATGAAAATTAAACATGTTGCATCATGGAGGTGGTAGTCCACACAACGCATGATTCACGTTTTCATTTTTCTTAAAAGAAAAGTGGAGGGTGGTTAATGATTTTAGCAAAATTATATTAACATACAGGTATAATAATTATACTTTTGTTATAATTTTATTATTTTCAAATGAAATTTGAGTATGAATAAGTGCACATAAAGGAATAGAAAAAGAAAGTGGAGGTTAGAAATTTATAGCTCACTTCTTGGATTATATCATTTCCAAAGTGGGTTAGGCCTTTAAGGGATGGTCTTTTGGGAATAAAAAACCAATTATGGTGTATGGGAGTGTGGAGGAGATAAATTTTCATAATTCGGTCCAAATAACAAGTTTTTGGTGTGATGGGAAGTGAGGAGAGGAGATCCCTTTTTATAAATGAAAAATGCATGAAATTTTTGTAAATACCCATATGTTTTTAATGATGGGAAGTTAATCACAAGAAAAGTGGCTCAAAAAATGATAAAAATTTGATAGGATAAGTGATAGGTTTGATAAAGGACTCCAACACACATTACCACAAAAGTTTTAAAAATGTTTTATGTATTTTACTCGTAGATTATCTAATTTTATCAATTTATCTTTTACCATGGTACCTAATTTTTACATAAGCTAACATATCATTTATGCCAAAAAATAAAATGGTCCTTATTATATAATATTGACCCAGTAATTAAAAATTAAAAAAATTCATTTGATTCGTATTATACATTTAATAAAAATTAATTTTAAAATAAAAATGTTTAATGAATATTTTTTGAAAATATTACATATCTTCTATAATATCTAATATTGGATTATAAACTAAAACCACTTTTTTTATGAAATATAAATTAACATATAAAATAATTATTTGATATTTTAAAAATATTTCATGAATTTCCTATTCATACTCATATACTAATAATGTCATAAAATTCATGTTATTGCTAAAAACAGTATTTTTCACTATTTATAAAATAAATCGTTTCATTCTGAAAGATCCCAAAAATACATATTAAGATTATATTATTTTTCTTAATAAAAAATTATGCTTCTTTTTTAAAATAAATTTCTAAAATTTTATTGTTTAATATTTAAATAAAATCTGAAAATATAGAGGTAAACTTTTCATATTGGAAAATAGCATTTTCAAATGTTCACTACTGGAATCTTACACTATACCCATAGTTCTAAACTATGGGTATAGCCCAGAAAACCATGGGTATAGACTATACCCATGATTCATAGAATTGTGGGTTCTTATGTCTTGGGTATTGTTCTATACCCATGGTTTCTATAGAAACTGTGGGTATAGGCTATAAGGATTTCTTAATTACCATAGTTTAATTGAAACTATGGGCATAGATGGTTTTCTAGATTTCATCTAAACCCAAAGTTTTGTGCACCATGGGTATAGAGTCCTTCCCCCATTGGATATCTACAGCACCATCTAGTACCCCTTAGAAAACCTACAAATAAATTACTAACCTTGGTAAACTTTTAATGTAGTACACTTATTATATATTGAGCATTCAACCATAAAATTATAGTTAGTTTAAAAACATTTAAAATACTATAACATACATATAAACTCCACATCATCAATTAATTTTATTCATACAAACATATCTATACCTAAACTCAAAAATAGAGGGGATCAATATCTCCCTCAACACCACTAGTGAAATCATAATTATCACCAGTATCATCACCTGGAGAACCAATGTCATCATCATCATCATCATCATCACCACCACCATTAGTACCCTTAGTTATATCGTTATTAGGACCCTCATTGAAATCACATGGCCTTAGATTCACATTGCTTCTAGTTGTAAATCATAATGATTACTATAATATTATATTATTTAATAATATAAAATTGATAAACTGGGCATGAATTAAAATCTTAACTATTAAATAAATCTATAAAATGAAGAAGAATATAAATATACATTTAATTATAAATTTAATACTAGTGGAATAACATAATCAATACATACTAATTATCATGTTAAACATAGGTATGATATGGATTCCTCTTTTGTGTTCGTTTTTTGTCCAATTCTAATTGGACATTTGGCCTTTTTTCTATTTGGCCATTAATGAGGAATTTACAACATTATAAATATAGATATTATTTCTATTCATATTAATGTACCTTGAACCTCTAATGATTGAGAATTTTTGTGCACCCCAAAGTGTTAAAATACATTATAAAATCTTTTTTATTTTTGTGACACAACCTAAAAAATTCAATACAGTTAATAAGAATTAAACTCATTTCTCTAAGTTGAAATAAATCTAATTAAATTAAATGAAAACAAACAATACTAAAACAAAAATATCATTCCAAAATGAAACTAAATTAAATTATTTACAGTAGTTCCAACCCAAGGAACCCATGTCAAGGTAAATTGAATGAATTGTGAACATATATGGTTGCTCTTATATATTACCCACCACTAGTTTAGGTTCAAAATCAACTCACACAATGGGAAAATTTGAGTAATCAAATACAATATTTTAGTTAACACTAATGGGGGAATAAATGATGTCAATTTATTCACCACTATCATGAAAAATATAGCTTGGTATTACTTCAATAATGAAACCATAATCAGGCCTCAGAAGATATTTCACATAAAACACTTTTGAAATATATACCAAAATATATGGTTCATTAGTATCTATGAATCAAGACGTGTTAATAAATTTAAATCCACATTCATCAATAAATATACCATTTCATGTCATTGAATTAAACCATTTAAATTTCATCATAATGACTTGACCATGAGAGTTGAAATCCAATAATAATATTTTCTCAACAAGTCCATAATAAGAAAAATTTTCATATCAAGTCCTACGATTTGATGCAATGTAATAACATCCCACTGTAAAAATAAACAAAATTCCATTATGATGTGTTCTCATTTTCACCGCTTGATCAATTGTAACAAATTTATACCCATTTATTATAAAATATTTTCATTCACGAACCAAAAAATTAGGACCAGAATATGACGCTCTTAATTATTGAGAGTATGGGTCAAAAGATAAATTCATTACCTGAAATATATATTAATAATACAATTAAATTAATATCTATATTTTAATTTAATTAAATTAATGGCCATCCCTTTGATTTCAACTAATTAAAAAACAATTTTCTATGAAAATCATGTATCCTTCTCAATGGAAAAGATCAATGAACTCTATATATAATTTTTTTATATTACCTATATAAAATGATGATAAAAGTATAAGTTAAATGTGAAATAACATAGTATGAGATAACATATAAATATTCAAATAACTTACATGATATAGTTTTCAAACAAACTACAGTTAAACAAGACTGTGCGATGTACCATATCCCACCCTTCAAGACTCCATGTAGCCAATGTATATAACCTAGGAATTCCTCTAAATTTTGGATGAGATGGAAATTAGGGCTAAATTCTCCCATATTTATCATCTTTATTTCTCATTAGTTGGTTATTTCTTGTTCTCCCATTACAAAAAAACATTGAACAAAAATACAAACATTTTTTAGCCAGATAACCTCTCAAAATGGAACCTTTAGAAAGATTCTTATGTTAGACATAATATTTAATTATGAAAATATAAATTTTAGTATGATACAACCATTGAAAATATATGTGTCCCACTATAATTTTTTCAGTTAAAAGATGATCTATTAAATGCAGCATGAAAGTGAAAAATGATGGAGGAAAATTTTCTTCCAACTCACATAAAATTAATGGAACCTATTTAATTATTTTTTTCAATAAATACTTAAATAAACTTTTAGAACAATGGTATCTATAAAAAAAGAAAAGTATAATAACCATCACCATTAAAATATTGGATAGTAAATGTTTAATTTCTACTGGAATCAATTCATGAAGAAGGATGTGATAATCATGAGTTTTTAGCAATTTTAATTTTAATTTCCTTATATTTACTTATTTAAATATTTCACTGAATAGATATCAGGAACCTTGATATTCTCAAAATATTTAAAAAAATGATTTTTTGCTAAAGTTGTCAGCACATAAGAAGCACAACGTACTTTCAATTTGTTTTCACTGATACACATAGGGTGTAGTTCTGGTCGAATACCCCAATCCAACAAGTCCCGATGGGATCATAAGAATATTTGGACTTACCATTGATATTTAATATAATTGAAATAAAATTTTTACATATATTTCTCTCAATGTTCATTATGTATAAAAAATCATGTAACAAAATAGCAGATCAAGATGGAAACTCAAAAAAGATACTTATCGTTTTCCAATTTTAAGTTCCTTCTGTGTCAAAATTATTCCTCTTTTTAGAATTCATATAAAATTTACCTAATGAAAAATTAAAATATTTAAATTAATTAAGTACATCAAGTCCTGACCTATTTTTTGGTGTCTATTCAGTGTTAATACTATTATCAAACCTCTAATGATTCTTCCTCTATTGATGATCCCTTAGAAAGAATCGTTGATGCCCCATGAAACTGAATCTAAGATGATATTTAAGTCTTATCAATCATGTATTCTTCATAAAAGTAGGGTTTAGTAGTTTTAACATCATGATCAAACCATACATCATTTCATAATTAGATAAATCATTTAAATTCCATAAGATGGAAGCACGCATATGAAATATATTTTTGAAAAAGCATCAAATGTGAGAACACCCATATTTCAAAGCTTCTTAGACTCTCTAATTAAAGGAAACTAGTAAATGTCTATATCATATATAGGATTAAAACGTCCATATATTAATATAATTTGTAATTTTGAAGGTTTTTTTTCACATCCATTGAGAAAGATTATAAACATGAAAAAAAAACTAGCTATCTGTAAGTAATAAGCATCTGACCAAACAGATTAAATCCATCATAGGATAGGCCCAACCTGACATTATAAAACACATTTATAAAATTGTGATATTGTGTATAAAATTATTTCCATCATAATACATCTTTAGGATGAACTAACTCATCATTATCTTTAATTATCTCAGCATATTCCAATTGCATATTCATTGAGATTTATGAAAACATGAATAGATTTTGAAGCATGGGAATCAATGGGAAGTGACACATGAATTTTTGTGGCACATGAGATGGTGTTACATATACATTATCCTTAAATAAATAAGTATTTAATTATTTATATCCATTAAGGTATGTTTTTTCCTCCCAAAATAAACTACAGTCTTTCAGACAAGTATGGATTTTCTTATTAGAAAATCTGAGTTGCTTAATTAAATTCCATTCCTTATAATGATTTGAGGGAATATCTGAACCATTAGGAATAAATCCCTTAAAAAAGGTAAGAATATAAACAATTGTGGTATTATAAATTCCATACATATTTTTTCCATTATATAACCACATTAAAAATTCTAAATTTTTTATTTTAGTGCATTTCTGATATACAAGAGTTTTGGCATCATCCATTAATTTTCTCACAATCTCAACATCATCATCTTCATTTTGTTCCTCATGTGTATTGATAGCATTGTCTTATTACACTATAATACAATCTCTCTCATGATTATGCACAAATGGAACCAATAATATATCAAATTCTCTATACCACTACTTTCTTTCTATTCATAAATAGAAAAATATTTTATTATCCCTCCATTTTGATACCAAACATAATATTTTGTTTGAAATATATCTTTTATTATATCGTAGGTAACATTTTCTTAACCTAACCATGGTCTTCCAACAAAATTATAACAGAGAAACTATATAAGACCTCTATAGAATGTATTGTTAAATGATAATGCAAAAAAATATCAAAATTTTCTTAAAACTTGGTCAAAATATGATCAGTATGATATATCCAGCTTTTTCGCATTTTATTACAGGGAAAAAAAGTTATATTCAAATCAAAAATGTAAACCATAATAAAAAAATTCATTAAAACTAATTTTAATATTAAATTCATTAAATCATGAAGGAATATATTAACAAAATAATAGGAGAAACTATATATTCTATAAGATATTCCTATAAATAATAAACAATAAAATGTATAAGATATAGAATGAGCAATAACTATTACACAATCCAATTAAAAAAATATGTATTTATGAAAAAAACGTTTTTAAAACTTTCATGCTTTGAATATGACATTAATCTAATTAAATAAAGTATATTAATGATGGAAAAAATTTCCTCAAGAATAAAAACAATGTGTCACCCAACATCCAAACCACAGAAACATAATATAATAATATCATGGAAATTATACCATAATATATATAAATATAAAAAATAACCCAGTCATAAAATCATAGAAACTAGGACTTATAAAATAAAAAAAATATCCAAAATCTAATAAAGGAGATGGAAGCTCAAAGTTATATGATATATGAAATGGGAATGTGAATATGGATTTAAGACGCCTTCATGCCTATCATATTGGGAAAGGTGAAATTGGATAGAGTTAGAGCACCATGGATTCTTTAAAAACATGTTCGGCTTCAATAACAAATTATAAGATTTATAACATAAATATATCTCCTTTTATTTTCTTAATAATCGGGAAATAAACATGAAAATGTCTACTACATTGAAACTAATTCTAGAATGATATCCAAATTAAAAGTAAAATTTAAGTATAGTGTATAAGAAATTTAAGTGCACTAATAGGTAACTAAATTGAATACAATACATGATGAAAGTGTCCATTAAAGAAAACAAATATCCATCCAAAAAAAGAACAAATAATATCAAAAGAAAAAAAAATTCATACTCATAGAAATCCAAACAAGGTGCATGTATTGTAATAAAGAACAACTAATAAATACTAGTAGAAAAATGAGTATTTCATATCCAGAGAGGTATTCTCATTTGAAAACAAAATTGAGGATAACATTTATTCATGAAAGGACTTTATTTAAGGTTTACATTACTTATATTATTCAAACATAATGAAAATAGATTTTACATGATGTTCTATTTCAATTCAAGAATTATTTAATTTTTGGAATATTCATCAAGACTAAATAATTAATCCATTCCATCCCACTTTATGAAACCCGTCCATTATTTCACCACTGATGAAATCACTTAATTGAGGTAAAGTGTGGTTAGATGGTTTTTAATTCATTTAAAATGTAGTGTAAATAAATGTATAACTACTCAATACATAATAAATAAACTAAGGAAGCATTCTTAACAAAGAACTAATTTATACTCAAAATTTGATCAAAATAGTTTAAACTAAGTTTTATACAATTAAATATTTCTTAAAGAACTAAATTATTGTGTAAAACATTATAATGGAAACCATGTTTCATAAAATTAATATGATCCAACAATATTTCCATTATAACTTATATAATTAGTTCAGGACATTTACCAAAGGATTCTAAAAATATTTGTACATAATAAAGGTTTTAAAATTCTCAAACATTTGAAATATAAATATTTAGTTATTTGAAAGGATATTTTATCATCCATTCATGTCTAAATCATAATAGTTAATTCTAAGAAACATGTTTGATAAGTACTATAAATACAATAGTGAATTCATGAAGAACCAACCTTCATAGATAATGAAATATTCAAAATTTACTTATAATAGTATAATTATATACATCATTATATAATTATTTCTTTTTGGGTTAAAACAATCCGATAAATAGTTTAACTGTGGTTCATGATATGACAAGTTAAATTTCTATAATTAAATCTCATAACTCAAGGATAATAAAACAAAAAATTAACCCTTTTATATAACTAAAATATGATTCCCAACACTAAAAATATATAAATCGCTAAAATATTCCACCAAAAGAATCTCAAATTTATGTTAAATTCATAAAAATCCTTATGATAGTTTTCAAAATAATGAAATTACAATTAAAATATCACCTATAGGAATTTAATAGACTGTATTTGATCTCTATTATACTATAAATTTAAAAACATGATAATAAAAGTGATTCCAACACGCTCTAGAATAATCACATGCATATATAAAAAATCTAGAAATGGGGGAATAATTACAATCATTAAACTAGAATTACAACTAATGGGCAATCCAAAACCAAGACTCAACACTTTTCATAATATAATCGTCTACTAGATCCCAAATACAAAATAATAAAATACTAAAGGTTCATCCAAAATAAAATCATTAAACCAAAAATCCCAAAAATAAAACAACACCCACAAAGAACCTTATTTCAAATAATCCTAAATAATTGTAACCTAACTATATCATGGTTATTTTTTCATACATAGTTAAAAAAATAGTCAGCAGAATAGTATAAAGATTCAAAATTCAGTAATATGATATCGAACAATATTATAATCAAAAAATTATTGAATTAGGGGAGAACGTTGGAGGAGGATAGCCTCTCATCATCACTCATGTGAGGGGAGAATCTTGACTGGAGGAGGGGGATATAGGGCCTGAGTGAAGGTTAATCAGAAAATATGAGGGAACCTATCCAAAAATAAATAAAAACTATTGGAATGGCCTGTATATATACATGGTTTACATAAACATTGGGTATAGACTTATTCCATCCAATATATACCCAACGTTTCTGTAAACTATGGGTATATATTTTTGGGGATATCCCCAATTTCTAGTACTCGTTAACTGTGTAACTTCCCCGACCCCAGTGCTACTAAACCGGTGCCCCGAGTTGGGTAGTTACATGACCTCAAGAGTTCCTCCCTATATGCCAGAGGATTCTGACTAGCAGTGAGGGTCCAATAGGTCATGTGGGGATACTATACCCTTAATACCAGAGTGACTTATGCAGATAATAATTGAAATAATTGAATCATAAGATAAAAATCCATAACATGCATAATAATCAAATCCCAAAACTAGTTACAATCATAACAACAATAAATATTCCATGTCATGCTATAGTGTCAATTGATCAAAACCCAAAATAAAAAAATGGTAGAATCCCCAAAATGATCTAGACTCCAAGCCTGAACCTCTCCCAAACATGTCCCATGTCCAACTCATCTCCCTACCATAGGGCCCTTTCCCTTTTCCTGACCTAAAAGCATGAAATATTCTCGGGTACCCAACGATGGCCTGAGAAAGAAGTGAGTATAACTTAGTAGGACACCATGAATGGTGTCTAAAAAATACCCATCAAGGAAGATAATGAATGGAAATGATAAATAAAGTAATTTCAAGGTAAATAGTTTAGTATGTCATTCTAAACTACATTCATTTTATTTATACTACTAATGAATTCAGGTTCACTACTTAGGAATTTCATTATTCATTCTCCACTTTTTACGTGTTCAATAGATTAGGAATATTCAACATATCGAAATACAATCAAGATTTATCTCATTAGGCATCACAATATAAAAATTCCTAATATCTTCACCTCGAAGCCTTAGTCTGGGTGGAATGAAACCGTTAGGGGAATGGAACTTCGTACCCTTCCATAACCCGTGCATTTAGGGGAGGATCTAGAACCTCGGTCTAACTCGACCCATGGGTGTAGTACCTCAAGTAAATACCCCACTCATCCAAGCCATTTGCACATGCTTATTTTTCATTCACCACAAATCACTATATCACAAAAACATAGCCAGCATCATTTACAACATCACAATAATCTCAATACATGGGAAAATAATAGCATTGCCTCAATCCATTAACACATTCATCATTTTAATTACTTAACCCTTTAGACTTATTTCCCATTTCTCATGCCTATCTCACTAAGCATATTAAAATATAATCTAGTCACCTTGCATTTCCCATCAATCCATTTAATAATATTAATATATTCATCAAGGGATCTATGTTCCTGCACAAGGAACTGATACTAAGTCTGGAAAATATCGTCACACCGCACGGGTGACCCTAATTTGGTGGAGTCATACTCCTTGCATCCCATGGGTATCAAGTGGGGTTCAATTATCCATTTAGACACTACAACATCACATCATTTCAAGGGAATAAATAACTCTTCAAAATAGGGAAAGAAAAAAAACCTTACATGCACAAATCTACAAAAAAATATCCAAGGGATATACTTTTTTAGATCACCTACCTTGAATCTATTGGCAAACGCACTTTTAACCAAAGCCTTAGACCTTGATTCATCAAACCCCTGAAGATTTACCATAGTTCTTCAATCCAACACTGAAGGAACTCCAAATGGAAAATAATAAAAATAGATTGATCCTTGGGAGCTCTTGGTCCCCTTGGTTTGTTCTTAGGGATTCGAGGGAGGAAGATGAGGTAAATCGCGAGTGGGTTATAAAATCCTAGAGAGGAATTTTTTTAATGTTTTTCATGTTTTCTGGGCCACACAGTTTTCCAAACCGTGCGCAAATTATATGGATTCTTCTATACCAGAAGAGCCCCTTCGCACGGTTTACCTGCATGGGTTTCCAAACCGTGTGGAGGCTACTGTCCGAAAACCTTCCTCTTCCACGGTTTACCTAGGCTGCCCGCACAGTTAGTACTAACCGTACGACAATCGTAAGGCTCACCCAGAAAACTCATTTTCCCCTTTTTCATGTCCCAAACCCATGGAACAGCCTCGAGCCTCGTTAAAGACTCTGGAAAGAACTTAATTGGCCAAAATAAAGGCCTAAACTGAAACGTAAATAAAACCTACCTTACAGAGAAATCAAGGATCTTAAAACCTCCCCACATTATAATGGCTTGTCCCTGAGCTACTCTTCCCGAGCATCATTGAGTTTTTGAAGGAAATAGATTGGGCCTGTCACGACCCGTCCTCGGGACCTGTGTCATGACTACCCCAAGCCCGCATCCCATAGGCCAGGGGTAGGAAACTAGCACCAAGGTGTAAATCCCAACACAAAGGGGAAAGCATTTCCTTTATAAAGTAAACAAACACCACAGAGTAAGAAAGCAGAAGTAAACACTAAGTAAACAGAGTACGAGTATGTGCGAAAAGTAAATGGGCTAGAATACAAACCCAAACTGAAAGTAAAGTACAACTGGAAATAAAGTACAACAACTGAAAGTAAAGCAGCAATGTCAAGACATCCACTGGAAGTCCCACCTGAAGGGTGGGTACAGATAGCCACCTCACCTCCTCGGGTCCAGCCATCTGCTTCGTGTACGCCCCGCCCAGTGGTCCACCTCTAGGTACCGACTTCTCCTCTAGCCTCTACCACGATCAGTGTTGTTTTTCGTCTGCATCCAACACAACGTAGTGCAGGCATAGCCCATGTAGGGGTAAGTATACGCTACTCAGTAGGGACCCCAAGACCCCCGAAGGTCTCCCAGAATCCACAAAGTAAAGATACAATAACGAAGTAACAATAACACTACTTAGGTTTATGCCCATACATATACCTAAGTCATCAATTCCAGTTCGGCTCCAGCATCCGAGCCCAAGTTCGATCACATCCACAAAGGAGTACAATCCAATCCACACAAGGTAACACAACTCAATCCACAAAGGAATGCAATTCAATCATATCTAATATATGATTGAATTCAAGACTCAGCTCACACAGGTATACCTCTTCGGTGTTAGAGATGATCAGATATAGCCACTGATTAATCTAAGATGGGTCCCACATAGGATACTAAACCAGCTACTCTGCCAGACCCACATAGGATAGCAAGAATAGAGTCAGACACTGCCAGACCCACAAAGGATACAAGAACAGTAGTCAGTGTCGTCGAACCCACATAGGATTTCAGTATGGTCTTCATCGCTGTCAAACCCACATAGGATTTTAGTGCAGTCTTCATCTCCATCGAACCCACATAGGATTTCAGTACGGTCTTCATCGCTGCTGAACCCACATAGTATTTTAGTGCATTCTTCATCTCCATCGAACCTATGTAGGATTTTAGTACGGTCTTCATCGTTGTCGAACCCACATAGGATTTCAGTGCAGTCTTCATCTCCGTCGAACCCACATAGGATTTCAGTACGGTCTTCATCGCTGCCGAACCCACATAGGATTTCAGTGCAGTCTTCATCTCTATTGAACCCACATAGGATTTTAGTACGGTCTTCATCGTTGCCGAACCCATATATCATTTCAGTGCAGTCTTCATCTTCGTCGAACCCACATAGGATTTCAGTACGGTCTTCATTGTCGCAGCCAGCTCTAGGGTTCCTGCACACAGCATGCTCATTCCGGGAGGGTCTGCTCCACAAGCCAAGGGGTCGATACATCAACTGACACGTAGTCCAAATTTTATGTATCTCAAAGTTCCATCTTGACAGGATGAACTCAACGTGACAGACGGCGCGTCAATCAAACGCACGGTCTGATAGTTATTGGCCTTTTCGTTCCAGGGGCCCGGTTGGTTTTTAAGTCAAAACCAACCCGACCGCACTCCAACTTCGTCCAAACCTCGAGCGGAGTAAGCCAAAAGTTCCATCTTGCTAATAAGAATCAAACAAAGTCGACGCCATGTCAATCAGATGTCTGGAGCTCAAGTTATAAGCATTTCGGCTCTGAGGGCCCGGTTGGTTTCGTATTCGAACCAACTCATATATACCCAAAGTTCTCTAAAACCTTAAGTGTAATATACCAAAACGACTGTCTTGATCCTAGGATCGATACGCAACTGAAGGTGCATCGATCGAGTGTATGTATCCCATGTTATAGGGAAAAAGACCGAAACGTTCTGAAAAAGGGGGACCTGGGCCCGGTCCGACCCCGCCCAACCCCCCCCCCCCCCCGGGTCGGCCCGAACCGGGTCGACCCGAACCGGGGCGACCCGACCCGGGTCCGACCCGGCTGGGCGTGACCCGGCCCGGCAAGGTGCGGCCCGGCCCGGGGCGGCTCGGCGCTTCCGAGCGGCCGCAAAAAGGGGGCACTGTACCCTTGATTGGAGTTGTGGCCCCCACGTGGGGTGTCGCTCTTTGCTAGAGGACGCGGCCCGGCGCCACGTCGCCCACGGTCCTGCGCGGCCGCAGGACCATCTACCTGCCACCGCAGCTGAAGCCGCGGCGGCGCTCCGGTGGTCCGTTTGCCTACCGTCGTCGCCAGCGGTCCTCCCGAGACCGGGTTTTCACTACGAAGACCTCAAAACACCTTTGTAGCTTGCTTCGTCACCACCCGTCGATCCGCACACCATGAACAAATAAATGGCAGGTTCGGACTTGTTCGTTGGTCCGCACCCACCGCGTTAGCAGTTCAACGACTTCCGATAATTAAACACATGTCGAGGATATAATTCACAAGGATTTAATTAAACCAAACCCCTTACCTCAAGTGGTTGTTGATCGAAGATTGTCACGGGGGAAGGAACGTCATGGAAGAAGCGTCGTGGAAGGAGGATCATCTGCGTCGCAGAAGGAGGATCATCGGCGTCGCGGTACACGGCATCGCGTCGTCGATCTCTGAGGGTTCAGATTTCTTCCTCTCACTTTTTCGGAGGCCGGCGTTCTTCATTGGCGACGGTGCATTCTTCGCGTTCTTCGCATTCTTCAGCGAAGAAGGTAAAGATTCAAGGCTTGAGCAAAACCTATCAATTCCTCTCGCACAACAAAAGCGACCCCAATAAAATAAGGCGTAGCCTTATTATATTTCTCACGCCAACTGTTTTTGAAAATCAAAAATAGATCATTAAATTAATTGTTTTAATTGAAGAGTTTTTACCACCCAATTAAAGAGGCATTTAATAATTAGTTATATGCGAGAGTTGACTTGGAATTTAAGAGGGGGGGGGGTGCGGGTGAGTTACCAAATTTAATGCATGTGGAAGGTAAAATGAAATAAAGGGGTGGGGCTCATGTGGGCCCCACCTCACTAATATCCTACATAAGAGTTAGGATATCAGTGGGTCCCACTCCAATATCCATGCCTATATTAAAACTTCTTAGAATAAAAATAAAATTCATTGCACAATTTTATTTTATTCTTTAGTTAACCCCAAAATTTAAATAACCTCACCCGAGAAAACGCAACTCCGAAAAAGGCGTTCTTAAGCAATTACCGGCACTTCGATTTCATCGGTGCCCATGGATTTTGATTCTGAGCACCATTTAAAAAGTTAGGAAAACCCACTCTTTTGTTCACTGAACATACCTGAGCCAAAACTCGGAAAAAAAGATTTTGGGCACACCGGGCCTCAGAATCAGGTGCCGTCAGAAACTGCGTTCTTGTAAAATTCCAATGAAAATTAAGAAAAAACATTCCCATGAAATTTATGGGTCTTTACATTAATCCCAACTCAGGGCTTTACATCTCTGTAAAGATACATCATAAACTAGGGGAACAAATGTGGATACTAAGCATGCATCTGAGCCTCCCGCTCACAAGTTCTCTCCTGGAGGTTCCCGTGATGCCATCTAATGTGTACTAGAGGTATCGACCAACCATGTTGGACCTGCTCCTGTCGATCCTTGATCTCCACCAGGACCTCTGCAAAGGTCGCCTCAACATCAAGTTCTAGATCCCCATGGTTGATGATATGCATCGGGTTGTGCATGTATCTCCTCAGCTGAGATACGTGGACGTTTTTGTGCACCCGGTGCAAATGAGCTGGTAGAGCCAAGCGATAAACCACCTCACCTATCCTGTTGAGGACCTGGAATGGTCCGATGAAGCGTAGAGATAACTTTCCGCCTCGGCCAAATCTCTGTAATCCACGTCGAGGTGAGACCTGCAAGAAGACGTGGTTGCCATCCTCGAACTCCAGTGGCCTCCGCCTCCTATCAGCATAAGACTTCTGCTGGCTCTGAGCTATCCTCATCTGCTCCTGGATGACCTGGACCTTCTCTATCGTGGCCTGGACCATCTCTGGTCCCACAAGTTCTAACTCCCCAAGGTCTGTCCAGCACAGAGGTGGTCTGCAAGGTCGGTTGTACAATGCCTCATATGGTGCCATCCCGATGGTGGAGTGTTAACTGTTGTTGTACGCGAATTCCACCAAGGGTAGATGGTACTCCCAGCTGCGACCAAAGTCGAGGAGACATGCACGGAGAATGTCCTCGAGAATTTGAATGGTCCTCTCCGTCTGACCATCCGTCTGAGGGTGAAAGGCGGTGTTCAGACGTAGCTGCGTCCCGAATTCCTCTTTCAACCCCTTCAAAAGCCGGGAAGTTAAGCGAGCATCTCGATCGGAGACGTTAGATGATGGCACACCATGAAGTCGTACAATCTTCTGAACGTAGAGACGCCCATGCTCTCTACTGAGCCCTGATCTCTGATGGGTAAGAAGTGGGCCAACTTGGTGAGTCGGTTGACAATCACCCAGATGGAGTCGTGACCTCTGGAATTACGTAGAATTCCAGTCACAAAATCCTTAGATATCCCGTCCCACTTCCACTCTGGGACCTCCAAGGGTTGTACCAAGCCCGATGCTACCTGGTTCTCTACCTTCACATGCTAGCAAGTGAGGCATCGAGAAACGAACTCTGCCACAGCCTTCTTCATACTCAGCCACCTGTGCTGTTGTTTAAGATCCTGGTACATCTTCTCCACTCCATGATGTACCGCGAAAGGGGAGGTTTGAAACTCTCTCAGCACCTCCTCCTGTAAAGCAACTGGTACCAAGGTACGTCCTCTAAAAAGGACGCCATGCTCTCCTCCTAAAGATAATCCATCATGTGCATGTCCTGAGGATATCTGCACACGTCGCGTCTCACAGTCGGCGTCCCCACGTTGTGCCTCTCTTACCCACTGTAGTTGTGGATGAGTGACTGTGAGTGGCTGAAGAAAGGCTGATCCATCTCTATCCACACAGGATATCAGCAAAGCGGCTAGCTGCTCTGTCGCCTCCTTGAGTAGCTGGATGCCCGTCCTCCTGCTGAGAGAATCGGCTACTACGTTCCCCTTCCCAGGAGTATAGACTATCTCAATGTCATAGTCCTGGAGGAACTCGATCCATCGCCGCTCTCTCTGATTCAGGTCCTTCTGCGAGAAGATGTAACTGAGACTCTGGTGGTCAGAGTAGACTGTAAAGTGCTCGCCCATCATATAGTGTCTCCACATCTTCAGAGCGAAGACCACTGATGCTAACTCCAGGTCATGGGTAGCGTAGTTCTTCTCATTCTACCTCAAATGACGTGATCCATAGGCGATCACGACCCTCTCCTGCATCAGGACACATCCAAGTCTGGTCCCTGATGCATCGCAGTTGACTACGTAAGCTACTCCCTCCTCCAGTAGCCTCAAGATAAGCGCACTGGTCAATCTTTTTCTCAGCTCCTGGAAGCTCTGATGACATCTGTCTAACCACACGAAGGGTTTCTCCTTTTTTGACAAAGCTGAGAGTGGTGCCGAAACTCTAGAGAAGTCTGGCACAAACCTCCTGTAGTACCCAGCTCGACCCAAGAAACTCCGCACCTCCGTCACGCTCATGGGTGGCTCCTAAGCTAGCACTACCCCGATCTTCGTAGGATCCACCGCAACTCTAGCCTCAGAGATGACATGTCCCAAGAAGTGGACCTCACGTAACCAGAACTGACACTTCGAGAGCTTTCCATGAAGCTGGTGCTCTCAGAGTGTGTCTAGTAAAACCCGCAAGTGGTAGGCGTGCTCCTCTTCAGTGGTCGAGTATATCATAATGTCGTCGATGAAGACCATGACAAATCGATCGAGGTATGGCTAAAAGATCTTATTTATGAGACCCATGAACACTACTAAAGTGTTGGTTATGACGAAAGGCATAACCAAGAACTCATAGTGGTCATACCGACATCTGAAGGTCGTCTTCTGCACATCCTCGTCTCGAACTATGAGCTGATGATAGCCTGATCTAAGGTCTATCTTTGAGAACCACCATGCTCCCTTGAGCTGATAGAAGAGGTCGTCAATCCTCGGTAGCGGATACTTGTTCCTCACGGTTACCTGGTTCAGGCGACGATAGTCGACACAATGTCGCAAGCTCCCATCTACCTTTTTGGCGAACAATATCGGGGAAGACCAGGGTGAATCACTGGGTCGGATGAATTCATTTCCCTGCAAGTCCTCCAACTGTACTCGTAGCTCTCGAAGCTCAGCTGGGACCATCCGATATGCTGGAGTGGATATCGGGGCTGTCTCGGGGTACAGGTCAATATAGATGTCTACCTATCTACGAGGAGGTAGCCCTGAGACGTCATCGGGGAAAACATCCACATACTGATCCACCACTGCCGGAAAACCAGGACTCTGCACGTCAACTGCTCCTAGGATGAGGATAGACAACTGATGATTGATGGGTTGTCCTCTCCTCTGAGAGAGTCCATCCTATGATGCAAAGGCTCCCTTCTCGCCGGTGAAGGTGAACCTGCTCCCGTCTGTGAGAACACACCGCACCTTGAACCTAATACAGTCAATCTGAGCATGGACTGTACATAACCAATCCATTCCCAAGATGACATCGTAAGGCCTCGACGCCACTACAAGAAGATCCCAGCCGAAGCTCTCGCCTCCTAGAGTAAGCTCACACAGTTAGCACTAGTGCGTAATCATCGAGTCTGATCCTGTAGGAGTCTCTATCCGTAAGGATCGAGCAAACGGCTCCGTCGGAATCTCCGAGCCCCGAACAAGGGGCAGCGGCAATAAAAGAATATCTCAGTCCTGTGTCTATAAGAACTGCAGAAAGGGTGGAATAGACACAGACAGTACCTCGAATCATCTCTGGCGCGCTGTGGTTGTAGGCCTCCACTGCCTGAAGCTGAGCCTGTCTCTTCCCACCAGCTCCCTGTGGTCAGGGTGGACCACCTGGTGGTGGTGGTGGAAAAGCCTCAAAGCGTCGCCCACCACATGCTGCTCGGCCAGCTCCCCTGCCTCGTCTGCCTAATCTCAGCGGACTTCCATGGTAACCCTTTGCCTCTGCCTAGGTGGCCCCTCAACCATCTCCTACTCCTCTGCACGGTGGGTCGGGCAGCCACGAGCCATGTGGCCCTGCCCGCCACATGCATAACACTGTCTTCTCCTCGGAAGGCTGGCTTTGCGCCCTGTGCCCCATACCTCTGATCCAGTTTCCTGAGGTCTCTTGCCTGATGGTCCAGTCCTCCTAGACCCCTGTGACATCCGTCGACTACCAGCTGCATACGACTCTGCTACGTGCCGCACTGCGGTAGGTCTCGCTGCTGTCGTAGGCTCGGCAAGAAAGCTCTATATGAGAAGAGCTCGCTCCAGCACTCCTTCCTGTGTCAGAATACTAGGGGAGATAATCGATGCCCTGATCTCATGCCTCAGTCCCTGCTCGAAGGTCCGGGCCCAGTATAATTGGTCACGTACCATGTCCGTCGAATAACGCGAGAGATCAGTAAATCTCTCCGAGTACTGGGTGACTATCATGCTGCCCTGCCGCAGCTGTAGAAGCTCCTAGATGCGCACTGCACGGAGGGTGGCTGGGACGAACTCCGAGCGGAAGAGGCTCTCGAAGTCCATCCAGAGGAGAGATGCCTTGTCGTGCACCTGGAGCATCAGGCACCACCATCTACCTGCTGTCGTGTGCAGGAGGCTCGCTGTGAGGATCACCATGAGGTCGGCTGGTGTCCCCACTAACCTGAAAACTCGAACAACTGCCTCCAGACAATCCTCGGCTGCCTGAGGGTCCGTCTCCCCACGGAACATGGGTGGTCTCTGATGCTGAAACTCGTGCAGTGCACTAAGGTGACATGCACTATTAGCGACTGGGGCTCGTAGCATCGGTGGCTCGGTGGGTAGAGGTATCGTCTGTGCCTCTACTGTCAAAGGGCCCTGCACCGAGGCCTCGTCGCTCGGTGGGCTGTCGTCTCTCACAACACTCGGAACCCTAGATGGCTGCTGTCGTGGGGCCATCCTGAAAAGAAACAGGTGCGCCACGGTCAGAAAAGTATACCTGGTGAGATGACACAAAGTAATAACAAAGAAAACTTTTAAAACACACATGCAATCAATGTTTTTGTGCATTGAGTCAGAAATCAGAAGTCAGGGTCCTGGTGTATGGATACATCGGTCGTCACACCAACACTGGTCTCCCTAGACTGATAACCACACTCAATACACTTAACACTATTATTTCACATAGAAGAAAGATCATAGTCCAGAGTTCTATGGTAGAACCGAACTCCTCTGATACCAATTTGTCACGACCTGTCCTCGGGACCCATGTTGTGACTACCCCAAGCCCGCCTCCCATAGGCCAGGGGCTGGCGACTAGCACCAAGGCATAAATCCCGATAAAAAGGGGAAGTAATTGCCTTTATAAAGTAAACAAACACCACAGAGTAAGCATGAAGAAGTAAACACTAAGTAAACACAGTACAAGTAAGTGCGTAAAGTAAATGGGCTAGAATACAAACCCAAACTGAAAGTAAAGTACAACTAGAAAGAAAGTACAACAACTGAAAGTAAAGCCGCAACGTCGATCCATCCACTGGAAGTAACACCTGAAGGGTGGGTACAGATAGCCACCTCAGCTCCTCGGGTACATCCATCCGCTCTATGTACGTCACACCCAGTGGTCTACCTCCAGGTACCGACTGCTCCTCTAGCCTCTACCACGATCAGCGTTGTCCGTTGTCTGCATCCAACACAACGTAGTGCGGGCATAGCCCATGCAGGGGTGAGTATACGCTACTCAGTAGGGACCCCGAGACCCCCGAAGGTCTCCCAGAATCCACAAAGGATAATACACAAATAAAATATACAATCACGAAGTAACAACAACACTACTTAGGTATATGCCCATACACATTCTTAAGTCATCAATTCCAGTTCGGCTCCAGCATCCGAGCCCAAGTTCGATCACGTCCACAAAGGAGTAAAATCCAATCCAAACAGGGTAACACAACTCAATCCACAAAGGAAAGAAATTCAATCATATCAAAGATATGATTGAATTCAAGACTCATCTCACACAGGTATACCTCTTCGGTGTTAGAGATGATCAGATATAGCCACTGATTCATCTAAGCTTGGACCCACATAGGATACTAAACCAGCTACTCTACCAGACCCACATAGGATAGCAAGAATAGAGTCAGACACTGCCAGACCCACATAGGATACAAGAACAGTAGTCAGTGTCGTCGAACCCACATAGGATTTCAGTACGGTCTTCATTGCTGCCGAACCCACATAGGATTTCAGTGCAGTCTTCATCTCCGTCGAACCCACATAGGATTTCAGTACGGTATTCATCGCTACCGAACCCACATAGAATTTTAGTGTTGTCTTCATCTCCATCGAACCCACATATGATTTCAGTACGGTCTTCATCACTGCCGAACACACATAGGATTTCAGTGCAGTCTTCATCTCCGTCGAACCCACATAGGATTTCAGTACGGTCTTCATCGCTGCCGAACCCACATAGGATTTCAGTGCAGTCTCCATCTCCGTCGAACCCACATAGGATTTTAGTATGGTCTTCATCATTGCCAAACCCACATAGGATTTCAGTACAGTCTTTATCTCTGTCGAACCCACATAGGATTTCAGTACGGTCTTCATCGTCGCAGCCATCTCTAGGGTTCCCGCACACAGCATGCTCGTTCTGGGAGGGTCCGCTCCACGAGCCAAGGGGTCGATACATCGACTGACATGTTGTCCGAAGTTGATGTATCTCAAAGTTCCATCTCAACAAGAGGAACTCAACGTGACAGACGGCCCGTCAATCGGACGCCCGGTCTAAGAGTTAAAGGATTTTTCATTCAAGGGGCCCGGTTGGTTTTAAACTCAAAACCAACTTGACCACACTCCAACTGTGTCCAAACCTTGATCGGAGTAATCCAAAATGTCTGTCTCACTAAGAGGAATCCAACAAAGTCGACGACATGTCAATCGGACGTCCGGAGCTCAAGTTATAAGTGTTTCCGCTCCGAGGGCCCAGTTGGCTTCATGTTCGAACCAAGCCGGCCATACCCAAAGTTCTCCAAAGCCTTGAGTGTAATATAACAAAACGACCTTATCGATCCAAGGATCTCTACACAACTGACGGTGTGTCGATCAGGGGTCTGTATCCCATGTTATGGGAAAAAGACCGAAAAGATCCGAAAAAGGTGGGCTTGGGTCCCGTCCGACCCGGCCCAACCCCCCCCCCCCCCCCTCGGGTTGGATCGAACTGGGTCAACCCGACCTGAGTCCGGGTCCGACCCGGATGGGCGTGGCCTGGCCCGGTGTGGCCTGTCTGGCCCGGGGCGGCTCGGCACTGGCCGAGCGGCCGCGCAAAGGGGGCACTTCCCCCTTGATTGGAGTTGCGGCCCCCGCGTGGGGGCCGCTCCTTGCCAGAGGACGCGGCCCGGCACCGCGTCGTCCATGGTCTCGCGCGGCCGCGGGACTAGCTGCCTGTCGCCGTGCCTTCATTCACGGAGGTCCTTCCCGACAGCATGCCGGGCACCGTCGTGCCGGCGTGGTGCGCAGGTGGGGTTTTCTACAGACCATCGGACGCGCTCTGGTGGTCTGTTTTGCCTTCCGTCTTCTCCAGAGGACCTCCCGAGACCGGATCTTCACTGAGAAGACCTCAAAACACCTTTTCAGCCTGCTTCATTGCCACTCGTTGATCCTCACACCGATAACAAAGAAACGGTGGGTTCAGACTTATTCGTTGGTCTGTACCCACCGCTTTAGCTGTTCAATGACCTCTGACAATTAAACACATGTCGATGATATAATTCAAAAGGATTTAATTAATCCAAAACCCCTACCTCAATAGGTTGATGATCTAAGATTGTCGCGAGAGAAGGAACGTCGCGGAATAATCGTCGCAGAAGGAGGATCGTCGGCGTTGCGGAAGGAGGATCATCGGCGTCACGGTACACGGCATCACGTCGTAGATCTCTGATGGTTCAGGGTTCTTCGTCGCCCTTCGTCGGAGGCCAGGATTCTTCATCGTTGATGGTGCTTTCTTCGTGTTCTTCAACGAAGTAGGTGAAGATTCAAGGCTTGAGAAAAACCACTCAATTCCTCTCGCACAACCAAATCCACCCCAATAAAATAAGGCGTAGCCTTATTTTATTTCTCACGCCAACTGTTTTTTAAAATAAAAAACAGATCACTCTATTAATTGATTTACTTGAAGAGTTTTAACCTCCCAATTAAAGAGGCATTTAATAATTAATTAAACACGAGAGTTGACTTGCCATTTAATAGGGGGGGTGCGAGTGAGTTACCAAATTTAATGCACGTGGAAGGTAAAAGGAAATAAATGGGTGGGGCTCTTGTGGGCCCCACCTCACTAATATCCTACATAGGAGTTAGGATATCAGTGGGTCCCACTCCAACAGCCATTCCTACATTAACACTTCTTAGAATAAAAATAAAATCTGTTTCAAATTTTTATTTTATTCTTTAGTTAACCCCAAAATGTTAATAACCTCACCCAAGAAAACGCAACTCCGGAAAAGGAGTTCTTAAGCAATTACCGGCATTGCGGTTTCATCGGTGCCCTCGGATTTCGATTCCGAGCACCAGTTCAAAAGTTAGGAAAACCTGATCGTTTGTTCATTGAACGTACCCAAGCCAAACTTCGGAAAAAAAGATTTCGTGCACAACGAGCCTCAGAATCAGGTGCTGTCAGAAACTACGTTCTTGTAAAATTCCAATTAAAATTAAGAAAAAAATTTCCCTTGAAATTTATGGGTCTTTACAGGGCCACTGGACCCACATATTTGATTCCATCTCCCATGTTTCCTCTTGAATGTTTCCATGTTTCCATAGAACACGAACCAGAGTCACAACCTTACCCCACAAAACATTCTCACTATGATCCAAAATACGAACCGGGTGCTCCTCAAAGGACGCATCAGCCTCAAGCTCAACATCATCGACATTTATCACATGAGATGGATCTAGGTGATTCTGTTAGAGTTTTGAACCATGGAAAACGTCATGCATCCCACTATACCATTTTGGAAGAGACAATCGGTAAGCCATCTGTCCAATTCTCTACACAATCTCAAATGGACCCACATATCTAGGGGCCAACTTTCCCTGATTCCAAATTTTATGGTGACCCAACCAAGGCGACACCTGAAGAAACACACTATCACCCACCACGAACTAAAGAGGTCTATGATTCTGATCTTCATATGCCTTTTTCATACTCTGAGCTATTTCTATAAGCTTAGGAATCAGACGAACCTTCTCTGATGTCTCCTACACAAGACTCGGCCCTAATAACTCAAACTCTACAGCCTCTAACTAACACAACCGATATCTACATAGTCTCCCATAAAGTTCCTTAAAATGTTCCATCTGGACTATATCTTTAAAATCTTTGTTATATTCATACTCAACAATGGATAATTGCTTTTCCCTTGAACCACCAAAATCCAGAACACATGCTCTCAACATGTCTTCTAACACCTAAATTGTATGCTCCGACTACCCATTAGTCTGTGGGTGGTAAGCTGTACTTAGAAACACCTAGGTACCAAGTGCCTTCTATATTCCCTTCTAGAAGTGGTATGTGAAACTTGGATCACGATATGAAACTATGGTTCTCAGTACACCATGAAACCATACTATTTCCCGAACATACAACTCCCCCAACTAGTCGACTATACAGGTTTTCTGAATTGGAAAGAAATGGGCCACTTTGGTCAGCCGATCTACTACCACCCGAATGGAATAATTCTTTCGAGGTGTCCTCTTAATACCCACTACGAAGTCCATCATGACGTCATTCCACTTCCACTCTGGAATAGGTAAGGACTACAACAACCCACCTGGGCACTGATGTTCAGCCTTCACCTGATGACAGGTAATGCATCATGCCACAAACCTCACCACTTCCTTCTTAATTCCTGGCCACCAGAACTACATATGTAGATCACGGTACATCTTAGTAAAGCCCAGATGCACTAACCACTTTGACGTGTGGAACTCACACATAAAATTTCCCCGTATATCTTTTGGCACCACAACACGACAATGAACATAAGCAACTTCATTATTGTCTAAGGTCCAACAAGAAGGTGACTCCCCACCTTTAATACTTTCCTTCACATCCAAGCACTTCAGATCTACCAACTGACTCTCTTTAAATCAGCTCAAAAGTGAGGACTCAGCTGTTATAGATGCAAGGTTTATCTGCATGTTCCCCTCTTGTATCTCCAAATACATCTCTGCAAATAAGGACATCATCACCCACTCGAAACTATATTCCTGAACCACTTGATTCTGAGTCTTTTGTCTTAGATGATCAGTGACACTATTCCCTTTTCTTGATGTGTAAACCAATTAAAAATCAAAGGATTGTAAGTACTTGACCCATCATCACTGTTGATGATTCAAATCCCATTGAGAGAAGATTTATATTAGACTTTTCTACTCGGTAAACACCGTAAAGGGTTCTCCCAACAAATAATGCCTCAAACACTTTAAGGCATGAACCAAAACATCTAGATATAGGTCATGAGTAGGATAATTTATTTCATATGGCCTCAACTACCTCGACTCGTAAGCTACAACCTGATCATCATGCATCAACACTGCCCCAAGTCCCACACCAGACGCATTGCAGAACAAGGGATACTTCTAACTTGGTTCGGGTAAGATCAAAATTAGTGCAATATTCAACTGCTTATTTTGTGCCTGGAATGCATTCTCACAAGCCTTTGACCAATCCATTTTAACCCACTTCTTGGTTAGGCCTATGAGTGGCGCTACCAAATGAGATAAATATCAAATAAACCTTCAGTAATAACCGTCCAAACCCAGAAAATTCCGAATATCAGAGACATTCCTAGGCTTCTCCCAAGACACCAAAACCTACATGTTTTATGGATCCATCGACATGCCTGACTTAGATATGATATGTACTAGAAAGTGCACCCCGTAAATCCAAAATGGATATTTTGATATCTTAGCCTAAAGCCTATTCTCTATTAGTGTACTCAAAAAGATATCAAGATGTTTCGCATGATCGTCATGAGTTCTGGAGTAAACCAAGATTTCATTAACAAAAACAAATACAAAATGATCGAGATACAGGTGGAATATCTAGTTCATCAAGGACAAAAATATAGCTGGTACATTGGTCAAACCAAATGGCATTACCAGGAATTCATACAACATGTACATGCTTTGGAAATCTGTATGGGGTATGTCTGAAGGTCTCACCACCAACTGATGGTATCCTGATATCGAATCAATCTTGGAAAACACTGAGTCAACTTTGATATGATCAAACAGGTCATCAATTCTAAGAAGAGGGTATCATTTATTAACTATCATCTGGTTTAACTTCTTATAATCGACACATATCCTCAGTGATCTATCATCCTTCTTAGAAAACAACACAGAAGATCCCCAAGGTGATGTACTAGGATGTATAAACCCCTTACGCTATAATTCCTCCAACTGAACCTTCAGTTATTAGAGCACTGCTGGCACTGTTCAGTAAGGTGGAATGGAAACTGACTCCACTTCAGGAAACGATTCGATTGTAAACTCAACATCTCACTCAGGTGGTAACTCCGAAAAGTACATAAGAAACACATCCTAAAACTAGTCCACAACAAAAGTGAATACTAGATATCCTTTCTCCCCGTGATCTATCGTAAGGCATGCCACATGGGATGTGATCTCCCCCATCTGATGGTATAGAAGCCCTGTACATCCCACCCGAGTATCCCACTCACCACGAAGGACATAAGTTCTCCCATTGAGAGATGTGAATGTTACCCCACATCTGTAACAGTCAATATGGGATTGATATAACCCCAACCAATCCATTCCCAATATTTGGTCAAAACCTGAAATATCTCGGATAAGTAGATCCCACAGAAAATGAAACCCACCAACCTCCAGAGCACAATCCTTACACTGCCCGATGTCCAAGACTCACACTCCTAGCAGAGCATCAAGTGACATTACCCCACATGCAGTCTCTACGGTTAAGCCCAATACAACTACAAACTGAGCAGAAATAAAGGAATGCGTAGAACCTGTATTGAATAAATCACTATAAAACATGGATGCTATAAGAATTGTACCTCTAATAGTAGACAGTCATACCTCAGCACCTTTAGGTATAGCCTGAACTGCATGGAGGTGAACATCCCCTTTACCCTGGGATCTAGCCTGAGTACCTTTCACTACACTGCTTTGTTGGTAAGGGTGATTTCGCCCCACAGTTCCACATCCACCACCCCTACCAATATGGCTCGTGGAGCTCCAACTGTCTGCCTGATACGGTGTAACTGATCCCCTACCTATACTCAGCATCGGCCTCTGACCTCCATCATTCCCCGACTGTCGTGGGTTCCTGCAGAATCTCTGCACGTGGCCTAGCCTTCCACACGCTCGAAACTCAACTAGTGGATGGGGACACTATTCACGCTTGTGCCCTGGCCCTCCACACTAAAAATAGAAGACCTGGTCACCACCCTGAGAAGTTGACCCCCTCTTCTAACTGCTCTTCATGCTTTACCCTTGCTGCAAGGTTCCAATGTGGCACTTCCTACTATCAGAAGTCACACCACTTTCTCACCCGGCCAGTGCCAAAAGTTCACTACCTAAAGCTCCCGTCAGTTCTCCTTCTGAGATAAGGGATTGATCCACCACTTCAGCAAACCTTTTTAGTCCAAATATATTCACCTGAGATATGATCTTGTGTCTTATCCCGTCCTAGAAGCATTTTTCCACAGCTGCCTCATCTCCCGTCAACGTTGGAATGAAGCGTCTCAAATCAGTGAAACATCTGGCATAGTCCATCACTGACATTATACCTTGAATCAGCCTAATAAAATTTGTAGCATTATCTTGCATTAAGATTTCTAGATAGAAGTTCTCTATAATCATCTCTTGAAAACCATTCCACATCATCCCCTCAACAAGCTCTGTCTGAACCATAATGTCCCACCAACGTTTTTCTTTCCGCCTCAGCATATAGGCCTCTAACATGACTCGCTTCTCGAGAGGAGCATATAGATGGTCTAGATTAGTTTTTATGGACTCTATCCATAACTCTACTGCTTCTCGGTGACCCTCTCCATAAAAGGTCGCAAGGTACTACAGCTGAAACTCCCTGGTCAACTCAAACATTCTTGGCGCAACCCGTCCTGTGTCTTGTTCCATTATCTACATAAAACAAGAAACTTTATCACAGAACTGATCTTCCTTATCCCCTTGGATCACCACATTCTCTTGTTCCACTACTAGAGGAGCATTTTCAGCAATGTCCTTATGTCACCCAAATAGTGCATGTCTTCGAGGTGGCATTTCTCTACAATCCCAAACAAGAGCATTATAATACAACCATAAAGATTCTATGAGAAAGAAGAGGTATAGAAAGGATCATCACTTGTGATAACCAAACAAGTTCATTTACACTACTCCAAAGATCCCACTCACAACTGGTTCACTACCCTCATCCATCTCCCTATGTTCAATGCCAACATGATATCTAATTATTAGGGTTAAAAGCCTTATCTTTTACTCCAATTCAAACCATTTTCATATTCCAATTTACCCTTAAAAAAATTTATTCCACTTTTATTTCTTTATAAAAAACCATATTCTAATTACTACTAGAAATTTTCACTTCTCCTTTGTACTCATTCCTACCATCTTATGAGGAATAATTTATTACTTTTAAAATAACATATGTATCCTAACATTTACATCCCGCACACGCATCCTGTGTGTGTGCCTATCATAATGCATGTCACTTTCCAACATAGGTTCCTAGAATGATGCATTAATGAACAACCTCATACCTTTAAATACATGAGATAAATATAAAAAAACTATCAAATCACACAGGAAGTGCATAAAACAATGGTGAAATATCATCAAATGTAACAACACTCAATAATAACAAAAATCCCTTACGAGGGTGACATGGGTTTTCCCCCCATACATGGGTTAGCTACTCCTAAGAACGATCTCATTACCAAGGTCGAACATATTCCTAATCTCCGGTCGACCATCCCTTGATAGTAAGAAAGAGAAAATAACCTCCTATACTACCACTTTGTAATGTTCCTGACCATGGTGCCATTAAATCGGTGCCCCGAGCCGGGTAGTTACATGACCTCAAGTATGCCTCCTCGTACTCCATAGGTTTCTGACATGCAGTGAGGGTCCAATAGGTCAGGTGGGGATAATATACCCTCAATACTAGAGTGAGTCATAGCAAATAATAATTGAAATAGTAGAAACATAAGAGTACAATCCATAACATGCATAATAACCAAATCCCAAAACTGGGTACAATTATAACAACAATAAATATGCCATGTCATGATACACTGTCAAGTGATAAAAACCCAAATGAAATAAAATGGTAGAATACGCAAAATGGTATAGACTCCAAGTCTGGAACCTCTCCCAAACATGTCCCAGGTCCAACTCATCTCCCTACCATAAGGCCCTTTCCCTAGTCCTGACCTGCAAGCATGAAATCTGCTCGGGTACCCAACAACAACCCAAGCAGAGTGTGAGCATAACTCATTAAAACCCCACAAACAGTGTCTACAAAATATCCAGCAAGAAAGATAGTGCATGAAAATGATAAATAATGGAAAGTTAAGGTAAACAGATTAATTGGTCATTCTAAACTACGTTCGTTTTATTTATACTACCAATGAATCTGGGTTTACAACTTAGGAATTTCATTATTCAATCTACCCTTTTTATGTGTTCAATGGATTAGGAATATTCAGAATATGGAAATATAATCAAGATCTATCTCACTAAGAATCACAATATAATAATTACCAATATACTCACCTCAAAGCCTCAGTCTGGGTGGAATGAAATTGTTAGGAGAATATAACTTTGTCCCCTTCCCTAACCTGTGCATTTAGGGGAGGAGCTAGAACCACAGTCCATCTTGACCTGTGGGCATAGAACCTCAAATCAATACCCCACTCATCCAATGCATGATCAAATTCTTATTTTTCATTCACCACAAATCACCATATCACAACAACATAGCCAAAATCATTTACAACATCACAATAATCTCAATATATCGGGAAATAATAGTATTTCCTCAATCCATTAACACATTCATCATTTTAATTACTTAACCCTTTAGCCCCATTTCCAATTTCCCATTCCTATCACACTAAGAATATTCAAATATAAGCTAGTAACCTAGAATTTCTCATTAATATATTTAATAATATTAATGTATTCATCAAGGGATCTACGTTCTTACACTACGAACTTACACTACTTAGCTAATTCTACGTTTGGAAAATATCATCACACCCCACGGGTGGCCCTAATTTGGTCGAGTCATCCTCCTTTCATCCCATGGAGATCAATAGAGGTTTAATTAGCCATTTAGACACCACTAGATCACATCATGTCAAGGGAATCAAGAACTCTTTAAAATAGGGAAAGAATAAAAACCCTACATGCACAAATCTATACAAAATCCAAGGGATAATATTTTTAGACCCCCTACCTTGAATCCATTGGCAGACGCACTCCCAAACGAAGACTTATATATCGATTCAACCAACCCTTGAAGCATTACCCTAGATCTTAAATCTACAACTGAAGGCAATCCAAACGGCCTATAATTGAAATAGATTGATCCTTGGGAGATCTAGGTCCCCTTGGTTCATTTTCGGGCTACTAGTGATGAGGGGAGGAAAATACCAAGTGGGTTATAAAATACCGTAGTGGAATTTTTGTAATTTTTTTTAATGGTTTTTGGGATGCACGGTTTTCCCGCATGGTTTGCCAAACCGTGCGCAAACCGTACAGATAATTCAATCCCAAAAGAGCCCCTTCGCACAGTTTAAATACATGGTTTTCTAAACTATGCACAAACTATGTGAAGGTTACTATCCGAAAACCTTCCTCTTGCACGGTTTGCCTGGGTTGCCCGAACGGTTAGCACTAACCATGCACAGACCGTAAGACTAGTCCAAAAAACGCATTTTTCCCATTTTACATGTCCCGAACTCCCATAACACCCCCGAGACTACTTAAGTACCTTTTAAAGAACTTAATTGACCAAAATAAAGGGCCTAAACTGAAAAAAATAATAAAACATACCTTACAGAGAAATCTGTGATCTTACAAACTATTCTCAATTATTAGTTCCTATAAATTACTAATTATTTTATTGGTAATCTATTATTCATATTATAAGTATATTGTATTATTATATAATCATAATATACTTTGTTTCTTGAAATAAAACACTAATTTGGAAAAAATACATTTCAATCATAAAATTCTTTTCTATGTTTTTTTGTTATACTAGTTAAATTTCATTCATACTAAAATTCTCCATTATTTTCAATCAATGATTATTTTATATTGAGGTTACTCATATTTATTCCCTCTAATTGAAATGTTAGGTTTTAATGGTCGTAATTAATATTTATATTAACATATAAATATATTTTGGTTTCATTTTAGTTTGGTGTTCTGTGTGGAGAAAGATATTGAACACACTTGGATCATTTAAAAAATTCATATATTAAAATTTTCTAGTATTAAATTACCCCCCAACATCTTAAATAAATTATGTCCTATAAATTTGACTCATAAAATAAAATTAATTTCTATAGGGATCTCATAATTAACCATATACCACGAGATGATCATGGGTTTATTTAGGATCTGGAATGGGATTTATCTATATGAAAAAATATTATAAGTTATTTATAATAGGATTTAACCCATATATAATCACAGATAGAACTATACAAAGGAATGAAGATATTGATCCTTAAGTAATAACTTCCCACAAACCTTGAAAATGGTTTATATGATAATCATACCACTCTGGGTTTATATTTATAACTCAATATCCAATTGTTTGTGAAAACTTACATAACATAGGACACTAGAAAATATAGAGTGAAAAATCACTATATGACTCATTAACAATAGTTTCATATGATTTTCCTTATTCATATAGTTGATGGTGAATATTTCCCTCTTTTTCCCTTGTATTAGTACATTTACTTATATAATGTCCAACTATTTTTCAATTGAAGTAATAGATTTTTATAGATTCTCCCTTTTTGTTACAATTATGAGTTTGATGACCTTGAACTATATACTTGCAACAATTACCTTATTCTTTAATGAAATTTCCTCCATGCTTCTTACCATATTTTTGACATTTAGGATATTAAATATTCTTTCCTTCATCATAATTGTTACATGATCTTTCATGAGACTGTATATTTCTCTTCTTGGTGTGTTCGGGGCTTTGACTATGTTCACATTATAAATTTGAAATATTAAGAGTGGGTTTGGAATAATCACAAGATTCATCACTCCTAACCATATCTCATTAGGTTTTTTGTTGGAATTGTTTCTACCTTGTCCATTGGATCCATTATTAACTTGGATCCTTCATGATTCAACCATTACTAAAACAAAAAATAGCTAACCTTTGTGATGATAATTATATGAGAATTATCATAAATAACCACCGGAAGGTATAACCTTAATATATCTCACTTTTTAACATTGTCATGTTATCCTATAATTCTTAAAATTCAACTTGTATCAGAATTATTTCAACCTATATCACTATCAGTTAAACTCATATCTTTCTTGGTTTAACCTAAGTTACATTAATTTGGGTTATCTCGTACATCTTAACCTAATTCTAAAAATATAGATCTTAAATTGACATGAATATTTGTAAAATATTCTAAACCCAAAAATCATTGAATCCTATGATCAAAAAACTAAATTATACTTTATACAGATAAGAATATGTCAATTAATATATACCATAACTTATGAATCTCTACATTTCAATATATGTTATCCATGTTTATTTTCCTATTAGGTTATCTAACATAAAAATATTCAAATCCCAAGTAATAGTTCATAAAGATAATGTGATTGGACAAAGTATATCTCCCATGAGTGTTAAACTAGGTGTAATGGTATCATGTGATGATTTATTTAATACCCAATTAACACTTTTCAGACTTATTACTCCTAGGTTCTTCTATGTCAAAGCTTACATCCACTCGTAGTATCCGGATATGGATCTAATTTCTAATAAAATTGTATAATAAATGATTTACCGAAACATCAATATTTTATCCTATACTTAGATGTAGTCCTAGTATTTTACCTAAAGTTATCTTAACATAATTCCCAAAAAAATGTTCATTAATACCTTAACGTTAAATCATATAATTATCCCAAAGGATTAACTATACCTTTTCAGTTATTATTAACCCTAACATCTAAACCCTTAAATTATCCCCAATAATCACACAGATTTATAAATTTATTAATACCTTTCCATAGAAAAAAAACTATGTCACTTTGAACCCACACTCCTAGATCTAGTCCTATAAACCCATATTATATATACATTTATTGAAACTATCTATAAAAAAATGCATATAACTACCCATAATTATAAAATCAATAATGATTAATTGAATATCTTATATCTCAAGGATCTTGTTATCTTTAAGAATTAAATAAGAAGGGCACATAATAAACAAATAAATAATGTATTCTTTTATTAAGAAAACATTTTTTTAACTATATGAAACTACTTAATCTATAATAATTATTAAATATATCCTATAAATTCTCCCACACATGATATCCTTCTAGAGATGTCACATGTACTATTTTCCTTCACAACATGGGGAATTGAGAACATAAGGAGGGGTGTTCTCAAATACTTAGTAAGGGAAAACATACAATTGAAGAATTTAAGGCATATAAATTATAGTAGTAATAGGTAAACAATATAAATCCATATTCAACTTGAAACTAGGATGATGATATATTCATGGATGTAAATTAAAACATGGATTTCCATAACACTGATCTAACACTGATGTAATTCATTATATCATACATAAAAACCCTATTTTTAAGTCTTTATTCCTAAACACTATCCTATTATGGGAAGAGGAATACACCAAAACCCAACTTATTTTATATCATGATACATACTGATGCATCATGGAGATATGTAATTTCAAGATCCTCCCATTAACTAACTACGTCCAATTCATTCACTGTAAGAGTTAACAATACTTTTATTACCATTCCCTAAGGAATATCTTACTAAATAAAAACTCTATACCATATAATGAATGTTTAATAATTTAAATACATAATAAACTTTTGTTAGTAGTAAATAACCATAAAGAATGTCCTAAAATTTCATAATGTCAATAAAATGAAAAAAACAATCATAAATTATCTTGAATAAGTATGAAAATGGTTAAAGAATACATAATACACTTTCCAACAATCATCCATATTTTAATAGCAACATATAGAATTTCAATTCTTTTCCCCATGTCTATGAAAGGGATTTCATTATCATAACCCATCTGGAGAAAGAAGGTGGATAGTTATAAAATAAATAGTAAAATTTTCAATAATAATACATATTATAATGAAAACATATGTAATTCCATTACTTTTCATAATTTCAATATAATAACAATCTTTCTAAGTGACCATCATCCAATCTAAATTATATAAAATGTGATGTTCACACCATATAGAGGAATGATTATATGACTTAGTAGATACTAGAATAATAATTATAATAATCTTTACAATAAAAGAATGTGGATATCTTCAAATGAACATAACTTCAGTGCAACATGGAAACATATAATGGTGATGATATAAATGAAAAATTACCATGAAAAATAATACATTGAATGTATCAAAAAATAATGGATCTAGAATTTAATTGTTTGAAACTATCATTTTAATTCCACAAATGAGAAAATATATATATTATAGGAAAAATATTGATAAATAAACTCCATTATTTTAAATCCTTTTGAAAATATAAAAGGTAAGTGGAAATGAAAACTTAAAAGATATTTTAGAAAAAAAATTTAACATAGATGTAAAATAAAAATTTAAATACTGCTTTAAAAGGTAACTTTTGAAAAGGTGACATGAAAAAAATTTAAAAAAAATTCTTTTAGAATGATTATTCAATAATAGATAATTTAAAATACATATATTTTGACTTAGATAAATTGGGATGGGAAGACAAGACATGTGAAAGTGAAATGAAAAATCCATTTCTTATTATTTTAAAAATATCATTTTTTAAAACTCACATTGTAAGAAGATTAAAAACGCATTTGATTGTATTAAAACATATTTTTTCAATTAGTATTATAATATACCATATAATAATATATTATGGTTGGAGAACCCAAGTATAGAAGGAATAAGTTCCTAATGAAAAAATACAACTCATGTAAAGCGGACTCAAGTTATCAATAATACTTATGGGAAACATACACCATGAAGCATGAATCATTTAAAAAGAGTTTTATGTGGAAAAAATATAAAACATTATAGAACACTACATAATAAAATAAAATGGTAGGATATAATCAACTTATAGGAAGTAATTTTTTCAACTAAATGACAAAAACTCAATGAAAAAAAATTGAGCTATCAAAAACTCTTATGACTAGGGTTAAAATTGATTAAAAATTCATTTAAAGAAAAGAACATGATATATATTAGTTTATCTCATTGATTATAATGAAATAATTTTTATAAAATTTATAATAATGTGAATAAATATAACACTAAAGAAAGGAAAAATGGTTCATAACATATAACATGTCTCAAAGAATCATAATTGAGACAATGAAAACCCTTGCGGCATGAGTAACACTCTAATAAAAAACCATTTCAATAGAGGTATTGTAATTGAAATTAAAATAATATTATTAAAATAAAATTCATGATATTATATCTCAAATAATAAGTATAAACACCACATAAATTAAACAATGTGAATAATACTACACATGTTTCAACAAGGGGAATTTGAGATTAAAATCCATACCTTGATCCTGATTTGTTCTGAAATTGCACAAACAAATCCTGAATAATTAAATTAATTCCATTTAATACAAACCCAAGAACAATATCTATAACTAAAACCATTTATAATTTTTATTTATGATCATTATATAGATAAAAATATTAGTATGTTTTACCTATTTTCAACACTAGGTATACGTGATCATTATCACTTTGAACTAGTTTTGTAAAAAAAAAATTGGTATGTATTATTTTTTACAAATTACATTAGTATTATATTATATAATGTACTATAATATTTGTTCCATGGTAGTTATAAATCTATAATATCATTCTATGGATGTTTTTATTTTACACCATAAAGATGAAATCAATAATGATTACATTTTGGTGATTCTTAACGAATGAAAGGTGTTTTGTTAATTAATGAGTTAAATGTTGATATAACCTTAATAGGACTAAAATAATAATTACATATTTATATGATATTATACTATTAAATATGTTCTCATGGTCATTCATGATATAAATTTATAGTATTTTTCAAGCATGTTGTTAAACCAACCTAAATATTAGAATACCATGATTAGTGCATGATTATGAGGTTGTTTAGTTATAGTATACATATATAAGAATAATAAAAAAAATTAGTTATTATTAGTGTTATATTTAAAAATTGGAAATTATTATAAATACAATATAATTTATATAACATCAGTAATTAAAAAGAAGACATCATTATCGTCTTATTATGCTCATTTTAAATGATTGATTTAAAGATAATCATTTATTGATTATATCATTAATAGCTTCTAATTTTTTTCATAAAATAACTTTAATGATATCATAAAAATTATATTTATCCTTTAATCTCATACTCATGATGATAAATATAATTCAGTGATGTAAATAAATACAAAAATCAATCGATCCACAGAGGCGGTAGTCCACACATACACAAGGTTGATGATTTCAATGTCAATGGAATGAGATGAAGGAGTAATATGACTTATAATTTAAAAATATAAAATATTTCATAATTATAATAAATATATATTAAATTATCTATTAGGAACATCCTTGTATGATGGTGAAGGAAAACTAAACACATTGCATCATGGAGGTTGTGGTCTGAACAACACATGATTCATGTTTTTGTTTTTCTTAATAGAAAGGGGATAATGGTTAATGATTGTACCATAATTATAATTGAAAAAAGTATAATAATTATACTTATTTGAACATTATAGGATGTTGAAACAAATTTTTAGAAAGAATATGTTCACATAAAGAAATAGAAAAATAAAGGAGGGGATATAAATTTATACCTCACTTATTGAATTTTATCCTTTTCAAAGGGGGTTAAAACTTTGAGGGATAGAACTTAGAGAATAACATAAACTTATAAATGTGAATATACTTTTTTAGCTGAGTAATGGTCATAATTATTGAAAAACTAAAGGTTTTTTAGTGTGAGTGAAGTGAGGAGAGGAGAGGCCCTTCTGTAAGTGAAAAAACGGATGTCATTTTTTTAAATACCCAAATGTTTTCAATAATGGGAAGTAATTATCAAGTAAAGTGGATCCAAAATTTATTAATAATGGATATTATAAGTAATAAGGTATATAATGGCCACAAATACAAATTCCAACATATTATTTAAACATTTTTTAGGTTCTTTCCTCTTAGATTATTTACTTTTACCATTTTGGTGTTTACTATGGTAAGTAGTTTTTACCTTACGTAACTTATCCTTTATGAACAAAAATAAAATGGACCTTATTATATAATTTGGAAATTTTATTCTTAATTAAAAACATATTTAATTATTTCAATGTATAAATGCAATAAAAATTAATTTCAAAATAAGAATATATAAAGTATTAAAAACAATTTTTGGGAAAATAGTACTTATGTTCTAAAATATAAAATATAGGATTGTAAATGATAACTAACATTTTTATAATTATAAAGTCACATATAAAATAAATATTTAATCTTATGAAAATGTTTCGTTAATTTAATATTCATTGTTTTATAATAATAATGTTACAAAATTCATATTATTGGTAAAAACAGTACTTTCCACTATTCATTTAAAAAAAATCTTTTTAGAAAAATCCAAAAAAATAATTTTAATATTACATTTTTCTGATTATTAAAAAAATTATTTTAATTTTTTTAAAATTATATTTATAAAATTTTATAATAAAATATATAAATAAAACCCCAAAATATAGTGGAAAACTTTGAATACTGAAAAAAAATTATAATGTTAACTATTATTTATTCTTATTTTCTATCAATTACTAATTAATTTTCTGGTAATATATTATTCATATTATCAATATATTTTATTATTATATGATAATAATATACTTTTTTTGAAAAAAAACGAAATTTTAGAAAAATATATTATTTAAGAATAAAATGATTTTCCAAGACATTGTAGCTATTCTAATTGAGTTTCATTCATATTAAAAGTAGTAATTATTTTATTTATATAACTATTTATTGAATTGTTTAAACCTACTCATTCTCATAAATTTAATTTCTTGGTTAAAATTTTCAAACTTAATATTTACAATTATATCTATATATATCACGGTTTCATTTTAGTTTGATTTTGGGTTTGGAGAAAGGTATCGAACACATTTGCCTCAATTAAAGGAACTCATATATTAAAATCATAGAGTTTTATATTTTTAAAGCTGTAAAATGTTTTTGATATCTTAATAGGGTGTGTTTTTTAGTAATGAGTAATAATAATGTAATGTTTCTTTTCTAAGTAAAATTTCTATTACTTATAAAGATGTATGTAGTGTTGCCTCTGAAATTGCTCCAACATCACCTTAGAAACATCAAAATCATTTTTTTGTGTTCCACCTATCCCCTTTAGACCAACCATTTGGGATCATATTATAGAAGGTAAATATTAAAGATCAATCTATTTTAATAGAAAAACTACATTTGGTATTGAGAATAACTCTAAATATATATTTGGATTATGTATGGTAATGATAAAAATACCATGACATTGTGAACATTGTAATACTACAAACCAAAAATTCCAATTCAATTTAACTCGCTAATAATACCAATATTAAACATTCCCTTAGGTCCTATTATGTATGAATAAACTAAAGGAAATAAAATAAAATAAAAAATTAAACACTTTGATTAGTGAAATTATTTATTTTTATATAGATTCCTATCAAAATATAGAATAAACACAAATGTAAACAAGAACTGTAATTGGTACAATATACCATCTGAATAATAATATAATCATTAAGATACATGCTTAATTATTTCATAGATTCAACTACTAAAATAATATATCAATTGATAAAATTTAATAAGATTACATAGAGTACATGAAAAAAATATGTCAAAAAATAAAACACCTATTAGGTTCCATTGAACAAAGAATACAACAACTACTACAGCTACTATATTATCCCAACATCACATAACCACCTTATCATTGTATGAATTAATTTTCTCACAATATTTTTCATTATTTTTTATATTTATCTCATTTTGGTATTTTGGATTTGGTTGTATGCATATTCTAATAACTTCATGGGTTAAATAATTTTCATACATTCCTACTAGAAATTTTGGATTCTTGTGTATTTTCATCTTATCTCATTTGGATATAACATTGAGTAAAATGGTGGTAAATTTGTAAATATAACCCTCTATCTAGAAACCCTTTATAATGAAAAATATGTCATTAAAACCAATTCTTCTCCACAAATAACCATAGTTAACAAACATTGGAAATCATAATAGAATCAAAAAAATGAATAAACATGAACAAACCATTTTTTTTAAAAAAATGATTTGATGTCATACATTGGTTCCCATAGATTTCAAAGAATACTCATGCTAATATAATAATATTTATTTCTTTCTCTAAGGTCACATAGATTTCTATCTTGTGAAATAAATCATTAATATATGTGTCCCTTGCATGGGGATTTACTCAACCCATGTGAGGAATTCTAGAGAGTGCATTTACATGACCTAAGTTCCATAAGATCGTATCCACAAGTTCTATGTAGAATTTTGTATAAAATCAAATGAAATTTAATGGTCAAATGATAAAAAATATCATGAACACTGATATATTAGTATACTATGATTAACACTAAGGTAATGAATAACAACACATGAAAAAAAAACTTCACCAAAATTCAGTAAGTGTGCCTAAGTTAATTTAACTTGAGGTTGGTATGGCGATGAGTAAAATTATATACTTCATCTGCTGGTTCACCTTCACAGAAGTTTAGGGTATGAATCTGATCCATTGTATGAACTCTCCTAACCTGAAGTAATTTTACATATCCTTGAATCGTTTTTTCATATTAAATCCTAGTAGGTTGAGGATTGTGATTTCATGTTACCATTTACCTTAATATTATGATTATTATCTCTATATTTAACTTCTCACGTATGTTATTTATTTTGAGTTAAAATTTTTAAATTTAAATTCAAGCTTGATACAAATAAAATCTAGAATATTTTACTTCTATATAAAATTAATCTATTTATTTCTCATATGGAACATATCAACTATATGAACATGATTTCATGAATCTTCGATACACTGTAAATTTTATAATGTCAATAAAATATTTATACACATTGTATAAATTATTTTCTATAGTAACTTGTAACACCAAAATTATTTAAAAAAATCCATCATTAATGATTTTGCCTTTCAATAATAAAAAATATTATACAAAATAACCCAAATATGTATAATTTAATAGCCCCTAGTTGATTAAGAAACCATGGTGTGGGGTAGACGAAAATGGTATCCCATCTCTTAATGTATATAAGCCACATCTATATAATTAAAGATAATTTATTTAGACTAATAAAATGGTATAAGCTGGATCCATACTTAACATAGTGGGTCACATTGAATCCCATTATGCTTTTTAGGGTACATTGCACCATTGACTCATTCAAAAGACATGTTTAAACTAAGAAAGAGATGATTTTATAATAAAAAAATTTGGTGGAACCTGAATAGATTGGATATGAGTGGTGATCTCCAAAGCATGACTCCTTGGTTACTTAATAATGTAAAATTAATCAACAAAACCATCCTTTGAATCCCCACATATTATAAATGATATTTCATTTTCTGCATCCCCCCCCCCCCACACACACACACTTGAATTCCTTGAGAGAATAACTTTAAAAAATCATTAAAAAGGGTACTAATATACCATCTATAGACACCTATATAGAATAACCTATAATAATCATCAAGTAAAGTAAATAGTTTTTAATAAGTTTCATAAAATAAATCCTTAATAAGTTCTCTGACATCTATCTTGATTCATTTTCCACCGGAATGTTCACCTTCTAGGACTTCCTCACTAAGTCCTTTATTTTATCCATGATGAACTTCCTCAAACATAAAATAAATTCAATTTTTTTATTGAACTTATTCATATAAACCAAGCCACCACATCCCATCACCCACATCCACCATCCATTCTAATCTCACCACATCCCTACATCCATCAACAAACTATCCAATAGGCCCCTACATGAGCTCAAGTATAGGTCCAGAGTAAGGAATTTGTGGGTCTTTTTAACTATCTCTACAATCTATTTTATTTATGGTCGAATGAACTACCCAATTTCTAGTAAGCTGAGCTTGGTGACCCATGAGTTAGAGATCTTGACCATCTAGGATCCTCTGTTGACTTGATACCAAATGTATATAGGCATATAGAAGGTTAATTATTACAAGAGTTTGTGGATAACCTTAATAATGAAGGTTATAATCTTGAATGGTAAAATAATTAGAATAATACTTGTATATATGATTTAAATATGTTTAAAATGAAACATCAGCATTGTATGAAAAATTTTAAAATATATCAATGATTTTTGGTCTTGAATCATTTATTATCTGAAATGACATGATATAGGTTTACCTTTCACTAATAAAAATCTATTCTCTTGATATTTTTTATGTTCCTTGATAAACCACCCTCAACCACATATGATGCAATAAACATCAAAAATATTAAAATGAATCCATAATATAAAAACTTCTTACATGAACCATATATGAACTGAGTTATAGAAAATATCAATGAAATAAAATAATATAATCTAATATGAAGAATTATATATATCATTAATTGGAAAAAATATCAATCACCATATGTAAAAAACATCAAGTCGAGCATGAAATATCATGTAATGATATTTTATTCTTTCATATCTTATAAACTAACTTCAATGAAGGAAACTCCATCCATCAAGATAAATATGGATATATGAAAAATCAAAAAATAATAAAATTGAATCATCCATACTAATAATCCATAATTTAACCTCATGATGATATGAAATGTAAGGAAACATCTAACATACTACTCCACACTTTTAAAAAATAATTGAAAAAATTAAATATATTTTCATAAAAACATTTTAAAAAAAAAATATTCATAATAATCAGTGAACTAAAAAAATTTCTCCAAATCAAAAAATAAATAAATTATATATAAAAGAAAACTAAAGTGTTTATTCATATTAATTTTCGTCATGAGAACCATAAAATTTTTCACCTTCATAATAATTTTCTTCATCATCAAGTAAGAATCAATCAAAAGACTCCACCTATAAAAAAATAGAATGTGAAAAATTATATACTCTATGAGGATATCATAACTGATAACTTGTTCAAGGTTAGATCAAATCCATATTTCTGGAAAAAAATTAAAAAATATATTTTATAAGAAAAAATAAACACGCCCATATTAATATATTGTTCTCTATAAGTACTTATAAAAATTTTGAAAAATATGATATCTATCCAATAACTTAATCATGTTATTTCTCAATTTTATCAACATTTTCTTCACTCATAATCCTTATAGTTTTGTCTTCCACTACTGTACATATGTTTGTAAAAGCATGAGGATACTTAGCACCCAATCTAAAAGTTTTTAAATAGATATTTTTATCTCATCATATAAATTTCTTGAAAATATTTTTTCATACAATATTAGAGGTGATGTTTGTGACATAATATAATTCATTCTATATTATTTACTATTCAAAATAAATTCATGTAAAAATATTTTATTATAAAATAGAAATTACCTTCATTTACACTCTAAATAAGTGTTAGTGAAGAGGGTAATATGGTCTTGGGTGTGGACCATCTTCTCCTGATCCAAGTATAGGAAATTTGTAATGGAAGAAAATTAAGAGGCACCTTAAACAAAATTTAATGCATGTTACTTCTCAATAATTAGACATATAATCTAGGCCAATAATGATAAAAAATAGTATATTGAAAACCTAAAGGTAAATATGTATACTATTTGGAATATTAATTTATGGAATTTTATATTAATAAGAATAATATACTATCAAATAATATTTCAATCTTATCAAGAACTCTCACAGGTTAAAATATTTGGTAATATTAATCTTAGTCCACAGGTGTTTTGACTCTCTAAATAAGAAATACATTTCAACCATTTAATGTAGATACAAATGAATAAATATATATGGATTATGATTTATTGTTTGAGTGTTATATTTTTTAACCTACCAATCTTAAATGATCACACCTCTTTTGTTTGAACTCTATTAATGATGAAGGGGAACACCATGAAGGAAATGATGGGGTATTATACTTATATTCTAGTAGATGTGAATATAGAATATCAAATCCCAATATAAGTTACTATTATTGTAGATGGATCTAATTTTATGGTTCAAAATGAGAATATATTTATTCTTCAATTTTTTAATTTTGGTCAGATGGTTAGTAATATAGTTTGAACTATCAAGAAGTCCAAAATTATCAAATAAAATCTATATCAATGAAATAGAAAAAGGATACAGGTTCTACAAATAAATTTAAAATGGGTGGAACCTCTGGTAAAAAAATAAGTTATTAATAGTTATCCCAATAATAATTTAGAGGGAATATAAGATAAGGAGAAGAATAATATTTCATGTATTGAAATGGTTGGGAAAGAATATGAAGATGACTTAGAGAACATTTAAATGATCTAAAAATTTTAAGAGAATGGTTACATTAGATGTTACATGATATTTCAATAAAGGGATAGAATCCTATGATCTTTGAAATTATGGTCAATAGGATGAACAAGATGGAGATTAGTTGGTTATGAACTTCAACGTTATTCATCATAGGGTAGATATTGCGGAGTCACTCACTGAAAAACACAAATAAATTATAATCAGCAAGGAACTGAGATATCTCAGGTGGTAAAAGTGAATATTTGGAATCATCCTAATATGGGAATTTACTATGTAGGGAATCTCACACTGATATAGTGGATCAAGGGAATAAAATTGAGGGAAAATAGGGAGGTTATGTTTATCACACTGTTAAATAGAATTTTGAAGATATGAGTTTTGATAAACAAATAAATATCAAGAAATATTAATGTTTTTTACCCCAACTAGAGTTTATAATTAAAATATAAATGAAGGTAGACCTATAGGATCTACTACTAAAATTTATATTCAGGAGGAGGGAATAATAAAAAGATAAATCAAGTGAAATGAATATCCACTTTTTAAATTTTCAATGAATTTCTAATAGTGAAACTATTAGGTCCCTTCACTATTATTCTAAAAATATTAATCCCATTATTATATAGATTTCATAATTTATGACTAAATTTTCTCCTTTATCTAGAATCAATATAAAAAATAGTAGATATAGGTTAATTTCCTCTAATTCAAATATGGTATAGGGAGAGGCCCTATGGGTTGTTTCCTTATCCATGATCACAAACATCTCTATTTATAATTCTAATCAGTAAATGGTAACCTATCAACTTACACTTAATAATAGGAAATTTATTTATGATTCTGTTTACGCTTTTAGTAGGAATCAAGATAGAAGGTCTCTTTAGATTGAAATGGAATTGTCCAATCAGTTACTTGGTGATGATTGGATGATCATAGGGGACTTTAATATGGTGGTGGAAAGACATGAAAAAATTAGAATGCCCTTTAACTCTAATATTGGTCTTGAATTCGAACAATATATTAAGATCAATGATTTTATTAATGTTAATTTTTTAGTTCCAAAGTATATTTGGTATATAAGGAATCAGAATAATATTATTTCTAGTAAGAAGGATAAATCTTTTATTAATAACGTATATTTGGACTATTGAGATAATATTTCATGCACTACCCATACTAAGGTGAATTTTTATCATCAGACCATCATTAATTATTTTTATCAAGTTGTTGATTGGAATCCACTACCCTTTATATTTTTCAATTTTTAGATTTCACAACCTAAGTATAGAGAAATATTTATGATAACCTGGGACTCCACTATCTATAGTAATCATATTTTTCCATAAAACATCAAACTGAAAATTTCCAAATATAATATTAAATATTATATCAAAAAATATTTCTATATGATTTATGATTATATATATGTAACATAAAAGTGTCTTAATGATCTTCAAGTTGTACACCCTCTAATTTACTTTTACAAAATTTATATTAATAGAGATGTTTATTTGACCTCTAAGCATAATAAATTATTAAGCACTAAGTAGGATATTAAAAAAATAATATTATAGAGAAAAATAATTAAGATAAAGATATAATAACACTTATTTTTTAAATAGAATTATGAATACTATAACATCTAGTATACATTTAACTCACTTAAAGAATAATGGAGATAACATATCGGATAAAGATGATTTTGTAAACTATTTTATTGATTACTCTAAATCTCTATTCAATGAAATTAGGGATAAATTTTTTTTTATTAAATATTAAATTGATAATAAAGGAAATAATTTCCTCAAATTATGTTAGATATGTTTATTTATTGAATATTTGTGTTTAGATCACCCATTTTAAAATTTGATGAAAATTCTTGTTTTGACCCTTTAAAGTGCTTTGTACTATTTTAGACATAAATATTATTCTGTGAATTATTTGAATATAATGTTTTTCCAAAAATATATTCCCTCAATTGGATATTACATTAATTTAGATCATCCTAATATGGAACTTCCATTTTATTGGAGTAAATGGTCAATGAAATCAATGTTTTACTAGAAACATAAAATTAGAAACTACTTCACCATTTTGACTATTAATTCTACATATATAATTTCATTGGGATAAAATTTTGATAGAGTATATAGGATCCAATTTTTCAAAAATCAATTTCCTATACGGATAGTTGGTTCACTCATTTTGGATGTAAAAAAGTTGGGGCAATGTGGATTAAAATATTTGGTTGAATTTATCATTCACACTATAACACCTTGAAACCCTAGACTCACCTCAAATCTATAAATATGAATTTTTAAAATATGATGGGTGTTTTCAATGAATTAGTATATTTAGGGTATAGGGAAAGTGGTTTCACTCTATTTCTATAACCATTTCAAGTGGTTGAGCTCTTGAAGCAAGGATCTATTCATTAAAGCCTTCCACTTTTTCATCATTATGTAATGATTTTGTAATAAACACTCTATTTATCATATATTTATTCTATTTTCAAAATTTTAATTCTTATTTACTTCACTTATTTTTTGTATAAACCATGATTAAAATCATTATTAGGTTGTACCCTTTCTATTCCATTGTGAATGAAAATTGCTTCTATGATGACTACACCACCCATGGAAGAGTATTTTTTCTTAGTAATCAATATATCAATAACATTATTAATTTATTATTCTTGAATCAATGATATTACTATAATTAATTTGATATTGTCTATTAATTGACTTATAAATTTTAAAAAATCATCCAAGCAATTAAATAATTAACACAACAATTGATTCATTTCATTTGGAACTTGAATCACATTGATCAAAATTGTTATTTAATCGGTTCCAATTCATAATCTCTCTATTATAAAATCCCCAAAAGTGAACATTAGCAAGCTGGAGAAAATTATAAATGGATTTCAGTGGGATGAAAACTAGGCTATAAAATTTCATTGGACATCCTGGAACTGCCATGGCTAAACCAATTGATAAAGGAGGTGTTAATCTGGGAAGTGTTTTGGAATCAATGAATGCCATGTAAGATAAGGTGGAATGGTAAATCATTGAAGAGAATTATTTATGGGATCATTTAATGATAGATAGATATGTTGAAGACTGGGAGGAATGGTCCTGCAGATCTACAGGTCTCTCAAGCTTAGCATGCTACATGGTTACTTATTTAGAGATTTTAAAAGATAATGTTAGATGGGTAATTGGGAATGGTGATGTAAACTTTTGGAAGGCCATATGGTCTGTGAGGGCCTAGTATTTTCTTATTTGTCTAATCCCAAACATTACTTTTAAGGAGTTTATTGGTTTCCCTAGTTTCATTAATGCGAATCTGAACGAGTGAAAAAAGACTTTATGTAGGGAAATATGCTTTGTGGATGAACTGGACAGGTGTGCTTTTACCGGTTCATCCTCAGGGGTTTTCAGTATAAAGGAATACATGGATTAGTTGTATTTAAGGAATGGGATAGATAACTGGGAAAATAAACTTTGGTGTAAGGAGGTTTCAAGAAAGATAAATTTCCTTTTTTGGTGGATCAGGAATGGTGCTCTACCAACCGATAAAAATGTGCAAAGGAAAGGATTGAGGATGTATTCAAGATGTTAGTGTTGGTTCATCCGTAGATAGAGTCTACGTGGAATATATTTTTAAAGGGATATTAGGTGAAGGGAATTTGGGGTTTTCTAGGGCACAACAGGAAATTTATTGTAGGTGGGGAATCAATGCAAGAGGACACTGAAAAATGGCTCAATGGGGTTGGCTATACAGCCGCAGAGAAGAAAGTGTGAGCCACTATTTTTGAAATTGTGTACTAGTCTTTTTGGGATGCTAGGAATAAAGAAAGGGAGGGTAATAAGGTTTCTCATATCTTCTTATAGCTTTGTGTGAATTTTTTAGTCATGAAGATAGGATGAATAATCCCGGTTGGGTATGATGTGCACTCCTTTCACTGCCTACGACTAATTTTTTATTTCTCTATGGTGGACATTCGATCTCATAGGGGCCGATGGGTAAAATAGAGGACTCCTGCTACAGGGATAAAATTGAATGTGGATGGATCTTATATGGAAGGCATGATGTGTGGTAGTGGTCTAGTGTGTGACTCCAATAGATCAGTGGTGTTGGGTTTTAGTTCCTTTTATGAGGAAGGTGACTCTATTGGAGTATAAGTTAGATCTCTATTGTCTGGGATACTTCTTTGCAGGATTTATGGTATTTAAATCTCATAAATTGAATCTAACTAGGTTATTTTGGTCAGATTCATGTAAGGGAAGATAAATTATCCATGTGATCTTGTTTAAGATATAAGAAAATGTAAAAGGCTGGTCAATCAGGTGGTTTGGGTCAGTCATAATTTGAGAGAAGGGAATGGTGTGGCAAATTCTCTTGCCAATAAGGGAAGGTATTATGATTGTATCATTTTATAAATTTGGTAGGGATCTCTTCTGGAGGATTGTAAAATTATTGTTCAAGGGGATTCTCTTGGACTCTACCATTTTAGACCTCTGTGAGCCGAGTGAGTTTTCAGCTTTGTAGTTTTTAACAAAGTGATAAAAATTGACCTTTTTGTCATTTAGATCAATTTGTAGAGTTCAAATAAAATCCCAAAAATAAATTCATCCTCATTTATGGAATGTACATGTACCCTAATTTATAAATGAATATAAACTATACTTGTAACATTAATGAAAGAAGGGTTCTAAGATTCCATGATCAGAATATATCCTATGATTTTATTCATTTCATATTTGTGGTTAAGCTAATTCTAGTGGGGTTTCATAATTAAACAATTTGGTGATCATAATTAAGGGGATTTTAATTTAAAATATAATGATTAATAATTAAGTAAATGGGTAGAGTTATATCAACTAAACTAACCAATTGTTTTTCTAAAAAACATATTCCCATTGAGTTTTATTAATATAATTTCCAAAATAAAAAAAACAAATAAATACAATATTCTTCTAACACACATCTTCTTATGTTATAAACCACAAATAAACCACTCCATAATTTTTAGTATTAAGTTTATTTAATTTTTTCAAAATAGATTTAATATTTTATTTTAAGTGCTACCTCCTTAGGTATAGACCTGTTAAACTACTCTACTACACCTAATAACTAAACATTACAAATAATTTGAGGTCTCCCAAAACAACACCTTTAAAATTAACAATGTTTTCAAGTATTAAAATTATTTATTACACCAATTAAAGGTATTTTTTCATTTTATTCTCTTATTATATTCTTTTTTCCTCCTTTACCTTCCTCATTTTTTGGACTATGAATTAAAAATCCTTCTCATGATATTTTGGTGTAATTATATTCTTTTATCTATTTTCTATAATTTATGACATGATACCATCTTGTGGATATCTTTGATCTAGACTATGATATTTAATTTGAGTTTATGGATCAAATCATACAATCTTGGTCTATGGGAAGTTTCAACATTTTCCCAACATGGGAATTCCACTATTCTGGGAATTTTAAAATAGGAACCACATCTAAACCCAACATAAAAGTGGATATAATAGCTAAAAATAAAAATAATTAACTTGATATAATAATTTAAGAGTTGGTTTCACCTGATATTAATTATAAATCTACATCCATTACATATCCAACTCTAGAATCAAACTTTGAACTAAAATTTTGGTTAATTTACCTTCTCTAAAAATTTCATGGCTAATTAAATGAGGATCCAAACAAACAACTTAAAGAATTCAATGTGGTATACTAAATAATTAAACCAATATGAATATCAAATAAAACTAAAAACATTTCCATTCTCACTTAATGGAACTAAAAAGGATTAGATGTATTATTTACAACCTAAAAACATAAAATGTTGTAACAATTTGAAATATATTTTATTATAGTGATTTTTTCCTACATTAGGGGCCACTACCATTGAAAATGAGATATTAGGTATCAAGAAAGAAAATGGAATGTCAATATATGAGTATTGGGGGGGGGGGGGGTTCAAGATGTTTTTATCAATATTACCACACCACAAAATCAACAGAAACTCCTTATCCAATAATTCTATAAATTCCTCACACCTATGGAGAATAGAATGGTGGGTGATGCATCAGGTGGGGCATTGGTTGAAAAAACACTAGCAGATGCACAAGGGTTGACTGAAAAGATGGCACAAAACTCACAATAATTTGGTTATTTAAGTACACAAACTATTATGTGATCACATCAGGTAATTCATTATTCTCTTTAAAATCATTTAATTGATACTAAATTAGATGAATTGACCACTATGTGGTTAAAATTTATTTGAATTAAAAGGCATCACATACCAAACCTATGAGGCCTTAGGGAATTTTTACTAAACCAAAACACACTACCTATTATTTTCCTCAATTACATGTGAAAATGGATTATTCATTCATATTCCCTGTAATATTATATCACTATCAACAACAACCATATCCTTAGAAGAATTATGATTCCTTTTCACCAACATACGACCAAAGGTGGAAGGATCAATCATACATGAGGTATAGATTTGGAAAATAGAATATACCACTTTTCAACAAAACATTTGGCATCCTTCATCATACAAAAAAAAATTCAATAACCCTATAAGATATTCCAAACCCAAGAATCAATAACTAAATAATAACAATGGTCATCCAAAACAATGGTAGATTCTAATATAGATGATCTTTTGAAAAAAAATGTTCTTAATAAATAGAATCAACTGAAGATTTCGGTTATATAGTTGAGTGAACTGAAGATGAAAATGACATATATTTCCCCTTCCAACCATGAACTGATAAGTAATATATTTATAAATCTTCCATCCCAACCCACTCCAAATCCCCCAGGGAACATTACTTCCATCACACTGAAAAGTGGGAAGAAAATAGTTGAGACATCTTCTCTTATCTGTCCACTAAGATTCACCTCAAGTATAAAGAATCCCCATTCAAGACCAATTGATGTGAAGCCTAAGGTCAAAGATAAAAGTGAGAAAAATATTGATGATGTTCCTCCTAAACCCCTTCCATTTCTAAATATATTTTTATAAACCATGAATATTATTGAAGAGGCGGTTAAAAAAGGTTTTGGATACATTCAAACACATTGAAATCATCATCCCTCTACTTAATGTAATCAAAAAAATTACATGGTATACCATGTTTTTTAAATAACTTCATAAAAATATAAAAAAAATAAATGTAAAATATTGGAATAACCTTGGGAATAATGTCTTTTTTCACATCATACCAAACATGGAAATGATGATAAAATGAAATGACTCTTGGACATTTACAATTCCATGCACTATTGGGGAGTTACACTTTTCTAATGCTTTATGTGATTTGGGTGCTTCAATAAATGTAATTTACCACCCTATTTTCTCTTCTTTATATATTAGTAAATTCAAGGTGACATGATTAATGGGGTAATTAGAAAATATAGCTACAAGAGATCTAGTTGGATTCCTTGCAAGTGTACTTGTTTGGGTAAGGTACATCAACATTTATGTGGATTTATAAATGTTGAATATGGAGGATGATCAGATCCAGTTATTCTTCAAAAACCCTTCCTCAAAATTTTCAATACACTCATAAATGTCCATGAGGGTAAAACTTATAAACAATTTAGAGATGATATTGTAATACTTAACATTTTGGACTCTATGAAGAACCCATTGAGGGACCATTATGATCTCTTCATCATCCATTATGAACATAGGATGATTATATAAATATTAATTTTAAATATTTTTCAAATGTGGATTAGTCCTTAATTAAGTAGATTTTGATTATTGAGGTTGTCTTGATGTCTCAAAACATTTATAAACTTATTTTTCACGAGACTTCCTCTTTTGGTTTAAATTTTATTCAGATTTTGATATTGGTCATGTACTTTGGGATTATAACATGGATATTTATTTTTTAGATATATTTGATGAATTCATAACTAATTTAGAATATGTACATTTAGAACCCAATATACATTATTCCAATATCTCACATCCAATGTCATTTCCATCAATACAATGCCCACCAAACCTAGATCTCAAACAATTTCTATGAAATTTGAAATATTCATACATTTTGAATGATGAAAATTTACCTATAATAATTGCTAATAATTCCTTTTATAAATGAGAAACAAAAAAAATAAATATTTTAAGGGAGAATATTAAGAATATTTTGTGGGACTTATCATACATATCATGTATTACCCCCTCTATTTACATACATGCTATTATTTAAGAGGATGAGGATAAACTGGTTAGATAGTCACAAAGGATACCTAACACTATATTATTTGAATTTTAAAATAAATAAGTGGAAAATTTACTTGAGGTGAGTATAATTTACCCTCACTCTTAATGGGTCAACCCTATCTAGGTTGTACCAAAGAAAACTGGGTTCACTTATATAAAATTGAAAATTATGAGTTGGTTATTGTGAGAGAGAGAAATAGTCGGTGAGTGAGCATAAATTATTGGAAACTAAATAAATAAACTCCTAAGGACCATTTTCCCCTTCCATTTATTTATTAGATACTTGAGGGACTTGCATGTGGGGTAACTATTACTTCTTGGATTGTTTCATTAACTATTTTTAGGTTATTGTTGCAGTATAGGACCATAAGAAGATGAAATTAACCTACCTATTTGTTATATTTTCTTATCTAAGGGTTCTATTTGGACTTTTTAGTGCCCCTAGTACATTCTATAGATTCATGTTGATTATCATTTTTTATTTACTTGAGACCTTCATGGAGGTATTTATGCTTTATTTTACTATGTATGGTACATGTAACACCCTGCCCCTACCTCATTGGGTTGAGGAGGCGGTGAGGGTTACATGTCCTTAAGCGACGTTCCCAAGGTTCCAAAGGCTGGAAATAAATGCTGAGGGATTTAAGGAACAATGGGGAACAATTTTTCCTTAATAAGAAACCAACTAAAAAATCAACTAACAGCCACTAAGAACCAAGTTGTTCCGCAATACAACCCAAAACCAACACAATCCAACACGATATCAGAGTACTATATGGAAGAATAAAAAAGAGACCTATGAAAAACCAAGACACACTCCACAGATCCACACCAATATCCATGCTCCAAGCACCACCACATCTCCCAAGCATCACCACGAACCACTAGCAATGAGATTCCTTACCTTTACCTGTGTCTCAGAATACGACATCTACAAAAGAACCAAAGTGCCAAAGTAGGGGGTGAGTACTAATACTCAGTATGTTTTCCCCAAATTACTTCCCTAAACATGCCACATGATAAAACTGTTAGCACATTTATATAAATCAGTGTATATAAAATAATCATAATTGCAACCATTACCATAAGCCAAACACACCCTTACCAAGACATATCACCCAAACCAGAAAACCAAGGGAAATCCAAACAAACATGCCACAAGCCATTTAATTATTTATACATTAGCACAACAATTTCCATATTTCAAAGCAATTCACAACAAAGCAACCAAAATGGCGGAGCTTCTGTCCAACCCGTTCACCCATTCACAACTAGCGGTGCTCCAGGACCACTATCCATCATGGTGGTACTTCCGACCACTATCCATCACCTTTTATAGTGAGACTTCCCACCCACATTCACATAACATTTCAACAAGTCACAACTAAGCATATAACCCACCTTGTTTACAACAACATGCAATCAACTATTTCCATTACATGTCAATCCACTTCAATAAATCAACCATCTATTGAAAACCCCCTTTAATCATTTTCCATTCCAAACAACATTTCAACAAAATAAAATTTTTATTGAAAAACATTTTTCATCAACCATTTTCACAAATCAAGATCAGAAACCCATTTTAAAATCTCCATTTTAAAATCCACAATAAGATCATTTCACCAAAACACCCCCATTTTCCCAAAAATCCCCAAAACATCACCAAAGAGATTTCTAACCAATTTCACACATCAAAAAAAATTAATTTTTAAGCAACACAAATTAATTGTAATCAAGCATCAAGTTCAAGGAAATTGGAGTTGAGAGAGAAGACACCTACCTTTAGGGTTCTGGAGAAATCGACCCAATAGCATTCGCACCTAAAATCCGGTGAAAGCACCACCGAAACCTCTCTATATCCCCTTACATAACATCCAAAAGCCTTAAAATTAACATCCAAGGCAACCAAACCCCTAGATATGCACACAACGAGTGTAGATCTAGAATAACGAGAGAGAGGTAGATGTAGATCTAGAGGAAACCACAAAGAAAACAAAAGGAGATACTTACCAGGGAGAAACCACCTTCAAAACACTAGGAAACCCCTTTGAATTGCTTCCAAAAGGAGTGGGAGGGCACATCCAACCCCTGAGAACCTAAAATCTTGAGTGGGGCTTGAGTGGGAGAGGATTTGGAGTGTTTTAGGTTAATCCTGAGGGAGACTGGATTTAAAACCCCACTTTTTAAGTGTTCGCACGGTTAGCCCGCATGGTTTTGTAAACCGTGCGCTAACTATGTAGATGCAACTATCTTGAGAGTAGGGGTCTTTATGGTTGCCTTGAATGGTTTGGAAAACCGTGTGCAAGCCGTGCAAAGCCTATTCCCTCCCACTGCACGGTTTCCTAGAGAACCCGCACAGTTCTCTCAAACCATGCTCAAACATTGCTCCCAGGGAAAAGCATCCAAACTTATTCAAAACCATTCCAAAATCTCTCAACCTCTTCTTAACTCATCCCAATAACATTAAACACAAAAAAGGAATAAACAAAGGCTACATAACTCAAACAGGGGTACTATATTCTCCCCACCATTGGACTTTCCATCCTTAGAAAGTAATGGTCCCACCCTTTGCCAAAAGAGCTCGGTCCATTGCTCGACCATATCTTTCTACCTCTCCCAAGTATCCTATTGGATCTATCTATGATGCCACAAAACCTGAACCAGACCAATGATTTTAACCCACAAGACTTTCTCTTTCCTATCCACAACCCGCACTGGCATGTGCACCAACGAAGCATCCAGCTCTAGCTCAACATGATCCCATTGAATAACACTGCCCCGATCTGGCTGATACTTTTTCAACTGTGACATATGAAACACATTTTGCACCGCACTGAACCTAGGTGGAAAATCAAAATGATAAGACACCTCACCAACCCGCTCAAGAATCTCAAAAGATCAAATATACCTCAGATATAACTTTCCCTGCTTCCCAAACTGACGATGTCCCAACCTAGGAGAGATCCTCAAGAAAACATGATCACTCACCACTAACGACAACGGCCATCAAAGATGATCTGCATATGATTTCTGAAGACTCTAATCTATCTCCATTCTCTTTCTGATTAACATAAACTTTTCCATAGTCTCCTGGACAAGGCTCGGTCCAACCATTGAGGACTCACCCATTTCCACCCAGTATAGTGGAGAACAACACAACCTACCATACAACGCTTCAAACAGATCCTTATATATGGATTCCTGATAACTGTTATTTTATGAGAACTAAAAAAATGACAAGTGATCCTCCCACAAGCCACAAAAATCCATGACACAAGCCTGTAACATATCCTACAAAGTTTGTATCGTACTCTCAGATTGACCATCCGTCTAAGGGTGATACGCCGTACTCATGGTCAACATAGTTCCAAGGTCTTTCTATAAGGATTTACAGAAATGAGATGTAAACCTCGGATCTCTATCAGATATGATCGAAACTGGAACAACATACCTCTTTACCACCTCCCGGATATGTATTTCGGAAAGATCCTCCACCGTATGAGATTCAAAAATTGGAATGAAATGGGCCGACTTCGTTAGCTGATCCACTATCACCAAAATGGAATCATTCTTTCTGGCCGTTATTGGGAGACCTATGAAAAAATCCATTGTTATTTTCTCCCACTTCCAAACAGGTATTGGTAAATACTGAAACATTCCTGCTGGCCTCATATGCTCTTCCTTGACCTGCTAGCAAGTTAAGTATCTCGAAACAAACTCATCCACTCTTCTATTCATACCAGTCCACCAGAACTGCGCTTTCAACACTTTAAACATTTTCTAAATTTCATGATGAATAGCCCACCTTGAATGATGATACACCCTAAGAAGATCCTCTCAAAAAGCAACTAGTAAAACCATCCGATTCAGAAAATACAAAACTGAATCTCTATGAATTTTCCAACCCTCAATGGTTTTCCCGCCATTGAGTTTCGACCTCATGGTAACACACTCAGAATCAGATATATGTGCCTCTTTAACCAGTAAAACCAAGTTAGGAATCAATAAAACTGTAAATAAGGCCGCTCTATCACCCTAGTCCTCACATTCCAACTGCATGTTAGCTATAACCAACATCAATTGCCACTAGTCTGATGCTGGTTTCACCACCTGAGCAGTGATTTTCTACTTAATGCATCTTCCACCTAATTTCCCTTACTCGGTGTGTACATCAAGTCAAAATCAAACATCTGGAGATATTCCATCCATCTCCATTGCCTCATGTTCAAATCCCTATGTGAGAAAATGTTCTTCAAGGTCTTATGATCTATATATACCATGAATTTCTAACTAAAGAGATAATGACGCCACACTTTCAAAGTATGGACCACTACTGCCAATTCCAAATCATGATTTGGGTAGTTCTTTTCATGCACCCTAAACTGCTATGATCCATACGCAACCACACTATTACCTTGCATGAGAACACACCCCAACCCTGATCCCAATGCATCACAATACACCACGTACCCTTTTCTTGGTTCTGGAAAAACCAATATTGGTGCTGATGTATGGAGACCCTTTAGCTCTTCGAAACACTGCTGAAACTATTCATTCCCCTCGAATAGAACAGTCTTTCTTGTCAAAGCTATCATCAGTGAATCCAGACATGAAAATCACGAACAAAACACCGATAATACCCAGCTAGACCAAGGAAACTCCATACCTAAAACACATTCTTTGGAAGTTTCCATGAGATAACAGCCTTTATCTTTTCTAGATCCACTGAAAAACCCCTTTTATAAATCACATGGCCAAGAAAACGGACTTCCTGTATCCAAAAGTCACACTTTGAAAATTTTTCATAAAACCAATGATCCCTCAAGATCCCTAACACTGTCTTCAAGTGCTGCTCATGATCCACCCTTTTCTTTGAATACAGCAGAATATTTTCTACAAACAACACCGCAAATGAATCCAGATATCTCTAAAACATCTGATTCATCAATGCCATGAACACCACTGGTGAATTCATTAGACCAAGGAGCATAACCACGTATTCATAATGGCCATATATACTTTTGAAATATGTTTTAGGAATATCATCATTCCTTACCTTTAATTGATGATATCCTGACCTTATGTCGATCTTAGAGAACCACTGGGCTCCCCTCAACTGGTCAAACAGATCATCAATACGTGTAATTGGATATCTGTTCTTTATCGTAACTTGGTTAAGTCTATGATAATCAACATAGAGTCTCGAAGTTCCATCCACCTTTTCAAAAACAACATCGGTGATGCCCATGGAGACATGATAGGCCAGATAAACCCTTTTTTTCTAACTCTTATAACTTGAATTTCAATTCCTGAAATTCAGTAGGTTCCATTCGGTAAGACGGAAGTGATATAGGACTGGTCCCTGGAAGGAGATCAATCATAAACTCCACTTCTCTTATAAGAGGTAACCCAGAGAATTATTTGGGGAAAACATCCATAAACTGATCTACCACTACCGGAAGAACACTCTTCACAACTCCCTCTACCGATTCCAACGACAACACCGCCAACTGATATGATAATGTGCCCACTGCTGGTGCCAAAAAACTCGTTGTACCCTACCTTTCATGCATCTCTCCTCTAAAAAGATGTCTAACACCATCGTGTGTCGTAAAATCCATTGTTAGTGCATTACAGTTGATGTGGGCCTTAAACTCCATTAGCCAATCCATTCCCGGGATTACATCATACCCATCCATCTCAAGTACTGAGAAATTCCAAATTAGCTCAACCTCACCCACAAAGATACAACATGATCTACATAAGAAGGATCGACACTCCCTTCGACCCAGAGGACTTTGAAGTTTCAAAACCGAAGGCATCATTTCTACCCTTAATACTAGAAACTCAACCATACATGCAACAATAAAAGAGTTTGAAGATCCCATACCAAACAACACTTTCATAAAAGTATAATTTAAAATAATAGTACCTCACACTATGGATGGTCCCGACTGATCATCCACCACAACCTGCTCAACTCCGAATAACATCTTGGTTGCCACAATCTGCTCTTTATTTCCCTTCTAAGGAGTTGTGGTGTTCCGAGAATCACCATGACTAACTTTTCTCTACTGACGAGGGGTATGTTGTTGTCCCTGTCCTATCGAAGCATACAACGTCTGCGATCCCTGAGGAGTGTCACGCGCACCCGAACTCAGAGCATTCCTACAATAGTGCTGAAGATGCCCCATCATCTTGAAATTGTGACATGATCAAGGTTGTGTCGTACAGTCCCACTTGATGTGTGCCGTAGAGCCACACTGAAAACATCCTGGTTTGATCTGGTGCTTTATAAGAAGATTTACCGATCCTACTGTCGGATTATGTTCCATACTCTCACCCTGGGAATAAGTTTCCCTCCTCCGATTGAACCCAGCATTAGAGTTCCCACTATTCCCCATGGTTACCACTATGCTTCCTCTACCAAGAGCTCCCAACAGATCCCGCTCATCCATTGATGCTCGATTCACCATCTCCGTGTAATCACCGATACACAGCACTGCTATTTTTGAATGGATCTCTTGCTTTAACCCCATTTTGAATATCCTTTCCTTCAACGACATGTTACCTTACACCCTGGGTGCAAACTACACTAAGATCATAAACTTAGTTTCATACTCCATCATAAACATATTCTCTTGCGTCAGACTAAATAAATAATTTGTGCACAGAATTCCGAACGTATGTGGGAAGAATTTTTTATCAAACAATTACTCAAAGCCTTACCACGTCATACACTGTTCTATCCCCTCTTGGATTACCAACTCCCACCACATAAGAACATGATCCTCTAGCTTATACCTTTTTAGATTTACTTTTAGCTCTACCAGCATCCCCAAGAATTCGTAAATTCTATTCATTCTGGATAGTCACGCCTCTTCCCTTTTCGAGTCTGAAGCACCCCTAAAGATGGGTGGATCCTTCTTTTGGAATTGATCTGCATAATTATCATGATTTGGCTCTTCCACTCTATTCGCACTTCTCAGGGCTTGGAAAGCTTACACTATGCTCTGTATTAACTGTTGGTTCACCTGGGGATCAGGTGCAACCACATTTTCATCATCCACTTCTGATTGGTCTCTACGGCACCTACCAGGTGCCATTTCTATAAACATAAAACAAACAACCATGAGACTCACTTCTGTAGACATCAATAATTCCCATTTCAAATCACATTAAACAACACTATCACAACGAGGCTTGCCACCTTTCCAAATTTTCCATGTTTCACTATTTTTTAAAATCAAACCATTTTCAAAATACTAAATTTATTCACATTACAATTTCACACGTTTGAAAAAAAAAATTCTCAATTCAGACCATAAATCATTATGCCCAATGAAATATGCATCCTAGAGGGATGTCATTACTACCATATATTCCATGCACATCTCATTGGCTACACCCATGACAATGAGATTTACAATGTCTATAAGTGTCTCCAAAACACTTATGTACCCAACTCCATGGTAACAAGAAGTTCAGCATAAAAGGGTTAGCAACGTCCTTTTATGATATGCATTCCAAGTTTGGACATTCCTACACCTTGCTACCATCCTGACTCAAGGAATATACCACAACTAATGTCAACTCCAAATCCGAGAATTAATTCCAAATGACCAAACAAGCTGATACCACTTATAACACCCCGCCCCTACCTCATTGGCTTGAGGAGGCGGTGAGGGTTACTTGGCCTTAAGCGATATTCCCAAGGCTCCAAATCCTGGAAATAAATGCCGAGGGCTTTAAGGAATAGTGGGGAATGATTTACCCTTAATAATAAACCAACCAAAACATCCACTAACATCCACTATATGATGCATGCCAATAAAATATTCAAGCATGTATTCCCAAAAGATAACCAAGTTGTTCAACAATACTTCCCAAAACTAATAAAATCCAACATGATATCAGAAACTATGAGGAAGACTAAAAAAGAGACCCAAGATAAACCAAGACACACCCCACGACTCCACACCAAGATCCATGCTCCAAGAACCACCACATATCCCAAGCATCACCACAAACCACCAGCAATGAGATGCCTTACCTTAACCTATGTCTAAGAATATGACATCTGCAAAAGTACCAAAGTGCCAAAGCAGGGGGTGAGTAATAATACTCAGTAGGTTTTCCCCAAATGACTTCCCTACACACGCCACTAGGATAAAACTGTTATCACATTTATAAAAAGCATATTATATAAAATAATCATAAGTGATACCATTACTATAAGCCAAACACACCCTTACCGAGCCATCTCACCCAAACCAAGAAACCAAGGGAAATCCAAAAAAACATGCCACAAGCCATTTCATCATTTATACATTAGCACAACAATTTCCATCTTTCAAAGCAATGAACAACAAAGATACCAAAACAGTGGAGCTTCCATCCAACCTGTTCACTCATTCATAACTAGTGGTGCTTCACGGCCACTATCCATCACGATGGTACTTCTGACCACTATCCATCACCTTTTATAGTGAGACTTCCCGCCCACTTTCACACAACATTTCAACAAGTCACAACCAAGCATATAACCCACCAAGGCCACAACAACATGCAATCAACCATTTCCATTACATGTCAACCCACTTCAATAAATCACCCATTTATTCAAAACCCCATTTAATAGTTTTCCATGCCAAATTAAATTTCAATAAAACAAATTTTTTATTGAAAAACATTTTTCATCAACCATTTTCACAAATCAATCTTAGAAACCCATTTTAAAATATCCATTTTAAAATCCAAAAAAAGATCATTTCACCACAACACCCCCTTTTTCCCAAAAATCCCAAAAACATCACCAAAGGGATTTCTAACCAATTTCAAACATCAAAACACAATTAATTTTTAAGTGACACAAATTAATTGTAATCAAGCCTCAAGTTCTAGAAAAGTGGAGTCGAGAGATAATCCACCTACATTTAGGGTTCCGACGAAATCGACCCAAAAGCAACTGCACCTCAAATATGGAAAACGCACCACCAAAACCTCTCTAGATCCCCTTCCCTAAAATCCAAAATCCTTAAAATTAACATCCAATGCAACAAAACCCCTATATCTACACACAAAGAGTGTAGATATATATGAGAGAGAGATAGAGAGATGTATATCTAGAGGAAACCACAAAGAAACCAAAAAGAGAGACTTTACTTGGAGAAACCACCTTCAAAACACCAAGAAACCCCTTTGAATCACTTCCAAAACGAGTGGGAGAGAACTTCCAACCCATGAGAACCCAAAATACTGAGTGAGTCTCGAGTGGGAGAGGATTTGTAGTGTTTTAGGTCAAGCTCGAGGGAGCTTGGATTTAAAACCCCACTTTTTAAATGGTCGCACGGTTAGCCCGCATGGTTTGGTAAACTATGCGCTAACCGTGTGTATGCCATTGTCTCAAGAGAAGGGGTCCGAACAGTTTCCTCACATGGTTTGGAAAACTATGTGCAGGCCGTGTAAAGCTTAATTCCTCCCCCTGCATGGTTTCCTGGAGAACCCGCACGGTTTCCTCTAACCGTACTCAAACTGTTCTCCCTATGAAAAGCCTCCAAACTTATTCAAAACTATTCCAAACTCTCCCAAATTTTTCTCAACTCATCCCATGCACTTTAAACACATAAAAAGGCATAAAAAGGATACATACCTCAAACTAGGGGGTGCTACAGTACCTCATTTGATTGTTGTCTCTTGAGTTTGGAATATGTGTTTCACTATTTCATTGAGAAAAACCTAGTCTTAAAATTTGAGAAATATTATTTCATGGTAGAGAAGGGAATTGGCCTAGATCATGTTATCTCAAAACATGGAATATAGGTTGATAGATCTAATATTGACAGTATTTCTACAATTCCACATCTTATATATTTGTGTGATGTTAGATCTTTCTTAGGACATGTAGGTTTCTATCGATGCTTCATCAGATATTTTAGTAAGATTTATCTTCTAATATAGATATTGATTAAAAAGTATCGTGAATTTTTTGTTGATTATTCTTGAAGTGATTCCTCTGATGAGATAATAAAATTCTCACCACACCACCAATCATTCATCCCCCATAGCGGGAGATATCATTTGATCTTATTTATGATTCTTTAAAATTTGCAGAAGGATGAGTCTTATCATAGAGGGTGGAGGGATGTTCACACATGGTCACAAAAGATTCAAGAAAATTTTATTTAACCCAATACAACTACATAATCATGGAAAATAAGTTTCTTGTTTTCATATTTTCTTTATATAAATTCCATTATTAATTATTTGGATCTAAATCAGTTTTATTATGATTATGCATCTTTGAGGTACCTCTTGAAAAAGATATATGTGAATCCCAGACATATCCATTGGATGATCTTTCTTCAAAAGTTGATATTAAGATAGAAAATAAGAAGGGTACAACAAACATCATGGTATACCACATGAGTAGTATCACTCAAATAAAATAGGGTAAAACATGGGACTATTTACCACTTCAGGACACATTTCTCGATGAGCATCTTTATGCACTCTAAGGTACACATCCTTATTATTCTAATTTTTTAAAAATATTGAATCCTATAAAAAAACTCAAAATATATGGAAACACGATGTATGAAAATAAAAAATTCACACTATGTATTATGTGTGGGATGACCCATACCTTTTTTTTATATGTAGTGATCATGTTACTAGGATATATATCTCTGGTCGTGAGTTTGAGTTTTTTTATATATCCATTGTACACTTTATTATAGAGGAAACATTGGCCCAAAAAAATCTAGGAAGTTATTAAATGATTATATTAGATTAGTTTATTCCATGATTTGTATGTATTTTTTAATTTATGTTCACGTTTCCAACACACTTGTAACATTTATAGGAGACATGAGATGCCTCAACAACACATATTTTTTCTGATTTCTTATATATGGGGCATTAATTTCATGGGTCCATTTTTTATACCATTTGGTTTATTGTATATATTTTTTTCTATTTATTATGTTAGGAAATGGGTAGTGTCTAAGGCTGCCAATATTGATGATTTTCACGTTTTATTTGATTTTATAGGGGTATAGATTTTTTATAGGTTTGGAATACTAAAGGATACCATAGGTGACCAAGGGTTACACTTTTTTCAATTATAATTTGGATTCCCTCGTTTAGAAGTATGGGGTGACACAAAACCTCTACTCTATACCACCCCAAACAAATGGTCAGGACATAGTTTCAAATCGGTAGTTAAATCATATATTGGATAAATCCATGCATCTAAATAGAAAGGATTGTAGAAAGAACTGGGGTGATGCACATTGGTCTTATAGGAAGATAAAAAAGACTCCCATCGGCATTTTCCCATTTTAGATTGTTTTTAGGAAACCCTATCATCTCCCCATGGAAGTCAATCAGTATAAATTTTAGGCAACAGATATGTGTATCAAGGATTTAACCCAATAAGGAGATCAAGGGAATATAAAACTTCAAGAAAATGGGGAGATCTAATTATCATTGTATGGGAACTCAAGGATCTATAAATTGTGATTATAATTAACCCATGACAAGATGATATAGAAGAGGGAGTTTCATGAGGGTGTCAATGTTTTCATTATAGTTCATGACTAAAAATGATTCCCGATAAACTTTATTCAAGATGGTTAGGTATTTATATTTTGTCTAATATTATTCCTCGTGGTGCAGTGGGGATCACATAAGAGGCCATGTGAAGGATATTTTCAATAAATGGGATGTGTTTGAATAAATACATTGAGGTACTTACCGTACATGTTTTTTATGTCATCACAATGTATGACCCCACCATTAATTGAGGAAACTAGGACATCCCTAACCATTTATCTTTTATATTTTTTGCCTATTTAAAATTTTACATTTCATGTTCATATATTATCTCATAGGTTAATCTTATGTAAAATGTAATATTATAAGCGTGGGGAGGGGACAACATTTTAAGGTAGCTTCTTTAATATTTTCATTTGTGCATTTTGAGTGTGTGATTTTTGTTTTTTTAAAACAAAAATAAAAAACATCATATAACATGCTCATTTATATGTAAAATATATGGAAAATTCATGTTTAATTTTTCAAATTTCATTTGTAGAATGATTATCATGATAAATATTTCATCATTAAGGGTTTATTTTTATAAAAATGGATTTCTAAGATGATATGATTGGTTTTGTTACTATAAAACATTTTAGGTTTTAACGCCATTATTTATGATATTTTTTCAAGGTAAATTGTGACATTGGTTTATCCACATAACATTACATGAAACCATGACTTCTGTTATTTTTTCTACTCAACTTAAGGAATATTCAAGTTAGGTATTTTCTTTAGATAACATTAATGGTTCATTTATACATTCATTTATTATCCAATCAATTTCATTACCATACTGAATTTACATATAAGTTTATAACTAATATATTATAGTTTTATTACCTCAATAAAATAAAAAATAAACATATATACTATCTTAATAATTATGGGAGTGATGAAACTTTCAACATATAGGGATATCTAGTTCAGGATCTTAAGGTTTCAGTTTCCAGAATGCTTAAGTGACTATGTCTTGAAATTTAATTATAAAGGAATCTAGAGAAGGTTTGGGGGAATTAAACTATACAAGAAGAAATGTTTTAATTAACCTAAATATAATAAATAAATATTAGAGATATGAGCATGAAATGTTTGGCACACACACATATGGGGAATTAATGTCATAGTATACACATGACTTGTTTCACTATGAATAGTGACATTAATCTCATTGGATTTTTTTATAAATTTTATTATTTTATTAATTTAAAATATATTTATGTTGACTTCTATATGAGATCATTAATTTTCCTATATTTTCACTAGGTGTTTGGAAATTTTAACATTCATATCTTTTCACAATTCTCAGTAATACATGACATGTGACTTTTCCCAGGAATTCCAAAGGTTAAGTGTGGGGAGTATATAAATCACATTTTTATTGAATAATTTATAGATAATAAATGAAATGATTTCTTTACATTTTTTTAAATATTTTTATTTATTTAATTTATGAGATTATATCACTCATTTACAATTTGACAAAAATTCTAGTTTTGACCCATTAAAGTGAACGGTTGTATTTTGGCCATAAATATTATTTTTTAACATAATTTGACATAATTGTTTTTAAAATAATTCATCACTTAATGTGATAAAACATTAATTTATACCATATAAGTTGTATGGTTAATTTTATAATAGTAAATGGTCCATGATCAAAGTTATAATGGACACGTCAAATTGGACACTACATCAGCATTTGGGCCAAATCATCTACATCAAGACTTCGATTGGGATCAATTTTTGGAAAAAAATTGAGAGAAAATTTCCAAAAAAAAATCATCCTTATAAAAGGATAGATGGTAGACAAGTTTTTTCAATAAAAAAATTTCTTTAAGGAAGATTAATGTATTTTTTTGAATTTTTCATTTACACTAGTAAATTCTTGAAACCTTAGCCTCCATTTCATTGTATAAATGTGTGAACTATCATTTGGAGGGGGTTTATATGAATTATTATATTCATGGAAAATTTTAAGTGGTTTAACTCAATTTGTCCAATAATTTAAATTGTTATATCTCTTAAATAAAGGATCCCTTCATCTAATCTTTTTTCTTCTTCACATTGTAATGTTTGTGTTTTTTTAATAAACAATAAATTTCTCTTATATTTCTTATATTTTTTAAAATTTTATTCTTCCTTAAATAAATTATTTTATATAGAAATCAATAGTATATATTTTATTGTGTTATACCCTTTATAAACCATTGAAAATGCAAATCGTCTTTATGATGACTACACCACCCATAGAAGTGTAGTTTTTCTTAGTAATCGATTTACCTATAACATTTTTCATTTTTTTGAATCATTGAGATTACTATAATTAATTAAATATTATAAATAAATTTAGTTCTTAATTTAAAATATTCACTTAATAAATTTAACAATTATCACAAAACATGAAATTTCAAGTAATATGTGAATTGTTAGAGTGTGGTATTAATTGGTAAAACAAAATAACATGGGATAAATTTATAGAGTTCAAAAAAATCCAAAAAAACAATTAATATTAATTTATAGAATTTATATGTTCCCTAATTTACAACTGACCATAATTTATCCTTATAATATCAATCAAATAAAGGTGTTACGGTTGCACATTCTGAAGCTAGACTAGGGTTTAATTAATTTCATCATTATGGTTAAGTTAATTTTAATAGGGTTTGAGGTTTAACACATTAGTAGATAATAATTAAGTGGATTTTAATTTGAATTATTATTATTATTAATTAAGATAATATTTATATTTATATTTTTTATGCCTTCTAAAAATTTTGGAAGGACATATTCTCATTGTGTATTCGTAATAATATTTTAGAAAAACAAAAAATGAAATCTTCTTACAACATATATCTTCTTATGTTATAAACCAAGAATAAACCACCCCATAATTTTTAGTATTGAGTTTAATTTTTTTATAATACCTTTAATAAGTTATTTTATATACTTCTCCCCTATAGAATAACCCTGGACATCCTATCTTTTTCACCTAAGAACTAAAAATTACACATCATTTCAGAGAACAAAAGATAATGTCTTTCATTTGGTAATCATCTGGAGGATTTCATAGAAGATTTTATCCTATTTACTTTTTAAAAATTGGATAAAAACTACATAAATGAAACTCTTATTAATGGGAAATATGAAGTTGTTTCTTTTTTTATGAACCCAGATAGTGATCAGGACAATATGGTTTTATCAATAAATACATTGAATATGTTTGGGATATACTGTATCGTGGAGTGGAAAACATAATAAAGTTCATGTTTAATTATATACAGCTTCCTTATAGTTTTATTTTATCATTTTTTATTTTTATTCCTATAGATAATAATTCTAATGAGAACTTTATGTTTAAACTTATCTCCATGTCAAATTATATTTATAAAATCATTATTAAACTATTTGATATGAGGTTATGAGTACTTATAAATAATATTATCTCTAATAATAATTTTTTATTCATCAATAGTATAAATTTCCAAGACTCTCTTATAATAGAATATAAGTGTGCTAAATTTTTAAGTAGAAAATTATATGTGTGGTAATGTCTCTTTAATGAATAATATTACAAAGTCATTTGACAAAATTAAATGGGGTTTAGTATTCAAAGTGTTGGGAAAGTGTTGTGTTAGCGGCCTATTTATTAGGATAATTTTGGCTTAATTTGGATATGTAATAACCTCTATTATTATCAATGGTTCTCTTGAAGACAATTTTTCATGCTCATTAGGGGTGACTCAAGGTGATCTGTTTATGCCATTATTGTTCTACATTGTTAAATACTACAATAGTAGAGTTATTCTCAAAAAGGTGAATAAAGGATACATTAAACTAATTCAATCTGAAAGAGAAATAAATTCCCCCTCATATTTGATATATGTAGATGATCATACCTTTTTGCAAGGTGGTAAAAATCAACTTTAAATTATTAAATAAATATTTGAACATTATGAATCTTTATTTGGGAAAAACCTAACTAGTCTAAATCCCATGTACTCTTTGGGAAGGTATTTAGTCAATGAGGAAAGAATTAAATAAAAAAATCTATTTTTGAAAGAGGGTAATTATATTTTACATATTTTGGGATCCTTATATTCTAGGTTAGGCTAAATAAAACATACTTATCTAAAGTTATAGAGAAAATTAATCAATAGTTATTAGATTGGTATAGAAAATCACTCTTAATGGGTGGTAGGACTAATCTGGTGATTTATATAATTATTTCTAAACTAATATACTTATTTATAATATATAAATAGACTTTTAAAATTACCAATAAGATAAATACTTCTATGGGGAATTGTTTCTATAGTGGGATTACTTTTTAAAAAATGATCATTACTAAAAAATGGAATCACTATTATAAACCTCATAAGGTGGTCGGACTAGAAATGATTAGTTTAAATAATTATAACAAGGCCTCCATGATCATTTATTTTGGAGATCACTATCTTAAAGGGCTAGTTTTAATACATTAATTTAATAATTTTTTTTAAAAAGATGAATATGGGTCGACATTCTTACATTGATTTTTTTAATTGGAAAACACAAAGAAAAGCTTATAAATCCATCATGGTGTAGTCAATATAGTTTGTTTCTATAAACACACATCTGAAATTTTGGAAGGAGAATTATCTTGAGATTCTATTACTTAATCTTATAAAAGATTCTAATATTTCTGAAATTTAAATACCTTCAAGTAATCAATTAAATCAATCACTTGATTTTATTCTATAACTTATAGGTAAATCATCAATTATAATAAATTTATATCAAATATGGATATCCTTTTCTAGGATCCATCAAGGAATGGAATTATTAATTAAAACTTGTTCTGTAATTTTATAATGTATAAACTAATCTTCTTGGAAACCATCACAAATATTTTGGAAGGTAGTGTATTCTACCTTTACTAGTTAATATTACAAGGAGTGCATCTCATAGAAATTTCCTAATCAAAATAACATGGAATATATTGGTATCTCATTGCTATATATATTTAATTATTTCAAAAAAATTAGGTGAGTATCGATAACTTATTCATGAACTCTGAATTTACAAGATCTATGTGGAATTTCAATCATGGTCTTTTTGAAATTCCAATCATAATTACTAACTCTATCTATGATGGAAATTAATCATACTTGAATATTTATTTATATCCCCAAATAAAAACAAATTATTATGGTTTATACTATTGATAAATTCCACATAATTTAGTGTAATAGTAACTTCATGAATCCTGAATGTAACGCCCCAACCCCAGTTACCCAGAGTCGGTGCATTATTTTAATACATTGGGATGATTATAAGGAATCAAGTCCCAAAAGACCGATCAGTTTTGCAGTCTTGGAAAATAGATTACATACATGAATGTTACATTACACATTAGAAAATAAAACACAACATAAATGATCCTTTGATAACACCATTAATCCCTTAGCTTAATCATGCTTATCAATCATAATACACTTCTTGGAATCCTAAGAAAATTAAAACATAGAAAGGGGTGAGCTCAAATGCTCACTAAAGATAACAATATATCAGAAATATTCATAAATAAGCATAAACATTTAAGGAAATGTATAAGACTAAAACAAAAGCAAAACTTAAACTTCAGAATAATATGGAAAAGATACAATAAAATAATTCCATTTACTTATTCATGTGGGTATTCTAATAGTCGAATAATCACATGTAATATCAACAGGCACTTTCATAATGATGGAATGTATAATGACAGACATTCATAAACACATAGTTAAGGCCTTGTGCCAAGACTACAAATAAATTTTTTTGCCAAGGCCTTGTTCCAAGACACTAGTTTGTCTCATGAGACCTACCGATTCATCGAGGAGTTATAGTGGGCTCCACCCTCCACTTACTAAGTCCAATTCATTCCTCATATAAAAAGGTTGAAACATAACATAAACATTCATATTAAAACTAGCATACGAAATGTCAATATCCATAAACCATGAATGGTATAAAAATAGAACATTCACAGTCAAACATATCATAACTCATTCAATATAATATAGAAGATTATATCATAATAAATAAACTTTAAACAAGTTTAAAATCCATCAATGGATGTTAACATAGATGAAAATGATCAGTAAAATGCTTTGAGAGAAATACCCCTTTTTCATGAAATCATTTAACAGTCTCACAATTTATAAAGGAATTCATTTAAAAGATATTTTTGAATCAAAGTGTCCTATACCACTTTGAATCTTTTTAAAATAATTATCATTTCAAAAAAATCATGTCCATATAAATAAATCCTTAAAATCATTTTAAAAACATGGACATTGATTAAGAGGGTTTAGAAAGATAAATCATTAAAACATTTAAAATGATGATCTAGTTAAATATAACCTCCCATAAAACCTTAAAATATCCCTTTTGAAAACATTTTTATGAAATATGGGTATCTATGATAAGTATGTACCAGAAAGTACTTACACATGAATAATATCGGATAAATAATGAGATTGAGGAAATAACCATTACCTTGCACTTTCCTTTGGTAGAGAGTACATTTAACCTCCTATATAATGACCATTGTATGTTATTAAATTATACCATAACCATATTCATATTTATTATATCATACATGATTCATTTATGACTTTATACTACCCATTTAATAATGATTTTCATGTTAAATTAAGGTTTCAGGTAATAATCGCTTTCTTTATCGTACGTGTTTTAAGTTGTTATTATTGATCATATAATTTAGATCATGATTTAAATAATTCCAGAATATAAACCTTTATTTATATATCATATATATTTATAATATAAATATTTATAATATTTAGATATATAAATGAAAAACACCGTTTATGGAGACGGTAGGTTGTACGTACGCATAAACGTTGTTTCTGTTTTCATATCGTATTGAATGGAAGTGAATAAGATACATGTAATACATAAATATATATATATATATATATATATATATATCTCCATTAGAATTATAATTTCATATATTACATACTTATTAGTAATATATATTTTTATAATCATCTTTGAATGGTGAACGTGGAAATGAATCTCATCGCGTCGTGGAGACGGTAATCCGTACGTACGCACGAGCGACAATATCATTATTTTGATATTAAATCATATATAATTGGATGGTATATAATTTATAAAGAATCATTTTAATGTTATATATATTATTTACATCATTTATACTCATTATGATACCCATCTAAATGATGAAATGTTAGAATAACAAACTACAACACGGCGTGGAGACGGTAAGTCGTACGTATGAACGTGTGGTGACTTTTCATTCATAGGATGGATAAAAATAATGAATATGGATGTACCATTTTTATAATAACATCACAGTATATATATTATACTAGATTTATTATTTTATAATGGAAACAACAAATAAATAGGAAGTGGTAGAATAAAGGAACTTGAAAGAGGTGATGAAATATTTACCTCTTCTTCGGGTTCATCCTTTTGATTTGATCAAAAGGTCTCCTTAGGTTGGATTTATGACTAAATTAATTCCTCTAGGATGAAGGTAGGACAGTTGATAGGATATTTGGGCAGTTTTTGGAGGATCCAAATGGCTTTTAAGGTGTGAATTTGAGAGAAGGGGGAGTGCCCTTTTATAAGAGGGGTGCAAGGCACCTTAAGAAAATATTGAAATATTATTTTATAATAAAATCATATTCGTTTTATAATGACTCAAAATTGATTTATTTAGAATATAAAGTGGGTATGGGTCTAAATCCCCTCAACCAATATGTTTTATACATGTTTAGGTTACCATTTTAACCTTATCTATTAGATTTAACTATAAGTTAAATAATTAAACTTTTACCGCGTCTTCTTATATTCTTACACTATAGGGTTAATAAACTTACTATAAACTTCCAAGATAACCGCAAGTGGTTCATTAATGACATATATAATATTATTTAATACTTTTTTCTGAAAATTATATTTTTAGGAATATAATATCAACTAATAATATAATATTTTTTTAAACTCTTTTATGTCAATTTTGACATTATTTGGTATTTTGTATTTTTTAATTCATAACAGCATTATTAATTTTAAATAAAATTATTTAATCAATAATAACATGTCATATTAAACTAGAAAATTAGTGTAATTCATTAAAATTCTCAAATTAGATTTATTTGGATATTTATAATATCAATTGTTTTAATCATTCATTAATAAGGTAATTAATGCATCATCATTATGTCATAAATAAATTTAATTTTTTAATGTATAAAAATTATAAATAAAATACCATTATTTAGGATATCTTTTTATCTTTATAATGAATATTTATAGTCGAAAGTATCTTATTTATAACTCTATATTGAAAATGTTTTAGTTATTAATCTTTGATTTTAAATCTTTTAACTCTTATTTAAATAAAATAATAATAAATGTCCTAATCTAATACAAGTGGACCTAAAGGATCATATTTTACTCCTAAGGTTGTTTCTGGTCGAAATACACTCATCAAATAGAATTATGAAATGTGTTAGGATAATAATACTATAATTTTTACCTTTAATTACCTTATTTACTTTTAATCGTGCTAACTAAAAATCAAAAGTTACAATTCACCTAAAATTATTTTTATCTTATTAAACCACATTTTACTTAATAATATCAACCGTGTCTCTCAGATTTTTTAAATTACACTCACAGAAGTGTTAAAATTATTTTTTATGCAAAATTTTAAATTCTCCTAGGAGGTGGGTAAAAGACGGTAAAAAGTTCAATAAAGTTTTATCTATCTAAATTTATTATAAAATGACTCCAATGAATTAAATTGAACTTATATAGGTATTATTTTTCTATTTTTACCTAATATAAATTTAAATAATATAACTAATTATTTAAATCAAAATTCGGTTTTAACTGATAACGCAGTGTTTTCACTATTCATCAAAAATTGAAAGTTTTCAGAAAAATACCAAAAATTCACCCTAGGATAATTTTTATATTCCAAATTAAAAAATGAGATATTTTTTACCAACTTAAAACATATAATTTTCATTAATTAATTTAAAATTAATTCTCATTGTCAAAAATAAAAAGCGTATTTTTAAGAAATAATAACTATCAAAAGATTGACACTTGTTTTTGTCCAATTTCAAAGTTAAACTACTTAAAATGACAAAAATTGGATTAAATGGTAAAAATATAATCTAATTATACTTCCAAACCATTTAAATTTATAATTGAACACTATAAATTATTTTTATTAAAAAAGTTGTTTTCAATTAAAATATAGTATTTTTCACTATTCACCTAAATATGAAAGTTATCAGAAAAACATGAAAATTTTATTGAAACTAAATTTTTATCTCATGATTCTAAAGAATATGTTTATCTTGTCAAATTTAATATATAAAAGTTTCAAATATTATAATTTAAAAATAATTCTCCATTAAAATGAGGTAAAATTAAATTTTTTGAAAAATACTTCTTTTATCTAAAAAATTAATTTGTTCTTAAATTATCTCTAAGAAACTAATAATATGGATTCTAAAATTATAAGTATTGTATAAAGTTCAAAATTCAGTTAATACTATTCATAACCGCTTTTTAACGGTTATTTTGGTAAGTCATAGTGCGCTTGAACTCAATGTTGTGTGTAGTGCAAGTTATTGAATTACTTTGAAGAAATAACGTACTATGAAATCTTGGGGTGTTACAATGAAATAAAATATGTTTCTATAATAATTGTTTTGTCATATAATATAGTAGATTTTTGATGTTTGCACATGTTTGGTATTGACGGTTCTAATAACTATGTTTATGAATTTTATTTTATTGATATAATTAATGTGAATAGGAAATCTAAAAGCTGTGATGGATCTATATCTATTGTATGTAAGGATCCAAGGGAAATGTGGATCAAATTTAGTAATGATGTTGTGACCAAATAAAGATTAGGTCCTTCTATTTATAGTACAATTTTATAGAATACCAATCTAGAAGTGATAAATTTATTTTTCAAAATCTAGGGCATTGTAATTTCTTTAGAAACTAAATTTTAAACATTTATTATTGTAGTGATTCCAATGAATCATAAATTATAGAAAAACTTATGGATTTAAATGTATTTCCTCTACCTTATTCAACACATATATAGTAAAATTATAGTATCCCCTTAGAAATTAACCTGCATATTGTTAGAATGTATTGATTATCTAGATGGAGTGCAACATGTTATATCACATGTCTTCAAAGATGTCATCCAACTTTTGGATTAAATTTCCAATAAAGGCATTAAACCATATTAATTAGTAACTCTATGAATTTATTAATGATTTGTATTATGTTATCCATCAAGAAAAATCAGAAACGCATATACTATTGTTTTTATAGTTAAATTTTTTTAGTCCTTTACTTTAAGGATTTCCTTTCATATCTTCATGTTTTTAACCTTTTTTGTCTCATGGGAAATTATAAATATCTAAAGAATATTTTCCCATAAAATTTATTTTTCCTAAATTGCAAATATTGGAAAAAATTAAATAAAAAATATAAAAAAACACAATATTATATATGTGTAAAGAAAAAAATAGCTTGATTTCTCTATGTATATGTGAATAACTTTTTTCCTTGTATAACGTGTCATTTAATAATGTGATGATTTTTATTACCTTTTTTGTATCTTTAATAAAAAAATTAAAATTATATTTTGATAAAACATATTATTTAATATTAACTTAATTAATTATTATTCGGGACCTAGAATATATAATTGAAATTCAATGTAGTTTAAAAAATTTATGTTATGATTACATAAATTATAGAGAAAAATAATAATTTTCCAATATCCAATTCCATGGAATTGACCAAGTTTTCCATGTTTCTTCATAAATGTGTTTTTGTCTATTTTTTATTACCTCATTTTTTATTTAGTTTTCAAAATAAGAAACGTTCAACTCAAATTTATTTTTCTTCCATGAAACACCAAGTTTCACCATCCCCCAATGATAATTTCGATGACCTTCAGTGAATTAATATGAAAACTAAAACATTTAAAAAATAATATCATATTTATGGTAACTATACTATTAAAATTATAATAATATTAATAATTTCTAAATATGAAGCCTAATTTCATCCCAAAAATTATATTTTTTCTCTTATCTAAAAACCAATAATCTTGATACTTTTTAATTAATTATCCAGGTTCATGAGATAAACAATCAATGAGTGTTGATAATTTTATTTATAAATCACTAAATGGTAAAATAAATTTATTTTCATCTATAAAAACATGATCTACTAAAATAATTTTCATTATTAATCCATTATTATCTTTATTTCTTTCTGGACATGCCCAAGATATCATTTTATTTATAGTACCATGATAAAGAGAATTTGATTCTTGGGTCAAATTAATTTTTATTTCTTCAGAATCCCAAATTAGTGACTAGAATATGATATAATTTTCATTATTTTCTTTTTTATGAGGTTTTATCCCTTTAAATAAAATGAAATTTTTTAAATATTCTAAAAAATATATATAAAAATATAAATAAATAATTATTATCATAAATTGGAAAATAACTTACAAACTATATGAGTCTCTTATCTTTGATAGTTCATTATATAATAAAAATAATGATTTGATAATATAATTAATAAAAAAATTAATGATTTAACATCTATGAACTCCATGCCCAACTGTTACCCATACTGCGTCATCAAAATACCTCAACTACACCTATCAGTTTCTAGAGAATAGGGAAAATATTGAGGGTTAGGAATAATATGTATGGGATGTGTATTTTCCCAAAAAAAAAGTAGTAAATCACTAGGTTATGTGCTTATAGGTGGCATGAACTATCTTAGTATAAATTGGTAAAAGCATAAAACTAACAAACAATGAAATAAATTAATAGTATTATTCAATGTACAAATAGATAACACAACATGAAAATTAATTACATATCACAAAAGAGTCTAAAAGTAACCAAATTTATGAAAATCCTGTAATAGTGTGTCAAAAACAACAATGTACATAAAATTCTAGGCTAAATGATGCCTGAATACCCGAAGTGTTTCTCCTTGATGAGAATCCTCTCAAAGTAAAAGAAATGGATAGCCTATCTTCCTCCATCTTATCCTTATAACAAAATACCACTAATCATAAACTCATACCTCATGGTCCTCATGTATATCATACTCCCATATTCAGTTGCCTTCGCCATTCCTAGATCATGAATAAAATAGTATTCATGCGTATTGAGAGGGTCTTGTGTATTTTGTGAGTATGATAAATTAGTAGGTAGTCACCACCCCACCCCTAACAACCTATCATAAAATGGAGTGTATTACAGAAATTATTCAAAGATATAGGAATAGTAGTTTAGAAAGCATATAGAACATAAAAGATTTTAGGTGTGTTCATTTACATTTTAATTTAACTCCTTATGAAGGGGGACCATAACTGCATGCCTACATTGATACTAAGATTGGGATCTAAGATGAAGCTACAGTTCCATCCCCTCTGGGCGGCATTTCCAATACTTATATTATCTAACACATGTACACATAGGCACCCACAAATATGAGTATATATATTCATTGAATTTAGTGACTTAGATTCCCATCCCAAATGGATTAAAATAATTTTTATCCAGTCATGGAAATATTTTAACCCATTACAAAGAATAGGGGGATAGGTTTAACGAGTAAGGGCATCACAATCCCATCTCAAGCCCCCAGCTAGTATAATAATTCAAGTCTTAGCACCCATTCCTTAATGCCAACATGTATGATTTAAAGTGGGTACTCATCCAATACTAACACCACAATAAAAATATACACATTAAATCATCCTAATTTTAACTACAAAATAGAAATCAACTAACCTTCGTGAGTTTTTAATGTAAGGAATATATATTTCTTAAGTAATAATTTTAAAAAATAATGGATAGTATCCAAATCCCTGAAATAACTTTTATAAATTCATTAAAATCTTAATTACTAAATAATCATGTCATATAAAGCTTGTATATAAAAGAAAAATTACATATATTATAATATGAAATGAACAGAAAGTATTTTGAAACCATAAAAAATAGCATTGTATACCTTAAAAGATATTTATGAAAATTATTTAATAGTCAAAAATATTGGTCTATATTTAAGTTCAATGAGAACTAGATTGATTATAGGACAACTCTCTATAAATTGGAATGTAGAAATGGTTATTCCTACTAACTTATTTTTAAATTTTTTATATTGGGTCTAGGAAATAAGATCAATACATCACTTAAACCATTAGGTAAATCTAAAATAATGGATAAATTTTGGATCAGGATATTATTGATATATAATCTAAAAATAAAGAAGTTGATCAAGGAGTTACCATGATATATCACAATATAACCTTTAAAAGATACCATATCAAATGTAAATAAAATATGTAGAGTGGTGTATCAATACATAGGGGGAAATAATAAAAGATTCAACACGATACTATAAAATATAGAGAAAAGGGTTATTAAAGAAAATACATGACCTTACCTTGTAAAAAGATATATCCCATGATTGACCAGAGAACCAAGGACCAAGTATGAAGAAATATCAGCAAAGATAGCATGATGGGAGAGGGATATATTGAGAGGGAGTGAAATGGGAGTGAATGAGGGTGATTTCCCAATCCCCCTCCCCCCTCCCATATTTTAGGATTACTTTTAGGTTAAAAATTAAAAAATTAAAAAAATACATTAAAAAGGTCTATATTTTCCCATAAATTTTTTTCTAGAAAAATAATAAAGATATAGTGGCACTGGAAATTTCCCTTCCATCCCCATAAAAAAATCTATGTAATTCCACCAAACCATCAGTTGGAGTTTTGTTCTAGGTAAAACTCTCCTCCTATTTCTAATTTTCTCATAATGGTCTTTTTCCAGTGTTAAATGAAATGAAGGCTCAAAGACCATCTAATATACAATATTAATTGAAGATAAAATCCCAATTTAAGGAGATGACTCACTATTCTAGGTCAGGGTATTAGAGACCTCTCACCATCGATCTCATTGTCCCCAAGAAGATTAAAATAACATCCTAATAAAATAGGATCAATCAATTTATCTATATCTTGGATTCCCACTCCCATGTCTTGTATTGTAGATACTCAGGCTACCACTTCACTCAAACTGAAGGGATGAATTTTTCCTATAACACCTATATACATTGGTTTGAAATAAATATCATATACACTTTATATGATGCATCAACCTCATACTCATCATCATCATTCTGAATCACTTTTTGAGGGTTGGAAAAGTAATTCATTAGCTTTGATACATGAAAATTATTAATCATGGCACAAAATTTGGGATGTAGAGAAATTAGATAGGATGACAATATAACATAATAAAATATCTCAAAAGTAATAACATTATGATGATTAATATTCCTATACATTCATATCCATTCATGACCCAGCCTCAGTGAAACCCAAAGGAAGATGTGATCACCAATCTAAAATTCCATAGGTCACCTCTGATGGTCGACATATATCTTATGGATACTTTAAGTAGTTACAATATACTTTGGAATCATATTTACCTTATTTATCATCTCCTATATGATGTTAGGCCCAATCCCATGGGATTAAATTATTGTTTTCCAACATAAATGAGAATCACACAGTCACCCATATGAAGCCTTGAAGGGTGAAATTTTATTAGAATAATGATAAATATTATTGTGATAAAATTTCCCCAAAGAAAGGTGATTATCCCACAAGATGTTAAAATCATGAATGAATGCCTAAATTATATCTTCAATAATAAAAAATTTATCCCCCAAATGGCCATTAGAATTTGGGTGAAAGATATTATGAAGCTATACCTAAGAACCCAAATCTCATTTCAGTCCATGCTAAAATATTTCTGTGAATCTGGGATCCCTACCTGAGATGATGCTAGATGGTTCAAATTTATGTTTAAAAATATACCTAACATATACTTTATTGAGGTAGTCAATTAAAGATTCTTAATTAATTGGTATGAAGTGATCTATCTTAGTATTGTGATCCATAACCATCCATACTACATCTTAACCTCATAGTTATATCAATATATTATTCACTAAATCCAAGGTGATCTCATCCCACTTTGAAAATGTAAATGGGAGTTGTTGGAACTTTGGTTTTTACATTTGGTTCTCTAACTTCATCTATTGGTAGGTAAGTTATCATGAAATACACTCTTAGATTCCAATTTTTGTACTAGGATACCATAATTGGGTTAGAACATCATAATACATCTTTGTAATCCCAGGATGCATAGCCCACTATAGAGTATGATACTATTTCATCAAGTTATCCCTTTCCGCATTTGGAAAAAAAATTATCTTCCATTAAACTAAAATAAATATTATGGATCCTAGAACCTTTCCTCAAGTATCTCTAAACCATCAAGTCTCTATATAATAATGATACAATCTGGATAAGACATTAAAGAGTCCTTAAGAAATTCCATGAGATAATAATTGTAGTAGATATGACATAGGTTCACTCTATTGTTATCAACCACATATAGGTGAAATTAATCCATAATAGACGTAAAATTTCACTTATCCTTTTCTTCCATAACCTTTTGAGGATGAACTTTTTGACTAAGGGGATTTGGGAAAACCTTTACCTTACTATTATTAGATTGGATATCAAAATAAAATTATTCAATGTATTACACCGAACAGATTGATTTAATATTCAACTATCACTGTGAAAATATGTATTTTAGGACCTTCTGGTCTATAAATACCATGAATCATTCACCATATAGGTAGTGCCTCCATAATTCAAAAAATTAACAACACTTTCTAATTTGTGATCATGTGTTCGGTAGTTCAATTCATAAGATCAAAATTATCTAGAACCATACACATCTACCAGATTATCTTATATAATGTTACATATAAATCACACTAAACAAGCATCACAATATACCTCATTTACCTCACATATCTGAGGTGGAATAATAATAAGAATAGGGGTCGGATTATTTTTCATCACAAAAAAATATTGTTCAAATTTTTATAACCAGATCAATTTGGATCCATTATTGGTTAAAAAGGTCATAAGAGTATAAATATTGGAAAATTCCTAAATAAATTGATGATAATACAATGTGATCCTAAAAAACTCTAAACCTTAAATACATTTTTTTGGACTCTCTTGAAAATTATCAACTCCACTTTCTTAGGATCTATAAAACTACCATCTTCATATATGACATGTTTTATGGTTTTAACCTCTTGAATCAAAAAGGAAAATTTAGATAACATGGATTAAATAATATCATCTCTTATGGTGTCAAAAATAATACAACGATTCTAATCATTCTCAACATGAGTCTTAGAGTACCACAGGATGTCATCCACAAACATTACCATGATGGTATCTAAAAATTGATGAAAAAACATATTCATTAAATCCATAAACATAGAATGTAAACTAATTAGTAAAAATGGAATTAGAATGTAAGAAAACTGATTATACTCAATTTTAAATTCTATCATAGGAATATATTTTTTCCAAACTCAAATTTGATGGCAACCTGAGTTATGGTCAGTCTTTTATAAACACATTTACCCCTTAAATTGATCAAATTTGATCATTAATTGTAAGAAAATGGTGAGAATTATTATTCTTAGATTGGTTTAACATCTCATATTACACACATAAACATATACTTCCATTTTATTTATTAAAAAATATAACAATAACATCCCAAGGAAGTGTTCTTGGTTGAATAAAATTTTTATCTTCAAACTCATCCAACAAAATATTTAATGCTCTCAATTTGGTTGGACACATTCAATAAGTATGAATATAAATTAGTTTAGTTTTAGGTAAAAGGTGTATATTAAACTTCACTTCCTTATTAGGATACATTATAAACAATTATTTATGGAATACATCAGGATATAATTCCACCACATTGGGTAAGGCATGTCATTCACTAGAATAAAATTCCATGAGGAAAATATATTAAATTTCATTTTTGATCACTCCCATATGTCCTTGATTAGGAATAGCTCAACCATCCTAGAATTCTCACTCACTATAGATATTTACTTGAATTCCATTGAGTATAAAAAAGAAACTTCCTTATGTTAACAGTCACAGAATATTGAAATTGAGTTAACTAGTCCATTCTTATTATGATATTAATAGTTTTCATATTAAGAACCATGAGATCCCAAATATTCTAAAATAATTACACTACCAATTAATAATATGGAATGTTCATGGTAATATTTATGGTAATTCCAAAAATTTTGTTTAGACTCATATATAAAGTTAAAGCTTCTACCTTGAATTCATGCAGTAATAATAATTTCTTAAAAACAAAAGAATGTGAAGCACATGTATCAAAAAGAGTACAAGATAAAGTAGAAGATGCAGGGATAGTACCTCTGATAATTGAATCCTCAAATAAATCATTTTTATAGGTTTCTATATATAATTTATACTAACTACAACCTCATGATAATCTAGAGATAGTAATCACTTCTTAGAAGTCCGAACTGTAGCTAATTAGATTTGACCCATTGTAGGCCTCCTTAGCCAGACCTCCTAGACGATGGTTGAACTCCACCAGTGGAATTTATTTCATTTTAATCATTATATGCCTATGTCATATAAGGATATTACTCAACACTTTTATATATACACTTCCAAAAAATCCACCAAATATGTCCATACTTACAATACAAGTCGCATTGATGTTCCTTAAAGGTATAATTATATTTAATGTGTTATACCACGTAATATTTACTAATGAGAACCACACCTACTTTTGTACTATTAAAATTGATTTTAACTAACCAAATAGATATCACCTAGAGTTAAACTAGGTAGTGAAACACCCACTCATAAACCTCCTTTAGAATCAATCTCTATAAGGACACCTTCTTAACAACTTTTTGAGAATTTTAGCAGGTTTAAGAGAATAACATGGGTTTTTATAGGATAACAAATCCCTATTTAGAAATTTATTTCCTTATATTACTCATACACTCTCATATATGGATCAAAGAGATGAGTAAGTAAGGTGAAGGTTATAACATCCCTGGTTTTTAGAGCGGGTCGAAAAACCTGTCTCTTTTTGATTTTTTGGAATTAGTGGGTATTCCAATTTATTTTTTGATCATCAGAACTCAATTAAGAGATTTTACTCAAAACGATATCTTTTTTTGGATGGTTTTAGAGGTTTAATTAAATCTTATGGTGTTATTAAGGTTTTTAGGTGCATTAGAGACCTGAAGGCTTAGTTTTAGAAGTTCAATGTCAAGGCACATGGTTTGGCTAAATTGTGTGGCCTCTTATGGGCAACCGTCCATCCCAAATTTGTACTAACGCATGGTTAGGAGAACCATGAATTTAGGCTCACAAATCCACGTATGAACCTCTAGAATTTTTGAAAAGGGATTTCACATAACTTTCACAGAGTTGGGGAAAACTATGTGAAAGCCACACGAGTAGTGCCACATAGGCAATACCCTCACATTATACCATGAAGAGTTTCCAAATAATTTGGAAAACCATATTTCCTCTTAAAGAGGGGAAATTTTGGGTTTTACCCTACATTGTATTTCTTATTTTCTCATTCTTTTCTCCCTCTTGGGTTGCATACAGTAGGAGGGAGATTTTTTATTTCTTCCTCCCCTAAGATGTGATCCCTTTCCTTCATCTGAGATCCGTTTTGATCACCTTTGGTTATGTTATATCCATCTCAGTACGTCTCTCATCACCCATGATTCTCTTTTCCTTTTATCTCACCTAAAAAACTGCTAAATCCATTCTAGTCATTTTTTTATATTTCCAGGTCTTTTGATGGAAATATCTATTTCTTCTGAATTAGTTTTAGTTAGATTCTAATATCGTACATTCAAAAAATCATGAATATAGGGTAGGTGATTCATAGTTTTCTTTGATATTTCATAAGTATTTTGGGGGTTTAGATTTTAGGGTGCCATTTTATTAAACAAGATAGTCCCCAAAATTCATGTGGTTATTCTTAAATAATTAATTGAGCCCTTGTGGGATTCCAACGGGCATGCCCACTCAAGTCTGCAGGTGGTTTGATCTGTGTGATAGGCTCTAAACCTTGGGTATTTATGATGAGGTGTTATTTATATTAAATTGTTTGGTTTTGATTAATCTTGTGTTGTTTAATTCAAATTTATTGAATTTTTTAATTTATATTGAATTTAATTATATATGTGAACTACATATAATGCATTGTTGAGATCCATGGGATCATGATGGGCTTGGATTGAGGTTGAGATGGAGATGGAAATATGAATTTGATTCAATGTGATTGTCTAGATAGGCTTGTTCCAGGTTACTGGGGTGATGTGATCATCGTTTGGACAATATGGTCATCTTTTGAGATGGAAAGGCCATCAGGTTGAGGGAATGGACTATGATATTGGATCACATGGCCATAAATTTTGGAAAACATGGTCGTAGGGGCATGATGTTCGAGTGTTAGTGTGTCTCAAAGTGTTTTTTGGAGTTTTTTTCACATAGGTTGACTTAGTGGTGATGTGGTTTTGAAAAATCGTGTTGGTAGAGGCCCCGGTAGTGTGAATTAGGTAATTTTTTTTGGTCTTGTTGTCATATAAATCCATGGGTATTGTTAGGAGACATTAGACGATAACATTGAGGCTATCGGTTGGGGGCTAAGGATCCCCATACATGAGGTCATTGGGCCATGATCATTTTGGAGGGAGGGCATCGATGTTCTTTGGGACATCATTCTATGAGCCGATAGTGATTTTTTAGGAGAGATATCATTGTGCCTACATATTTATGGCTTTGAGAAGATGGGTGCTTTTGAGCATGGGTATAAGGGACCATGTTTGTTTTGATTGGGTGTGCCTTTTGGACTTTAGTGACTTGTTTTGGACACGGTGTGTCGGGAATCACTTCATTTCAGGTTACTTCACAAGAGGCGGGACCTAAGGGTTCACCTGTAAATCCTATATCAGTGGTTGCCTTGGGATTAGGATAAGGAACATCTTCTCTATGGAATTCCTGAAGGACCCCGGGACACCCTGATAGGGGAGGGGTGAATCAGGGTGACAACTTTTTCTTCTTAAAGTTGTGGATCTTGTTCCCACGTTGGTAGGAACGTGTTTAACCTTTAAGATGAGAAAGATCAAAAATCAAACATGCACATACACAAAGAAGACATAGCCATTTTTACTTGGTTCAACACTAAGGGCTACGTCCAAGGAGCATACTCCGACAAGTTCTCAGTTTATAGACGTGAAGGTCTCTTCAATTAATAGTCATGAAGTTCATTGTCTCCTGTTCAGCATGAGAATTTTCTTGCATCAGAGTCCTGATTTTAATGCTCTGTTAAGATCCAAATTCCAACCACTAATGAATAACCCCTTTTCCCTTGTCCATACGGCAAACAACCTTTGGAAAAGGCCTTCGCAACGTACCCTACTTTGCGAGGCTCCCAATATTGCAAAGCTAAAACAAGCCTTCGCGAAGCCCCTGCCATTTCGCGAAGCTCAATCGCGAAGCTCAATCGTGAAGCACTCTCCCGATGCTCCATCCTTCACAATGCTTGTATTTTGTGAAGCTCCTTCCTCTTCGTGAAGTTCGCTGAGCCAACGCTGGGTGCACGTCTTTCGTGGAGCTAGAATAGCCGCCGCGAATCTCCTCATTCGCGAAGCACACTGCCTTCGCGAGAGACCTTTGCGAACTGAGAGCAATGGACTTTCTCTGAAATTCTCTCTCTTTCTCTTGAGGGGGTCGGCCTCTATTTATAGGCGATTCCACTGACCCTCGACCCTTCCGCACGAAGTCAACGCCACGTCATCTCAAATCGCGAAGCTCCAAAAATTCCTCCGGAATTCTATCCAAATCGCGAAGCACCACGGCACTTTGCCGTTAGCGAATCATGACGTAGTCGCAAAGAATCACTGTCAACATTCCTTCGTGCCTTCGTCGGGAAGCTCCCTCGTGAATCCATTCTCCTCTGCAATGCGCTTCAGCCTCTTCCTTTCGCGAAGCTTGACGTACTCGCGAAGAATCACCATCATCATTCCTTCGCGCCTTCGCCGTGAAGCTCCCTCGCAAATCCCTTCATCACCGCGAAGCTCTCCAGCCGCTGCCCTTCGTGAAGCTTGATGTAATCGCAAAGGCTCACCGCCTCCATTCTTCTGGTCTTCGCGAAATCTATTCCATGCATTCCATCTTCGCGAAATTCATACCTTTTTCCATATTAAATCATCATCTTCATGGAAATTCTATTTTTGCGATGCTCACCAATTTCCAAATTTTGGACCCCAAAAATTTGGCAAACACTAGGAAATGGTGCCACCTTCAATACTGTTATGTGCTTGAATGGTATGATCTCTTTTCTTGTACACGATGTGAACTTCCATTGATGATTGAAATCAAACACAAACCACACTCCAAATCATGCATAGAATACCATGGTTCCAACAATCTCCCCCTTTGGGTTTGTTGGCAATCAGAAGAAAAATTCAATAGATCTCCATCTATGTGAAAACAAAAAAAAAACAGGAATCAACCCAGCCAACACTCTATGTCTACGTGAGCAATTCTCGGTGTAGAAAACAAGAGAGGAGGCTTGAATTGGGTTCCACTGTTTTCTTTCTCATTCTTCTCATCACAGAAGTTGCCTGAAATTATTCCTTCTCCTTTCTCCCCCATTGACAATATATCCAAAAACCAGTAAAACTTTTCACGTTCAGCTCAAACCATACTCCCCTGGATAGTATCTCCCCCATAAACCTGCATCATATCAATAAACAGATTAAAACATTTAAAGCAAATGGGGAGAGGGGTATTCTGTATCCTCATTATGCACTAGGAGGTGGTCAAACACCGAGGTTCAACCAATTATTCTCAAACACAGCCGCTGATAGTGGCTTTGTCAGGATATCAGCCACTTGCTCATCTGTTCCCACATGATCCAATCTAATCACGCTTTGCTCAACATTCTCTTTGATAAAGTGATACCTGATTTCAATGTGTTTTGTATAAGAATACTAAACAGGATTCTTCGTAAGATCAATTGCGCTCTTATTGTCACAGTAAATTACCATTGGTTGCATCACCTCATCGCCAATGTCAGTTAATTGCTGCTTCATCCATAGGAGTTGATTGCATGCCTTTGTGGCGGAGATATACTCAGCTTCAGTAGTACTAAGAGAAGTAATTTCTTGTTTCTTGCTCAACCAGCCAACACATTTCTTCCCAATATAGAAAGCTCCACCACTAGTGGACTTTTTGTCTACTACATCACCAGCCCCGTCAGCATCATGAAACGCTGATAATTCACTGTCCCTTCCTGCAGCAAAAAATAACCCGAAGTTATGTGTACCTTTAATGTACCTCATGATTCTTTTTACTGCTGCCATATGTTCCACCATTGGATTACTCTGAAAGCGGGCCACAAGGCATGTTGCAAAGACAATATTTGGCCTTGTCGCTGTCAGGTACAGCAGGCTTCTAATGATCCTCCTGTACATGGTGGGATCAACAGAGTTCCCATCCTCATGCTTTCCAAGTTTAGTTCCAACTGTAATTGGAGTTGACATTGGTTTGGAGTCTTGCATATTGTACTTCTTCAACAACTCTTTTGCATATTTTTCCTAAGAAATGAAAGTGTATTCCTTCTTTTGAATCACTTACAGCCCCATGAAATATGTGAGCTCCCCAATCATAGACATTTCAAATTCTGATTTCATGTGGTTGGAAAATTCATCCACTGATTTCTGCCTGCTGCCATCAAATATTATATCATCAACGTAGACAAGAACCATGAATTGATCTTTTGGGGAATTATTCACATAGAGATTGTGATCAACTCCTCCTCTTTTGAATTCCATCTTCTTCAGATACGAGTCCAGCCGTGAGTACCATGCCCGTGGTGCCTGCTTCAAACCATATAGAGCTTTCTTCAGTTTACAAACCTTTGTTTCATCAATACCCAAAACAAAGCCCACTGGTTGTTCAATGTAGACTTCTTCTTCGAGTGCACCATTCAAGAATGATGTCTTGACATCCATTTGATATAATTTATATCCTCTTTGGAGTGCCATGGTAAGGAAAAGCCTGATTGACTCCAGTCTAGCCACTGGAGAAAAGGTTTCTTCAACAGCAATGCCTTCAATCTGGGAGTATCCTTTACATACCAGTTGTGCCTTGTTTCTGATGACACTTCCATGCTCGTCAAACTTATTTTTGATAATCCATTTGGTACCAATCACATTGTGACCTTCAGGTCTCTGGAAAAGGTCCCATGTCTGATTCTTATCAATCTGATCTAATTCATCATTCATGGATTTCACCCAAGATTTAACTTTTACAGCTTCTTCGAATGAGGATGGCTCTACAACTGATAGAAATGCAGATTGCGTGGTATTCCTCATCCTTCTTGTTTGAGTGGGTGCACTCTTGTCCCCAATTATATTGGATGGATCAATCTCAGCTCTTCGATTTCTTCTGCGAGGTTCAGTAGTATTCTCTTCAGCCATAGTTTCTTCTTCAGATTCTTCTTCTGAGTCAACATCTTGATGTGACTACTGAGTGTTTTGAACAGCTTCCTCTATTTCAGCATTTGTATTTTCTTCACGTTCACATTCTTCCTGACCTTCTATCACATCATCATATGACATCCTTAAAGCATTTGTGGTTTTCTCTTCAATTATCTTAACATAACTGCTTTCCACTATCCTTCCCAAACGCTTGTTGAAACATTTGTAGGCTTTGCTGTTCATTGAGTAACCAAGGAAAATTCCTTCATCTGCATTGTCGCCATATTTCCCTTGATTTCATTCTTTGTTCCTGATGAAGAATTTACTTCCAAAGACATGAAATAATTTTAGAGAAGGCTTCCGTCCATTCCAAAATTCATATGGTGTCTTCGTCTCACCCATATAAAGTCCTGTTCGATTCTGAATGTACACTGCAGCATGAACAGCCTCTTTCTAGTAATGTCGTGGAATACGACTCTCAATCACCATAGTTCGTGCCATGTTGTTCACCTGTCGATTCCTACATTCAACAACTCCATTTTGTTGTGGAGTTCTCACAGCAGCTACCGCATACTGTATCCCATGCTTCTCCAGATAATTCTCAAATTCAATGGACGTGTATTCTCCTCCATTGTCAAATTGAAACACTTTGATTGTTCGTCCAGTATCATTCTCGGTGATTTGCCGATATGTTTTCATGCAGTCAAGGACATGTCGTTTCCTGTGAATGACCATAACACATGTCATTCTACTGTAATCATCAATGAAAAGGACAAAGTACCTTTCTCTATGAGTTCCGGAAACATTTATTGGCCCACAAACATCTGTATGAATAAGATCGATAAGGTGAGATGCTCTTTTCTTCTTTGGCCGATATGAACTGCAGACCAGCTTCCCACGAATACAAGCATCACAAGATTTTTCACGCTAACGCTTCAGGTTGGGAATGTCCATGACAATTCTCAATTTTGATATTTTCTCCATGTCTTGTTGATTGATGTGTCCCAGTCTCCGATGCCACAAATTGTTTTCTTCTTCAATAGTCATGTAACATAAATTTTCTTCACTATCAACTTGATACAAGTTTCCTTCTGTTCTACATCCCTTCATAAGTTAATTTCCAGTCTTTCCCTTGATAGTGCAGCCTTTCGGATTAAACGTGACTATAAGTCCTGAGTCGCAGAGTTGACTCACGCTGATGAGATTATGACGTAGGCAATCTACGTAAAGGACTTCAGTCTTCTTTATCTCTCCATTAGCTAATTCGGTACATCCACTCCCTTTGATTTTCAGAGCCCCATCATTACCAAATCTTACTATACCATCGACATTAATTATGATATTTGTTAGTAGGCCGGAATTACCTTTCATATGAGATGAACAACCTCTATCCAGAATCCAGGTACTGTTGTTCCTTGTAGCTTTGAGGGCCACCTCTGCAAGGTTGGATTTCTCAATCTTCTTCCTTTCCTTCCATGAGACATTAGATTGAGTATAGAGAACTGATGATCTTTCAATTATCTATTCCGCATACACAGGTTCTTTATAGTCGAAGTCTTCTTTGAGAGGTGAAAACCTGTTTGAAAGAGAAACATTGTCTTGCTGACGAGACTTGACTTGTCTTGACCTTCGGTATGAGGTGTCCATGTCCCTTCTCTGCCTGCAATTAGCGGCCTTATGACCAAAGTTAGAACAACAAAAACAATATCCATAGAAATTATTTCTTCTATAAGAATTAAGATATGAAATTGTTCTCCTTTGTTGAGCCTCTATATCTTCTCCATTCAGATAGCTTCTTGCCTCTTCACAATATGACATGGTATGGCCCAGATCGCCACAGAACTGACACTTCATGAGAGGAAATGTCTTCTCACTTGAATTTCTCCCCAAACCTTCTTCCTTGGGAGAATAGTAAGACTGTCTGTCATTTCTGAATGTTTGAGGATAATTTTTAGGTCCCCTTTTAGTTTGGATTGAGGGTTCCTTTTTCGGCACTCTAGGAAACGTTTCAACATGTTCAACTTTCATCTTATCTTTCTTTTTGATCTTTTCACTTCCATCAGTTGATGTCTCAGCCTCACAGCCAATTCCACTCTTTCCCATGCAAGCGGGTCTTTGATCACTCAAGATTTTTCCAACCCCATCTGAATCACACTTGGCTCTTGCTAGTAATTATGCATCTGAGAATATTCCAAACTGTATTTTCTTCCTCGATTATTTTGGAACTGATTCAGTCTCCAGTTTACTCCTTAGAGTAACTACTTCCTCCTCAAGACCATTAGCAGTCTTGGATTTTTCATCTAGTCTGGAGGTGAGGCCATTGATGACCTTTGCATGTTCTTCAATTCTCATCTTCAGATCTACTACATCATCATTACTTTCAATTATTTTAGACTCTACCTTCACAAATTCTTCCAGTAATTCAATTTCAGCTTCAAGTTGATCAACGTATTCAGTTGATTCTTCTACAATTGATTTCCACTTATTGCAGCTCTTACATTTAATCTTGAGCTTACTAACCACATCCTTAAGTTGCATCTCAGGATCTACACAAGTTCTCAGTTGTTTTTCTCATTCAGTATCTTCTGGATTTTCAACAGTGGCCATCGTAGAATCATGGTTCCCAGTTTTGAATTCTGGTTCTTCTTCATCATAGAGTTCATTATCATCTTCTTCTTCTTCACAGACAAAACTCTTCCTTTTCATTTTCTTACCAGATTTGAAGTCTCCCTTTTTGAAGAACCTTCTCCGAGGCTTCTTGAAGTTTTCATCCTCATTATCATCATCATTGATCAATTTTAAACATTGAAAAGCAATGTGCCCAACTTTTCCACAATGGAAACACGCGAGAGGTAACTTCCCTTTGAATTTACCTTTCACCTTCTGGAACTTCTTTGCAATGAGAGAAAGAATTTTTTTTTCTTCGTCATCTTCACCGCTAATATCCTTTGAGATTTTCAGTTTATCCATGGCCTTGAATGCCATTTCCTTGCTCACCCGAGTCGTAGCATCTTCAGGTTTGACTCTCATTTCATATGCTACCAAACTGCTCAGTAGATCATCTAGAGAAAGTTTGGAAAGATCTATTTCCTCAAGGGATGACACCTTCGCATTATAAAGAGGTGAAAGTCTTCCCAATATTTTCTTTACAATATCAATGTCTTTGATTTCTTCGCCTAGACCCCGAATATCTCCATCCACTTCAGTAATTCGATTGAAGAAAGAGTCTGCATTCTCGTCTGGATGCATCTTCAGATCATCAAACCGATTGTGCAGCACTTATAGTTTCACCTCCTTCACTTTGATATCACCTTCATAAATATTCTCAAGTTTATCCCACATGGATTTTGCTGAGGTGAAATTCATCACCTTTAGGTATATCTGATCAGAAAGGGCTGTAGTGAGTGCATTCTGTGCTTTAGCATCTGCATCATGAAGTTTACAGTCTATTTCAGTCATAGCAAGGCCTGTTGGATCAGTGACTTGTATTCCTTGCACAGTAGAAAAGAGAACTTCCATTCCAAGATATCTCAGATGAGATCTCATTCTGTTCTTCCAGATCTGGAAATTACTTCCATCGAAGGGAGGGACTCCCCTGACATTGACCACGTTTTCCATGACAAAAAAAAAGTCAGATTCAACACCAACAACCTTTACCCTCTAATACCACTTGAAGGACCCCGGGACACCCTGAGAGGGGAGGGGTGAATCAGGGTGAAAACTTTTTCTTCTTAATGTTGTGGATCTTGTTCCCACGTTGGTAGGAACTTATTGAACCTGTAAGATGAGAATGATCAAAAAATCAAACATCCACATACACAGAGAAGACATAGCCCTTTTTACTTGGTTCACCACTAAGGGCTATGTCCAAGGAGCATACGCCGACAAGTTGTCGGTCATACCAAAAACCACTAAGCTTCACTAGATGGAGATTACAATTGTTTAGGTACAGTCACTCTGTCCCTGGCTCACTGCCTTTTCACAGGTTCTGAGATAGCTCACTGCTTCCCTCGGGTCACTCCCGTTGACTCCCCCTGGCTCACTACCGTTGGTGAAGACACACTCAGTTTATAGACGTGAAGGTCTCTTCAATTGACAGTCATGAAGTTCATTGTCTCCTGTTCAGCATGAGACTTTGCTTGAATTAGATTCCGGATTTTAATGCTCTGTTAAGATCCAAATTCCAACCACTGATGAATACCCCCTTTTCCCTTGTCCACAGGGCAAACAAGCTTTGGAAAAGGCTTTCTCAAAGTACCCTACTTCGCGAGGCTCCCAATATTGCAAAGCTCAAACAAGCCTTCGTGAAGCCCCTGCCATTTCTCGAAGCTCAATCGCGAAGCTCAATCGCAAAGCACTCTCGCGATGCTCCAGCCTTCGCAATGCTTGGATTTCGCGAAGCTCCTGCCTCTTCGCGAAGCTCTCTGAGCAAACGCGGGGTGCACATCTTTCGCGGAGCTAGAATAGCCACCGCGAAGCTCCTCTTTCGCGAAGCACACTACCTTAGCGAGAGACCTTTGCGAACTGAGAGCAAAGGAATTTCTCTAAAATTCTCTCTCTTTCTCTTGAGGGGGTCGGCCTCTATTTATAGGTGATTCCACTGACCCTCGACCCTTCCGTGCGAAGTCAACGCCACGTCATCTCAAATCGCGAAGCTCCAAAAATTCCTCCATAATTCTATCCAAATCGCGAAGCACCACGACACTTTGCCATTTGCGAAGCTTGACGTAGTCGCGAAGAATCACCGTCAACATTCCTTCGCGCCTTCGCCGCGAAGCTCCCTCGCGAAGCCCTTCTCCACCGTGATGCGCTTCAGCCTCTTCTGTTCTTGAAGCTTCACGTACTCGCAAAGAATCACCATCATCATTCCATCGCCCCTTCGCCGCGAAGCTCCCTCGCAAAGCCCTTCATCGCCGCAAAGCTCTCCAGCCGCTGCCCTTCGCGAAGCTTGATGTAATAGTAAAGCCTCACCGCCTCTTTTCTTATGGTATTCGCGAAATCAAGTCCATGCATCCCATCTTCGCGAAATTCATGCCTTTTCCATATTAAATCATGATCTTCATGGAAATTCTATTTTCGCGATGCTCACAAATTTCCAAATTTTGGACCCCAAAAATTTGGCAAACACTGGGAAACGGCGCCACCTTCAATACTGTTGTGTGCTTGAACGGTATGATCTATTTTCTTGTACATCATCTGAACTTCCATTGATGATTGACAACAAACACAAACCACACTCCAAATCATGCATAGAAGACCATGGTTCCAACAATTCCATCATTGGACGATGTAGGTGATAGCTTCCCAATGGCTATTGACCACCAGGGAAGATTTTGTTGAATTTAATTGCATGAACTGACTTCTTTATATATTTTCTTTACACACCTACTTAATCACAAATTTAAGGTATGAACATATGGGCGGTACTCTACTGAGACTCATTCTCACACCCTACACGGGCCCTTCGGGAAGCTTTTAGACTTTGTGCTTTTGGATTTTGGTAAAAATCTAGGATCTGGAGCTAGATCAAAGTGGTCGTTTGGCATGGGATAGAAGGAAAGGGACCATTGGTTATTGCCTCAGTTGGAGTTTTCTATTTTTTTCTTTTCTTTTTCATCATACTTATATGTAAGTACATATTGTGGTTATCCATTAGTGACCCTTTCTAGATATTGTGTTCTTTGACCTGATATGTATGCATGATCTATTCTAAGTTCGATAAATGGTATGGTTGGATTTGTTATTTAAATTTACTATTTTTTTTATATTTCTTCCTTTATTGTTATTTTCGATTGTTCTTCCTCTATGGGTGGTTCTAGTTCAAGTTTGATGAGTCTTTTATTTTGATGTATGTTATTATATCTCTACTCATACCATTATTATATCAACGCCTGAGGGTATAGTCTCCCACTAGTACCCATATTACTGCCTCAGTGCTAGTCAGCAGCTTTTATCATATGGGGAGGTGTTCCCAAGGCCTAGTATTCCTCCAACCCAGAGTACTGTTTGAAAGTGGAATCCAGGTCAGGGATACTACAAGTGGTATCATAGCAGTTCTTGACTGATAATTAGTATCAATGTTTGTCCAGCTACTAATGGTACCAAATTTTATCTTTTCTTCTGGTCTTACTATATATTATATGGTTGACTAGATATTTGGATGTATCCAAATGTAGGTCTACAAATAATTCGTGGGTGCCTAAAACCCCATACACGGGGGATAGACCAAGTTACCATGGGTGGGAATTTTTGTTCTATTTTTTCAATTTATAGTAGATTTGATTTCCACCTAGACTAGTACACTTGAAATGTGTTTTTAAATTGTTATGGATTGTGATCCTTGGACAGGTATGGAAAAGAAGGAGATGTTGACCCCTTATACTTGTATGCAAATAGGGTGTATGTTTTTTATGCATGTTTATGATTTTATTAGGAACTTATAATGTTTAAAATATAAGTACAAGTGTGCCTTGATATAAATTTCTTGTAATATATGACACTTGAACATATGGGCCTAGTTCTTATAAGAGAATGCAGGTATGATGATATGAGGTGATTATGATCAGCAGGTTGGGTGACGTGATCATCAGTTTGAGGTGACGTGGTTCGTTAGGATTGGTGTGGCCTGGGTTATATTTGATACTTGGATCTATTAAGGTGGAGGGTAAGGAGTCAATGGGTATGGAATGTCTTGTGACATGTTTGTGGTGGGGAAGGGTATGTTTAATGAAATTGTGCTACTTGTTACTACTTGAACTATCTATAAAAAATATTTATGTTATCTAGGTTGTCTGGCCATGTAATGGTGTTCAACAGGTTTCCATTAGGACAACTCAGATGGAGCGACAGGAAGTCGGTGATTGGGTTTCATAGGAGCACGAAAAGGTTGAGACGTCTGAGGGCTAGGCAGATCATGAGCTGTAGGTATAGGCTCAGGCTCATATTCTAGTGTAGGCATAACAACCACCAAACATGGCAGTTTTTTGTACGTGGATTGATGAGCAACTCAGAGCAATCTTGGTGTGTGTGATCCAAGGGATCTATAGAGGAGCTTAAGGAGTAGATATTTCTATGGAATATCTAACTCGAGAGTTCAAATCATAGCACCCTCCTTTTTTTCGTGTGAGGGTGAACCGCAGGCAGCTGAGAATTAGATAGAGTCCATGCATATTATTTTCGATCAATTAGAGATGCCTCCAGGGAGGATGGTGAAACTATTAACAAACATTCTCATAGGACCAGATAAGAACTGGTGGGACATGTAGGTATTGGAAATCAGACATGAGGGACTGGCCTTGAAGTTTTGAGCCTAGGTCCTTTGATAATTTCTTACCAAAGATGTTGAGGGTTGAAAGATCTCTAGAGTTATCGACCCTTCAGCAGGGTGACATTTCTTTCATGGACTATGTAGTGACATTTATTGAATTTTCTCTCTTTTCACATGGTATTGTGAGCAATGACACCTTGAGGGTGTGGAATTTTGAGGTTGATTTATGGAATTCCATTCGGGTGTAGGTAAACATATTTATTTTGAACTCATTCTCAGAGTCATTTAATCAAGATCTCATAGTCAAGGGCATTTTTACAGACTAATATTACACGATCTAGGGGACATATTTAGGTGGCTTCAGTGGTGATGCTTCGAATATTAAGAAGAGAGGCCGAGATGAGTTCTAATAGAGAAATCAGGACAAGGACTCAACCAGACCACGTCGGAGTGGATTTTCGATGGGGTGCTTCTAGTTTGGGAAGCGAGGACACGTTTAGACTTAGTGTGAGCAGCCTCCAATGGAGTTTTGGGTATGTGGGAAGGTCAGGAATCTCGAGATTTTCTATAGAAAGCCTTCTCGAATAGCTAGTAGTCAAGGAATGGGGATGAATTAGGGTTCTGAGGTCATACAATGAGTGGTTCTAATTGATGGTTGTCAATATTCAATTGCATGTGGTAGTATTGGCCGAGATGAAAGGACCCAGCAATGGGGTTAGTGCCTAGTGGCTAATGAAGCACTGTAGGGAGGTCATGATTTAGGTAGTCAGATGTCAGTCTAGGTACATGTTGTGGATCTACCAGGTGATGAGATTTCTGGTGAGCCGATGATGATCAGAGCTACACCATGGGTGTAGCCATGTTTTTTTGACATGGTTGTTTGAGGCATGTCTATTTTCAGTGCATGAGGTGCACAGGATATGTCTATGGACTGACCAGATGTTGGTTAGTAGGTTGGAGCTAGTTCATGTGTGTTATTGATATATATATAAGGTGTGTGCCAGTGAGATTATTAAGATGTGTTGGCATAAATTCATTAAGTATATATAGGCTACTTGAGTTGAGTTGGTGCGGTACTTGATTGAGGTTAGAGGCACTAATATTTATTAAGACTCATGTAAGATGTGGGACCTTGTTAGTTCCATGTGTGACATGGGAATGAGGAGGGCACTGATGCAGTGTGGGATTCAGATGGGTTTCAGGTTCAACACAGGATCACCTAATGAGGTACAAGAGTAAAGATGCATCATTGGAGGACTTTTGGGTCCATGAATGATCGATGGACATTTTTTTTATTTCAGCTTTGTGTGAGGATATGACTGGAGTATTCCACTCCTAAGGTAGCAATCCCCCTTGAGGTTGTTGACCTGTGACTTTTTGACATGGGAATACTAGGTTAATTTTAGAGATATGGTTATTTTAAGTACCATATTTGGTTTTTGTTTTATATCTCATGGATGAGATATGTTATGGTGGAGAGATTGTAACATCCTATGATTTTGGAGTGGGTCAAAAAACTTCTCCCATTTTGAATTATTAGAATTGGTCGGTATTCTAATTTCTTTTTTGATCATCAAAACTCAATTCCTTGAGTTTCCTATAACCAATATCTTATTTTTAAATTGTTTTAGATTTTTAGTTGAAGCCTTGGGTGTTTGGAAGGGTTTCAGGTGCATCAGAGGCTCAGAAGACCAGTTTTTGATGTTCCAGGTCAAGGCGCATGGTTTTTGTAAACCGTACAGACTCTCAGATAAAACCATACAGCCCAATTTTGTACTACCACATCGTTTATAAAAACATGTGGGTAGGGGAACATAGATTTTGATGAACCCCTACAATTTTTTCAGAGGGATTCTGCGAATCTTTCACATGGATAGGTCAAACCGTGTTCAATCCACCCAGGTAATGCCACATAGGCAATACCCTCACACTATAGCCCGCACGATTTTTGCATGGTTTAGAAAACCATGTGCGATAACTGTTTGGTATCTTAAATAGGTCAAATTTCGGTTTTTACCCTCCCTCGTATTTCTTCATTTCACATTATGTTCTCTTTACTGGGTCTCATGTACTAGTAGGGGGCTCACCCATTTCTTCCTTCCCTAAGGTGTGATCCCTTGGCTTCATTCAAACTTTGTTTTGATCGCTGTCAATTGCGTTAGATCCATATCAGTAAGGATATCCTTTCCCATTATTCTCTTTTCCTTTTCTCTCACCTCATGGTCCTCTAAATCAGTTCAATTAATTTTTTCCTATTTTTAGTGAGTTCGATGGAAATGTCTATTTCTTTTAAATCAGTCTGATTTATACGCTAAGATCTAATGTGTCTACATCTATAACTCTAAGGTAGGTGGTGAATAATTTTATTTAAGATTTCACAAGTGTTTGGGGGTGAATATTTTAATGCAATGTTGTATTGACTGAGAAATACCTTAGAATTCATGTTGTTTTTTTAATTAATTAATTGAACCCTTAGTGAATTACAACAGGCGTTCCCACTCAAGTCTATAGGTGTTTTGAGCAGTGAGAGAGGCTTCGAACCTTGGTGAGTTAGGTCAGGGTTTTATTTATGTTAAATTTTTTTTGTTTTATTTAATTTTTAGTTTTCAATTCAAATGTATTAAATTTTTTTATTTAGATTATAGTTAATTATATATGTGAATAGATTGTAATGAACTACTACGATCCATGGGATTGTGATGGGCTTGGCCCGAGGTTGAGATGGAGATGGACATCTATATTTGAGGTGATGTGGTCATCAGGATGGGCTTGTCTTGGTTTACTTGGGTGATTTGATTGCCAGTTGGATGACATGGTCACCAGTTGAGGCAGCAAGGCCATTTTGTTGAGGTCATTTCATGTGATATTAGATGGTGTGGCCATCGGTTTTGAGTAGAATGGTCGTAGGGGAATGAGGTGTAGGAGGTGGTGTGGATTAGGTACTATTTTGGTGATTTCCACTCACCTGTGATTGGCCAAAGAACCATTTGGAGTCATGTGCACATAGGTTGACTCAATGATAAGTTGCTTTTGCCACTCATGTGGGTAGAGGCCCCCAGTAGTCTAGGTTAGATAATTTTTTTGGGGTTTCATTCCATATAAATCCATAGGGATGATGAGGAGCCATACGATGAAAGAATTGAGGCTATTGGTTAAGGGATGAGGCTCATCATGGTTAAAGCCATTGGTCCAGGATCATTTTGGATGGTGGGAATCGCCTTCCATTAGAAAGTCATGTTATGGTCTGAAAATGGTTTTATATTGATTACAGATATCATTGTGCCTCCGAACGTAGGGATTGGAGCTGATGAGTGCTTTTAAGCAACGGTCTGAAGGACCATATTTGTATCGATTGGGCATGCCTTAGGTATGTTGGTGATTTTTTTTTTGACACAGGGTGTCAAGAGGCACATGCTGTCAGGTTTCTTCACTAGAGATGGAATCTGAGCATTCACTTGGACATCCTATAATAGTGGTTTACTTGGGATTAGGCTATAGAACCTCTTTAATATGGTATTATAGCATTGTCTGAGGTAGGTGATAGCTTCCTAGTAGCTATTGATAACTAGGGAAGCTTGTGTTGAATTGAATTCCATGTGTTTCCTTCTTTATATAGTTTTATTACACACCTGCTTAATCAAAAAGTTATGGTATGCACACATGTATGGTACCCTTATGAGACTCATTCTCACACCCAACACGGGCCCTTTAGGACACGTTTAGACTTTATGATTTTACGTTCAAGTAAATATCTGTGATAAGGAGCTCGATCTTAGTGTTTATTTGTCATGGTATGGAAGTAAAGGGACCATTGGTTCTTCCCTAAAATGTATCGTTCTATTTTAGTTTTCTTTTATGTTTTAGCATTCTTATATGTATGTAAATACTATGGTCATACATTGTCGATCCCTTCTAAATATTGTATTGTATGACCTGATATGCATGCATGTTTTGTTTTAATTTCTAAAAATGGAATTTTTGGATTTCTTGTTTAATTTCTCTATTGTTTTGTATTCCTTATGCTATTGTTATTATTGATTGTGCTTCCACTATGTGAAGGTCTAGTTCGAATCTGCTGAGTCTTTTCTTCAATTGAATGTTAACCCATTATTATATCATCACCTAAGGGTATAGTCTCCCCACTATTACTATTATTACACCCTCATTGATAGTCATCATCCTTTGGCATATGAGGAGGCATGACTAAGGTCAAGTAGCCCTCCGACCAAGAGTAATGTTTGAAAGTGGCATTTGGGTCAGGGATAATACAGAGGTATATTTCATGACTTCCAGTTAATCTTATTGGAGAGTCAATAACTCCTTAAAATGAACCTAACATAGGGTATCGAGGTAAAATTATGAAAATAAGATCTATTGAAACCCTTCCCAGAAAAGACCCTTATATTTCTTATCCTCAATAATAACATCCCACAATCAATGTTAACCTCTTTCTAATAAGAATCTGGAATGATAACTTCATTTATACTTTGGTGTTTCAATAATATTCAAAATATAGTGAATATTATTGATCCATTACTCATACTTTTAAAATGATACATCACAAAAAAGTGTTTAGAGGATGATGAAAATGAAAATCTATCATGGTTTTAGAAGTCTTCAGCTCCCTTTGTGGATCTCCCTTACTAGGCTCTTGAAGTAGTTCAGAAATCTCATCAAGGACTTGGGGATTGATTAGAGGTTTAACAGAAAGAACATTATCAACCAATCCACATTGATTGGAAATAGGTTTCTTTCTAAGTGGAAACCTGTATAATAATATAGATAATAATATCAATATATTATTCCCATAAGGAATAACCCCAAGGCTTTAACTACATCTTATAGGCCACCTGTATCCCATACCCTCTATCCCTTGAATTAATTTTCTTGAACACTTTATATTTTTTAACACTTCTTAAATAATTTTAAAATAGTTTCAAATGCTCAAATAATCATGTAAAAAGAAATAAATGGTTTCCATAGACATAACATAAAAGAACATAGTTTCCATAAAAATATAAAAAAAATGATAAACTGGAGTAATAAATTTCTAACATATATTAACTTAAATATTAATAATAAATATATGTTAAAGACCATTTATTTATTACTAATATCTCAGTTAATAAGCATAGTCAACTAGTTGAAAAAATAATATGATAAACTAATATAGGAAATCACACTTCATGTAATGATATCCAACTCATTGTTAAATCTAGGAACCTAGTATGATTCATGAGATTTTAGTATTATGGAATGACTTAAATAAAAGAAAAGAAATGGAAAAAGAACCCTAGAGTACCCCTAGTGACTTAGCCTTCCATATTAATTATTCTATCCATACATATTTTGGGTTACTTATTGATTGTTGTTGTTCATGTTATCATGTATACTCTCAAGTATCATACCCATGATCCTATATTGTTCTCTAATACCATATTTTAATATATGTTAACCAAAATACCCAACCGACACCCATGATATATTGTTACAATAATACAGGAACACATCTTAGTTTCTATAATTTTAATATATTGATTGGGATTAGAAATTACATTTTTGGGTGACATTTATCCCATTTATAAAATGGGGCAACTCTCTATGATATATTTTTATATATGACTTAGCTTATCTCAGTCTCATTTAGTCAAAGAATACAACTGACAAATAATGGAAGAGGGTATGTGCATGAGAGAATACAAAAATGGATAACACAACATGAACACATATCACATAATAAAAAACATTCCAAAAGGAACCAACACTATACAATTTATGTGAAACTATATCAATAACCACTATGTAAATAAAAGTGTTGTTGAAATGAGGCTTGAAGACCCAAAGCGATTCTCCCTGATGAGAATCCTCCCCAAAAAGTTGATAATGGTATCCTACATGCCTTCATATTTCCCATGTACCAAAATCCCCCCAAAAATATATTCATTTCCAATGTTACTCATATATAATAGGATCTCATAATCATGTTACTTTCCCTTACCTAGATCAAAAATAAAATTGATTATATCCATCCTGGGAGCGGCCCAAGTAGGTTTTGAGTATGAAAACTTGGTTAGAAATCTCTAGCAAACCCGCAGCATCATTCCATTAGATGGAGTGTATACCAAAAACTATAAAAATATATAATAATATTATAGCTGCAGTAATATAACACAATAAAGAGTTTTAGCATGTTCTTTTACATTATAATTTACCTCCCTATTAAGGGATAGTCTATACCTGCATACCTGCTTCAATCCTAAGATCAGGATCTGAGAAGATGTTTTGGGAAATACCCTATAAGTGGAATTAATAATAACTATATTTTATAACACATGTACAAATATGCACCCAAACATATGAGTAGATATGTGAAAATAAGCCGAGGTCCTAGAGACCCATCCTAGAATGAATGGAATCAGACCAATTTGGTAATGGGAATATTACAGCTCATCCTAGGGAATAGGTGAATTATAACACCCTAACTATAGTAACTTAGAGCTGGTGGTTATATTACTATATTGGAACAAGATACCAGATATCACATCCTGAATTATCTAATAGTTTAGTAATCTTGAGAGACTATGTACATACATGATTCTCATATTACACATCAAAACATGAAATAAAAATAAAAATTCTAGTGATAACTTTATTATTTCTTCTATTATATCCCTAAAATCATTCATATATCCCTTATTGATATATTAGGAAAAATAAAACATAATAAAGGATGAGTTTATATGATCAGTAATGGAAATGATACAACATATGCTATTATAGAATAAATAAATCATGAATATTATGGTAGAGATAAATAATAATAAAATATACCATATAACTTATATTATAAACTGGTAATATGTAAATTGATTAAATAACAACATAAATAATCACATTGATAATAATAACTTGTTCTATAATTATAGAATTTAGAATATTAGACATCATAATCTTACTAACAAGGCCTCACGGAAATAAATATTACATAAATACATAACGTGTATGCCAAATACCCAAACTACTAGGTCTCATGAGACCTACCAATGCATTGGTGGGGTATAAAGGGCCTCTTTTATAACTTACTAATTACAATTCATTCATCATATGAAATAAATGATTAACTATTCAATACATAATGAACATAAATATTCATTTTGAAAAACTAACATGCGAAATGTTAATATTTTCCTCAGTTAATCACTAGAGAAACATGATTCTAAGTCATCCATAATATTATGGTGGACGGTATCATTAGATTATATCCCCATTAAATCATAATATTGATCAAATTATGTTTACATAGATGAAAACAATTTTAAAAATATCAGTAGAACATTTATTGAGGAAAATATAATTTTCATTTCAAAATCACTTATTTAAAAGTAAAAAATTTATAGAATATTAGAGAAATTTTTTTTTAAAATAACCATAGAATTTTTTTAAATAATATTCAATTAAATTAATATTCATGATGGTGAGAAAATTTATTCATGAAGTAATTTTTTAAATAAAAATTCCATCCACACCTTTGGTAAAAATTACCTTATTCCGAAAACGAAAAGAAAGATCTTTTTGAATAGAAAGTCAAAATGGGTAAAACTATAACTTTAATAAATCATTGGAGAATATTAATAACATTATTGAAAATATTTTAAGGAAAATATTCACATGGAAAAAAAAATTTCCTGACCGAATAGAAAAATAAAGTCAGTTTTCATTAAAAAAGATCATTCATATTTTTGAGTACTTAGAGAGAGTAAAATGAAAGGAAATTTTATAATTTATAGAAATAAATTTTTTTTAATAAAATACTTATGATTTGTGAGATATATATTATATAATTTAATCACTTAAAATTTAATCATAAACAATCCTGGTAAAAAAAATTGGGATTGTAACATAAAACCATTATCTTGAGTTTGAAATTCATTATAAGTGATTTTAACTTCCTTTATAATAAATTTAAATTAATTATACTTAAATAAAAGAGTAATAATTATACTTAACAAAAATGGTTTAATAATAACATTTTATCCCTCATTCATTAACAATCTTTCATTATCATCATCATTTTAGGTTTTTTTTACTTTATTTTTCATTTATGTTTCTATTTGGTAGGGTCCTTACATATTAATCGCAGTTCTATCATATCTAGAATGTTAATAATATAAATATATGATATATATTCATTATATATATAATTATACTCATTCATAAATGTTATATATATAAAAATTAATTACACCATTTATGGAGTGGTAGTCCATATGTATGCATGAACGTTGTTTTAAATTTCTAACAAAAAAAATTAAAGAAATATAAATAATATTATATAATTAAATATAGTAATTATATCATAAATATAATATATATTTATTAAATCCATAATTATATCTATCACTTTTAGTATTTGATGGAAAATGAATCAAATCACTATATAGAGGTAGTAGTTCATAAACACGCATGATCTATACTTCCATTTTCCATTTGATGAAAATGAAGTAGAAAATGGTTTTCCCATAATCATAATAACATATTTATATATTTAGTATAATGGATTAAATATGTCATTATGGATAAAAATATTATACGAATTAGAAGAAGAAATAATGTTTAAAATAGTGGGGTAATATAATTACCTTCTTCTTTGAGAGATCCCCTTTGGATTACACTTTAAGCCTTCTTAGGATGGTTTTAGGGTAATAAAAAATATAAATAATGAAGTAAAGTTATCTAGGATGGTTTTTGGGTTTATTTTGGTCAAGATTGAGGGATTAATTTTTGTGAATAATGGTGGAAATGAGTTCTATTTTATAAGTTAGTGGAGGGACACATATGAAATTGTCTAAAATATTTAAATAATATAAAGTCATTATTATGGGAAATTAGTACCAAATTTCCAGTAAATTGAATTTAAGATAATATAATATATATATCGTTTAAACCAATGATATTTAAACATGTTTAAGTGAAATTCGTTTCCCGTATTTCTTGGTTTAATCCCCAAGAAAACGCTTTTAACCTTAATTATGGTAACAAATGTTTACAATTTTTACTCTTCATTATGATATAAAATAAATTTGAACTTATTCAATAATATTGACTATTCTGATTCAAAATATGGAAACCATTTTACAATATTCAATTTCAATAAGTGGTTAAAATTAATTTTAACATATGTTTATAAAATTCAATGAAATTTTTTTTAGAAATAAATGCTTGGTTTAAGCATAAAAAGGGTTTTACAAAAAAATAATGTATCATGTTGATTATAATAGAATTAGTTTGATTATTTAAATAAAATGAGACTTATTTTTATTTTAAAACAACCCAGAAATGAAATTAATCATGTAAATATTTGATTAAAATAGAATAACTAAAAATAATTTGTATTTAAAAAAAACATTAATTAGATTTCCAAAATGATAATCATATGTGTATAAGTACAACATTATATTTTTATATGAATTATATTAATTATTAAATACATTTTTGTCCTATAAAAAATTGTTACATGTACTTTTAATTTATTCTTATATCGTTATAATGACATAAAAGTGAATGTTTTTTTAAAATAGATATTTTTCACTATTCACTAAAAAATAAATTATTTCTGAAAAATCTAAAAACATTACCATAAGATAATTTTTAAATGATGAATTTAAAAATTAAATTCATTTCCTCAAATTCAATTTATAAAAATTTTTAATTTATTTTTTAATCACATACTTGAATAAAGATTTTTTTATTATGTTACTGTTTCCATATAAAGAAAATCTTACTTACTATATTTCAATTTCATGTGTTACATGAATGAGTAAAAATTTAGGGATTTAGGAACCCATAAAAAACTTTTTGGTATAAAAAATTAGGTATTTTCACCTATCCCAAACATCTGACTTAAACATCATCTAGTGGGTACCTTTTAAATTCTAAAATCACAATATATATATATACACACAATCTACAAGCACAATTATGATGAGAATATAGATAGCAACTATACTTGGATATTTATTCTTATATTGAAAGTATATTTCCTAAGTGAGAATTTTAATTAATAATTTAAGGTATCTAAAGAATTTAAATCACTTCTATAAATCGATCATAACTAATTAATAAGAAACAAGAATGTTATAGAAAACATGTATGTGAGCAATAAGTACATATATTATAATATGGAATTAAAAAAAATTCAAAAACAACAAAAAAAGAAATAAAAACACTCTTTAACCATGTATATATTTAGAAAAAAGATTTAATTTTCAAAACCCACAGTTTTTGTTTAGGATCACTAGGCCCTAGACCATTTCCAGAATAAATATCTATGAATAAGTAAGGGAGAAAGGTTAGGCCTAGAAATTTATCTATAGTGTATTCTTTTGGGGTCCATGAAAAATTACCATGAAAACACTTGAAATTTTAGTAAAATATAAGATATGGGGGAAAATTAAATCTCAGATCATTATTGACATGGATTCATAAATTGAATAATGGGATCAAGGCATTTCCTTGATATCTCCTAGGATAACCTCCCAAATCAATCAAATAATAAGGTAAGTGAAGAATCTCATTAGTCTAATAAGAACTTTTAATGTATAATGAGAGATTCATCCCACTACTATGAGAAATAGAGAAAAAAGGGGATTAAAGGAGGCCCATAACCTTACCCTTTTAGAAGATTTCTCTCATAACCAATCAAGGATCAAAGGAATAAGATAAAATATATATCCCCTTGATGATCATGAAGGGAGTATAAGAGATAGAGAGGGAGTGAAATGATATTTAATGATAGTGATTTCTCAAGCAACCTAATTTTAGGCATAGTGTTAAGTTATAAATTAATAAAATTATAATTCTCCTTTTAAAATAAAAAACTTAAAGGTCTCATTTTAAATTGTTTTGGGAAACCCAATCAAGTTCTGGCGGAACAGGTAGTAGCCTCTTACAACCCCATTAGAATTCCAACAGAAAATCTACTACTAGTCATAACTCTCCTCCTCTAACTCATTTTCCCAAAAAAATATCTGACTCCTCCCATTTATATTCAATCCTCTAAAACCCACAAAAATTGATGTTCCTTAAAAATGAATTCATTTTTATGGTTCTTGAAACACATAATTTTATAGCCGACTTCGATACTAAGTGAGATGTCCCAAACTAAAATATATATATTTCAATAATGTAATCATTAAATCACACATTAATAAAATAATACCGATATTTAAAGGTTTAATTTCTTTGAGTTTTGTCTATATAATTAAATTATTTTATGATACTTGTGAACATTTATCCATAATAGAACCGCACTAGGTCCCCTAGAAGACTTTTCATATGTTATAACCATATTTATAAACTAGATAATAGAAACATAAGAATGGAGTGAGATTAAATTATCAATAAGGGGAAAATTATCTACATTTAAATAAGGGTTAGATCATGAGAATATAATAATATAAGATCATGGGATAAATATCTTACTAAAAGGACATCGAATATTAAATTTTTTTTGTAAGTCATGATAGTAGAACATGTAATCTCAAATGAAAAAACATGTACTATCGAATAAATTTGTGATATAATAAACTTTATCTAAAGAGAATAATCCTAGGAATATAACATATAAGTTTGGAATAAGTTAAATCATAGGAAATCATAACCAAGTGGATAAATAATTACTTCATGATTCCCATAACATAGTGGAGAAGGCATAACTACTTGATTCTTACAAACATAGTGGAGTAGCAATCACTTCCTGATTCTAATATCATAGTGTAGTAGGAATCACTTATTTATTCCAATAAACATAATTTACTAGGCTTCACCTTATAATTTCAATAACATATTAGAGTAGGAATCACCACATTATTCCCATAATTATCTCATGATATGTAATGATTTACACAATGTATTGTAGGGTTATATAGGGCTCACCCATCAATTAATAATAATCCATACATATATGTTCTAAGAGAATGTAAAATCCTTCATATAAATTAATTAACCTAAGGAAAATATATTTGTTTTATAAATATGTTCATAGTGCATTTTATAATCTGTCCATAGAAATAAGATGGACGGGGTCATAAGAATATAACACAAGTGTATCATATGTAACATCAAAGGATGTTAACATGGATGTAAAATATGCTTTTAAGATAATTGTATAAATCAAATTGAAAAATAAGAATAAATATCACTCTTTTAAATGCATGAAAAATTTCTGAAAATGTTTTCTTTAAAACTAAATACATTGGTTTTGATAAAACATCTTTAAAATTACCCTTCAAAACCAAAACAGGTTTTAAAATATAAATTTTATAAATGAAATATGTTTTCAAAATCCTTATTTGAGAAGAGATAAAATCATTAAAAACTTATTTTTTCAAATTAAAAAATCCATTAAAATCTCTTTTAAAATAAATAATTTATTTTTTAAATTAAAACTTTTACTTTTGAAAAATATAACAATATTTCAATTTCTCTTCAAAATCATTAGGAATTAAAATCAATATAAAACCCATTTTAAAAAATTTAAAGTAATATTTTTAAATTATAATACTCATAATGGTGAAATAATCCATAAAATAGTTTTTATAAAACATTTATACCATGTTTATAAAATAAAAGGTTATAAGTTACAAAAAAATTAATTTTTAAAAAGATTTAGTGAAAACAAATTAAAAACATTAATATTAAAAACATTTTTAAATAATGGTTCCTTGAAAAAGACATAAACTTTTTCCAATGTAAATGTGGATTGGATGATAAAAATGAAATTATAAATGGAAAACCCTTTTACTACTTGAAAAAACCTTTATTGAAAACCCACATCTTATAAGCGATGAAAAAATAATTTTTAAATTGGATAAAGTTAAATATGAAGTTCAAATGAAATAATTTGGAATTAGGTTTCAAAATAAGAAGAAAAATAGTGGGAATAAAAAATATGGATATAGAGGATAAATCTTCTTTAAATGGAATATGAACTATTCTTAACATTGCCTATTTATATAGGAAAAAATTCATTAAGAAGGAATATTTGAATCAAAATTTTAATTTTCCCCAAAATGAAAGAGAAATTTCAATATAAAATCTCAAGTTATAAGAAACCATGAATATAATTGGGAAGTTTTTAACTAAACATTATAACACAAAGAATGGGGGTTTGAGTTAAAAAAATCCCTTAAAACTTCATTATCTTTCAAATAGTAAACCCAAGGAAGGTATAACATAAGATGGATTTGTAAATCATTTGAATTTAATGAATAACTTGATAAAAATACATTCATGGTAAATATATAATCTAAAAAAATAACAATTGGTGAATATTCCATAAGTCTCAAAGAATGAAAATTGAAACAGGAATCTATTATGGTATAAGAAATGTTTTAATAGAAACCCATTAAAATATAGATCTTGAAATTAAACTTAAAATACCATGAATAAATAATATTTCATTATATTATATATCCAATAGTAAATATACACATCATTTAAATAAAATTTGGTTTATCGAATAGAAATGTCTTGGTGAATTAAATTGAGACCAAACACCCTTACCTTGTATTATATCTTAGTTAAAAGGTCTCTAACTTCTTTTATAAAAAACATAACTATAACTTATTTTAGAATCTTAATTATATAAATTAAGTTTATACACTTAAATTATAATTATTTATTACATATTTTCTATTTAGTAAGAATTTATTTTCTCCATCATATGTTTATAGTTTAAAATGTTTTAAAGATGATTTGTAATGTCAATGTAGATCCCCATTAATTGATACTAAGTTCATAAATTTTATATTATTTAATGAAATTTAATATATTTTTTATAATTAATTATAGAGTTTCAATTTCATTCCTTGAGTTTTGGTTAATGTTCATGGAGATGAAATCAGTGGTATGCATGTTTCGGTCATTTTTAACGAACAAATGATGGTATATTAATAATAAGTTAAATATTATTATAAACATTAAAAAACATAAAACAAATATTATTTTTTTATTGGTGTATTATAATACCAGTATTGGAGTTTCCATAATAATCCATGATAGAAATTTATATCACTTTTTACATAGGTGGTTAAACCAGCCAAAATAATAACATGATATAATTTATGGGTGAGTATGGTTACGAAATTTATTTGGAATAATATAATAATTATAGAAGTATAATGATATTATTTATATATTTTTAAAGTGGTAAAAATTTAATTCATCTTAATAAAGAAAAATATAGATGAAAAACAAAATATGTTGCTTCTTGATGGCGGTAGTCCACACATACACACAGGTGTTGTTCTCATTTTCCAATGAACATAAAAAATTTAGTAATTAATTTTTTTTAAACAATAATAATGTTTTAAATATTTTATTTATTCATTATATACCCATGGTAATTTATAAATTTAAGGATCTTATGAAAAACAGATCAAGTTTCTTATGGAGGTTGTAGTGCCCATGTAACACAAGCGACATTTTCTTTTTTTTGAATGGTTAAGAGGAAGGTAAAAAAATTATTCAATAAATATAATAAAATTTAAATATAAACATAATATTTATGTAATTATTTCAACATGGGTAGATTATATTTTGAGGAGAAATATGAAGAAAGAAAGAAAAAAAATTAAAAAATGAGTAATTGAAAATTTTACCCAACTCTATGGAAGTTCTCCTTTGAAAATTGGATTTTGACTTTTAGAGGTGTAATTTTGAGAAAAAAACCACAAATATGTTTATATGAGTTTTTGGAAGTTATTTGAGTGGGATTTTATAAATATAATATGGAGAGGGTTTGAGTATTGTTGGGGTGGTTATGGCCATTTTATAATTAAAGGAGTATCATTTTTTTGTTATAATATAAAAGGTAACATCAATATTCAAAGGTCAATTAGATCTAATAATGGAAATTAATAGAGTGTTTAATGGGGTATGTTTGATCAATCCTTAACCATAAATTTTAAAATAATTTTTTAACTTTTTTTCTAAGACTTTTACTACTATATTTTTCACTTTTACCGTTTTTGGTTTTTACCATGGTAATTATTTTTTACTTAATTAATTAAATTTTAATGACTAAAAAATGTTTCTTATTACATATTTTGGACCTAAAAATCCAAATATTGAATCCATTTTTTCAAATAAAATTTCTAAGGGAGAAAAAATTAATTTTAATTTTAGTATAGACAACACCTAAAAATCATTTTGAGAAAATTTTTATTTTTTGTGAATAAAAACTATGAATAAAATATAATTATCAATTTAATTTATTTATATGAAATGAATTGGTTTATTATTAATAAAATAAGAATTATTTAGCTTTTAAAACAATCCAAAACCAAATTTTATCTTGTCAAAACATATGTAAATGAATGAGACCAAAAATAGGTTTTATTGAAGTAAAATATGAGTTAAGTTACCAAATTATTAGGCATGAGTTTTATGAATTCCAAAATATATTTTTAAATTATTAATTTTAATTAATAAATATTTATTTAATAGAAAAAATGTATCAAAAACTTTTAAATTATTATTTTATTATGAAAATTTCATAAAAGTAATAGTATTTGTAAAATTTATATTTTTCAATATTTACCCAAAATTAAACTATTTCAAAAATATCATGAAAATTCATCCTAATATAATTTTAAAATATTTAATTCAAAAATGATTTTAATTTTATAAAATTAAAATTCTAATTTTTTTAAATTTAGTATTTAAATTAAAATATAAAATATAAAGATAAAACTGTTGAACAATAATGTTTTAAGTGTTCTTATTATTATTACATATCAATTAATATTTTAAAAAATGATAAAATATTAGTTAAAATATATAAAAAAATTAAAATCGGTTAATTTATCTTATTAGTATAAAATATACAACTCTTTAAAAAAATTATTCAAAAAAGAATAATCCTTTTTAATATTAAATCATATTAATTATTTGTTATCTACTCATAAGACATTTTATTTGAGTGATATATTTTATTTAGTATAGGTTTTATTATTATTTTAATTTTATTTATAATATATATTTAATATGTTGGGGATCATTTTAGTTTGGTGTTTCGTGTAGATAAATATATCAAACATAGTATTAATTTAGACAAAAATATATTCCAAAATCTTGGAGTGTTATATTATTCCCCCTAAAAAAACATGTCCTGACAATTTTAATTATCATTCACTAATGAAAGAAGATAGGGATCCATAAGAAACTCAATATTTTTTTTACTGAGATATAAACCTCACAATCTTATTTACTAAGAGATTCATCATTTCTCATATAATAGGAATGAATTTATATTTTCCTTTATCTTGTCAACTTGTACCAAATGTGCTTCCTTAGTTATTTATTGGATTTTATAGGGAAAAAACTATCACAGATTAATTTCCATGAAAATGTTTCTATCCAGATACTAAAACTCAATTGGTTATGATAATGTATAATAATCATATGAATATGAAAACTAAATCCTAATTTGTATACCCTAATGAAATATTTATTTCAACCTTTGTTACTTTCAGTTTGAATATGATGTAATTAGATCAACCTATAACTCCTTTGGTTTATCCTAGTTTTTCTATAGTTAATTTCCTTTTCGGTCCAAGGACCTAATTAGTTTTATATTACATCCTCGAATTTATTTAAATCCTTAATAATGGTTCTTAAAGATAATGTGAATTAACCAAATAATATCCCCTCATAGTATCAATCCATGTGTATAGTTATCCATTTTTATCATGAACCAAGTGACAACTGAGTTAATACCTAATACATCCCTTTAATGGTTTCTATGGATAGGTATATATGTGTTTGATCTGGCATCCATTTTTAGTATCTTGAAATGGATTTTATTTCCTAGAAAACCAATCAATCTCTACACTATCAAAATGTTAGGATGTTATCCAATAATTATAATTTTCTTTAGGGTTTCCACTAAATTTATCTTGTCTTCATCACTAAAAATAACTAGAATAGTGCAAAAAATAATAATTATCCCTTTATCTAATACCAATTGAGGAAACCCAAACCCACACTCTTGGGTTCAGTGCTCAAAAAATATTAATTTTACAACTAGATTTGATAACAAGTGAAATTTCTTAAACTAAAATTATAAATATTTCCATAATTTAAACATTACATCTCAGAATAATCACAAAATCCCAATAAATAAAGGTTTAGTACCTTTGAGGATTAACTATATAAGAAACTTATTTTATGATACTTATGAACATTTCTATATAATCAAAACACACTAGATCCCCTTCTAGAATCCTTATTGGTTATACCCATATTCATAACATGGGGAATTGAAATATAAGAAAGGGGTGAGCTCAAATTCTTAATAGCAAAAAATTTATCAAAATGTCATAAAGGATCAGATCATAAGCATGTGAGAATACATGATCATGGGATACATTATTGGATTTGGTGTTCTAGAACTAAATATTTGTACTTTGTATTACATGTATATTCAAAGATGTGAATATTTATGAAATATCTTATTACATTTTTTTCAATGTTCTATATGACTTTAATTTAATAATGTCTTAAAGAATATTTCTCATTAATAAGGTCATAAAAGATCCCCACTATGATGAGAACCATGAAATTTCACAATTATATTTGTAAATATAGTTCTACACTTGAATAAAATACTATAACATGGTAGATAGAATGTTTATTGTCAGTTGAGAGTACTCATAAGAGGATGAGACTTATTTTCATGAAGTTCAAAATTAGTAATATCCACAATATTAGATTATGAAAATAGGCCCACTAAAAAGAATTTGGTATGTTTATGTGTCATAGTATATTCCTATATGCGATCATGTGTAATGGTCATTATACTTCAATATTATTATTAATGCATGTCATGACTCACTCACATGGATTTACTAACCAAAACCATGAAACTATATGTTCATGGTAAGTAAGGTACATTAGGTGCATCATGAATGACATGTTATTAATAGACAATTCAAGGAAGTATTTTTTTCCTTCCATATTTATGGAAGTTGATATCCCAACCCATTGATTGAGATATAACTATCACCTTAAATTCCATGTCCATGGTGTAATGATGATTTTATTTTAGATAGTCAAAGAAATATGTATCAAGAATATAGGTTGATGACACAAACGTACAACATGCTTGATGAGATATTGAGATAAAGGGATTATATTACACAGTGAGTACTCGTATTTTTTTTCAACGTTGCAACATTAATACCTTTCTCATGGGTACCTTGACCCGTTGCTAGACAGTAATCTTGGAATTTATAAAAAAAATCCTAATTCCAATGAGAAACAAGCATAGAGGGTCACACACTAATTGTTTTCATTGATCTCAATTTAATTATATTTTAATTTATTTATTAGAATAAATATTTGTCTCAAGACATAGGAATGATTTTATTTAGGATTTACTAATCAAAAATATTCTAAAGGTAATAAATAATTATTTATCCATTAATTAATAATTTATTTAATTATGTGAATAATTAATAAATATTTATTCTCCTAACTATGAATAGAATATTTTTTTATTTATCAAATATTTAGTAAATATTAAATCATTGTATTATGAATAGAATATTTATTTTGGTATTTGATAAATTTTGAGGAGGAAGAATGGAATAATATCATTTCTAGTGATGAATATTAATTTTCAAGTCGATAAAATAAAATTTGTCTTTGTTCTAGAAAGAACGTGCTGAATAAAAATAACTATATATATATGGCATGGGAAAAAGTTTTATTATGTTATTTAAGGGTTATTTTCTAATGAAATAATATTTTAACATAAACCATAATTCTATAAATAGATTACTTTATCTATTGTGTAGGTTTAATCAAGAATTGAGAATTGATATGTACAAAAAACTTATATATTGATTCTTCCTTCTCTCATCTTCTCAAGTACAATAATAACTCATTCAAGTATGAAGGATATTAAATCAATCAAGAAAAATAATTCAGGATGATTGATTCACTATACTAGCACCAGAAAATCAATTGGTGTCATTCGTAGATCAAAGTAGCACGGGTGGATCACTATTAGAGGGATTTTACACATGTCTTATACAAGCACAATGATGGTAAACAAAAAAGGGTTTTTTTTGGAAAATCAACAACATCAATAAAAAAATATCTAAAGATGAGGGATTATTTATTCAGATCTATTTAAATTAATTATAAATTTATTGTGAAAACAATCCTCTCTTAGTTTAAATATTTTCTATGTAAATATTCATTGGAACAATTTCATTGGCCATATCATTCATGTCTTTCACAATTGGTGAATGATACATTGAATGTGAAAAACCCCTTTTATGGTTATACAACCACCAAGGGAATTACGCTACGCTCATAACCTTCAAGTGGTATCAGAGTGGTCACATTTAAAATTTATAATTATTTATTTTATTTTTGATCAATCATGCACAATAACGGTTAGATATTTTATTTAAGAATTTTTATTCTTTAATCTAAGGTTTATTTAATGTGATTTTGATATTTTAATTTTCATTGTACAATATTCATATTTTCTAAAAGTCTAATAATATATAGAGAGTGATTAGAGATTACATCAGGAAGTGCCAATAATTCTAGCCTATATACTGGGTTACATGACATGTATTAGATGTACACATCATTTACCCAAGTGCACCACACATTGAACTGTCATGGGAGGCACACTAAGAAATAATAACATGTGGTAAATTCATTTTATACAATGTATTGATTGGTCCAATCATTCACACTACATATCGAATTACTCAATGTGTAGCTAGAATACATGTTGTGTAGTCATCATAGTATAGTAGTGAAAGTCACACTAACCATGTGGTAAAATACATGGTTTATATCCATGTGATACTAACATCCAGGATAATTAATAAGATACATGAAATTTAGCTAGTATACACATTATGTAACTCTTTAATTTCTGATTTCAAATAGAAAACCGATTCGTTCGAAAGGTTATGCGGACAAACGGATAGTGAAACACACAGTGTGTGGCTGGAGTACACATTATGTAGTCCCAAATCTGACAAACACACTGATTCCTTTTGTGGGTTACATGGACACATAGTAAGTTTAAAACATGATGTAAATTAATTATTACACATTGTGTAGTATGGTTAAGGTATACTCCAATGCCCCAAGAATTTATCCCAAATATATGGCAATCAGGAAACATTGCATATAGCTCATAAGTACAAAGTAGGCAATCTCCCCATAAAGGAAATAATTTAAAATTATATTTAAATAATTAATTGTAATATTAAAATATAATTACACTTTCGGAACCATATGTTTTTAACAATGTAATAATGTTTTTAAGAATTAATAGATGCTCAGTTAATTTATTGTAATTATATTTAATTATTTTTCATGTTGTTTAATTTAAATAAATTAATTTTTTATGGTTATCTTTAGATACTTCAGATGATCATTAAGATAAATGGAATTAATTAATTAATTAATACAATAACATTTATATAAACAATAAATAACCAATTGATGTGAATTCTAGCTAGCGTACTTTTGTGTATTAGTTGTATGTGTACAACTGTTCATGATATTTGACTAGAACTATGTATGTTATGGTTTAATTTAATTTAATTTACTGAATAGGTTTTAATTTATATATTATTAATTTAAATAATATGGCCTTTATATCATTCCTCCCTCTTTTATTATGTAGGAGCGTCAAGTTTAATTTTTTATATAATTCCCATTAACCAGTCATTTTATTCACCTCGCATAAATGTGAGTTATAAACATGTAACGCCCTGACCCTAGTTACCGATAGTCGGTTCATTATTACATAACATTGGAATGATCACAAAAGATTATGTCTCTAATCACCAATTAGTTTAGTAGCCTTGGAAACACTAGATACATTCATAAGTCTTACATTAAATCATAAAGTGAAAAACTACAACAACATAGTCTCCATAGACCACACTCATATCCCCTCAGACTATCCCTACAAGTCAGTCATAAAATACTTCTTCACATCCTGGAAAAATAAAACATAGAAAGGGGTGAGCTCAGATGCTCAGTAAGGATAACAGTATAGTGGAAAATTTTATAAATAAGCATAAACATTTAAGGCAATGTATACCTAAAAAAGCCTTTTAAACTTGATTTTTAGAAATTTATGGCAAAGATAAAATCAAATAATGTCATTTACTTATTCACATGGATATTCTACTAGTCTAATAATCACATGAAATATCAATAACCACTTTCATAATAATGGAATGCATAATTCCAGAATTTTATAACCACATAGTCAAGCCATTGTGCCAAGAATACTAATACGATTTTTTCAAGGCCTTGTGGCAAGACACTAGTTTTTCTCATGAGACCTACCGATACATCGAGGGGCTATATTGGGCTCCGCTCGTCACTTTCCAAGTCCAATGCATTCCTCATATGAAAAGGTTTAAACATAACATAAACATTCATATTAAAACTAGCATATGAAATGTCAATACTTTATCCATAAATCATGAATGGTGTAAAAATAACACATCCATAGTCAAACATATCACAAGACCTTTAATACAATATTTAAGTTTTTTATCATAATAAATCAACTTTAAATAAAATTAAAATTCATCAAAGGATGTTGACATAGATGAAATGAAAACATTTTTAGAGAAATATCTATTTCTATTTTGAAATCATTTAAAAGTCATGTAATTATAAAAGAAAACATTTATTTTTGAAAATACTCTTATAAGCTTTTAAGGTAAGCTTCGACATTACTATAATGGATGAAAATAGTTTCACCCGCCCTATATGTTAAAAAAACATTCTTACCTTAATTTTTTCGAAAAGGTCATAAAGTACCTTGTTTGGAAAATGACAGAAAGATTCCTTTCAAAACATATAAGGTCAAATAAGGGTATAAATGTCTTTAAACCATTTTCTAGTAAATAGTAAAAATGTTTTCAAGTACATTTTTTAGAAACATAGATGTGGATGATAAAGAGGTCATGTTAGATAATGACATATAAATAACCTCAGATAATGAAGAGATTGTAAAATTAACCATTACCTTGTAAGTTTCCTTGGTTTAGGGTAGGTTAACTGCCTTTATAATGGTGAAATCATTGTTATTAAATTATACAAGAATCATATACATTAATATGATATAATATATGATCTTTTAACATTGCATTGTTAATAATATCTTAGTATTATCGTCGTTTCGGCTGTTAACTGATTTGTTTTCCTTTATATGCTTTGTTACATAAATAATGTTTGTTATGGATAGGATGTATCTTATTCATATTAAGAATTATATTAAGTCTTTAAACATTATTTCTAATCATCAAATGGATATTATTCTTGAGTGGATACGATGTGGAATGAATCTCATCGTGTTCGTGGAGATGGCAGTCCGTACGTACGCACGAGCGACAATATCATTCTTTTGATATTAAAATAATATATAATTGGATGTTATATCATATATACATAATAATTATCATGATATATTTATTATTTATATCAATTACACATCATTATCATACCCATCCAAATAATAATGTATTGAATAACAATTACCCCACTACGTGGTGACGGTAAGTCGTACGTACGCACGTATGGTGACATGTTATTCAAAGGATGGATAGAATACTGAATATGGTTTTACCATATTTATAATAACATCACAGTTTATAGAAGATACTGGAGTCATTATTTTAGAAAGGAAATAACAAATAAATAACAAGTGGAAGAAGATAGTAACTTCAAAGAGGTGATGAAATATTTACCTCTTCTTCTGGTTTTTCCTTTTGATTTGATCAAAAGGGATTCTTAGGTTGGCTTTATGACTAAAGGAGGGCCTCTTGTATGAATTTAGGGAAGTTGAGAGGATATTTGTGCAGGTTTTGTCCGATCCAAAAGGCTTTGAAGGTGTGAATTTGAGAGAAGGTGAAGTGCCCTTTTATAAGAGGGGTGAGGGGCACCTTAGGAAAAACATAAAATATTATTTTATAATAAATTCATATTCGGTTTATAATAGCTCAAAAGTGACTTATTTAAAGTCTAGGGTGGGTATGGGTAGAAATACTTTCAACTAATAGATTTTATACAAATTTAGGTCACCATATTAACCTTATCATTTATATTTAACTCTTAGTTAAATAGTTTGACATTTATCATGTCTCTCTATATTTTTATATTATATGGGTAATAAACTTACTATAACAAGCCAAGAGAACCCCAAGTGGTTCATTATTAATATATATAATCTTATCTAAGTCATTTGGCCGAAACTTATATTTTTAGGAATATAATATCAATTAATAATATAATATTTGTTTTAAAAAACGCTTTTATGTCAATTTTGACACTATTTGGTATTTCATTTTTGTGAAAATAATAATAGTATGATTACTTCAAAAAAAAGTTAATTAAATAAATCCTAACATGTGATATTAATATATAAAATTCGTGGAATTCATAAAAAGTCTTAATTTATATTTATATGGGTATTGAAAATATCAATTATGTTAATATTTCATTAATACGGTAATTACTCCATCATCATTGTGTCATAAATAAATTAAATTATTTAATGTCTAAAAATTATAAATTAAATACCATTATGTAGGAAATATTTTTATATTTCTAATTAATATTTATAATTGAATTTATCTTATGTATAACCCTGTATTAAAAATGTTTTAGTTATTAAACTTTGATTTTATCTCTTTTAACTCTTCATTAAATAAAATAATAATAAATGTCCTAATCTAATTAAAGTGAACCTAAAGGATCATATTTTATTCCTAAGGTTGTTTTTAGTCTAATAACACATATATAATATAATTAGTACATGTGTTAGGGTAATAATAATATAATTTTTACCCTTAATTGCCCTATTTACTTTTAACATTGGTAAATAAAAGTAAAAAGTTATTATTCACCAAAATTTATTTTTATCCTATTTAACCACATTTTACTTACTAACATCAACTGTGTCTCTTGTATTTTTGGAATTCCACTCACAAAAGCAATAAAATTATGTTTTATGAAAATTTGCAAAAGCTCCTAAGAGGTGGGTAAAAGACGGTAAAAAGTTCAATAACATTTTTATATATCTAGAACTAATATAATTTGACTCCAATGAATTAAATTCAACTTATTTAGGTATTATATATATATTTTGACCTAAAATATATTTAAATAAAATAAATAATTATTTAAATAAAAAGGCCTGTTTTAACCAATAACCCAGTGTTTTTCACTATTCATCAAAAATTGACAGTTTTCAGAAAATACCAAAAATTCACCCTAATATAATTTTGATATTCTGAATCCAAAAATAAAGTCCATTTATAAAGATAAAATTTATAAAATATTAAAAAGTGGGTATTACTATTCATAACGGCTAGTTTGTTTGTTTGTGGTGTGTTATAATCTCGAAGTTGCGTACAATGCAAGTTATTGCATTATTCAAAGGTAAACGTATCATGGAAGCTTGGTTTGTTACAAAACATTTGTAATAAAAAGAGTTTCCCAAGGTGTAAGGAGGTAGTTCATGGAGGAATTGATATGAAACAAACCCTGGGGATACATAGATAGATATGTGGAATGTTGTAACTCATTCCAAGACCAGCACATCAAGTTTTTCCCGTAAGATCATAGGTTTACTTATTATCCATTAAATAAATAAACCATTATATAAGCTTGTGATTGGGTCATTTTATTTATTTTATTTATTTCTATCCTATACATTGTTTATTTTATGGATTTAATAACATGATCACATAAATAAATGAATTAATATAAAAATATGGAATTTAAATAAATGTATTATGTATAAATGTTTTATCAAAACATAGTTAATCACTTAAGTAGAATACAATTAATATTAACAATATATATATATATAATTAAACAATAGAAAAATTTATGCATAATATATAGAATCCCTCTACTTAATATTAAGTTAGACTAATCCTTTCATTACATGATTAGGAATTAAAGACATGTAACTAAGTGTTTGACAAACCCTTGCTGGGATAATTATTTTTATAATCGTGTTTTTATAAATTTTTTGGTTGAATTAACCAATTTACATCAAGATAAGTATCCCTCACAAGACTTGATCTAAATTAAAATGTTGTGGAAATCTGAGTTAAGATATATGTATTGGGGAGTCAACTCATCGGATCAAGGAGCTACAATCTCACCATTGACAAATATATTTCTACCAAAATACCTTTGATTAACGGATCGGTCTATATCATGGGTTATAAGAAGGGGAATACAAATCCTTTCCACTAAAATGTCTAAGAAACTAGGAATTCCATGTCCAATGGTGAGGGATATTGGAACTTGATAAAATAGTGGGAGAATTAAAAATAATAATTCCATTATGTCTCACATAAATTGTTATCAATTGAAGTGCTAAAAATATTCACTTTTATAAATTATATAATAATTGTATGTTCATAAACAACCTTATCCCTGTAATAAATATTGTAGAAAGAACATATCTTTACCAGTAGTAACTTATAGGAATGGTTCAGTCACCAACATGTTGTGCTACACCATGAGAAGAAATATTACATTCCAGAATCCTCACCATCATAATTTCCAACAAAGGAGGCAAGTGATGAATATTTCATGGTCTATGATAAAAACATGATCAATGTGGTCAAAATTCAGTGTTTCATGATTTTATATATGATTAATGGACTCATGAATTCACATGAAGACATGGATGCTTATAGAATACTCTATTATCTTTGTGATCTATATCAGGAGAGAGCTAGATATGAATGGTTTGAGATATCCAAGGTGATCTATCAGAGTAATCTTAGAGAAGGTTCACTATCTAGGCCTCATGTAGTCAAACTCATTGTCTACATTGAGTGTCTAGAGTGATATTGTTTAAACTGCCTAAAGAACTTTATACCAATATCATTCTTGCATCACTTCCTCTAAGATTCTATATTTTTATAGTTAATTTCAATATGAAAAATATTAAGAACTCTCTCCTGGATATTCTTACACTACATCACCAAGTTGACAAGGACATGAAGTGTGAATAAACTTCTATCATTATGGTGAATAAAAGGAAAGGCCGGGAAAAGAGTTTTAAGTTCAATGATTCTTCACAACACCCTTTAGAAAGATAAATATCAAGGGGAAAACAAGGGAACATGATGTTATCTATTTCACATGTGATAATAATGGCCACTGGAGTAATAATTTCTCTCAAGAAAATAAATAAAGGGATGCTTCAGGTGAAATTATTATTGAGTGAAATCTATCTATTTATATAAATTAGGTATTAAATGAAGCATGTGGTGCTCAAATATTTAATCAAATACATGAGACAATTAGATTCTAGAAGATTGATCAAGGGGAGGTAGATCTACGAGCATCCAAGAGAGTTATACTTGTTTTTGTAACTATCAGGTACTACCACCTTAAATTTCGGACAAAAATTATTTTTTTATTATGTGTCATTTATTACCAAAAAAATTATTTCTATACCAATACTTGATACATATTGATTTGATATCAAATTTGGGAATAAATGTTGAAACATTATAAAGAATGAATTTTTTATGGTGTGGAACACTTAAATAATGGTCTTCATGTGTCAGATTACATGAAATGGGTAACGGTACGCGATAACAAAACAACTTCACATTACTCATACCACACCAAACTATGGAATCACCAGCTATGTCATATAAATTAAAATTATTTGACTAAATTACAACAAGATGGGTATTTATATTCCTTTTAATTAAAACCACATGGGGTATTTCATGCATGTTTATAAGGAAAAATGACCAAATCCCCATTTAGTGGAAATGGTGACAAGGACAAGGAACTCCTTGAATTAGTTCGTACTAATGTTTTTGGGCCATTTTCAGTTGAAAAAAAAGTTGGGTACTCATACTTCATAACTTTTACTAAATGTTTTAGTAGATATGAATATTTCGAATTGATTAGGTATAAGTCATATTCTTTTGAGAAATTCAAGGAATACAAGAATGAAGTTGAGAACCGTCTTGGTAAAAATATTTAGAAACTTTTCTCGGATCATAGTGGAGAATATCTTAATAGATACTTCATTGATTATTTATGGGAGTTTTGGATTCAAGATCAAATAATTATTCATTATACGCCATAATTTAATAGTGTAAATGAAAGTATGAACCACACCCTATTGGACATGGTGAGATCAATAATGATTCTTATGATTCTTATATTATCCTTTTACAGATATATGTTGTAGTCAGTGGCACAAATACTAAAATAGGTTCCAAATAAATTATAATATGGTATTCCATACCAATTATTTAGTGGAAAGAAACTCATAATTAATTGTGTGGGGTTGTGAAGATTTTGTAAATAAATATTCAGGAAAAAAAACTTGTACCCTAAAGAAAAAAGTGCACCTTTATAGGATACCCCTAGGAAATAATGTGATATTACCTATACAACCCCTTAGATAAAAAGGTATTATCAAAAAGTCACAATATATTCCTTAAGATAGATCATATATCTAAAAGATACATTGGGATTTAGATAGACTTTGAAAAATTTTGGGTTCAATGTACAATAGAGTTGTAATAGGAATAGATTCTAAAAATCCCCATGGAAGAAGAATTTATTGAGACACAAGTACTACATAAGATTTTAAGTTAGGTTAAAGAACCTGAAAGATATGGTTTTATAGTCAATGGGTATAGTGACTCATTATTATTTGATAATAATGATCTTGTAACCTATAATGAAGTAGTAAGTGGCACAAATGTTTCCAAGTGTTAAGAAGCCTTGAATTCTGAAATAGATTCTATGTACCAAAACCAAGTCTTAATATTTGTTGATCCTCTGGTTAATGTAAAACATTTTGGTTTTAAATAGGTATTCAAAACGAAATTGGACATGGAAGGAAAATTCATCACTTATAAGATATGAATTCTTGCAAAAGGGTTCAAATAATGTCAAGATATAGACTATTATAGAACCCTTTGACCAGTTTCTATAATGAAATCCATTAGAATTCTAATTTCCATTACAGATTAACATGACTATTATATTTTTAAATTGTTGTCAAAATATCCTTACTTAATAGGAACCTTCATAAATATGTCTATATGAAACAACCCAAACGGTTTGTGACTCCATGTGATACTAACAAAGCCTATAAATTGAAAAGATCCATTTATGGATTAAAGAAACCATAAATTTCATGGAACATTTTATATAATGAAAACATAATGAAATTAGGTTTCATAAATAATGAATGTGAGTGCTTTGTCTATAATCGGTTTAGTGGGAGTGCAATAATTTTCTTCATAGTTTATATCAATGATATACTACTTATTAAAAATGAGATATCAGTCTTATAGGTTTTTAAATACTAGTTGAATGAATGCTTCTCTGTGAATGAATTAGAAGTAGTATATATTACTGGGGTAAATATCCATCATCGTATATCCAAGAGGTTACTTGGTCTAAGTAAAGTTACATATTTTTACAAGATACTGAAGAGATATAGAATTGAACAATCCAATATGGTATTGTTTCTAATTTCACATGGAATTTATCTTTCCAGGAAAATGTTTCCTCAAACGCATGATGAAATAAAAAGGATGGTGAGGATTCTATACACATAACTAATTGGATCAACAATTTATTTTATTCCATGTAATAGGATAGATGTCGTATATACCTTAAGTGTGGTAAAAAGCTATCAAGATGACCAATGTGACTACCATTGGAAGTAAATCAAGACTATACAAAGGATATATTCATGTTCTATGGAGTAGATGAGTAACTAGACATCAAAAGATATAAAAATATGACTTTCCAAATAGATAAAGACGATCTGAAATCATAGACTGGATACATATTCACTCACAATATAGGTTTTGTGTGCTAGAAGATCTCAATGAAATATGTGGTTGTAGATTCTATAGAGTATTCTGAGCATATTTCAGCTTCTTAATAATCTAAAGAATCATTTTGGATAATCAAATTTATCTAAGATATTGACATGATACCAAGCATTAAAGATCGTATCACACTATATTATGATAATACTATAATGGTGGCCCTTTTATAGGATCCAAGGTCACATCAGTGGATGAAGAACATACTTTGGAAGTATTATCTCTTGATGGATTTATTTCAAAGATCTGAAGTTTCTGTGATTATGATATTCATGTAAGATAATGTGGCTAACCCTGTGGCTAAATATTTAACTCATTAAAAACATGATCATCATGTGAGGTTTAGAATACTAAAAAGTATAGGTAGTTTGGTTCAAATCCAAGTGGGAGTCTGTTGGATTTTTTATTCTAGAACTAACTATTTTTACTTTGGATTACATTTATATATGAATATTTGAATATTTATGAAACATCCCATTAAATATTTTTCATTATTCTACATGACTTTAATGTAATAATGTCCTGGAGTATATTTCTCATTGATAAGGTCGTAGAAATTTCACACAATGATGAGAACCTTCAAATTCCATGAGGATATTCTTAAATATAGTTTTGTGGTTAGATAATATAATATGATGGGATTCATAGAATGTTTACTACCAGGTATGATTACTCATAAATACATGATACTTCTTCACATGAAATTTTTTACATTGTAATATCAAAGATGGGATATTATGATAATAAAACTACCAGTAGGAATTCTACATGTTTATGTGTCATTAGATGTTCTTGTATTTGAGAATCTGTAATGGACATTAGAATTTAATATTATTATTAATTCATATCATGACTTTCACACTTATATTTACAACCCAAAACCATGACTCCACATGTTCATGGAAAGTAGGGTTTTTTGGGTGTTCCATGAATGACATTTTATTAATAGCTATATCGAGGAAGGATTTTTCCCTTCCAAATTTATGGAGATTGATATCTCAACCCTTTGATTGAAATAGAATCATCACCTTAAATTCCATGGACATGTTGTAATGATGAGTTTATTTCAGACAGTCAAATAAATACGTATCAATCATATAGTATGATTACATGAATCTGAAACCTTTTGGATGAGATATTGTGACAAAGGGATTATAATACACAATGAGAACTTGTATGTGGCTATCAAAGTTGCAACATTAATTTATTTTTCTTGGGTTCCATGACTCATTACTAGATAGTAATATTTGTATTTAGGCAACACCACCTAATTACAATGAAAAACAAGCCTAGAGGATCACACACTAAGTATTTATGATGATCTCAATTAAATTCTATTTGAATTTAATTATTGGAATAAATATTATTCTCAAGACCGTGGAAAAAATTCATTCAAGATCTATTTATCTCAAATATTATCAAGGTGATAAATAAGTATTTAATTATAAATTAATAATTTATATAATTACATGAATAATTAATAAATATTTATTCTCCATACTATGAATAGAATATTTATTTTATTTAGTGAATATTAAATAAATATTTATTTTTCATACTGTGAATGTAATATTCATCTATGAAAAAATATTTATTAAATATTTATTATGATATTCGATAAATTTCTTGGATGGTGAATGGACCAATATCATGTATGGGGACAAATACTAATTTAAAACCTTATAAAATAATATTTATCATTGTGCCGGATATAGCATGCCAAAAAATAATAAATAATAATAATAATATATAAAATGGTAAAGTTTTTTTATATTACTTAAGGGTCATTATGTAATTAAATAATATTTTAACATAAACCCTAACTCTATAAATATATTTCTTTTTCTATTCTATAGGGTTAAACAATAATTGAGAATCATTGCAGACAATAAACTTCTCTCTTAATTTGTGTGTATCTCATCTTCTCAAGAATTAGAAGAACTCCTTTAAGCCTAAAGGATCTTGAAGTGATAAAGGATAACAATAGAAGATGTTTGATCCATTTCTCTAGCACCTAGAAATCAACCAGTGTCATTCAAAGATCAAAGAAGCATGTTTGGATCACTACGATAAGGATTCTAGACTTGGATCCCATAAGCACAATAACAAAAATATGAAAACGGTTTTTTGGATGATCAATGAAATTAATTAATAAGGATCCTAAGATGAGGTATTATTTCTTTAGCTTTAATTAAATTAATTATAAATTTAACATACAAAATATCCTCCCCATGTTTCAGAATTTTCTACGTCAATTTTTTTATGGAAAAATTTTGTTGGTTGTAACATTCATGTCTTACATAATTAAATAATGATCTACTAAATCTTTTAAAAACCTTTATGGTCATACACACACCAAGTAACTTTCTTTACACAGGGAACCTTCATAAATATCTTATTAAAGGAACATGTAACAATAATATTTTCCCAAAAGTTATGATAGTATAACATGTAATCTATAATAAACAAACATGTAACTTGACATAAGAGTTATAGATAATAATCATGAGCCATGGAGCATAATCATAGGAATAAAAAATAGAAATTTGGAATATGTTAAAGGATGTGAAATCATAACCTAGTGGAGAATTCATCACTTCCTGATTCATATAACACAATAGAGAATACATAACTAAATGATTCCCATAATTATCTCATGAGATATAAATATTTAACCAATTAATTATAGGGTTATATAAAAACCATGAATCACTTAATAATCATACATATATATATATATTCTAATAAAACATAAAAACATTCATATCACTTAACTCACCTATAGAATAGAGTCTGGTTTCATTAAGACATTCATAGAACATTTCATAATTTATCTAGAGAAAGATGGTGGATAGTATCATAAGAACATTTTCCAAGTGAACCATAAGGAACATCAAAGGATTATTACATATATGTATAATAACCTCTTAATATTATTGGATAAATCATTTTTAAAACAAAAATAAATATCCCTTTTTTAAATTCTTTAAAACATATTAAAATTATTTTCATTAAAATAAAATACTTTGTGTTCAATAAATAATCATTCAAATTACCTTTTAAACCCAAAAATGGTGTTCATAAAAAAATATAAATGAAATTTATTTTAAAATAATTATTTGAGAATACATAAAAACCCTTAATATTTCATTCTTAATAGTAGAACCATTAATTTCCCATTTAAATTAAATAATTTATTTTTAAAATTAAAACTTTTACTTTTGAAAAATATTAAAATATTACCATTAATTTTCAAATTCATTAATATTTAAAATCTTTTTTAAAACCATTTTAATATGTGGAAAGTAAAATTTTTAGAGAATATTTTTTATAGCGGTGAAAGAACCCATAAAAAATATTTTAGATAATATTTTTACCATAGTCATAAAATAAAAAGTAATGGTTCACACTCAAAAATTCATTTTTAGAAAGGTGAAGTTAATTTTTTTAAATGATTTTAAAAAAATATTAAATGTTATTGTCCTCAAAAATTAATACACTTTTTATAATGGAAATGTGGAGTGGAAGATAAAATGTGTGATCCTGAAAGGAAAAAGCTTTTTAATATTTGAAAATTACTTTGTTAAAAACTCACATCATAACAGGGATAAAAAAACTTCCATTTAAAAATAAATAAATATAAATGTCAAGCTAACATGAAAAACGTCACAATTAGGTTTCTAAATAAGGATAACATTGGTGGGAATAAAAAATATATAAAGGATAAATTTTCATTAAATATAATGGGAATTACTCTTAATAATGTCATAATTTTATGGGGAATAAATTAATTAAAGAGGAAGATATGAATCTAAAATGTATATTTCTATATATAGAAGTATAAATTTCAATATAAAATCTTAGGGTGTAAGAAACCATACATAGATATTTTAAGTTCAAGATAAAACATTATAACTCAAAAAAAGTTGGTTTGAGTTAACAAATTCCTTACAACTTCATTATCTTTCAAACCATAAACCAATGAAAGATATAATATAAGATTGATTTGTAATTATATTTAATTTCAAGAATAAAATGATAAAAATATTTTCATGGGTAGTATATACACTACATAAAATTAAAAAAGTTGTGGATGTTCCATAAGTCTCAATGAATGAAAAATGATACAAGAATATCTTACATCTTAAGAACCATTTTAATAGAAACCCCTTGAAAGAGAGAGTTTAAAATATAAATTAAAATAAAATAATTAAAATATATTTCATGATATTATATATACAATAGGAATTATTCATCCCATTTAAATGAAATTATGTGCATAATACAACACATGTCTCAAATAAAGGAAATTGTGATGAACACCATTGTCTTGTATTGCCGCTTAGTTAAACATGCTCTAAATTTCTGTATAACAAACATAACTCTCTAAATAACTGATTTCATAAAATTATTCATATATATTACCTTTTGTAATCTTAAATTATAATTATTCATAGTTATGGTTTATTTTCATCAATTGATGTTTGTATTTTTAATTGTTTTGTACATGCTTCATAATGTGGATGTCAATACTTGTTAATTGTTACCATGTTTATCATTAATATATTATTTAATGTACTAGAAAAAATATTTTATAATGAAATATAATGTTCCAATTTCCTTCCATGAGTTTTTTGGTTATGGTGCTTGGAAGTGAAGTTGGTGGCGTGCTTGTTTCAATATTTTTTAACAAACAAAGGTTGGTATATTAATAATATGTCAAAAATTAATATAACCCTTCCAAAAAATTAAACCAAAAATTATTTTCTTTTTTATGTATAATAATACCATTATTTATGTTTCCATTTTCATAAATGATATAAATTTATAGCATTGTTCATGTAGGTGGATAAACTGATTCAAACAAGAACATGTTATAATTAATATGTGTGTATGGTTAGGAAAGTGATTCCTTTAGAATAATATCACTATTAATTGTAATGATATTATTTAGATGTTTTTATGGTATTTAATCATATTTAAATATATTTTTATAAATAGGAAAATTCTATATGAAAAATTAAATGTGTTTCTTTGTGGAGATAGTAGTTCACACGTAAACACGGGCATCATTCTCATTTTCCATAGAACATAATATGGGTAGGATATGGTGTGCAATTTAAGAATCATAATAATTTTTTAAATATCATATTTATTTATTAAATACCCCCTTTTAATAATCCATTTAATGAGGTTATGAAAAATGGATCACGTCACGAATGGAGGCGGTAGATTGCACATAACATAAGAAACATTTTCATTTTTCAAATGGTTTAGAGGAAGGTAGAAAATGGTTACCCCATAGTCATAATATATTTTCATTATACATATTATATTTATGTAATTATTTAAACATGTATATATTATATTATGAGTGGGTATAATAATAAATAAAGTAAAATTAATGAAAAAGAATAAATTGAGAATTTTACTTTACTCCTTAGAAGAGAACCATTGAAAATTAGATTGAGGCTATGAGAAGAGATCTTTTGATAATAAGAAAACCTATAGGAAGTGTATAGGAGTATTTTGGAGTTATTTGAGATTTTTTTAGTCAAATATAAGAAGATTTTTGTGTAAGGATAAGTGGTCTGGTTATGGATCCTTTTATAAGTAGAGGGAGTGACATTTTTGTAAAAATATGAAAGGTAATTTCACTATTCAAAGGTCACATGGATCTAATAATGGATAATAATTTAGTGGGTAATTGGTTAAGGTATATAAATACCCAACCATACATTTTCACACATGTTTTTTATATGTATTTTATGTCTTTTACTCTTATATTTTTTACTTTTACTATTTTTGATATTTAGCTTGGTAACTATTTTTTACTTAAGTAATATACATTTAATGAATAAAAGTAAAATGATACTTATTAAATAATTTGGATATAATTATTCAAAATATTAAATCCATTTTTTCAAATAAAATTTCTAAGGGTGATAGAAAATAATTTTAATATTAGCTCACAAAATGCATAAAAACCATTTTTAATAAAAATTTATTTTTATGCTTAAAATTTTTCATTAAGATAAAATTATAAATGATGTTTATTTATATGAAATTAATTGGCTTATTATTAACCAAATAATATTTATGTGGCTTTAAAAACAATTTAAAACTAAATTACACCTTGTGGCTATATAGTTAAAAGAAATAGACCAAAAATAGTTTTTATTAAAGTAAAATGTTTATTAGGTTTTCAAAATGAAAGATATAGGTTTTATTAATTCATCATTTTGTTTTTCTAAATATTTATTTTAAATTATAAATATATAAATTTTTAATAAAAATAGGTTTTAAAAACTTTTAAATCATTATTGGTTTATGATAATATCATAAAAGTGATAGTATTTGCAAAATCGGTAGTTTCACTATTCAACCAAAATTAAACTATTTCATATTAATAAAAAAACTTGTCCTAAAATAATTTTGACATGATGAATTGAAAATTTAATTTAATTTCATAAAATTTATTTTCTAAAATTATAAATTTAATTTTTAAATAAAAATAAAAAATTGAATGAAAAACTATTTTTATTGAAAAATGATGTTTTTAAGTGTTATTATTATTTCATGTCGATTTATATTTTAAATAATTTAATACATTAGTTAATATATATATATATATATATATTTATTTATTTATTTAAATTAGTCAATTTAATTTATTAGGATAAAATATACAACACCTTAAAAAATATCAATTTGAGAAAAAATAATCCTTTTTAATATTAAAACACATTAATTATTTATCCTCTACATGTAAATAATTTTAGTTGAGTAATATATTTTATTTACAAGAGGATTTATTATTATTTTCATTATTTTAATAATATTCATCTAATATGAAGTGGCTCATGTTAGTTCCGAGTTATATATTGTGAAAGATATCAAACATAATATTAATTTAGAAAAAAATATATTCCAAAATTTTAGGGTGTTAAAAAAATACATCGATAATTTAATATGAAAACCTATTTTAAAGAGATAACTCGCTAGACTAACTCAGGGTATTTAAAAAGTAGGTCATAAATATTATTATTAAATTACCCATTAGCATAAATAGCATGTACCACTTATTCAATGATATCTCTTGAGAAGTTTTTTATATATTCTATATTTTCATACCCTAATTAAAATGAATACGAGAAATAAATATTATAATTTATCTAAAGGAAACCTTAAACAATTTCATATCATGATTATTAGTAAATAATAATAATTTTATATGTTAATTGTAATGTCTCGTCCTAGATTCCACAAAAACCAGTGCCTCGATCAGGATCTTCACAATACATCAGGTGCACCTCCCTATATGCCAAAGGCTGACGAATAGTAATACGGATCTAAGGAGGTATGATAAGACGACTATACCTACTTATCATAGTGAAACGATAGTGAAAAATAATACCAATTAATTATAAAACAAAATAAATGGAATCAGGAATAACATAAAATAAGTTCCAATAGTATCCTCAGTTAAACATGATACCACAATGAAATTTATACTCTACATGTTAGGTAGTCATAAAAATAAAACCTCTAATACCAAAACTATAAAAAGTTCCTAAAGAGGGTCTAAATTCCCAACCCGATCCTGACATCCCATACTCTGACTCATCAACCCATTCATAAACCCACCATCTGGTCCCTATCATGAACCTATACTTGAAAAAATGTAGCATATTCTCGAGTACCCAAGTGTCATGGCGGCTGGAGTATGGTGTGAGTATAACTCAGTAGGCCACCACCAATGGTGTCTCAAGAAATTACCAGTCTATAAAAAGTGAATATAAATGGATCAGGGTAAATGGATAAACAATAACCATAATAAAATTTTCATTGTTGAACATTATTTAATTAACCTCATTGGACCTCAGGTTCCAAATGTCACCAGAGCCAATAAAACCTACTTCATCCCATGTTAGTTGACTGAAAAATATATCAAACAGTAACATAATGTCATATAAGGGTTGTAAATCTAAGTATCCTAGCCATGGTGTGGAAATCCACGACCAACACCCATTCCCAATGTTGATCGCCATGACCAAAATCATTACCTTGGTGTTAAATGCCATGACCAACACCCATTCATCGATGTGAGAAACATATTTACCTCAGTGTGGACCACCATGACCAACACCTATAATCATTTCATCAATATTCGCCATTCATGATTCAACATGCTAGGAATTTTTATCACATTAGAACAAAAAGGATTCACCTTGTCCTTTTATCACCATTTTCATGGTCTGATACATTCAACACTTTCAACCAAAATCCAAGATTAAATAGTTTATCCATTTATTCACCTGACACAATTTTTATAAAAGGTGTTATCTCATAACCCTATATTTCATCATTTGCCAAGGTTTGGACGAACCATTAAAATTGAGATAAGGAACAAATAAAACCCAAAACCTTTTCACGTGTCATGAAACACTAAAACTAAATAAGGTCCAAGTCCTTCATTTCTATTAAAACTCATTAATAATTTTCACAAAATGGGAACAACACCCTTATTTAGAAACAACCCTTCAACAATGTTCTTTTTTTTAAACAAAAAATAAGGCCAAAGGCCATCCATTCCCTTTCAATTCATTTTAAATAATCAACCATGGAATTTTCACAAGGGGTAAATTGGATATATGATTCAAATCATCATTTGAAATCTAATAATAATCCCCTTTACAAATCACCCTTGAGGTAAACACCTAATTTTAAAACATTAACCACCTTTAAAACATAGTTTTCCCTCATTAAAAACCACAACAGGATCAAAGTCCAAAACATACCATTTAAATTATTTTAAAAGCTTCCTCGGAATTCCATAATAGCTTATCATAAAATAATTCCATTCATCCCTATTAATATTCCCATATACCAATTGACAGTTAAAACATGTTAACTCTTATAAATTCTCAATTTCATCATTAACCAATTCATTTCACCATTTTTAGTAGTTTGGAAAACCCCATGGGTAGCCCTAAGTCTGATCTCAAATCATCAACTAACCCAACAGGGTATGTGAAGGGTATCAAACTTCAATTTAAGTCCCAATTTACTTCCCTTAGATATAGGTATAAAAACTTATCCAGGAATAAAATTAGAATAACCACATTCACTTTTAAAACATCAATATTATGGGAAAATATTGTAGACCGCATACCTCAAGCTCATAGACAACCACTCATCCAACCTTAGGCCTTGATTTGAACTAAAATAGACTCAAAAACCAAGGATAAGAACTCTTAGGAAATATTTATTCTGATATTTAGAATGATAGGAGACAACCAAAAAATTCTCTTCCAGAATAAGGAAGGAAATAGAGTCAAATATATACCCATAGCTTCGATTCTCAACAAACAACACTCAAATGCCTAATAATCGAGGGAGAAACATCCATAAAGGATGGGATATCACTTGGTCCTCACCATAGGCTACTAGAGGTTGAATGGGGGATACATTCATGGGATAAATCTTTAAGACTAGGAGGGGAAAATAGTAAATCTCCCTATTTTAATGAGGTGCATGGTTAGGTCGCACGGTTTTCCTAACCATGTGGCAATCATGCGACCTACACTGTTCATAGTTTCATGGTGTGATGTGGATTTTACCTAGTTTAGAGAACCATGTAGAGGATATTTTTTTAGCTATGTATAAGATCACATAGTTCTTCTTTCTCCCTTTCATGGTTTACAAACCGTGAACCCTTCTCCATTGTGCCGCATGGCCTTGGCGCATGGTTAATGCTAATTGTGCGATAACCGTAAGTTGTGTACAGTGTGGCCTCCTTCTCTCTGTTTTAACATACCAAACCCCCAGAACAAACCCAATACCTCTCATACTCTTGGGAAACATTTCATTTTACATTTTAAAATAATTTTAACCAAAATTTAAAACCAAAATAATCCCCACAAAACATCGATACCTTAAAACCTCCCCTCCATGTAACACCTTATTCTCAAGCTTCACTTTATAAATTCACTAAATTCACAAGGAAAAAATGATGGTTCATTGGGTCTTCTTATCCACTTCCCTCTCTTATTTTTTCTATTGAACACGACCATGTCATCACAACATTCATGTCAAAATAATGGTTTACCCCATAAACCCTCTCACTGTGATTCACAATGCTAGTCAAATTATTCTCAAAGGATGCATTTGCCTCAAGATCATCATTTCCAACATTAAACACATGAAAAAATTCATGGTAATACCAATGAAAATACCATAAAAGGATTGAATCAAAACAAAATATACCACTCTGGTAAGTCCAATCAGCACACCGTTGGTCTGATTTTCCCCACAATCTCAAACAGTCCAACACACCGAGCCTGACCTGAAAGAACATAAAATTATACAAACACATCCCTTGAACTTTGTTGGTCCAAAACGTGAGTCCCAAAAGCCTAGTTCCATGTCTGAACACCTGAAGCATAAAAAAATCACATCCTTTAACACAAGACACTCAACTGTTCAAAACTCAAGCTAACACCCATTTCCAAAACTGAACACCAAGATGGATCTTACACAAACCAATCCAACCTATAACATTTATCACCTCATAAACTGGACACTCAAGAACTATGGTTCTTGCCACTATATTCTTGATCTCAAAACCTCTAACATTTGGTGTTTGGAACCACCACCATCAGAAAAGACCAGTGTAACCTCGAATATAAGTTTACACAACATACCTAGTGAATTTCCCAACTAACCACACCCAAATATCCTTAAGAACCCGATCCCAAATTAGAATCCATTATTAACTTTGAAATCCAATGGAAATGGATGGATACCCATCATCCATCCATGAACCAGGAATAACCAAGTTTTTCCCTAAGAGCATGTTTCCATTCCCAAAACACTTCCTCCATTACCAAAAGTTCTATATGGATGTTTTTGAGACTGTCCATTATCATTGTATTCACTAACCTAGGTCATTCCATCTCTGATTGACCATCCCAAAAATACCTAACTCCCATCGTCAGCACTTTACCTAGCCATAACGCCTTATCACTTAAGGAATAACACCACCATCTGAATGCACATACCGGAATCTACCCCCAACTTATGATAAAATTACACCATAAAAGAATCCATTTCTCCACAAACCATCATTTTTATCTACTACACCCACTAGTATATCTCCAATAAAAACACCATTTATTTCTTTTAGAACCAACTCGAGCCTATATTCAACGTAAATATAGATCAACCACCACATCCAAGTCCTACCTAGCCTTTCCCAGGGAAAAAAACATGTACCTCACAGGTTTCACATTATAATCCCAATTCTTCCATATCAAATCCATAGTCTTTTCTACACATATAATGTTGAAATATCATTCCTCACCTTAGGAGTGTTGTTTTCGCAGCCTCACCTAAGAAATTCCAACCACCACGACTCATGCTGTTATCACTAGAGAGCCCAAGAAGTATATGTGGTCATATCTCCCTCATTTGAGTGAAAAAATAAATAAATTTTAACCATCACCCATTCCCATATTATAAGAATGGTACCCATATAATTTACTAACATACAACTTATCATAAGAACCTCACAAAAAAATTGTCGGTGGGGAACTTCCCATCACACAGCTTCACTTATATTGATCCAATGGTGAAACCTCTATGAATGACCTTTATTTAACCCAAAGAAAACCCTTTAAGTATCTTGGAATATAGCCAAGTCTCACCTAGTATACTCAAGATAATGTCAAGATATTGGGCATGATCGTCTTTAATCTGAGTGTACACTAAGATTTCATCGATGAATACCACCACAATTGATTCATTCCTGATGTCACCTCTCACTATAGGGAAACCTTACCCACTTGTAGGTCTCAGGTTTCCTCACCCAAAAAATTTCTCATCAGCACTTGTACATCACAATTAGGTGGGATTTCTAACCAAAAATCACCCCCACCTCACGAATCTCTATTAGGAAATCGTGACCCAATATTCCCTTTGTTACTACTGTCACCACATCACTTGAGATCCTATATCATGACCCTAGTGATTCATAATGAAAACAAAATGATCCATCACACTGATCCAAAAACAAATGGTATCACACATAAACAGTGCTTCCCATATTAATTTTATAGCGAAAAACATGCCCTTGCTCTCAAACCACCTGTTCACATGTCCCAATCAACATCACACATCTCTAGAATGTTCCAAATGTTTGAACCTCATCATATCCCTAGAGGTCATAAACTTTCCAACAATCATTCACTAAACCTAACTAAATATCCCAAAGGTCATACATCATTGAAAATACTTTCAAACACCCACTCACAAAACTATCCATGCCTCATGGTCTGTTAGCCTCATAAGACTCAAAGAATCCTTGAAGTTCCCATCCAATAACCCAAATTTTCATAAAAACAATCCCAAAAACATGAACACCCATAACCCCATATTTCATTCATATATAAAAAGACTAAATACATTATTTTTTCACCCTTGACTCACCCATATAAGGTTAAAAAAATTCCCTCATTAAACATCATCAAAATAGTCAGGTCTGGCCCCCAAATGATCATTCCCTTCAAAATTAACCTTACAACCAACCACAAGTACACAAGTGATTATCTTGGGTAGAAACCAAGGCATCACCAAGCCTTTTACCAAAACTCAATGGCACCAATTGTAAGGAACCAGCCTTAAAAATTACATATTATAGTTTTTTAATCTAGAATTAATATTCAAAGATATTTTTGGTTTATAGTTTTAGAAAATTAGGTCAAACTATGACAAAGTAAACCCATTTATTAAAAGTGGACACTTTTACTAAGCATCCATTTTTTCACAAAATAAAACATTATAAAATAAAATATGGTTTCCTTCCATGATATAACATCACAATTTTTATCTTTTCCTCATCCTTTTCCCTACACATCCTTTAACCCTGTAAAAAAATTAAAACTTTGGATGAGCACAAAAACCTTAGTAAGGGACATAAAAAGGAATAAAACCATTAGTCTAGTGAAAAACATAAAAACCGGTTTAATTTTATTTTAGATAATGAAACAAAAAAAATTCACATGAAAAATACACATATGTTTTCTCAAAGAAAATCATTAAAACAAATAATAAGAAATTAAAAAACTTTTAGGTGACTTAGAGAATCATATACATAAAACCCTTTCAAACCCTTTGAATTGGAATAATCATACATCTGACTTCCAATATTTTTATTACCCAATTCATTGGAGATCTATAATGGTGATCACCCTTTGTATAATCTATATCATGCTCACTCGTGAGCTACAATGGGGATCAAACCTTTGTATAAGCTATATCAGGCTCACCTAATTCTCATGAACTGTAATGGGGATCAGCCCTTCATATAAGCTGTATTGGGCTTACCTGTGAGCTATAACGGGGCTCAAAACATTATATAACATATATTGGGATCTCCTATTTAAAATAATTATGAAGTACCATTTGATGAATAAAATAATTTCATCATAAAACTCTTTAAAAAAATATTTTAATCACATATTAAAAACACTTTCATATAAAAAACACTTTTATTTTAAAAAACCCATTTTCAAAATACATGTAATATTTCAAAGGATTCAAGAAATTAAATAATAGTCACGATAGAAGAAAAATCATTATCAATGTGTATTTTAAGAATAAAATATTCCTTCTATAATTTTTCAAAACATTCCATATAAAACACATAAAAATATTCCTTTTGAAAAACATTTAATAATATTAAAAGTATATTTAAAATTAACTTTATAATACTTTTATATTCAAATAATGTATATCAAAAATATTAACATGGAGAAAAGGATTTTCAAATTAAATCTTTAAGAATTCAAAGTGTCCCATAACACTTTGAACATTTAAAACATAAGCCCCATGAAAAAATAAAATTTATAAAAATAATAAATAACATGATAATAAAAAAATTAATGATATTATATGTCAAAGGGGGTTTTATATTCACCTCATAAAAGAAGGTGGGTGTATAACATCAAAATATGCCTTAATGAAAGGATATTGAGATGAAATCCCTTACCTTGAGTCTGAATCATCACATACAATATTTATAACAATTACTTAATTACTTAATTTCACGTCGGATGTTTTGACAATATTGGGTGCGTGAGTCCAAAATGACTTTGGTATGATGTCCCTAGTAAAAAGTGGTCATAGATATATCTTCTAAATAGTAATATTAATCACATAATAATAAATTTTATATATAAATTATAATTTTAAATCCATCCATTAAATATGTATATATAAATAATAAACTATGTTACAATCATGGAGACGGTAAGTCCTACGTAGGAACGAGTAATGTTTTAATTTTTCAATGATCATTATGGAAAAAAGGTAAGTATTATATTAGCTTTAAATAATTATAATAATATAATTAATATCATATTAATCATTTACATATACTTATATATATTATCCATGTGATATGGTGATGAAAAACGAATCGCATCACTTTATGGAGGTGATAATTCACATGTACGCACGAACGACGTTATATTTTTCTGTGCATGGAAAGGTAAGAAAATAAATGATATGATATATTTTAAAAAGTATAAATATGTCATTAATATAATATATGAACTTTAATTCTATCATTATAACCATTCTTGAGAGACGGTGATGGAAAACAAATTTTATGGGTTCGTGAGGTGGTAGTACGTCGTACACACGAACGATTAATTATTTTTTCATTTTATAGAAGTGGATTTGGATTTGGTTGGTGAAATTAAAATAATAACATATAAGTATATTTAGGATTATTAAGTTATTATTTCATCATGGTTGAAGAATATTTGAAGGAAGTGGAGGAATAAATAAAATAGAAATTCTTGATTAAAAATAATACCTCTTCCTCAAACCACCTCATTTTTTTAACACCGTTAGAACACTAAGGATGGTTTTATGCCTAAAATAAGAGCTATTTAATGTGGGTATGGATTATAAGAAGGTATTTGGTAATATATTCTCCGAACCAAATATTTTTTTAAGTGTGGTAAATAGATAAGAATAGGTTCCCTTTAATAAGATAGGAGAGTGGCACTCATGGAATTTCTAGAAATATTAAATTAATATAAATTAATTTTATATTCCAAATAGATCCAAACTGATTTATTTAGAATATATGATGAATATGGGAATAAATAAATTCATCCTACGAAAATTAGATATGTTTTAACTATTTTTTAATCCTTATATTTTAGCATTAACCCTTATTTAACCTCTTTAACTCTTACCATGATAACATGTGTTTTTAATCTTTAATGGATAATATAGTTACTTTAAAATGAAAAAAGATACATAAATGGATAATTTATGAAATTTTAAACATTATAATAATATTTTGGTCTAATTTTAAAATTTTATAAATTTTATACCATTTAATAAAATATTATTTATTTTAAAATATCATTAATGTCAATTTTGATACTATTCATTACATGAATTTTTAAAAATATCATAACAACATGATACCTTAAACAAAATTATTCTAAAATTCCACTAACATTTAAAATTATTATATTAAATTATTTTATAACATTAATTATTTCAAATTATATTTATTTTAATATTTTTAATAACATTTATTTGATATTTTCATTAATTAAAAAATTATTTCTTAATTGTTATGAAAACCTTTAATTTAATTACTTATTCACTAAAAATTAAAAATAAATTATCATATTGAATATAAATACTTTAAATTTAAAAAAACTATTCATATTAAAACATATCTCTTATATAACCTCATATTAAAAATATTTCACTTGTTAAAAACAAAAGTATGACAAGGTTCACTTTTCTTTGAATAAAAATACTATAAATGGATTTAATTCATACATGTTAATCCAAGAGCTCAAAAAATTGTCCCAAAGATAATATTTTTCTACAATAACTTATCCAATAAAATTAAGATAAGTGTTATGGTGATTTTATAATATTAATAATATTATTTTTACCCTTAATTACCTGATTTTCCATTATCCGTGTTAATTATAAAAAATAACTAAAATTATTATTCATATTGTCATAAAATAAAAGGAACCTATTTACTAAATTTGGAAATTATAATTAAAAATAAGGATTCCATTTTTTAAAATCCAAAATCCAAAATTATCTAAAATTAATTTAAAATTAATGTCGTTGAAGGAACGAAAAAATGGGGTTTTAAAGTAAAAATGTTCAAAATATTGAAATGTTTCTGTATAAAAATTAAATGTTAAAATAATTTTAATTACCTAATTTGGATTAAATGATAAAAATTTGATATAATTAAACATTAAAACCAATTAAAAATATAATATTATAACTATAAATTATTTAGAAGAAATATCTATTTTTAATTAAAATTCAATATTTTTTCACTATTTATCAAAACATGAAACTTATCAAGAAAATTACCAAAAAATAAACCAAGGTAAATTTTTATATTCTAATTTAAAATAGAGATTTTCTTTTTTAAAATTTTATTTTTAAAAGTTTCAAAAACAATATTTAAAACAAATGCTTCATCAAAAGTTGAAAAAAGTGCCTTTTTAGAAAACTACTTCTTTTATGCATAAAATTAGATTTATTCTGTCATCATGTATATAAAACAAATAATATGAATTTTGAATATTATATTTAATATATAATATATATATTTCCTTAATTTAATCAAATAATAGTGATTTTGTTTATTTATTGATATAAAACACACTTGAGCACATTTAAATAGTTTTTCGGAGAAATATTTCCATTTATTTTAAAAAGGGTTGTATTTTCATTTATAATTTATTATTCACTAAATAATAAATTTTATATTCATTTGTAAACCATATTTTTATAATTCAGTTAATCTGGTTCATTCCCTCCATTCTAATGGGTAGGTTATAATGGAAATATTTAAATAATAATATTTAGTTGTTCATGTAAGCTTGATGTGGTGTATCATATGTGCTATAAAACATAGTGTTTATTTCTTAAAATATTGATATGTTACATTATCCCCTTTAATAAATTGTTTCCTCACAATTTTAACTCATTCATGGTAGCCGTGGTTCAACTATTCATATTACCTTTATTGAAATTCCACATCAGAAAAAGGGATTAATAAAACTTCCACTTTAAAAGAAAGAAAGGGAAGTATTAAGGTCACCTGAGATAACACATACTAGGATTCCATGTATAAAAACATGGACATGTATGGGAAAAAACAATCAAGTTTTTATGGAGAGTGATAGATAACATGGTCATTATAAAGATAACCATCAAAAAATTATAAATCTGCGATTATTTAAAAGTTCATTGATTTCTTAGTAAGAAAAATAAATGGATAAAGTTTTATTTTAATATATTTCTCATAGATTTGATGAATTATATTACTACCTGGACTAAGAAGATAAGTAAATATGCTTACATGACAAGTAGAGTTTCATCCCATAATATAATGTTTTAACTTCAAAGGTTATCTTATACCTCTAATTTTTTATCTCATCCCATAATTACCTCAACTTATTAATTCATGAAGTCTTTTATATATTGAAATTTTACATTTCATCTCCATATGATTTAATAAAACCATTCCAAGAAAAAAGAAGGTCTTACCTTGATCATGGTGTCCACCTAATATAATTTTTGTTTTGTTCATGTAGATATAAGTTCCACGTATTGTAACAATGATTTAGATCTTCTTCAAAGCCCCTTGCTTCATTTTTCCAAATACACCTTGTACAAATTATGTTGTATGGGTGTTGACAAAGAAATAGTTTTAGAAAATCATTTAATATGACATATAATTTTAAAAAATCTGATAAAACATAAATTTTATAAAACATTCAGACAGAGTTTGTTTTGAAAATTTCAATAAAGTGTCATTTTAAAATACCATAAGTATGTTTTGAAAGACTCTAAGTTAAAACAAAATATAAATAGGCTGTGCAAGGGTCTCATTCTTAAAAAGATGTATTAAAATCTTAAAATGATTAAAAATATTGTGATAAGGTAAAATATCAAAAAATTACTTGATAATATTTACCTTTTAAAAAATAAGATAATATTGAGAAAATAGAATTTTATTAAAAACAACCCATGATCCATGGTTATATTGAGGTATAGAGGATGTTATTGATATTTTATATAACTTTTTGAAAGAGTGTTTTACGTTAGAAATATTTTTAGAATCATCAGGTGAATACTTTCCAATAATTATTCCAAGAAATCAATCAGATAGAAATATTTTTTGAGATCCTCATCCTTCCATTTGTAACTAAATTTCCATGATATGAAAAATTTATAGAACAAGGATTTAACTAAAAGAATATAAATAGAACCATATCATATATTTAACCCAAATTCATAATTTCTAAAGTTTTCTAAACCTTTCCTTTGATACCAACTATATTTCCTTGGCTATAAAAATTACATATTCTAGTGTTTTTTATCTAGAATTATCATTCAGGGAACTTTTCAGTTTATATTTTTATAGAATTAAGAAAAAACATATACAAAGTAAACCCATACATTACAAGTAGAAACTTTTACTCAGTATCTAATTTTTTTCTCCAGAAAAAAACATTCTAAAATAAAACATGGTTTATTTCTATGATATAATATCACAATTTTCATCATGTCATCATCCTTGTCCCTACTCATCCTTTAACCCTATGAAAAACATTTCAAAACTTGGTATTAGCACAAAAATCTCAGTAAGGGACATCAAAAGAAATAAAATCATTGGTCTAGGGAAAACATGAAAACTCATTTAATGTTATTTGAGTGAATGAAACAAAAAAAACACATGAAAAACACACATACATTTTTTTCAAAGAAAATCATTAAAACAAATAGCAAGAAATTAAAACTCTTTTATGTGAATTAGATAATCATGTGCATAAAACTCTTTTAAAACCCATTAAATTTGAATATCCATATGGATGACTTCCAATAATATTTTTACCCAATTAATTGGAGATCTATAATAGGTATCACCCATCATATATGCAATATCATACTCACTCATGAGCTATAGTGGGGTTCAACCCTTCTTATAAGCTAAATCGGGGTCACCTATTTCTTATGAGCTATAATGGGAATTAATCCTTCCTATAAGATGTATCAGGCTCACCTGTGAGATATAATGGGGATAAAACCTTCATATAAGTAGTATTGTGCTCACCTATTTCATATATTTATTATGTACCATTTCATGAATAAAACACTTTCATCATAAAACCCTTAGAAAAACTCTTTTAATCCCATATGAAAAACACTTTGGTATAAAAATACACTTTTCTTTTAAAACCCCTTTTTCAATATAAAAACACCATTTTATTTGAAAAACCATTTTCAATACTAAAAAAAATACTGAAAGAGTATTTTTCATTTAAGAAAAAATGTATGATTTCAACCTTGAAATTAAATAATAGTCACATAGGTGGAAAAGTCGTTATCTCCATGTATGTTAATAATAAAACATTCCTTTTTCCATTTGTCAAAACATTCAGTATAAAGTATGTCAAAAAGATTCCTTTTGAAAAACTTTTAATAAAATTAAAAATATACATAAAATTTCTTTTATAATCCTTTTATTTCCATATAAATAATATCAAGAATATTTACATTGAGAAAAATATTTTGAAATTAAATATTTAAACATTCAAAGTATCTCACACCACTTTAAACATTTAAATCATAAGCCCTGTGAAAGAATAACATTTAACAAAAAATTTAATAACATGATAATAAATAAATTAATGATATTATATGTCAAATGGGGTTTTATATACACCTCATAAAATATTTTGGGTGTATAACATCAAAATATGACTCAATGAAAGGAGATTGAGAAGAAATATCTTACCTTGAGTCTGACTCATCAAGTAAAATATTTATATTAATGAATAATAAAATTAGGTTAATTATTTACTTTCTTTAGGACCTTTTTCAATTTCATTATTCCTTTAATATCACTTATAAGAATTTTATAACAATTACTTTTTATTTAATATCACATCATATGTTTTAATGATATTTAGTACTTGAGTCCATAATGAATTTGGTATGATGCCTATAGTCGAAAGTGGTAATAATTTAATAATATCCATAATAATATTCATGATATAATAATCACTATTATACATCAATTATATTTTTAAATTCATCTATTAAATATGGATATATAAAAAATGAACTATGTTATAATCATGGAGATGGTAAGTCCTACGTATGCATGAGTAACATTTCCATTTTTAAATGATCATTATATAAATAAGTTAAGTATTATTTTATATTTAAATAATTATAATAATATAATTAATATCATATTTATCATTTAAATATACTTATATATATTATCCATGTGATATGGCGATGAAAAATGAATCACATCGCTTCATGGAGGTGATAGTGCGTGTGTACGCACGAATGACGTAGTCATTTTTCCATGCATGGAAGGGTAAGAATTTAAATGATATATTATATATTAATAATGATAAATATTTCATGAAAATAATATATAAACTTTAATTACATCATTATAACCATTATTTAGAGATGGTGATGGAAAATGAATTTTAATAGTTTGTGAGGTGGTAGTTCGTTGTATACACGAACAATTAATTAATTTCCCATTTGACGGAAGTGGAGATGAATTTGGGTGATGATATTAACATAATAAAATCAAATTATATTTAGGATACTTTATTTATTATTTAATTATGTTTTAAGATGATTTAAATGAATTTGACTAAGAAATAAAATAGATATACTTGAATAAAAATGATACATCTTCCTCTAACCAAATCCTTTTCTTAACACCTTAAGACCACTAAGGATGGTGTTATACCTAAAATAAGAGAAATATAGTGTGGGTAGGGATTCTAGGAATGTATTTGGGTAGATATTTTCTAAACAAAATAGGTTTTTAAGTGTGAGTAAAAGATAAGAATATGTTCTCTTTTATAAGAGAGGGGAGGGGAACTCTTAGAATTTCTCAAAATATTAAATTAATATAATTTAATATTATATTAAAAATGTATCAAAAATTATTTATTTTAAATATTGGATGATTATGGGTATAAATACCTTCATCTAATAAAAATCGGATAAGTTTTGACGATTTTGTAATCCTTATCTTTTAGCTTTATCCCTTATTTAACCTCTTTAACACTTATCGTGATAACATATGTTTTTACTATTTAAGGGTTAATATAGTTACTATAAAATTCCAAAATAACCATAAATGGATCATTGATGAATTTTTTATCATTATCCTAATAATTTGGCCTAATTTTAGAATTTTATGAATTTTATATCATTTAATAAAATATTATTTATTTTAAAATGTCATTAATGTCAATTTTGACACTCTCACTACTACAAAACAGACCTTTAATAGTGCTAAAAATGGCCTTTATCAGCACTCCAAAAGTTTTTATGATGTGAGAAACATTAAAAGCTCAGGACTTTTATCAGCTCTAGAAATGTGATGATAAATGAAACCTTTATCAGCTCTTTAAAAAGCATTGATGAAAAACCCATTTATCAGCACTTCTTAAAGTGCAGCTAAAATATTTCTTTATCAGCGGTTTTTAAAGTACTGATAAAGAATCTCTTTATCAGTGCTTTAAAAATCATTAATAAAAAACCCATACTATACTATGTTGTTAAAGAACACTACATCACCATTGTAGTGTCTTGTTACAGCACACCGTAGCACTAGAAGCACAAGAAACACACCAGATATATCAACAAAAAAAGTCCCAATACAGAATTTAAATGAAATGAAATTTACAACACAAATACCAAAAAAACCTTATATTATAGACATTTAAAACATTATTTTAAACAATTACATAAATAAAAATTATTATATACATTCAAAAACAATACTAACTGTCAATTTTACCATGATTTTCATTGACTTTCTTTGTCAAACTGCCAACAATACATGAGCATCTTTGAACAAACCACGTCAACTTCACCAAAATAATTCACATGTATAAGAAAACAATTTTCATGTGAGTAATACTAAGAATAAATAAATTAAAAATAAATATGATACAATGAATTAATTATATGGACAATAAATTTATTATTCAAACATCAAGATTACCTCTTTGATTGAGCAGAGACAACATCATTTTTCTTCCTACAAAGAAAGTGTGGTAACTTGAAATAAAGTGATAAATGCACCACTAAATTGGTGAAAATATTTCAAGGGATAAGAATTATGAAAGTTGGACAGATCACCCCAACTCAAATAAAATAATCCATCTATATAAGAAAACAATTGTAACCCCCCGACCCCAGTTACCCAAAGTCAGTGCATTACTACATAACATTGGCATGATCACAAAAGATCAAGTCTCAAAAGGCCAATTAGTTTAGTAGCCTTGGAAGTACTAGATACATTCATAAGGTTTACATTACATCATAAAATGGAAAACTACAATAACATTGTTTCCATAGACAACACTAAGATCCAATATACTATCCCTACAGGTCAGTCATAATATACTTCTTCGCATCCTAGGAAAAATAAAGCATAGAAATGGGTAACCTTAGATGCTCAGTAAGGATAACAATATAGCATAAAATTTCATAAATAAGCATAAACATTTAAGGCAATGTATAGCTAAAACAAAAGCCTTTTAAACTAGAACTTTAGCATAATATGGAAAAAAATAAAATGAAATAATGTCATTTACTTATTCACATGGATATTCTACTAGTCTAATAATCACATTAAATATCAATATCCACATTCATAATGATGGAATTCATAATGCAAAACTTTCATAACCATGTAGTCAAGGACTTGTGCCAAGACTGTAAATAAGATTTTGTCAAGTCCTTGTGCCAAGACACTAGTTTGTCTCATGAGACCTACCAATGCATCGAGGAGCTATAGCGGGATCTACCTGTCACTTACTAAGTCCAATGCATTCCTCATATGAAAAGTTTGAAACATAATCTAGACATTCGTACAAAAACTAGCATAATTAATGTCAATAATTTAACCACAAACCATGAATGGTATAAAAATAGCACATACATAGTCAAACATAACCCATTAAATACAATATGAAATATTTTATTATAATAAATTAACCTCAATCGAGAATAATGAAGGATATTTATAGAGATGAAAATAATCATCAAAACTATTTGAGATAAATATTCCCCTTTTTCTTGAAAACTTTTAAAAGTCTCACTATTTATCAAGAAGGTGTTTAAAAAAGATTATTCAATCAAAGTGTCTAATACCACTTTGAAACATATAAAATGAATTTTAATTTTAAAACATTAATGTCCATATAAATAAATTCTTAAGACCACTTTTAAAACATGGACATTAATGAGGACGATTTAGAAGAATAAATATTTAAAACATTTAAAATGATATTTTAGTTAGAGTTTCTAACCAAAAGAGAGAAACTTGAATAAAAATAATTGAGGTAATAAATGCTTTATAATAACATGAGAATAAATTTATTCATGATATAATATGTCAATGTACATTATATACACCATATAAAAGTGAATTGGTCCATAACAATAAAGAATCTCAATAGAATGTAAATTGATATGAAATCCATTATGAAGACTATCTCCTTGGGTTAAGGATAAATAAAATGACATAATTATGTGTAAAAAATATAAATAAACCCAATATGATTGGACATTCAGTTTAAATCAATCAGAATACATTCACATGTATTCTTGTAACTACAACACCAATGACTTGGATGTTTAACTCAATGAATGGAAATTGAGTTAAGATTACTCTTATCAAGCTCATACCAATGACTTGAGAAATTATCAATGGATTGATTATGTGTATCAAAAGTATACCCACACAATGTTTAGTGGAAATTATGACATAAGTAAATGAATAGTTATTCCATACATAATCATGGGGTAAAATAATCAGTTAAGTATGCGTAAAGCTGAATGAGTGGAAATTTAAATTAGAAATTTCTTTAACGATTTGGTAACTTATGAAAAATACACCCCATGAAAGAAGTATCATACAATGAAGATGTAAATACCCATAAATTAATGTATATTACACCAAGAATAAAATCATGGGTAGTAAATACACCACACAAAAGGAAATAGTGGCCAATATAGCATGAATCTCACGGGAATAAATAGTGAGATGAAAACCCTTACTTCGTTGTAATCAATCAGGTCGTATAACCAAAAGTTAATAACCAAAAAATGAATCACAAAATACAATTAATATAATATAATCATGATAATATATATCAAATTGCAGTAAAAAATACACCACATGCAATACATAAGTGGTGAACAATGGAAATCTCACAGAATTAAAAGTGAGATAAGAAACCCCTTACCTTGTACTTTTCCTTGGTCGAGGGTATGTTAACCTCCTGTATAATGGTGAAATAATTTTTATTAAATTATAAAATAACCATATAAATTAATATTATATCATATATGATCTTCTAATATTGCTTTGTTAATAATATTTTAGTTTTATCATTGTTTCGGTTGTTAACTTACTCATTTTATTTTATATGTTTTGTTACATAAGTCATGTTTGTTATGGATTAGGTTGTATATTATTCATATCCAGAATGATATCAAGTCCTTAAACCTTATTTTTAATCTTCAAATGAAAATTAGTCTTGAATGGATATGATGGGGAAAGAATCCCATCGCGTTCGTGGAGGTGGTAATCCGTACGTATGCACGAGCGACAATATCATTCTTTTGATTTTAAAATTGTATATAATTGGATGGTATATCATATATACAGAATAATTATAAAGTTATATTTATTATTTACATCATTTATACTCATTATTATACCCATACAAATGATGAAATGTTTGAATAACAAACTACACCACGGCGTCGAGACGGTAAGCCATACGTACGCACGTGTGGTGACTTTTTCATTCATAGGATGGATAAAATAACTAATATGGTTATATCATTTTTATAATAACATCACAGTATATAGAAGATACTGGAGTTATTATTTTAGAATGGAAACCACAAGGAAATAGAAAGTGGAAGAAGAAAAGAATTTGAAAAAGGTGATGAAATATTTATCTCTTCTTTGGGTTCTTCCTTTTGATTTGATCAAAAGGGCTCCTTAGGATGGCTTTCTGACTAAAGGAAGAATCTAGGTTGAATTTAGGGAAGTTGATAGTATATTTGGTCAGGGTTTGGCCGAGCCAAAATGATTTGAAGGTGTGAATTTGAGATAAGGCGGCATTCCCTTTTATAAGAGGGGTGAGGGGCACCTTAAGAAAAACATAAAATATTATCTTATAATAAATTCATATTCAGTTTAAAATAGTTCCAAAGTGACTTATTTAGAGTCTAGGGTAGGGATGGGTCGAAATCCTTCCAACCAATATATTTTAGACAGGTCTAGGTCACCATATTAACCTTATCATTTTAGGTTTAACTCTTAGTTAAACAGTTTGACATTTACCATGTCTCTTTGTATTTTTATATTATATGGTTAATAAACTTATTATAATAAGATAATAGAACCACAAGTGGTTCATTATTAATATATATAACCTTATATAAGTAATTTATCCGAATTTTAGATTTTTATGAATAGAATATCAATTAAAAATATAATATTTGTTTTAAAAACTCTTTTATGTCAATTTTGACAGTATTTGGTAATTGATTTTTGTGAAAATCATAACAGCATGATTAATTCAAAAAAAGTTAATTAAATCAATACTAACATGTCATAATAACCTATAAAATTATTATAATTCATAAAAAGTCTTAATTTACATTTATTTGGGTATTTATAATATTAATTATTTTAATATTTCATTAATATGGTAATTACTGCATCATCATTGTGTCATAAATAAATTAAATTATTTAATGTCTAAAAAATATTAATAAAATAAAATTATGTAGGAAATCTTTTTAACGTTCAAATTAATACTTATAGTTGAATTTATCTTATGTTTAACCCTAAAATAAAAATGGTTTATTTATTAAACTTTGAATTTAACACTTTTAACTCTTCTTTGAATTAAATAATAATAAATGTCCTAATCTAATCCAAGTGGACCTAAAGAATCATATTTTATTCCTAAGGTTGTTTTTGTTCGAATTATACTTATCCAATAGAATTAGGACATGTTTTAGGGTAAAAATAATATCATTTTTACCTCTAATTACCGTATTTACTTTTTACAGTGGAAAAAAAAGTAAAAAGTTACTATTCACCAAAAATTATTTTCATCTCATTGAACCAAATTTTCCTTATTGATATCAACTGTGTGTCTCAGATTTTTGAAATTCAAGTCACAGAATTGGTAAAATTAAGATTTATGCGAATTTTCAAATGCTCCTAAGAGGTGGGTAAAAGACGGTAAAAGTTCAATAAAATTTTTATATATCTAAACATATTATAAAATGACTCCAATGAATTAAATTGAACTTATATAGGTATTATGTATCTATTTTTACATAAAAAAATTAAATAAAATAAATAATTATTTAAAAAAAAATCGGTTTTAAACAATAACTTAGTGTTTTTCACTATTCATCAAAAATTGAATGTTTTTAGAAAAATAACAAAAATTCAGCCCAAGATAATTTCGATATTCCGAATCCAAAAATTATGTCTACTTTACCAAATTCAAATCTTAGAAGTTGAATTAATTAATTTAAAATTAATTTCTGTTGTCAAAACAAATAGTCTGTTAAGAAACAATAACTATCAAAAGATTGACACTTGTTTTTGTCCAATTTCAAAGTGAAAATAATTACAATGACCAACACTGGATTAAATGTTAAAAATATAATATAATTATACTTCAAACCATTAAAATTTATAATTGAACACTATAAATTATTTTGATTAAAAAAGTTGTTTTCAATTAAAATTTATTACTTTTTCACTATTCACCCAAATATGAAAGTTATTAGAAAACACCAAAAATTTATCAAAACTAAATTTTTATGTCCCTATTATAGATAAGAAGTTTATTTTGTCAAATTTAATATAAAAAAGTGTCAAATATTGGATTTAAAAAGGGTTCACTGTTAAAAGGTTGTAAAATTTCATTTTTTTGAAAAATACATTTTTTTATCCGAAAAATTGAATTTGTTCTTATAATATGTCTAAGAAACACATAATACATAAGTTAAAATTATATGTAGTATATAAAATTTAAAATCCAGTTAATACTATTCATATCCGTTTTTGAATGGCTAGTTTGGTAAGTTGTGGTGCCCTCGAACTCAGTGTTGTGTATAGTACAAGTTATTGAATTACTTTGAAGAGATAACGTACCAAGAAATCTTGGGGTGTTACATTATCTCCACATTCAATAAATTATGTCCTCGCATTTGAAATTTTTCTTCGAAAATAAAAGGTTAAAATTAGAAAAAAAAAATACCTTAGTGGAAATACCACATCAAAAATTGGGTTAATAAAATTTAGTCTTAATAAGAGGGAAAGGGATTGAAAAAGTCACCACCAAATTATGATCTCGATTAGAAGAACATTGGTGGAAATTAGAGACACATGGTTGGAGAGAAAAAATAAATATTTATAGGTATTTATTGTGGTCATCAATCAAAAACAAGTTTAAAATTGAGGGCCTCAAAGCCATCAATCTATGTTGATTTAAAATATCATCGGTCCAAAAAAACATAAAGCATTAGGATAAAAAAATTTGGTTTTAAGATCCCTTCCCTAAAGTTTAATAATTAATTTATTCATATAATAAGAGAAATATATATAAATATATATTAATATATATATATACTTGACAAGTAGAGTTTCATCCTTCATCTAATTCTTACCACAAACTCATATTTCACTCCAAATGATGAGTATTCAATAAGAATTGGTCACACCTAAAGTGCTAGAATCAACTTATATAGAATAACATAATCTACAAAGGATAAACTATATATTTCCCTTTTCTTTATAGATTAACCAAAACTAAACTATTTAGTAAAATATTAGATGATCCCCAAAAAAGATAATCCTTTAGAGAAGGAAATACTAATCTTAATTTTTAAAACAAAACCAACAATACACAAAGTTAAATAAATACCATTCAATAAAAAATTGTCCATAAAATCTTTCAATATAATCCAAACTAATATTGAAATCCAAAACTCAGAAGAATTTTCTTACGTAGTCTTCCACGCTAAATTGTATCTCTAAATAACATCGACTACTCTTAAAGTCACATATTTAAAAGTAATTAACCTAATCATATATTATCTATGATAGGTCAATCATTTCCATAAATATCCCAAAACGCTATAAATCCACAATAAAAACGTAGATAAAAATCCACCATTACTCCTGAAATGAAATCCCATAGTATTCTATTTTCCTTAGGCATATAGTTTTACCAAAAGAGTGAACATCTTCAAAAATAACATTTATCACTTAGTCACCAAATCATTTTCCTATTCTAAGGATAAATTGTATGTTCCCAAAATCAACATATTATTGATCCATAAAATAATTTAACTAAAAATAATTAGTTATACTAACCAGGGACTTCACGTAGTCCAGTGGTAGGTGATAAATCCCAGTCGTACTTTGGTTGTGGGTTCGATTCCCGTAGCTTTGTCCGATGCGACGGGTTGTCACACAGTCCGCGTGTTGTCCTTTTTCAAAAACTATATAATTTTATAATATTCCCAAAAAATGAGATAGATTCCTCAAAATAAATTTAACATAATTTAACCATAAATGTTATCTCATACCTCTAATTTTCATCCCAAAAATTAATAACCTGTAATTTCCTCAAATTCAAGGGTCATATAATCCCAAATGGTCTTTATAACTACATCCACAAAAGAAGAGATAATTATTCCTCAAATATCATTTCCAAAAAACAAGCTGCATGGTTACACATAAAAGAGAATATTATTCCAAAGTAATCCTATACTTTTAAACATTTCTCCATCCATTTATTTCAACATAGGTTCTTCCTTGACCAAGAGTTTATCCTATAGAATAGGGAATTCACTCGGGTAATGGCCAGATCCCCTATATTTATGTCAAATGACTATAAATGAATTCTTGGGATCATTTTTATTTTCTTCCATAATAATTTTCATTTTTCCAAGGCATTTCTTTACTTTATGTCCTTCATTCCCACACATAAATCATTTCTTTGTTCCATTGAGACACTTTCCTAGGTGTCTCCTTCCACATTTCCTACATGATGAAAATTGAGCTTTCTTTTCTCCATGGTCTCCACTACTATAGCTCTTATCATTCATCACCTTTCTCTTCTTTTTTGAGTCTGGGAGTTGGTTAATATATATGTTGATGATCATATTTTTGAAAATCTAATTTGGCATGAACACGATATCTTTTACACCTATCAACATTCCATTTCTTTGCTCATATCCACCACTATGCCCACCTTGTACATTATCTTCAATGTTACTATGACTTCCTTGGAATCCAGTCACTGACTAACACAAGAAAGCATAGTGTGAGTCATAAGATCATTTAGAGAATATCATAACACCGTATTTTTAATCTAAAACACCTTAGGATTTTCCAAGGTTATTTATTCTCATCTTATATTAAAATCCTTCAAATCGTTTTGTAATGAAAATGTGGATTATCCAAAGCATATCCCTTGGGAGTTTCGTAACCAAGAGTGCATCAAGGCCCATTGTCATGCACCAGTTCCCATTAAATTATAGCTCAAAGCGGTGTTTTCGGGTTTTACCCCTAGGTACATCTGTACCAGATCCGCCTCTACCTGCTCATATCCAGACAGGGATGTATTGCTTGGAAAACTCACAAAATATATACATTACCAAAATTCTAGGAAGATATTCTATACTAATCCTCAAAGTCTATCTTAGGTCTATGTGCTCTAATCATAGTTTATCTAAATCTAGCTTCTAAGGATTGTACTAAAATTCCTCTAATACCAACTGTAACACCCCGACCCCAATTACCCAGAGTCGGTGCATTATTACATAACATTGTTGTGATCACAAAATATCAATTCTTGAAAGACTGATTAGTTTTGTAGCCTTGGAAGTACTAGATACATTCATAAGGTTTACATTACATTCATAAAATGGAAAACTACAAAAACATTCTTTCCATAGACAACACGGAGATCCCATATACTATCCCTGCAGGTCAATCATAATATATTTCTTCACATCCTGGGAAAAATAAAACATAGAAATGGGTGATCTCAGATGCTCAATAAGGATAACAATATAACAGAAACTTTCATAAATAAGCATAAACATTTAAGGCAATGTATAACTAAAACAAAGGCCTTTTAAACATGAACTTCAGCAGAATGTGGAAAAAATAAAATGAAATAATGACATTTACTTATTCACATGGATATTACACTAGTAAATAATCATATACAATATCAATAACCACTTTCATAATGATGGAATGCATAAATCCAGACTTTCATAACCATGTAGTCAAGGCCTTGTTCCAAGAATACAAATAAGATTTTTTCAAGGCCTTGTACCAAGACACTAGTTTGTCTCATGAGACCTACTGATACATCCAGGAGATATAACAGTCTCCACCCGTCATTTACTAAGTCCAATTCATTCCTCATATGAAAAGGTTTAAACATAATCTATAAATTTGTACTAAAACTAGCATATGAAATGTCAATAATTTAACCACAAACCATGAATGGTATAAAAATATCACATCCATAGTCAAGCATAACTCATCAAATACAATATGGAATATTTTATTAAAATAAATTAACCTCAATCAAGAATAATGAAGGATATTTACATAGATGAAAATAATCATCAAAACTATTTGAGCTAAATATTCCCTTTTTTCTTGAAAACATTTAAAAGTTTCACTATTTATCAAGAAGACGTTAAAAATAGGTTTTTTAATCAACGTGTCCCATACCAATTTGAAACTTTTAAAAGGAATTTTAATTTTAAAACATTAATTTCCATAAAAATAAATCCTTAAGACCATTTTTAAAACATGGACATTAATGAGGAAGAATTATAAGAATAAATCTTTAAAACATTTAAAATGATATTTTATTTAGAGTTTCTAACCCAAAGAGAGACACTTGAATAAAAATAATTTAGGTAATAAAAACATTAAAATAACATGAGAATAAATGGATTCATGATATACTATTTCAAAGTACATTATATACACTATATAAAAGTGAATTGGTGAATAACAACAAAGAAGTCTCAATAGAATGTAAATTGAGATGAAATCCATTATAAAGACTGTATCCTAGGGTTAAGGATAAATCAATGACATAATTATGTGTGAAAAATATAAATAAACCCAATATGATTGGATATTCAGTGTAAATCAATCAGAGGAAATTCACACGTATTCGTGTAAATACAACACCAATGACTTGGATGTTTAACTCAATGAATGGAAATTGAGTTAAGATAACTCTTATCAAGCTCATACCAATGACTTGAGAAATTATCAATGGAGTGATTATGTTTATCAAAATTATATAAACACAAAGGGAAGTGGAAATTATGACATAAGTAAATGAATAGTTATTCCACACATAATCTTGGAGTAAAATAATCAATTAAGTATTCGTAAAGCCGAATGAGTGGAAATTGAAATTTGAAATTTCCTTACCGATTTGGTAACTTATGAAACATACACCCTATGAAAGAAATATTATACAATGAAGATTTAAATAACCATAAATTAATTTATATTACACCAATAATACAATCATGGGATGTAAATACGCCACACAAAAGGAAATAGTGGCCAATATAGCAAGAATCTCACGGGAATAAAAAGTGAGATGAAAAACCCTTACTTTGTTGTAATCAATCGGGTCATATGAACAAAAGTTAATAACCAAAAAATGAATCACATAATACAATTAATATAATAGAATCATGATAATATATATCAAATGACAGTACACAGTACACCACATGCAATACATTAGTGGTGAACAATTGAAATCTCACAGAATAAAAAGTGAGATAAGAAACCCCTTACCATGTACATTTCCATCGTCGAGGGTATGTTAACCTACTTTATAATGTTGAAATCATTGTTATTAAATTAGAAAATAACCATTTACATTAATATTATATCATATATTATCTTCTAATATTTCTTTGTTAATAATATTTTAGTATTATCATCGTTTCGGGTGTTAACTTACTCATTTTCTTTTATATGTTTGGTTACATAAGGCATGTTTGTTATGGATTAGGTTGTATCTTATTCATATCCAGGATGATATCAAGTCCTTAAACATTATTTGTAATCATCAAATAAAAATTAGTCTTGAATGGATATGATGGGGAATGAATCTCATCGCGTTCGTGGAGATGGTAATCCGTACGTACGCACGAGCGACAATATCATTATTTTGATATTAAAATCATATATAATTGGATGGTATATCATATATAAAGAATAATTATAAAGTTATATTTATTATTTACATCATTTATACTCATTATTATACCCATCCAAATGATGAAATGTTTGAATAACAAACTACACCATGACGTGGAGACGGTAAGTTGTACGTACGCACGTGTGGTGACTTTTTCATTAATAGGATGGATAAAATAACTAATATGGTTGAACCATTTTTATAATAACATCACATTATATTGAATATACTAGAGTTATTATTTTATAATGGAAACAACAAGGAAATAGAAAGTGGAAGAAGAAAAGAATTTGAAAGAGGTGATGAAATATTTACCTCTTCTTCGGGTTCTTCCTTTTGATTTGATCAAAAGGCCTTATTAGGATGGATTTCTGACTAAAGGAAGGACTCTAGGATGAAGTGAAGGAATTTGATAGGATATTTGGGCAGGTGTTGGCCGAGCCAAAAGGATTTGAAGTTGTGAATTTGAGAGAAGGGAAAGTGCCCTTTTATAAGAGGGGTGAGGGACACCTTAGGAAAAATATAAAAAACTATTTTATAATAAATTCATATTTGGTTTATAATGGTTCCAAAGTGACTTATTTTGATTCTAGAGTTGGTATGGGTTTAAATCCTTTCAACCAATGGATTTTAGACTTGTTTAGATCACCATATTAAACTTATCATTTTAGGTTTAACTCTTAGTTAAATAGTTTGACATTTACCATGCCTATTTGTATTTTTATATTATATGGTTAATAAACTTACTATAACAAGTCAATAGAACCCCAAGTGGTTATTTATTAATATATATAACCTTATCTAAGTCATTTTTCTAAACCTTATATTTTTAGGAATATAATATCAATTAATAATATAATATTTGTTTTAAAAACTCTTTTATGTTAATTTTGACACTATTTGGTAATTGATTTTTGTGAAACTCATAACAGCATGATTACTTCTAAAAAATTTAATTAAATAAATACTAAAATGTCATAATAACCTATAAAATTCGTGTAATTCATAAAAAGTCTTAATTTACATTTATTTGGGTATTTATAATATCAATTATTTCAATATTTCATTAATAAGGTAATTATTTCATCATCATTGTGTCATAAATAAATTAAAATTTTTAATGTCTAAAAAATATAAATAAAATACCATTATGTAGGAAATATTTTTATATTTCTAATGAATATTTATATTTCAATTTATCTTCTATATTACCCTATAATAAAAATGGTTTAGTTATTAAACTTTGAATTTAACACTTTTAACTCTTCTTTGAATTAAATAATAATAAATGTTCCAATCAAATACAAGTGGACCAAAAGTATCATATTTTATTCCTAAGGTTTTTTTATCAAATTATACTTATCCAATAGAATTAGGACATGTTTTAGGGAAAAAATAATATCATTTTTACCTTTAATTTCCCTATTTATTTTTACCATGGTAAATAAAAGTAAAAAGATACTATTCAAAAAAAATTATTTTCATCTCATTGAACCAAATTTTACTTACTGATATCAACTGTGTCTCTCAGATTTTTGAAATTCAACTCACAGAATTGGTAAAATTAAGTTTTATGCGAATTCTCAATTGCTCCTAGGAGGTGGGTAAAAGACGGTAAAAGTTCAATAAAATTTTTATATATCTAAAATTATTATAAAATGACTCCAATAAATTAAATTGAACCTATATAGGTATCATTTATCTATTTTTACCTAAAATAAATTTAAATAAAATAAATAATTATTTAAATAAATAGTTGGTTTTAAACAATAACTCAGTGTTTTTCACTATTCATCAAAAAATGAAAGTTTTCAGAAAAATACCAAAAAATTCACCCTAATCTAATTTAGACATTCTAAATCCAAAAATTATTTCTAATTTACCAAATTCAAAATATAGAAGTTTTATTAATTAATTTAAAATTAATTCCCATTGTCAAAACAAATAGCGTGTTAAGAAACAATAATTATCAAAACATTGAAACTTGTTTTAGTCCAATTTCAAAGTGAAAATAATTGCAATGACCATAATTGGATTAAATGGTAAAAGTATAATCTAATTATACTTCCAAACCATTTAAATTTATAATTTAAAAATATAAATTATTTTTATTAAAAAAGTTGTTTTCAATTAAAATTTAGTATTTTTCACTATTCACCCAAATATGAATGTTACAGGAAAAACACCAAAAATTTATCAAAACTAAATTTTTATGTCTTTATTATAGATAAGAAGTTTATTTTGTTAAATTTAATATATAAAAGTTCCAAATATTGGATTTAAAAAGGGTTCTCCGTGAAATGGTGGTAGAATTGCATTTTTTTTAAATACATTTTTTTATTTGAACATTTGAATTTCTTCTTATAATATGTATAAGAAACACATAATACATAAGTTAAAATTATATTGAGTATATAAAATTAAAAATCCAGTTAATACTATTCTTAACCGTTTTTAATGGATAGTTTGGTAAGTCGTGGTGCGCTCAAACTCAGTGTTTTGTATAGTACAAGTTATTGAATTACTTTGAAGATATAATGTACCAAGAAATCTTGGGCTGTTACAAAAATTATTATATGAGTAATTCTAAAAATAAATGAATTAAACATAAATATGAAATAATACATTAATGCATTAATTCTATGGAAAGTGATTTTACTGTATAAACATTAACATTACCTATGTGATTGAGTAGAGGAAACCTCATTTCTCTTCTTGAAAATGTAGTGGAGTTTAACTTTAAAGAAAGTGGTAAATTATCCATTGCATGGGTGAAAAGATTTTAAGGGAGAAGGAGCATGAAATTTGGATAGAGCACCCCAAATCGAACAAAACAACCCACCTATATAAGAAAAACAATTTTTATGTATACTAAAAAGAAATGAATTAAACATAAATATGAAGAAAAAAATTAATTATATGGACAATGATTACTGTGAAAACATCAATATTACCTTTGTGATTGAGTAGAGCCAGCATCTTTGCTCTTCTTACAAAGTAAGTGGAGTTAACTTTGAAGAAAGTGATAAATGAACCACTAAATGGGTAAAAATTTTAAGGGGTAAGAACCATGAAAGTTTTACAGAGCACCCCAACTCTAACAAAAGAATCCACCTGTATAAGAAAAAAATTATTATGTAAGTAATACTAAAATGAAATGAATTAACCATAAATATGAAACTATACATTAATTCTATGGACAATGATTTTACTAAGAAAACATCAAGATTCCCTAACACAGCAAATTTCTAAATGTGGTGAAAATTAATTTTCAAACAAGCACAAAATGAATATATGATGCACCCATAAAGGGAAGAGCTCTCTAGGGATTTCTCCTCATCGCTACCACTGTTTGCTCAGGTTATCGCGGCGGTCATCCCTATGCTCAGTGAGTTCCGGCGGCTTCCTCTCTTGCAGTGCTTCATGGACCTAGTTGCCTCCCCTTTTCACCGTTGCTTGCCTCTCCTCATTTGATTTCACTGGATAGGGATTTCATGGTGGCATGGTGTTGGACCGCGTCCGTGGTTCCAGATATGACATTCTGAAGTCTCCGCCTTGCCTTCGGTGTGTGTGGTTGGTGGTTTGTTGTGGTCTCCGAGTCCGAACAGGATGGCAGTGACGGGATCTGGGCATTAGGAGTCCTTCTAGAGGTATGGTGATGTTCTTCTGCATTCCTTTTCTCGGTTTCTTCAGGTTTGTGATGAATTTCTTCGTCCCATTCGACAATTTCTGCTTCCTTTGTGATTTGTGGTGTTGTTCTTGTTATTCGGCAGTCGCGAACCTTTCGCTGATATTGTCACATTGGTTGCAAGTTGCTGTTTTTTTATATTTTTCTATTATTTGGATGGTTGGATGAATCTAGAATGCTGGCGATGGTGGTGGTGGTGGTGGTTTGAAAACCCTTCGGCGACGGCGGTAGATGAGGTCCCGCCGGCGTCCTGCTGGGAATGGTGGCGCGTGATGTTGGTTTCCGGATCAAGGCACAGGGTGCGCGGTATGATGGTGGGTGCGTGGATCAAGGCTGTTATCTCATGATTTTGGTTTGGATTTTTGAATTTTTATTTTGATGTGGATGTCTTGAGTGGTGAACTGGTGTAGTTCTGTATTGGGTACCGGCAACCCTTAAACCGGCCTTTGGAAAATGAAAAAAAATGATTTGCAGGCAGGACCTAACACAACACAGTCAAGTAACCTAGTTACCCAGTATTCCCTTTTATTTGTGATCAATAAATTTTCACATTAACATGTCACTAACACAACACATTTACAAACACAATTCATGCCAAACAAAGTACACATTGTGTGTAACACCCCAAGATTTCATAGTGTGTTCTTTCTTCAAAATAATTCAATAACTTGCACTACACGCAACACCGAGTTAAAGCGCACCTTGACTTACTAAACAAGCCATTCAAAAGAGGTTATGAATATTATTAACTAAATTTTAAACTTTATATAATCCTTATAATTTTAGAATCCATATTATGAGTTTCTTAGACATAATGTAAGAACAAATTCATTTTCAGTATTGCACTTTTACAAACATTTAATAGTGAACCATTTTTAAATCCAATATTTTAAACTTTTATATATTCAATTTGACTAAATAAATTTACTTTTTAGAATGGGTACATCAACAGTTTACAATGAAACATCCCAAGCTTCCACGGTACGTTTCCCGTTGAATAATGCAATAGCGTGTGTTGTACGAAACATCGAGTTCTAACACACCACAACTAATCAAACTAGCCGTTATGAATAGTAATACCAACTTTTTTGAAATTATATATATTTAATATTTCAAAATGGACTTCATTTTTGGATTCTGAATATTAAAATTATCCTAAGTTGAATTTTTCGTATTTTTCTAAGAACTTCCAATTTTTATGAATAGTGAAAAATACTTAAAAAAACATTTTTAATCAAAATAATTTATAGTGATAAATTATATAATTTAGTTGTTTTAAAGTATAATTATAATATATTTTTACCATTTTATCCAATGGTGTTCATTAGAATTAATTTCACTTTGAAATTGGACATAAACAATTGTCAATCTTTTGATCTATATTGTTTCTTAAAAACGCGCTATTTGTTGTAATAGCGCAAATTAATTATAAAATTAATTAATGCAACTTATATGTTTGAAATTATGTAAAATAGACATCATTTTTGAATTTGGAATATTAATTATAGCTTAGGGTGAAATTTTGTCATTGTTCTGAAAAACTTCAATTTTTGATGAATAGTGAAACTAATAAGTGGTAGTTAAAAAACTAAATTTTTCATAAAACTTAATTTTACCGCTTCTGTGATTGGAATTTCGAAAATCCGAGAGACACGGTTAATATCAAGTAGTAAAATGTGGTTCAATGTGATGAAAATAATTTTTAGTGAATAGTAACTTTTTACTTTTATTTACCACGGTTAAAAGTAAATAGGTTAATTAAAGGTAAAAATGATATTAATATTACCTTAACACATGTCCTAATTCTATTGGACAAGTGTATCTCGACCAAAAACAATCTTAGGAATAAAATATTATCATTTAGGTCCACTTGGATTAGATTAGGACATTTATTATTATTTAATTCAAAGAAGAGTTAAAAGAGTTAAAATCAAAGTTTATTTACTAAAAAAAAATTAATATATGTTTGTACATAAGATAAATTCGATTGTAAATATTCCATAGAAAGATAAAACGATTTCCTACATAATGATATTTTACTTATAATTTTTCGATATTAAATAATTTAATTTATTTGTGACAAAATGATGATGTAGTAATTACCATAATAGTGAAAAATTAAAATAATTGATATTATAAATAACAAAATAAATATAATTTTAGACTTTTAATGAATTACACTAATTTTCTAGGATAATATGACATATTAGGATTTATTTAATAGACTTTTTTCGAAGTAATCATTCTTTTATGATTTTTACAAAAATCAATTATTGAATAGTGTTAAAATTGACATAAAAGAGTTTTTTAAAAACAAATATTATATTATTAATTGATATTAAATTCCTAAAAATCTAAGGTTCAGAAAAGAGACATATATCATTATAGGTGTATCATTAATAGACCACTTGGGGGTCTCTTGTATGTATATAGTATGTTTATTAACCATATAATATAAAAATACAAAGAGACATCGTAAAAGTGAAACTAATTAACTAAGAGTTAATACTTAATGATAAGGTTAATATAGTAACCCAAACCTGTCTAAATTCTATTGGTTGAGTGGCTTTCGACCTATCCCAACATTAACTTATAAATAATAGACTTTGGAGACATTATAAAACCGAATATGAATTTATTATAAAATAATATTTCTAGCTTTTCCAAAGGTTCCCCTCACCCCTCTTATAAAAGGGCACTCTCCCTTCTCATTAACTCACACCTTCAAAGCCTTTTGGCTCGGACAAACTCTACCCAAATACTCTCTAAACTTCCCTAACTTCATCCTAGAGGTCTTCCTTTAGTCATAAAGCCATCCTAAGTGCCCTTTTGATCAAATCAAAAGAAAGAACCCGAAGAAGAGGTAATGATTTCACCACCCTTTTCCAAGTTCCTTTCTTCTTCTACTTCTTCCTTCATTGTTATTACCATTCTAAAATTATAAATCCAATATCTTATATATACTGTGATGTTATTATAAATATGGTACAACCATATTCAGTATTCTATCCATCCTTTTAATAACAAGTCACCATACGTGTGTACGTACGGCTTACCGTCTCCACGTCGTGGTGTAATTGTTATTCAATAAATTATTATTTGGATGGGTGTAATAATGATGTGTAACTCATCTAAATAAAAAATATAACAAGATAATGATTCTGTATATATGTTATACCATCCAATTATATATTATTTTAATATCAAAATAATGATATTGTTGCTCGTGCGTACGTACGGACTACCGTCTCCACGAACGCGATGAGATTCATTCTTCATCGTATCCATTCAAGTATAATTATCATTTGATGATTTTAAAATAATTCTTAAGGACTTGATATCATTCTGGATATGAATAAGATACAACCTATCCATAATAAACATGGCTTACGTAACAAAATATATCAAAGAAAATGAGTAAGTTAACACCCAAAACGACGATAATAATAAGATATTATTAACAAAGCAATGTTAAAAGATCATATATGATATCATGTTAATATATATGATTCTTGTATAATTTAATAACAATTATTTCACCATTTTACACGAGGTTAACCTACCCTCACCCAAGGAAATGTACAAGGTAAGGGTTTATTTCACAATCTCTTCATTATCCGAGGTTGTTTATATGTAATAATCTACTGAGATTTCTTTATCATCCACATCCATGTTTCTTAAAAATGCATTTCAAAACATTTTTACTATTTACTAGAATATGGGTTAAATTCAGTTATACCCTTGTTTGACTTTTTATAATAGGTTTATAAAGGAATCTTTCCGTCGTTTTCCAAACAAGGTGCTTTTTAACCTTTTCGACAGAATTAAGGTAAGAATGTTTTTTTTAACTTATACGACGGGTGCGGCTAATTTTCATCGTTATAAAATCGTCGAAGCTTCCCTTACAATCTTATAAGAATATTTTCAATGAAAATGTTTTATTTTATATGACTCTTAAATGATTTCAAAATAAAAAGAGATATTTCTCTCAAATAGTATTGATTTCATCTATGTCAACATCCTTTGATAAATTTTACACATGTTTCAAGTTGATTTGTTATGATATAAATCATCCATATTGTATTTAAGGTTTTGTGATATTTTTTTACTATATATGAGTTATTTTTATGCCATTAATGGTTTATGATTAATGTTTTGTCATTTTTTATGTTAGTTTTAATACGAATGTTTATGTTATATTTCATCCTCTTCTTAAGATGAATGTGTTGGACTAGTATGTTCCGGGTTGGGGACTGGTAAAAGTAAGCCCTCCGGGTTGGGGTCCGGTTACAGCAGGCCCTCCGGGTTGGTGTTCGGTTATTATAGGCACTCCAGGTTGGTGTCCGGTTATTAGAGGCACTCCGGGATGGAGTCCGGTTACAGAGGCTCTCCGGGTTCGGTTCCGGTTACTGTTATCCCTTAGGTCTTGCCACGAGGCCTTGACACAGAAATTAAAGTTGGGCATCATGCATTCCATCATTATGAAAGTGGTTATTGATATTGCATATGATTATTTGATTATTAGAATATTCATGTGAATAAGTAAATTGCATTATTTTATTTTTTCCATACTATATAGAAGTTCAAGTCTAAAAGGCTTTTGTTTTAGTTATACACTGCCTTAAATGTTTATTCTTATTTATGAAAGTTTCTGCTATATTTTTATCCTTACTGGGAATTTGAGCTCACCCCTTTTCTATGTTTTAATTTTTCCTAGGATGTGAAGAAGTAAATTATGAATGACCTGCATGGATATTATGACGGGATAATAGTGTGGACTCTGGAGACAATATGTTATTGTAGTAGTTTTCACTTTATGAAGTAATGTAAAACTTTATGAATATATCTAGTATTTCCAAGGATACTAAACCAATAGGTATTTTGATATTTGATCTTTCTTGTGATCATGAAAATGTTATGTAATAATGCACCGACTCTGGGTAACTGGGGTCGGGGCGTTACAGTTGGTATCAGAGGAAGTTTAATACAAACCTTGGAAGCTAGATTTAGATAAAATATGATTATAGCACATAGACCTAAGATGGACTTTGAGGATTATTATATAATAACTTCCTAAAATCTTGGTATTGTAGAGATTTTTTGAGTTTTCCGAGCAATACATCCCCGTCTGGATACGAGAAGGTAGAGGCGGATCTGGTACAGATGTACCTAGGGGTAAAACCCGAAAACACCGCTTTGAGCTAGACTCGAACGGGAACGGGTGCACGAGAATGGGCCTTGTTGCACTCTTGGTTACGACACTCCCGGGGGATATGCTTAGGATAATTCTCATTTTCTTTACAAACCATTATGAAGCGTTTATGAGTATATAATTCATCAAAGGAGACATTTTTATGATTAAGGATTATATCCATAAATTATTTAATATATGTTATGTGTTTTACAAGTTTTGGACTAGGTATTGTTATTCATAAACTAATCTACTATATGCCATTGTTTAGAAATAGTGCCCTGTATATGGAATGAGATCTCCAGCAATGCACATGATCCAAAGAGAAAGAAGGATCATATCTTCCATGGGCTTAAGCCAAAATTTATAAGAGAAATAGTCTCCCAGGTATTATCATCATATGAAGAAATAATATCATGTGTTGATAAGATAAGTAAAGAGTTTACTGAGTCCTATGGCTTTGAAGGGAAGCAAGAGATGAAAAGGATGGAAGAGAGAAAGATGGATAAAGGGAAGAGGGAAAAGAAGAATTTTCCCATATGTGATAACTGTGGGAACAAAAACCCTGGAACTTGCTTAAAAGGAATGGGAGTTTGTTATAAGTGTGAAGGAAGAGGGAACAAAGTACGTGACTGCAAGGGTAAGAAAATGGTTTCGAATGTACAATGCTTCATTTTCAAGGAGTTTGGACACTATGCGAACCTATGTCCCAGTCATCAGACTATGCCGCAAATGATGTTATTGGATAGTAATCAAGTTATGACACTACCACAGATGAAGAGGAATGATTAGAGTTCTTATATTGATTATGTCATTTGAGTGTTGTATAAACAATGTATTTGTTATAATAATTATGGACTATATAAGGATTGTACTGCAGTACTATTTCATTAAGGACTTGAGATTGTGTGGAACAAAGAAAAGTGACTCAATAGCAGGTTAAATTTTTGGAAAATATATGGTTGAGAGAAAGATAAACCATAATATGGTTCTGATACCGAGGTAGTGATTTTAGAATAATACATGATTGATTTGGATAAATTATATTAGATATTCTTGACTACCTTGAAACTGATTAATGATTTGTATATTCCATCATTGTTGGGGTTTACAATATTTCTGTATTGATGGAGTATATCTATTAGTCTTTAAGGAATAAGGGATCATGAATGTAATCAATACGGTTTTATGGTAATTCAAAATGGTTCAGTGTTTTAAAAGAATACATGATGAAGGTGATCACATGTTATTACGCAGAAAAAAAGGATCTTCATTGTGTTTACCTTCCTTATAAATTTTTCACTGAAGTGTTTTGGATAGTTCTAGTTTGGATTATTTTTGATTGCCATAAAAGGACAACCCGGAGGTCGGGCGGCAACCCGTCGCGTCTGGCAAGGCCGTGAGACATAAACCCACAACCGAAGGAAGAAAAGGGTGTATCACCTACCACTGACCCATGTGATGTACTGGTTTGAATAATGTCATTTTTTAATGGTTCTGCTAGATGAATTATAAATTCATTTTTTGAACCCTATACGAATAGGATAAATAGAATATTATTTTTGAGTTCTATTATGTTTTAGAGTGAAAGATGAGTTTGTGGTAGAACATAGTTAAAGGATGAGACTCTACTTGTCAAGTATATATTTTTCTTCTTATCTTATTCAATGAAGAAATTATTTCTTATACTTTAGTGAAGGGATCTTAAAACAAAAAATGTGTTATCCTAATACCATCTGTTTTGTTGAACCGATGGTATTTTAAATCATCATAGATTGATGAATTTGAGGCCCTCAATTTACACTTGTTTGTGATTGATGACCTAAATCACTACCTATAAATATTTACGTTTTTCCTCCAATTATATGTCTCTAATTTCAACCAATGTTCTCCTAATCGAGATCATAATTTGGTGGTGACCCTTTCATTTCCCTTTTCCTCATATTAAGACTAAATTTTATTAAACCAATTTACGATGTGGGTTTTCCCACAAAGATATCTTCTATATTCAACCTTTTATTTTTGAAGAACAATTTCTAATTGAGAGGATGCAATTTATTGAATGAGGGGAGAATTTAACACCCCAAGATTTCATAGTGTGTTATTTCTTCAAAAAAATTCAATAACTTGCACTACACGCAACACCGAGTTAAAGCGCACCATGACTTACTAAACAAGCCGTTCAAAAGAGGTTATGAATAGTATTAACTAAATTTTAAACTTTATATAATTATTATAATTTTGGAATCCATATTATGAGTTTCTTAGACATAATGTAAGAACAAATTCATTTTCAGTATTGCACTTTTACAAACTTTTAATAGTGAACCCTTTTTAAATCCAATATTTTAAACTTTTATATATTCCATTTGACTAAATAAATTTACTTTTTAGAATGGATACATCAAAAATTTACAATGAAACATCCCAAGCTTCCACGGTATGTTTCTCTTTGAATAATGCAATAGCGTGTGTTGTACGAAACATCGAGTTCTAACACACCACAACCAATCAAACTAGCCGTTCTGAAAAGTAATACCTATTTTTTTGAAATTATATACATTTTATATTTCAAAATGGACTTTATTTTTGGATTCAGAATATCATAATTATCCTAAGTTGAATTTTTGGTATTTTTCTAAGAACTTCCAATTTTTATGAATAGTGAAAAATACTTAAAAAAAACTTTTTTAATCAAAATAATTTATAGTGATAAATTATATTATTTAGTGGTTTTATAGTATAATTATAATATATTTTTACTATTTTATCCAATGGTGTTCATTAGAATTATTTTCACTTTGAAATTGGACATAAACAATTGTCAATCTTTTGATATATATTGTTTCTTAAAAACACGCTATTGGTTGTAATAGCGGGAATTAATTATAAAATTAATTAATGCAACTTAAATGAATGGAATTTTGGAAAATAGAAATCATTTATTAATTTGGAATATCAATTATAGCTTATGGTGAAATTTTGGAATTGTTTTGAAAAACATCAATTTTTGAGGAATAGTGGAACTACTAAGTGGTAGTTAAAAAACTGAATTTTTCATAAAACATAATTTTACCGCTTCTGTGATTGAAATTTCTAAAATCTGAGAGACACAGTTAATATCAAGTAGTAAAATGTGGTTCAATGAGATGAAAATAATTTTTGGTGAATAGTAACATTTTACATTTATTTACCACGGTTAAAAGTAAATAGGGTAATTAAGGGTAAAAATGATATTAATATTACCCTAACACATGTCCTAATTTATTGGACAAGTGTATCTCGACCAAAATCAACCATAGGAATAAAATATTATCATCTAGGTCCACTTGGATTAGATTAGGACATTTATTATTATTTAATTCAAAGAAGAGTTAAAAGAGTTAAAATCAAAGTTTATTTACTAAAACATTTTTAATATAGGGTTATACATAAGATAAATTCAATTGTTAATATTAATTAGAAAGCTAATACGATTTCCTACATAATGATATTTTATTTATAATTTTTAGATATTAAATAATTTAATTTATTTATAACACAACGATGATGCAGTAATTACCATAATAGTGAAAAATTAAAATAATTGTTATTATAAATACCCAAATATATAAAATTTGAGACTTTTAATGAATTACACTAATTTTATTGAATAATATGACATATTAGGATTGCTTTAATTGACTTTGTTCGAAGTAATCATTCTGTGATGATTTTTACAAAAATCAATTATTGAATAGTGTTAAAATTGACATAAAAGTGTTTTTTAAAAACAAATATTATATTATTAATTGATATTAAATTCCTAAAAATATAAGGTTCATAAAAGAGACTTATATCATGATAGTTGTATCATTAATGGACCACTTTGGGGTCTCTTGGATGTATATAGTAAGTTTATTAACCATATAATATAAAAATACCAAGAGACATTGTAAAAGTGAAACTAATTAACTAAGAGTTAATACTTAATGATAAGGTTAATATAGTAACCCAAACCTGTCTAAATTATATTGGATGAGTGGTTTTCGACCTATGACCACCTTAACCTTTAAATAATATACTTTTGAGCCATTAGAAACCGAATATGAATTTATTATAAAATAATATTTCTATCTTTTCCAAAGGTGCCCTTCACCCCTCTTATAAAAGGGTACTCTCCCTTCTCCTTAACTCACATCTTCAAAGCCTTTTGGCTCGGAAAAACTCTGCCCAAATACTCTCTCAACTTCCCTAACTTCATCCTAGAGGCCTTCCTTTAGTCATAAATCCAACTTAAGAGTCCTTTTGATCAAATCAAAAGGAAGAACCCGAAGAAGAGGTAATGATTTCACCACCCTTTTCCAAGTTCCTTTCTTCTTCCACTTCTTCCTTCTTTGTTATTACCATTATAAAATAATAACTCCAGTATCTTATATATAATTTTATGTTATTATAAATATGGTACAACCATATTCAGTATTCTATCCATCCTTTGAATAACATGTCACCATGCGTGCGTACGTACAGCTTACCGTCTCCACGTCGTGGTGTAATTGTTATTCAATAAATTATTATTTGGATGGATATAATAATGATGTGTAACTCATCTAAATAATAAATATAAAATGATAATGATTCTGTGTATATGTTATACCATCCAATTATATATTATTTTAATATCAAAATAATGATATTGTCGCTCGTGCGTACGTACGGACTACCGTCTCCACGAACGTGATCAGATTCATTCTCCATCGTATCCATTCAAGTATAATTATCATTTGATGGTTTAAAAATAATGTTTAAGGACTTGATATCATTCTTTATATAAATAAGAAACATCCTATCCATAAAAAACATGGCTTTCATAACAAAACATATAAAAGAAAACGAGTAAGTTAACACCCGAAACGATGATAATACTAAGATATTATTAACAAAGCAATGTTAAAAGATCATATATGATATCATATTAATATATATGATTCTTGTATAATTTAATAAAAATTATTTCACCATTATACAGGAGGTTAACCTACCCTCAACCAAGGAAAAGTACAAGGTAAGAGTTTATTTCGCAATCTCTTCATTATCAGAGGTTGTTTATACGTAATAATTTACTGGGATTTCTTTATCATCCACATCCATGTTTCTTAAAAATGTATTCCAAAACATTTTTAATATTTACTGGAATATGGGTTTAGGTCATTTATACCCTTTTTTGAATTTTTATAATAGTTTTATAAAGTAATCTTTCCGTCGTTTTCCAAACAAGGTGCTTTTTAACCTTTTCGACAGAATTAAGGTAAGAATGTTTTTTTAAATTATACGGCGGGTGCGGCTATTTTCCACCGTTACAAAATTGTCGAAGCTTCCCTTACAAGATTATAAGAATATTTTCAATGAAAATGTTTTATTTTATATGAATCTTAAATGATTTCAAAATAAAAAGAGATATTTCTCTCAAATAGTATTGATTTCATCTATGTCAACATCCTTTGATAAATTTTACACTTGTTTCAAGTTGATTTATTATGATAAAAATCATCCATATTGTATTTAATGTTTTTTGATATTTTTGACTATGGATGAGTTATTTTTATGCCATTAATGGTTTATGATTAATGTTTTGACATTGTGTATGTTAGTTTTAATACGAATGTTTATGTTATATTTCATCCTCTTCTTAAGATTAATGTGTTGGACTAGTATGTTCCGGGTTGGTGACCGGTAAAAGTAAGCCCTTTGGGTTGGGGTCTAGTTATAGAAGAACCTACGAGTTGGTTTCTGGTTATTAGAGGGACTCCGGGTTGGTGTCCGGTTATTAGTGGCACTTTGGGATGGAGTCCGGTTAAAGAGGCTCTCCGGGTTGGGTTCCGGTTACAGTTATCCCTTAGGTCTTGGCACGAGGCCTTGACACAGAAAATAAAGTTAGGCATCAAGCATTACATCATTATCAAAGTGGTTATTGATATTGCAGGTGATTATTCGATTAGTAGAATATCCATGTGAATAAGTAAATAGCATTATTTCATTGTTTCCATACTATGTTGAATTTCAAGTTTAAAAGTCTTTTGTTTTAGTTATACACTGCCTTAAATGTTTATTCTTATTTATGAAAGTTTCTACTATATTGTTATCCTTACTGGGAATTTGAGATCACCTCTTTTCTGTGTTTTAATTTTTCCCAGGATTAGAAAAAGTAAATTATGAATGAATTGCAGGGATATTATGAGGGGATAATAGTGTGGACCATGGAGACAATATGTTTTTGTAGTAGTTTTTCACTTTATGATGTAATGTAAAACTTTATTAATATATCTAGTGTTTTCGAGGCTACTAAACCAATCGGTCTTTTGAGATTTGATATTTCTTTTGATCATGCCAATGTTATGTAATAATGCACCGAATCTGGGTAACTGGGGTCGGGGCGTTACATTGTGTGCCACCACTTGCACTCCAAAACCCATTTGAAAACATACGCACATCAAATCATTTCACAAAAATTTCTCACACCTACTATGTATGTTAATAATTCATTTAATATTTTTTGTAAAATAACCCCGAGAGGCACTATAAGGATTTACCTAAAAACACACCCAAATTCACATGAAAATGCTACTTTAAAAATCGAACGCACTGTATAATCACATAAAACATAATTTTCAACACTTATATAATTTAATAAATATTTTAACTAATTTATAGAACACTTACAATTAACAAAACCATAGTTTACACCAATTATAAACCAATTCCATAGAAAGTCCCTTTTTTTATAAATTTGTACACAACGTGAAATAAATTTCAAAACATGTCTTCCATCCATTAAAACAATTTATAATTCACATTAAAAAATGGTACAACATGTTCAACATGGAAAAGTATGTCAATTTTCATTAAGAACATACTTCCAACCCTATCTACATTTATGCACATTTGAAAAAATTATTTTCACCTTTCAAAGAACCCGTAAAACCCTTCCATGGAACACTACACTAAAACACACACACACAACCTAGCCATTTTCCGTTACAAAACCCAAAACCAAAACAAAGCACACCAAACCCTTTGAAAATGCATTTCACATCACTCACACCATTTAATAAACCATTTACACATCTCAAATTTCATTTCTATTAAAAATTCTTCAATATTTAAACACTTTACAAATCATACTCAAAAGCAAAAAACAATACTAATATGCCTAAAATGATCAATTTCCCATAAAAAATATTTTTTCAACACACGCGCACCTTAAGCCCCCCCAAAAACACATTTCTTACTACTCAAACAATTAATCGAACACTTATACTGATTTTTCACAACAAGGCCTGTATAGAAACATAATAATTTCTCTTTAGAAACTTTATTTTCAACACAAATGTATGTCAAATCATTTCCAAAACATGTTCGCACCACCAAAATAATCTATAGATCATGTGAAAATTAACCAAGTGAGAAAATTAAATTATCTAAAATTGATAGGTCATGGAACCACCTACCTTGGGTCAAGAAATTTCCAGAAAGAGATGTGAAACCCTACCTACATCATAACCACAATAAACAACTATATTTTTGATGAGATGTTCGTGAAACTAGAGCACCGTCAATAGTTGAGTGGTGTAATTTAAACTTCGATTCATTGAGGAGGAGCATCGGAAGCGGGTGGCTTCTGTAGAAATCTCATGATATTGCAACGAGTTCGCAAATGGTTAGGGTTTTTAAAATAAATAAAAAAACTTTTATAATCAGTAATAAAACCAATATTTATCATCACTAAAATTAAAGTGTTGATAAATTTTCATTTTATCAGTGCTTTATTTAGCACTAATAAATCCTCATCTTTATCAATGCTTTTTCTGTGCTAACAAAGAATCTTTTATCAGTGCTTATTAATGAAGCGTTTTTAAAGTATTTATAATTATAAATATAAATAAAAAACGTAAAAATTTATAAATACTTAATAAATATATATAAATGTCAATATTATAAATATATTACTTTTTAAATATATTTATTATAATTTTATAATTATTTATTTCTAATTATAGAAATATTTTTATAAAATATTATTTATATCATTATATATATTTATATAATTATACATATATATTTAATAATTATATATAAATATAAATATAGTAAATATATTCATTATTTAAGTTAATTTATTATAAATTTAATAATTATTTAAATATACATAATTATTTATTTATAATTATATAAAAAAATTTAAAAAATATTTACTTATGTATAATTATAATTGTATAATTGTATAAATATAGTGACTGTACATTGATAAATATATTTATTTATAAAAAAATTATAAATATATTTTTAACATTATTAATTAATATATCCTTTTAAGTTCATGCATCTATGTTAAAATTGAGTGAAATTGAATAAATTAAGAATAAGTATACTTTAACAATATTGAAAAAATGGATAAGTTTGGTCTCTGTGCATTATATATAAAAATACATTAATTAACTATTTGTAAAATCAATATAACACACATTTGATCTATGATAAATTGAAAAATCAAACAACGTTAAATTATATGTCGAGTACTAAGAAATTATAGTCAATTTTTTTAAATCATATTAATTTTTAATTATAAACCATTATTACATAAACATATGACTACTTAATGTAATGTGTATAAACATTTTTTAATATATAAATCATATTTATATAAATTAATATATATCTATATATTTAATATATACAAGTTAATAACATTAATTATCATAATTATCTAATTAATAAAATGTTTAAAACTTGATAATGTATAATTAATCTATTAATTTTTATAAATAATTATTTAATTAATAAAATTTGTAATATTTTTTTTAATAAACACATTTTTTATTTTTTATCTATTTCATTATTTCATTTTATTTATATTAATATTAATCAGTTCTAAAAATAAAGTGTTGATAAAGGATACCCTATATGAGTGCTAAAATTAAAGCACCGATAAAGGATACCATGTATCAGTGCTAAAAATAAAGCACTGATAAAGGATACCCTTTATCACTGCTAAAAAAGACACGCTGATAAAAGGTTAAATTTATAAATTCTTTATTTAGCACTGATAAATATTCCATTTATAAGTGTTTTTTATAGTGCTAATAGTCACTAGCGGTGTTAAAAGTGTATTTTATAGTATTGTATTCATTAATTGAATTTTTTAAAATATCATAACATTATACCTTCGAACCAATTATTATAACACACCACTAAAATGTCAAATTCGACCATAAAAATTATGGATTATAATTATTATATCAAATAATATATGTTTGAATATTTTTAATAAAATTTATTTGATATTTCCATTAATTAAACAATTATTACTTCATCATTGTGAAAGCCTTTAATTTAATTAATTATTCCCTAAAATTTAAAAAGGAATTATCATTATTAATATAAATAATTTATATTTAAAAATAATATTTGTAGTCAAACATATCCCCTATATAACCCTATATTAAAAATATTTCACTTGTTAAAAACAAAAGTATGAAAAGGTTGATTTTTCGTTGAATAAAAATACTATAAATGGATTAAATTCATCCAAGTGGCTCCAAAAGATCATAAAATAGTCAACAGGATGATTTTTTATAATAACTCATCCCATAAAATTAGGACAATTTTTTGGGTAATTTTCTAATATTTATAATATTATTTATACCCTTAATTACCCGATTTACTCTTAATTGGGTTAATTAAAAAAATACTAAAGTTATTATTCATATTATCTAGAAATAAAAGGGACCTATTTAATAAATTTTAACCTCTTAATTTCAAATATGGAATCCATTTTTCAAAATTAAAAACACAAAATTGGCTAAAATTAATTTAAAATTAATCTCGTTGTCGGGATATGAAAATTGGTTTTTAAAGTGAAAACATTCAAAAGATTAAAATATTTTTATACCCAAATTCAATGTGAAATTGATTCCAATGACCTAAATTGGATTAACTGATAAAAAATTGAACTTATTATAATTTAATACCAATTAAAAATATAATTTATCACTATAAATTATTTAGATGAAAAAGTTGTTTTCAATTTAAATGTAATAATTTTTCACTATTTATCAAAACATTAAACTTATCAGAAAAATACCAAAACTTCATCCAAAGTAAATATTGATATTACTATTTAAAATAATTAGTTTATTTTTTAAAATAAAATTTATAAAAGATTCAAAATTTATATTTAAAATAAGTGTTCCATCAAAAGGTGGAAAAAGTGCCTTTTTAGAAAAATATGTCTTTTATGCGTAAAATTTGATTTGTTCTTACATCATGTCTAGAAAAAACATAATATACATTTAAAAATTATATTTAATGTATATATATATATATATGTGTGTATGTATGTATGTATCATTAATATAATCCAACAAGAGTGATTTTTTTATTTATTGGTATAAAACACACCTGTTCACATTTAAATAGTTTTTTAAAAAAGCATTTCCTTCTATTTTAAAAAGGGTTTTGTTATCATTTATATTTAATTGGTAATAAAATAATTAATTATATATATACATGTGTAAAACATATTTTCATAATTAAATTAATCCTATTTATAACCTCTATTCCAATGGTTCAGTTATAAGGGTAATATTAAATAATAATATTTACTTGTTCATTTAAGCTCGATGCAGCATATCATATATGCTATCGAACATGGTGTTTATTTCCTTAATTATTGGGATGTTACACCTACCTTTTATTGATTCCACCTATGAATAATCCATCTAGGATTCAAATTATAAAGCACCTACAAAACTGGGCTAACCTCCCTTAAGGTTACCTTCAATTTCCCAAAACCACCAACTCATGACCACAATCGAAATTGCATTCCAAAACCATTGTTTGTACCAGCTATCTCCACTCGGTAAAACCCACACTATGAATCACTCTCCATGAACCACTATCAAATGACCAAAACATACACATGTGCCTTACAGACCCAAAGTCACTAGAAACCTGGCTGACCCCTTTCACGGGTCACCCTAAAAGGTCAAACGATAGAAACTCCCTAAACTAGAGTTGCATATAGAAAAGGATTCCAGTATCTCTATATTAACCATACACATTTAACCCCAAACAATCCTAAAATTAAGTGAGTTACTCATTCCTCCATTCTAAAGAACATGATTTCTAATGCATCAAGGAAACCACTTACCATACTAACGAAACCACAAACCAAGACACCTATTTCAGGGTCCAACACACAACCCACACAGTCACAATCCAAAAGGGTTACCACATCCATGTTACCTGACAAAATCTCACAACCTCAAGTTCACAACCCTTCCAAGGGTATAACAAGAATATCCTATTACCTAGCACACCTAAACCCATCAAGTCCTTACAACCCGTGACCAAGGGTCTCAATCTAGGGAACTCTCAGAGCCCAAACCACCCACATATAGGGTAAAACAACAACAAAAGGTATACTCTTCACCAATATTCCTAAAGTATCCATCATTACAAATTTCTATTTAATTAACTTTACTATTTAAAACCCTAATAATTCTCAATTCAAAACTTTCGATTTACCCAACATTGTAAAAATACCAACTTTATTCAAATTAACTATTCATTCTTTTTTGTTAAACATAATTTCATTGACAAGTAAATCACAAGAAACGTATTGATGACCGATCAATCCTATGTGTCTAGAATGATTCATGAACCCACACACCCTATCTTTTTATTTCATTCCAAGATATGAAACCAAAAAGATAAATAACTTCACATTCATGTTCACTACTAGAGGTGGAAATATCAATCAATGGTAAAATCATAAAAGATAACATCAATTCCCACCCCTGGTAACTTACGATTTCCCCCAAACATTGGGCTGCAGACACATAGGCATGATCTCATTACCAAGCCCTAAAAATATCCTAGTATCCTCTCTACCATGCCCCAAATATTAATACAAAATACAACCCTCACTAACACAACTTTGTAATGTCTCATCCAGGGTGAAACTATAACTGGTGCCCCGATCCGGATCACCACATGATCTGAAGTGCACCTCCCCATTTTCTAGAGAATGCCGACTAGTATTGAAGATCTAAGGAGGTATGATGGGGAGACTATACCCACTTATTATAGTGATAAAATAGAAGAAAATAATACCAAACAAAAATAAACTAGTATAAATAGAATTAAGAATAACATAAAGTAAGTTCCAACAATAACCCAATTGAAACATGATACCAAAATTAAATGTTTACTCTACATGTCAGGTAGTAATACCATTAAAACCCCCAATATAAAAACTATAAAAAGATCCCAAACATGGTCCCGAGTCCAAACCTGGTCCTAACATCCCATGCTCCAACCCATCAGTCGATGCATAAACCCACCATGAGGTCCCTGTCCTAAACTTGTACCTAAAAACTATTAACATTTTCTCTGGTACCCAAGTGTTATGGAAACTCAAGTAGGGTCTGAGTATAACTCAATAATCCACCACAAATGGTGTCTAAAGAAATAAATATTCTATCAATAGTGCATGTAGATAGATTTTGGGTAAATTTATAAATAATAAACATTTCCAAATTTTCATAGTTTAATATTATTTAATTTCATTGGACCTCAGGTTCTAGGTGACACCTTGTCCAATCAAACCGAATTTGGCCCATGATGGTCATTTGAACAATATACCAAAGTGTTAAATAATTTTATACGAGGTTAATCAATTCAAGTATACATACTGTGGTGTGGAATTCCATGACCAACACCCATTCTCGATGTGGACTTCCATGAACAAAATCTTTACCTTAGTGTGTACCACCATGACCAACACTCATTCCACAATGTGGACTACTATGAACAAAATATTTACCTCAGTGTGGACCGCCATGACCAACACTCATTCCTTAATGTGGACTTCCATGAACAAAATCTTTACCTCAGTGTGGACCTCCATGACCAAAACCCCTAATAATTTCATCAACATTCACCATTCATGATTCAATATGCTAGGAATATTTATCACATTAAAAAAAACAGTGCACCTTGTCCACTTATCACTATTTTCATGGTCAGATACATTCAACACATTCAACAAAACCCAATACTAAACTTTTTATCCATTCATTCACATTACACGACAGTTACAAAAAAAATTAATCTCATAAACCCCTATTTAATCATTTTCTAAGGTCTCTAAGGACCTTTAAAACCAATACATGTTTAAAATAAAATCCAACACATTTTCACATGTCATGAAACACTAAAACCCAAAAAGTATTAAGACCTTTATTTTCATTACAACTCATTAATAATTTTCCTAAAATAGGAACCACACCCTAAATTCAAAACTACCCTTCAAAAAGGGTTTTTTATTTGAAACCCAAAATTGAGACAAATGCCATCCATTCCCTTTCAATTCATTTAAAAGTAACCACTATAGAATTTTCACATGGGTTAAATCACACACATGATTCAAATAATCATTTTAAATATAAAAAGAAAACCCTTTACAAATCACCTTGAGTTCAGCACCTACTTTTGAAACATTAACCACGTTAAAAACATAGTTTTTCCTCATTAAAACCTACAACCAGATCAATGTCCAAAATATACCATTTAAACTATTTAAAAATCCCCCTAAGCATTCCAAAACATCTTATCATAAAATCACTTCATTCAACACTTTTAAAATTCCCCCAAGACAATTAATAATTATAACATGTTAACTCTTGTAAATTCTATATCTCTTCATTAAACAAATCATCTCACCATTTTCAAGAGTTTGGAATACCCCATGGGTAGACCTAAGACCGGCCTTAAATCATAAATGCACCCAATGGGGTCTATGAAGGGTATCACACTTCAATTTAAGGCCCATTTTACGTAACTTAGTCAAATACCCAAAAACACATTGAGGCAAAAAATTAAAGCAACAAAGTACACTTTTAAAACATCAATACTTTTAGAAAACACTTTTAGACCACCTATCTCATGCTCGTAGACAACTACTCATCCAACCTAGGGCCTTTATTAGAGAAAAAATAGCCTATAACATAAAGGATAAGAACCCCCTTGAAATAAGATTCATGAGATTAGGAATGAGAGGATACAACCAAAAAACCTCTTCCACAAAAAGTTAGTAAGTAGATTTGAAGACTTACCCAAATCTTTAATTCAAACCCAATTTCACTCCTAACACCTAATGATTGTGGGAGAAACATACATGGAGGAGGGTATAGCTCGTGGTCTTCACCCTAGGCTATTGGGAGTCTAATGGGGGATAAATTAAGGGGATAAATCTTTAATCCTAAGAGGAAAAAATGGTAAAAAAATCCCTATTTTAATATGGCGTATAGTTAGGTTGTACAATTTTCCGAACCATGTGCCAACCATGATACCTCCAATATATGGAGTTGTATGGATTTTTAGGGATCCTGTATGGTTTGGAGAACCATGCTAAGGCCATGTATTTGGATCTATACAATACCACATGGTTTTTCCTTCCCTCTTTTCACAATTTACAAACCATGCACCCTTGTCCTCCTTGTCGCACAGTCTTGGCACATGGTTAGTACTAACTATGCCTCAACCTTCTGTCATGCATATTGTGGCCTCTTCTTCTCTATTTTAACATTTCGAACCCCTATAACATTCCCAAGACTTCTCATAATCTCTGGACACTTAAATTGTCCATTTTAAAAAGGGTTTAACCATAATTTCAAATAAAAACCCATAAAACACTAGTACCTTACATTGATTAATGACTATACATTACATTAGATGTTTTTTAGAGGTAACAACAAAGTTCTATCTATTTTAAATATAGTATTTATCAATTTTTTTATTCGTTATTTCTTTTTTATTCTATAATGTGATCCTAATAGTTTCTCTAAATAAAAAATTCAAAATTATCATGAAAAATTAGAAAAAAAAAGAAAACACAAGAGAAGCGTTATAAATTTAAAAAAATCATAAACTAATACCATTAATTGATCTCTTTTAATGACCTTCTTGATGGAAGGGTTTCCTGATGAATTTTAGAGACTAATATACATTAAATAGATTATGTAAAATACTAGATGAAGATATAAAAATGCTAAATAAAAATTAAATTTTCAACCAAAATTAATCAAAAATATTTAATATCCCAAACAAAATAAATTATTAAGTGTCATAAAAAACAAAGAGATCAAAATCATAAATCATTAATATTCATGGTCATAGTCATAATAATCGTGTATTTATAATTACATTATCAATATTTCATGTATCCATGTCACCCTTCATTGAAATATAGAAAAATATCATGAATTTTAACTTCTTTCATATCTTATATGTCATGATTTATCACATCGATGTCATTTGAAAAACTAGTTTGTAATCTATACACTTCTTTTATAATAACTTTCTCCATTCTAAATAAGTCTCTTAGTTTAGTAATGGTAACAAGATCCCTACTTTTATCTTTAGATTCAATCATATAGAACACTTGTAATGCTTGAGATGCAAGTAAAAAGGGCTTGTATATTTTAATAATCCTATTAAGGTTGAAAATAGTGAATACAAAGTTATGAATTCAATAGGATTTACCTAATCAAATCAAAATAAAATAACTCTTCTTAAAACTATAAAACTAAACTATTTTTTCTTCTTCAACATGCCATAATATGATTCATTACCCATATTTGTTGTATAATAAAAAGAACACCACAATTTTTAATCGCACTCCTGATATCAATATATTTCACTCACCATCCATAACCATTGAATTGATCCCCATATTTTATTTGGAATATTATTGAGGCTCAATGTGAGTTTCTTGAGATCTTATTTATATAAAGTTTCCTATAGAAATTATATTTTAACTACAGAATAAGAATTGAAGATAATGGATTTTATGGGTTTATTGTGTTGAGTTTTTGTTTTCAATAGATAAATTATATTCAAACTAAATTTATTTTTGGTCTTTCATTTGATTGGAAGTGTATTACATGATTATGGAGTATTTAAACACAATTTCAAGAGCTCTGGAGATGTTTGGTAATGTTCGGAAGTGATTTTGATGTGGAGATATTTTTTGGTCTGAAATATGCCTAAGTACTTAGAACTTCATAAGAATCATATTATCTCTAAAAGTTGGAATTTTAAAAGGGATGAATAATTCATAAGATTCATACATTACTTTTTAAAATTCATCCAATTTAGTTGATAATAAAAATATGATAAATGAATAACTTCTTAAGAGTCATGAAACACTTTATAAGGGTGATTGTAAACTTTGTATGGATGATTTAAAACTTCATAAGAATGGTTCTATAACTTTTTAAATATCATCCATGACTTTGTAAGATTCAAGTTTGAGTTCGTAATTTCCATTTACACTTAGTATGGTTGATTTCATGAGTACATAAGAATGGATCCATGACTACATAAGAATCATTTTATGAATTTGTAAGATTCCTTTTAATAATTTATAAGGATCATTTTCAAACATTGTAAGATCCATTCTAAGGATCAGTGTAATTTTTCAAATTCAAGAGACTTATTGTATACCATAAGGATCATGGTGATTTTTTAAGTTTCATTATGACTTCATAAGGATAAATACCTTTTGAAATTATGTGTTTTATAGAGAATAAAAATATATGAGATTTATAGAATTAATATTCTAAGGAAATAGTAATTTAAATACGATTAATTTTTTCATTCATGGATAAAATATCACAAATAGTCTTTTTAATTAAATCAAGGGAAATTGAAGTGTTCATATTGTGAAGGAAGATGTTGCACCTCAAAAGAGAGAGGTGGTTATGAAGAAATTTCTTGTTCATGCTATAACTAGTGTTATAGTTTTTCAATGCCATGGAAAAAAATTATAAGGAGAATAAATAATTATCAAGAAAGATAAGAAGTTGATAGTAGTAAAAAATTGTAATCTAACTGAATTTTGAATTTGAAATTTAAATTTCGAAGATGAAAATAACTACTACTAGAGAATATAATTTTTGCAGTTCTATGAAAATATTATTTGTGTGATCTATATTAATTGATGATAAAAATACACAGATTATAAAAGATATATAAAGAAGATTAATATTAATATACTTGTTTCTATGTAAGTGGAAGAAAAAGAATAAGAAGAAAAACATAGTGGAAACTCGATGGAAGTCTTATTATATGAAAGACTATCCTACAGTTAAAATATTTTTATCATAATACCTATATGGGAAGAATATTCTACATATTCATGATACTTTTTTGTAATTGGAGTTCTAGGATAAAGCATGTTTTTTATAATCCAATTATTGATAATAGTGAATCGTATGATATTAAGTTAATCTGAATCATGCTAAGGATTAGCCTTCTATTTTGAGAGATAAACCTTGTAAAAATATGGTGTTCCCTCTATGTTTTTATATTTTTGTGTGTGAAAATAATAAATTAATCATTTTAATAGGTAGTGAAGGTAGTTTCAATAAAAAACATAAAACAAATTTGTAATCGTAGGTTCATCCTATTGGGTGTGTATTGTCTCAACAATAATCTATAATATATGAAGATTTTGATGCTCACAAATAAACTTGTTTTATTTCTAATAAAGTTATGTTAAGTATGTTCTAGGAATATATATCATGATTTTCTTTATATATTTGATGAAATGAAAAGAAACTGGATGTGTTATGGAAACACTGTTCAATCCCTACATTCGGTGAATGAACATATGGATCATCATCCCTACACTATGCTGAACAGTTCATGTATGGACCATCATCCCTATACTATGTTGAACAGTTAACATATGTAACATCAACCCTATGATGTGTTCTGGAAACACTATTCATACCCTATGTTCAGGAGATTGAATGTATGGTTAATCAATGCTACGTTTGGAATCAACCTTGCATTGGAAGGATGAATGTATGGATTATAATCCCTACATTACTTTTGTTCCCTATGTTATGTGCAGATGAAATTATAGTTAAGGAACTATACATTGGTAGGAACCCTACACTATACAAAGGAACCCTACGCTGCATGGTTGAACCCTATGTTTGAATATTCCCTAGTGGAGCTTTATTGCTATGTTTTTATCTAAAATTCATGCAACAGTATTGATAGATTTAAATATTGATTCAAAGTTCATTATAATTGATTCAAAGAAATGTATTTATCAGATGAAATCACTCCTATTCTTAAGGGAAGTTGTGACTCCCCTGGTCAATTTATATTTGAATATTCATGTTCTATCAGGCGATTTTCTTGGATCTAGAATATTGAAGAAAGTAATCGGTTATATATATTCTATCATAATTCCTTTAAATCAATGACACACTTATATACTCATACGATTGTATTCATGTGAATATCTTTTATAGTGATGTTGCAAATAAAGATCGAATTTGATATTTTCCTAAGAGGCTACACTTTGGAGACATACATATTCAACCTTGTACTTATATTTGGTTTTTGATGTTGTTTTTTACTATTCAAATTGAAGATCATTTGAAACCAGGATGGATTAAGAGTTTTCCTTTCTTGAATATGTTCATTTCTGAAGAAGAAGATTCATCTACTATCAATTGTTGCTACTATAATTGTGAAGATCTAACTTAACCATCATCAAATAAAACTATTTTGATTTATTGTAGTATCAACTCCTCATACTCAGTTGTGGTTTAAGTATCATCATCTTGTTCTAATATGTGGATAATCGGTTCCCTATAAAATAACCAGAACGCTCTATTTAGATTTTTAAAGGTGTTAACTACATACACTAAGTTGTGGATTTAAAGGTCTAGTGATAAGATGACCTTTCTAGTGAAATTCACCAAGATCGTAGAGAGAGCATTGTTGGAATGGACTAGGGGATCTCTATTCCTAGAACCACTATAAAATTTTTTGGTCATTATTTCTATTTATCTACTCCTTATATTTCATACAAAAGAGAATACTTTGTATCTTTATAAATCAGAAATAGATTTACAAACCAAAATCTACATATATTTTTGAAAAGACATAATCCCCCCCCCCTCTTGTGTTATCTTTGTCTTATTCCAACCTAACAATTAGTATCTGAGGTGAGATTTTGGATAAATCTATAGTAAGATGAAAAGAATAAGGTCCATACAAAGTAGATATCAATGGATGATCCAATAGAAGGCATTTATATGGTTTTTTCTCCATACTTTAATGGAGAAAATTATGGATGTTAGAAATCACAAATGATTATCTATCTAAAGATTCTTAGAATCAATGTATATTCAATGATCATTTCCTCTTATGTGATTCTTAAAAAACTAGAGGCTTGGACTATCAAAATAAAAAATTAATATGACATTAACTCAAAAGAAATGAATGCTATTATTTTTGGACTTGTACCTGATGAATTCAATTAAGTTTTACAATGCCCTATTTCCTATGAAATGTGGAAAACTATTGTAGTTACTTATGAAGAAACAAACAACATCATAAAGATTATATATGTCATAGTAAATCTGAATATTTACACCTTTATAATGTTTGATAGCAAAAGCATCATACATATGAATGGAAAGTTAATAGAGATTGTTAACAATATTACAATCTTGGGAGATCCCATAAATAAATCTAATCAAGAACTAAAACTACTAAGATTACTTCCTTCTAAATGTAATGGAATATCTGTGACTAATCGACAATCATCACCTATCAAGAATTTGAAAATGAAGGAACTAATTGGTGCATTGATGTTGTATGAGGAAGAAATCCAATATGAAGCTGAAGATCAAAAGATTTTTGTAAAAAGGTAAAATAATACTCTCAAAGTGACATCCTAGAAGCATAACCAAAAGACAAATCAAGAAGTAAAAAAGAGACAAAAATCCAGACTCCTAAAATTCTAAAATGGAACTGGTTCAGTTAGCCAGAAAATTTAGAATATTTTATAAAAAAAGAGGCTTCAAAAAATCATTCAATAAGGATTAAAGAGAACCTCATGAAGTAATATGCTATGAATACAAAAAATTGGGTCACATTAGACCTAATTACCCCCAACTAAAATATGAAAGAAGAAGGAAATATATGAAATATTAGAATAAAAATGATTATGAACATAAAGATAAAAGAAAAATGAAATCTATGTGGAGTTTATATAAATAATTCACCATCTCTTAAAAATCTAATTTATAAAAAGAGCCTAAAAATCTATAATCCAATATGCAATTTATGGATAAGGAAGAATAAGAAGAGGTACAATCCTATTACACTTATACTTCTGATACTTATTAGTTTCTCAAGAGATAAATTGGTTTCTTATTGTTCAATGTTAGAAGATAAATATTATTCTTTATTAAATAAGTATAAATCATTGAAAAATATTCATAATTTTGTTTTAGGTTAAATATAAAATATTCTAAAACAATATCAAGAACTAGCTGAAAATTTCAATTCATCTATAAAAAACCACATTGATCATGCAAAAAGGATTAAAGAATTACAAGATGAAGTAGAATATTATAAGAGTATTGAAATTAATTTTACTAAAGGAGAAAACGTTTTAAATGAGATTCTTGTAAATAATTTTATTAAAATATAAAATTTTGGAATATTAATCAAGGGTGAAAAATCATAATTATTCAAAAAATATTTTGTTCCCAATTGAAAAATTGATACATGCTATTTTTGTGGAATAAAAGGTCATTAAAATAAAAAAATTTACTTGAGAAATCCTCAAATAAGTGGTATTAAAAGGACATTTATTCTGAAAAATATGTCTAAAGTTTATAATTTAAATTTTGAAAAAATAAGGTTGATCTGGATTCCCATATCATTGATCACTGACACTGATGGACCCAAGAAAATATAGGTATAAAAATAAAAATGTGCTTAATTACTTTTTCAGGAAAATGGAAACAGGAACAAAAATTTTATATTGTATATGGATAGTGGTTGTTCCAAACACATGAGTGGAAACGCATCAAATTTTCATACATTGAATCAAACGGATGGAGGTCTAGTCACTTTTTGTGACAATGCAAAAGGAAAGATCATTGGAGTTGGAATGGTTAGAAATCTAAAGACTATATCAATCAACAAAGTATTGTATGTGAAAGGGCTAAAGAACAAACTGATATGTATCTCTCAACATTGTGCTGATGGATTTTATGTTGATTTTTCTAACAAATTCTGCATGAAAGATAAACTACTTAAATTTAGAGCACCAAAAACTGACAATGTTTATACTTTGGATTTAAATTCCTTATGTAAATATAAAGTTAATTGTTTAAATTCTAAGACAAATGAGACATGAATTTGTCATAGAATAATTGGATATTTCAATATTTAGGCTTTACATATATTATCTAAGAAACATTTTGTTTCTTATTTTCCTAGTATTAAGTTTGAAAATGATACATTTTGTGATGCATTCCAAATTAGAAAACAACACAAATCTTATTTCAAATCTATTAAAACAATTGATGCATCTATACCTTTAGAAATTATCCACATGGATTTTTTTGGAGCATATAGAGTATCAATCATGAATGGTACACTATATGTTTATGTTTTAGTTGATGATTTTTTTAGATTTACTTGGGTATATTTTCTAAAAATTAAAATTGAAGTTTTCATTATATTTGAATGTTTTTGAAAAATTATTCAAAATGAAAAAGGTTATAAAATAATTTCATTAAGAAGTGATCATGGTGGAGAGTTTGAGAATCTGGAATTTAATTCTTTTTTCCCAAACCTAGGTATTAAATGCACCACTACATCAATAACACCTCAATAAGATGGAATTTTTGAAAGAAGAAATAGAAATGTTAAAGAAATGGAAAGGACTATGCTGAATGAATAAAGTCTTCCTACCTACTTATGGGAAGAAGCTATAAACACAGCCTTCTATATCACGAATAGAGTTTTAATATGACCTATTTTTAAAAGGACACTCTATGAACTTTGGAATAATAGAAAACCAAAACTAAATTACTTTAATGGATTTGGATGCAAGGTGTATATCGTGAATTCTAAGGAAAACCATGGTAAATTCGATCCAAAAGCTAGTGAAGGAATATTTTTAGGATATTATGCTACTTCTAAATACTATAGAGTGTTTAATAAAAATTCAAGGATTTTTAAAGAATCAATTCATGTGAAGTTTGATAAAACTAATCCTTTTATTAAAGAGAAATATAAAACAGATGAAATTACTGATTCATTTGACAACATGAGAATTTAATCCCCTTAAGATAGATTTGAAAATGATATAAATAAAATTTAGTCCAGACCAGAATAACCTGTTGATGCAGTTTAGAACCCTAGAAACCCATCCTTTAGAATCTATTATAAGAGACCTAGATATAGGAATTATAACTAAAAGAAGTGTAGGTAAAATAGTTGAATTTTATGACTTTTTATCTTAGTTAGAACCTAATTATATTAAATAAGATTTGGAATATGAGAGTTGGATGTTATTAATGCAAGAAGAACTAAATCAATTCATAAGAAATGAATGTCTGGAATTAGTAGAAAGGCCATCAGATTATCTAGTAATAGGAACCATATGGATATTTATAAATAAATAGTATGATCAAGAGATTATAACCAAAAAAATCTAGATTAGTTTCTAAAGTATATTACCAAGAAGAAGGAATAAATTATGATGAAACCTTTACATATATAGATGTATTAGAATCCATTACAATCCTTTTAGCTTATGTATCTCATATGAATTTTAAATTATATCATATGTATGTTAAATATTCCTTTTTAAATGGATATTTAATGGAGGAAGCTTATGTTAAACAACCTCCTGGTTTTGAAAACCCACATAAACCAAATTATGCATTTAAACTTACCAAATCTCGTTATAGCGTTAAACAAGAACCTAGAGCTTGATATGAAATATTAAGTTATTTTATTTAAAAAAATGGATTTACTGTTGGATTGAATGATCCAACACTTTTAAATAAAACTATTTGTTTAAATATTTTGTTAGTATAAATTTATGTTTATGATGTTATTTTCAGTTCAACAACAAAAAAAATCTTTGTAATGAAATTTAAAATCTAATGAAAAAATAATTTTAAATGAGTATGATATGAGAACTAAATTTATTTTTAGGATTTAATATTTATAAAAAAAATTATAGAAATGTTTTAAATAAAAGTAAATATATTATTGATTTATTGAAAAATTTTGGAATTGAAAACAGTAAGACTTATACAACTCTTATTTGTACCAATATAAAACTTGATTTAGATTAAGCTGGAAAACTAGTTGAAAAAAAGTTATATAGAGGTATGATTAGTAATTTATTATATATTAATAATATAAGACCAGAAATTATGTTTTTTTATGTTTGTGCACTATATTTCAGTCAAATCCAAAAGAATATTATCTTACTATTGTTAAAATAACTTTTAGAAACTTAAAAGGAACTATTTTTCAATCTCTTATTTATCTAAATACTTCTAATTTTAATTTCATTTCATATCTAGATTCTTAATTTAGATGTTGTAGATTATATATAAAAATAACCTTAGGAACCTTCCAATTTTCAGTAAAATATATAGTATAATGGTTGAGTAAGAAACAACAACCAGTTTCCCTGTTAACAGCTAAGACAGAATATTTTTCTGCCACTTGTTATTGTACACAAGTATTGTGGATGAAAAATAATCTACTATGCTTTGCACTAAATTTTAATAATATACCTATATTATGTGATAATACTAGTGCTATTAACATTTCAAAAAATCCTAAAAGTCATTCTAGGACTAATCATATTGATATCATGCATCATTTTCTAAGAGATCATGTTCTTAAAAATGATATATCTTTAGAATTTTTAAATATCGAATATAAATTAGCTAATATTTTTACTAAACTACTTCCTAGTGCAACTTTTGATTTTATTAAGGGGAGTTAGGGTTATTTAATTTTAAATTAATATATATTAATTTATTTATTTATTTAGTTTTTCTACCTATATTTATTTTATTAAAACTTTTATGTTGTATTTAATTTTTTTTTTATTTTTTATTTTTAGTTCGGTTATGTATTTTTTGGATTTTAAAATAAATTTTTTTATATTTATTTTTACTTGTCATTTCAAATTAAAAATTAATCAGTACATTCTTAATCGGTGTGAGAAAAAAATCAACCTTCTCCCACTCTTCCTACTCCTTTACATCCTTTTGGTTTATAGAGATTCTCTATATCCAGTTTAATGAAACCCTAATCCTTTGAATACTCACTCCTCAAACCTTCATAAATAGAAACTTCAATCAGAGATGAAGATGTTGTTCCAAGAAAGCATGTTCATCAGTTGAAATATCGAATAGTTATTGAAGGAAAGGTAATCAATTTCAATTGGATAAATCAAAAAAAATATTGTTAAAGTATGCTATAAGATTTTAAGGTTTTTAATTCATTTTTGGAGATAGAAAATCACATTTTTTATATACAAGTCAAAGAGTTATATCGAAATGCTTCTTTTAGTTTTGGATCTGATGAAGATGCGGTTTTGTCTAAGATTCATCAAAAAGAGTTTTCTATCTCATAAATTCAAATTTCTAAGCTCATGGAATGTCCCAAGTAGGTGTAATTTCATTTTGATCTATAAAATATAGGAGATGTTAAATTCATATTAGAGGATATCATGTTTTCTCTCTTTGGAACTAGAAATGTTAAGAAAATTATGGCATGAGATCTTAATGATGATCAAAGAGTCTTGATGAAATCTATTAAGTCTGGAATAGTGATAAGGATGGATGGTTTAGAGATAGTTATTTATCAAGAGATGTGTTTTTTTTGTTCTTGAACAATTATAAGATGAACTTCAGTAGATATATGTTAAGGTATCTGAATCATTGTTATCATAAGGATGCAAAGATGGGTTTTACCCCTATGGACAGATTCTATCTTAATTATTTATAAGGATGGTAAATATAAGAGATATATATTTTTTTTAGAGATATCACCACAAAAATATTCTCAATGTTGTAATTGTTAAGAAATGTGGATTTTTCTGGAGTTATTCCTACAATTATCTTATGCCAGTTGGCATAGAAGAACAAGAATGGTTAATGGATGGTGCTTAGAGGGAGCAGTTACCTGTTGTTGGTTATGTGAGACCAAGTCTTGATGAATAATCACAATCAAGAATTTATGAGGGAATTATTTATAATATAAGAAGAATAATAATAAATATTTATAATCCAGTGGAAGTTGGCCAAGATAGAGAAGAAGAAGTTGCTGAGCAGGAGGATAAAGTAACTAAAAATGTTGAAGAAGTTGATCAAGGGGATGATCAATCCAAATAAATTGATCATAATGATGATCAGGCTGCACATGGAAATCTTTCTTTAGTTATTGCAGATTCAGTTGATGCAGCAGTATCTGTATTAAGAGAGGAAGAAGAGACAAGTTTGGATTTGGTGGAAATTGGACAAACTAGAGCACAATCCACTGAGTCTTATGGATCATAGGAAAGAAATAATGAAGAGCTGGATCAAATTTTTAATCAAGTAAATGCTTATAATTTGACTCTAAGATAAGTATTGGAAATTGAAAGGAAAACTGTTGATGTACTCAGAAGTTCTATAGTTCCAATAGCTAATTTTTAATCACTTAATGATCAATTAATATAAGTTCAAGAAAAATTTGATCAATGTGGGAGATCATGAATATTTTATCAAATATTTAGGTAGATAATTCAGATATTTGAAATATGAATCTGTATATAAGTATGAATTTGATGAGCTAAAGCATTTTTTGGGAAGATAATTTCAATCTATCGGGGGCATTTATCAAGCCTCATCGTCCTCTCAACAAACTTCTCCATAATTAATCAGAATATTTTAATCTATAACTTCTATGATGGTTGAATTCAATAACATGTTGCACATTCTCCAATGTTATGGTACACCCTTGAATGTTCATATATATGATCAATGAGATTTGGTTAGTCAATTGAACTCTAAAAAATCCTTGTTGGGACCAATCATTGATAGAGTTAGAGATAATTTGACTACCATCATTCAATATGAATAAATAGTAAATGAGGTTGTTAAAGTATGTTTGGTGGAAAGAATAAATGTTTGTCATGATTCAAATAAAATGCTTTGATAGTGGATAGATGTCTTCAAAAATCATTTTTAGAGCCTATCAGTGAAGCTACTTGAGATTAAATGTGTTTTTCAGACTATTCATATTCAATATGTACCTTATACCCCTAGATATTCAGACCAAGACCACCATTCTGATCGAAGACCCCCATTTTTAATACTTATTAATTTATTGTGGGGTGTATTCATATTTTTTTCAAAACATTTGATCTTCATTGAGGTTTACTTTACTTTACTTTTATAATAGTTTGTTTTATATTATTTTATAATTTTATTACAGTGTTATTTTTGTTCAACTTAACACCTCTATATCACATGTCTTATTTTTCTACTCAGTACATTATGACATTCATTTATATTTTAGTGCTATATTAACTATGGTTTATATCTTTTATTCTTTAAAATCTTATTTTTTATATCACAAAAAGGGGATAATATTTGATAACCACAACATTGCATTTTTTGGGGCTATTTCAATTTATAATCTTTTTTATTCATAGAAATAATACTATGAAATAGAAATATTTTATCACATTAGTGTTTAAAAATAATATATTTTCTGTAACTTTCATTATGTGTTTTTGATCATCAAAAAAAGGGATATTTTTTGGCATGTATTGTCTCAACAATACTCTATAATATATGATGATTTTAACAATCACAAATACCCTTGTTTTTTTCAATGAAATTTGTGTTAAGTATGTTTCAAGAATATATATCAGGATTTTATTTATATCTTTGATGAAATAAAAAGCTATGGGATGTGTTATGGAAACACTGTTCAAAACCTACGTTTGGTGACTAAATGTATGGATCATCATACCTACACTATTCTAAACAATTAATGTATGGATCATCATCCCTACACTATGTTAAACAGTTCACGTATGGATCACCAACCTTATGATGTGTTCTAGAAACACTATCCATACCCTACATTCGGAAGATTGAACATATGGTTAATCAATTAAACGTTTGGAATCAACCTTGAGCTGGAAGGATGAACGTATAGATTATCATACCTACGTTACCTTTGTTCCCTAATTTATGTGAATATGAAAGTATGTTTAAGGAACCATACATTGGTAGGAACAATACACTACGCGGTTAAACCCTACGTTTGACTATTCCTCAGTTGAGATTTATTGCTGTGTTTTTATCCAAAATTCATGAAACAGACATAACATATTTAAAGATTGATTCAAATAGAATTATAATCAATTAAAATAAATGTATTTATTGGAGTAAATCATTCATATTCTTAAGGGAAGTTATGACTCCCCTAGTCAATTCATATTTGAATATCCGCATTCTATCATGCGATTTTCCTAGATCCGGAATAATGAAGTAAATTTTATGCTTTATATATTCTATTAAAATTCCATTAAATCAATGACATGCAAATATACTCATATTATTATGTTCATGTGAATATCTTTTATAGTTTTGTTGCAATGAATGATCTAATCTCTTATTTTCTGAAGAGGCTACACTTTGGAGACATACATTTTCAACCTTGTTCTTATGTTTGATTTCTATTACTATTTCTTTCTATTAAAATTGAAAATAATTTTAAACCATGATCACTTTAGAGTTTTTATTTCTTGAAGACTTTCATTTTTGAAGAAGAAGATCTATCTACTGTCAATTACTACCGCTGTAATTGTAAAGATCAAACAAAACCATCATCAAATCAAACTCTTTTTATTTATTGGAGTATCAGCTGCTTGTACATAGTTGGGGTTTAAGTATGAACTTCTTGTTCTAATATTTGGATAACCATATCCCTATAAAATAACTAGAAATCTCTGTTTAGAATTATTTTTAAAGGATTCAATTGCTTGCACTTAGTTGTGGATTTGAAGGTTTGGTGATAACAGGACCATTCTAGTGAAATTCATCAAGATTGTAGAGAGAGTATTGGTGGAGTGTACTAGGGGATCTTTATGCCCCAAAACACTATAAAATTTATTTGTTCATTCTTTCTATTTATCCACTTATTATCTTTAATATAGAAGAGAACACTGCATATCTGCATAAATTGAAAATAGATTTACAAACTAGAATCTACCAAGATTTTCAAAAAGACACAATTCACACCCCCCCTATTATGTTATCTTTTTATTATTATGACCTAACACCACCACCACCCCTAGTGATTTCTCACTAGTCATGAGGGACCTTTTAATTGGTATCGAAGCTATATCTCCCTTAAAAGATTATTGGCTATGTGATGTTTGGAGAGAAAGTATTTTTCTGTGATAGGAGTAGTTTGTACTATAATTATAAAGTAAATATAGAAAATCACAATTTAGTAATTAGCAAGGGGACTCCCTCATTTTATTGAAAAAATTATATTTTTAAGGATAGGTTGATTCATTATATTATATCAATCAGTTTGGATATATTAGATGCTGAAACTGAGGAATTTAATCCAAATTTTCAATTTTTTTCTACGATAGAAACCAAAAGCAAGAAAATGGAGAATGATGGTCATGCTCATAATTACCTTTCCTTCAAATATTTCATAGATGTAGTTTCTGAAAGTAATAGGGATTAATATAGCCAAGGTAATATAATATAAAATTGAAAACATATATATGGGAAATAAAAAAGGTGAAGAAAGCTATAATATAGGTTTTGAGGTTGATGTATAAAGACATGAAACTAATATAAGATGAAACTATATATGAATTCATCATAAGGGTTAATGAGAAGGTGATAATAGTAAAGGTTATAGTGAAAATTTATATGATACAATGGTTTTAGAGAAGATACTAAACATTCTTCGAGAAAGGTTTGATGCAAAAGTACTATCTTATGAAGACCATGATCCATGTACACTGCCTTTGGATGACTTACTCGATATCCTTATAGAATACTAAATGAGGAAGGTAATTTTTTTCAAGAATAAGTCTAATTATAGAAAGGAAAATGGGGGTTCAAAACCCATGGGGCGTAGGTACTGTAGCAGTACTGTAGCAGTGGCGGCACTGTTCACCAGCGGGTACTCTAGCGGCGGCAGGGCACTGTAGCGGCGGAGATACTGTGCGGTACTGTAGCAGCAAGTTACTATTCACATAATGTGAATTGGCCTTAGAATTTGGGCCTATGGGCTATGTAATGGGCTACAAACCCACTGGGGCATCGGGCTATGTAATGGGTTTCCCTCTACCCAGTTAAAAGAGGACTTTGCTTTGATTTAATAATAAAAATGAGGCTTCAGCGCCAACCTTTAAAAAAATAGAAAGGAAATATCTTTGAAATCTTCAATTAATGTAAATAATAATAAATAAGTTGGTGAAAATAAATCTGGTTGTTCAAATTTAGAAAAGGATGTGTATAAAAATTTGATACATTTTTGTCTCTTATCACTAGAATTGTGGGAAGAGGTGAAGGAAAGCTTAATGTAATGATTCCTCTAAAATGTTTCAAGTGAAATTCCATTGGTAATTTTGTATTAAATTTTAAAAATTTGAATGAAAAATATTCCAATGAAGATGATGAAGATATGCCAATGAGCTTCTATAAGAAGAAATCTACAAAATTTTATAAATCAATGTTTTATTCAAAATAGAAATGTAAGAATTTTTCCAAATATAATTTATCTAAGTTATATTAACATGAGGGAATAAATGAGGAGGAGGAAGTTGAGACTTCTAGTGATATTGATGAGAAGCTATTAATTACTAAATCAAAGGGGGAATAATTCACTAGTGATATAAGTAGTGGTTTTGGGAGAATTTAAGAAACTAAAGTTGAGATTATTTAAAAAATATAAATAAAGTAGTTCATTTAAAAGTTCCCAAAGTTAGATAAGGGGATTAAAAATTTGAATAAGGGATATCATTCTTCAAGAAACGATGAACTTTTCCATATATAATAATAATTACGGTTGTTGAAATAGATTGATGGTTTGAAAAAAAATACTTTATGAAAATAATAATAAAAATGTTGATATGGAAAATAATGTTTATATAAAGGAAAAGGAACTTTAGTTATTTCAAAAAAACTTGTTCAATATTGAAAAGGAGTTGGGAAAATTTAAATAAAATTTCAAGAACTCTATTCAAGAAATGAGAGAAATTTCAATGAAGGATGATGGTTAATTAGACCAAAAAATATCGTACTTAAAGGTTGAAAATGTCCTTAAAAATTATGGTGAAATATTTTTGTTAAATACATTGGTAAATAAGACCAAAGTTTTGATAAAAAAGTGATTCTAAAAAATATATAAATTTTTAAAACTATGAATTGAAGGAAAAAAATATTATAAATAGTGTTTTATAAAAGTTTAGAAAGCATTATAAAAAAATAAAAAAGTTTTTAGAGTCTATAATAATTTTTTCCAAAAAAGATCCAATATTATTCCTCAAAATATGTAAGTTGTATACTTTTCAAAATCTGGATAGAAAACTGTTTACAAAGAGAAGTGTGACTTTTATGGTTATTGTTGTTTTCTTGGAGTGTTTGGTAACTAGGAAAGAAATTATTTGTTTAAATACCAATTATATTAGAATCCTAGAAGTTTTTGGGAGATAGTGATTAAGTGTGAGTTAGTCTAATCAAAGAGGAAGATTTCATAAGCAACTGGAAAAATTTGGACTAAAGGTTGGGGAAAAATCAATCATTGAAAGAATTTTATAGATGATGTGGCCATCAGGTTTATCTTGATAAATATTGTCTCATCATCCTACCATCCTAGTTGAAAATTAATTTTAGTACTCATAATTCTCAGAATATGAAGTATAATGTAAAATAAAGGACTTTTATGGTTGAATTTTCACTTAAATGTTCAAAATGAAAATGTATATGGATTCTAGATAGTGGATGTTGTTTACACATGAAAAGAGATTTATTTATATTGAAATATTATAATAATTTAAAGAAATCTTAAGTTACCTTTTTAAATAATGGTTCAGTTAAAAATAAATGTGTTGGTTCATCAATGATTGGAAAAGGGAAGTTAAAATCCAAGAACACTTTATATATTAATGGTATGAATCACATTCTGTTAAGTGTATCTTAGTTATGTGATTAAGTTAATTAAGTGAAATTATAGAAGTATAGATTCTTGGAAAAGTGTTCAAAATACGTATTGGAAATCATAAGATAAAAAATAATAAGGGGAAACTTATTTTAGGTTGGTGATTCTAAAGATTCATGGTTTATAAGCTTGAAAGAAGAAAATAAATCATAGCAATGAAGACTTGGGTATATCCAAAAAATAACAAATTTAGATTTCCCGAAGATAGAATTTTCATTATGTACCAATACTAAAAATTGAAAAAAAATGGGTGTTCTCCATATATCAAATCAGAAAGGTTATTAATTCTCCTCACAAGAAAGATGAGATTCAAACATCTAACCCATTAGCGCTTATCCATTCTAAAATTTTTGGGCCAATGAGGAGGTAATAAAAAAAATGAGAAATGTATTTTATTTCCCTTATTGATATCTTTACTTGTATCACCCTTTTTATTTTTTGAATCATAAATCAAAGGATTTGAAAATGTGCAAGAGTTTTAGAAGAATTGTTGAAAAGTTATTTGGATTCTCCTACAATAATATTCAGAAAGAAAATGGTGTGGAATACACTAGTGGAAGATTTGAGTATTATCTTAAGAATCATGGTATTCATCATGAACTCTGTGCACCATACACACCAGAACAAAATTCTATATCTTAATGGAAGAATATAAGTTTAGTGTAAATGTCTCGAACTTTGTTGATAGAGAATGATACTTCTCAGTATTTCAGGAGACATGTACTTAGTGAATTTTTTCATATTTAAAACCACTATTTATATTGACCAAATTTTTATATCTCATCATATGAGATGTTTTATAATAAATCCCCATGTTTAAAATATTTCTAGGTGTTTGGAATCCCTTTTTTAATCAAAATGAAAGGTAAAAATCTTGGGATGTTTGAGAAGAGAGGTGTTGGTGGTATCTTCACTAGTTATCCTCCATGTAGAAGAAGATACTACTATTAAAATAAAGGGACATGAAATATTATGGGTACTTTAGATGTGAAGGTCTTGGAGCACCCAAATAATGACCACACACATCAACAAGAAAGTTCCAAAAGTGATGATGAATCTGTTTTTATTAAAAAATTGGAATAAGGTTCTAAAAATAATTTAAGTCCAAAATAAGTACATAATGAAGATTGTTATTCATTATATTCTAGTAATTAATAGAAATATTTAAAATCTCATACTAGTATGATAAATCATGTGGAGGTCCAAAATATCATGGTCGAACAAGGAAAAAAGGTTCAAAGTAGAATAAATTTAAGGATACAAAAAATATCTAATTGTTATATCATTTTGAATGAAGATGTGTGAGTGAAGCATTAGAGAATAAAGAGTGTGTTAATTTTATTAATGGATAATTCGATCATATTGAGAAGAATGAAACATGAGAGTTGGTACCCAATCCAAAAATAATAATTTTATTGGAAAAAAGTGGGTGTCTCAAAAAAAGAATGAAAGAGGAAAGGTTATTTGAGAAAAGGAAAGACTTGTGTATAATGGGTACTCATAATTTGAAGGAATTTAATTTGATGAGACCTCTACACTAGTTTCTATACTATAGACCATTAGGACACTTCTTTTTATTACAGAACAAATTTTTTACAATATATTCCAAATAGATGTCAAGTCTACCTTCCTCAATATAGAAATTGAATAGGAGGTATATATTGAGCATCCCAATGGATTATTTCTTAAAGATAATGAAAATTTTGGTTTCATATTAAAGAAGGCTCAATATGTTTTAAATCAATACCCAAGATCTTCTAATTAAATGTAAGATATCTATTTAAAATAGATGAAGTTTAGGAAAGAAATATTAGATAAAAAATTTATATAAAAAATTAAAAAGTTGTGTTAAATAATGTTATTTTTTATATAGATGATATAATTTGTATTGGAAATAAATAAATTTGTTTAAATAGTTTTCTTTTTAAATGAATAAGTTGTTTTAAATTTCCATTCTTGGTGAAATGAAATATTTTCTTTGCATAAAATTTTCTCTAGAGGAAGATCACATATTCCTTCCTCAAGGGGAATATATAATAGTGTTATTAAATATTTTTGGAATAGATATTTCAAAACCAGTTTCAACACATATTTAATTGGGAAAAACTATAAAATGATTGTAAAGGAAAATAAGTAGACCAAATATAATCTCAGAAACTAATTGGAAGTTTTCAATACTTGACTGCTTCAAAACCATACATTTTATATATTGTTACCTTATGTGCCTGATTTTAAAGTACACAAAAGGGGTAACATTTCATGGATATAAATAGGATTCTATTTTATTTAAAAGAAAAATTATACTATGTACTGAAGTATGATAGATATGTAAAGCTTAATTATTTTAGATTTATAGATGTAGATTGGGAAATAAATACTAATGATAGAAGGTCTACATATAGTGGAGTTTTCTTTTTGGGTGGAAGGTGTGTATTTTAGAATATAAATAAGAAAATTTTTATGAAGCTACTACTATTTAATTATAATATGTTCCCAAAACTCAATCCATAACCTAATTTATGTGGATGAGGACTCATTTAAATATCTCAATGTGGAAGTGAAATTTCAACTAAAAATAGGCTGTGATAATCAAAGTAATATAAATTTATTAATAATTATAGTTAAAAATTCAATATTAAATAACATTAATACAAAATGTAACATAATCAAAGAGATTATGGAGAATTATTAGTTAAAGATAGAAATTATTCCAATAAATGAGAAAATAGATTATGTATTCACTAAACCATTTCCAACGGATATTTTTCAAAAATTGAGGTTATTGATTAGATTTCAATACTATTTATATCAAGGATAATTTATGGTTAACTTCATCCTCTCTATCACTTTTTCATTATATATATTTTTCAAAGTGGTAGAAAGACAACATAAACCTCTTATGTTTTTATCACTTAAATTTATTCACAAAGGGGGAGAAAATAACATTGGAGTTTAATCTAGAGATATATGATTTACCTATATGGAGAAATAATTATTATATGGGGGTATCATTTATTTATAGGGAGATATTAAAAGGGTAATTCAATGATGTTAGAATGTTGGTGTGTCGTCCTTATAAATAGTTCTAACAGTTTTTGTGAGTTTGTTTGAAGGAATCTGACATAAAATGGTTTAATGGATGGATTTGTCCAGATGAAGAAGTATTGATTCTTAGTTGATATCAGGTGATATTAAGGGATAAGAAAATTTTATTTTTCAATTAGTATATAAGGATCATGATCTGTGAAAAACAAAGGAGTTCAATTTTCTTCTTTCGAATATTGACTTTCTCAAGTAGGATTAGAATTATTAAATGATGATTTTTTGATATGTTTATAAAGTTTGAAAGTGATTTATGTTCCTTGGTTTCTATTAAAATCAATAAAGGGATATTTTTTAACCTGAGATATATTTTGATAATATTTTTAAGATTGTAGGAGAGTTTTTTGAGATCTGATTTAGAAGAATTTTCCTCTGCCATTTTTCATTTTTACTAGAGAATAATAGTTGAAGAATATGGAGTGGATAAGTTTATTATTGTGTTTTTTATTGTAAATTAATAAATAATATTCATTCTAATGTTATTTTTGTTATTATAGAATCATCCTTATAAATTTTAAATATAGATAAATTAAGGGGAATAATATATTTACTATTTTGTATGTATAGGAGGAGGAATAATAAGAATCAATAATATGGTAAAAACTTGATGGAAGTCTTATTTTGTAGAAGACCCCCCTATTATTAAAATATTTTATATCATTGTACTTATGTGGGAAGCATATTTTAAACATTTAATAGATTTTGGTGCCATAAATTATCTAGGATAAACATTACTCATTTTAATTTACATGCTGATAAAAGTAGACCATAGTATCTAGGGTGATCTTAGATCATTACAAGGATTAGACTTCTCATTTTGAGAGGTGAATCTTGTAAAAATAGAGTTCTCCCTCGCTGTGTGTGATTGTGTGTTTGAAAATAATCAAGTGATAACTTTATCTGGTGGAAAAGGTTTTTTTAATAACAAACATAAAAAATAAATTTTAGTCACATAACCCCCCCCCCCCATTAGTGATTTCCCATTGATCATAAGGGTCTGTTAACATTTAAAGTGACATTTTTCATCATTTTATTCAATAGGTTATGAATCTAACTTGAATGTGTCAAATTTTTATCAATAAATGTTTCATGAGGTATATTATTTGAAACCAAAATAGTTAATTAAAGTTAATAATTTTGGAAATAAAAAATAATATAAACTTTTAAATTCATATTGTGACATAAAACTTATATTATCAGTAATCCATTTACAAGAATCATATTTATGGATATCATTATTTATTTATGCTATGCGTTGATATTTTCAAATTAAATTTCAGATTTCTCCATGAAAAACAATAATAAGGTTAGAACTTTTGAAGGAATGTAAGTAAAATAAAATATATGGTATGCCACTTATTATTTATATACTTGAACTTCATTATAGTTTTCCAAAATATAATGATGTTCTTTCAATATCATTGAAAAATTCAGGCTGTATATCTTTTGTTTTACACATTTTAGTTATTTTTGGTAGAATATGGATAGTCTTTTACATGTTTCATTTCATTCACCATCATTATTTATTGTAGAACTATTTCCCCTTATTTTAATTCCATGAAAATATCTTGAAAAAACATCATAAACTATTCAACAATTTATCCTTCATCAATTGATCCATTAGGGTGAATTTTATTATGAACATACATTTTCAATATTCTCTAAACCCTTAAATTATTCATTGTAAATAAGTTCATTAAATTCCAAAAAAAATTGAAAAATGAAAATATATATTTTTTAACACTCAATTGTATACATCCAATGATAATATAAAAGTCTATAAATCATAGCTTCATGTGCCAAATAAATTACTAAGTATACTATGATGTCAAAAAATGATGGTGGAAAGATGATCTACAAATTTCAAAATATTACAACACTATAATGTTATATCATCTAAAAATATTCATATGTTTCTATTTTTTAACATAAATCCTTAAATAAGTTACTCAAGTCAATTAGGAAAACACGTACCTCTTTATTTTTTTTAATTAGATTCAATGGTAAAAAAATGTTTCATTAATACATGGTGGTCATGACTTTTTAAACCAAAAGAAATCTTTAATGATTTTACTATTAATATTTAAGGAATACCCATTAGAACTTTGATAGAGTTTAGTACATTTATCATTTCACCTTTTTTCCTATTAATGTAAATCATATTCATTGGTAGAAATGTTAAACCTTGATCCTCACATGGGTTATGATTTTGTCTTACATTTAAATCTACCAATTCAAGTTGAGATGGTAAGGTATCATTAATAATACCCCAAATGAAAAAAATCGTTCTAATTTAACTATCAAAGACATTATTTTCTACATGAATTAAATCGTAATTATGTTTTATAATAATATTCCCCCCAAAATAAGAGTTTAAATAAAATAATTTTATTTTTCCAAGTCACATCATCATCTCTATTTAATTATTATGTTTTTGAGCATTGATATTTTTTGAAAATATGAAACCCAAACCATTAATATAATCTTACAATTATAATACATTATGAGATAGAGAAGAAGAAAAAGAAATAAGAAAGAGATGTTTATGACGTCTTCGGTGATTCTATGATGCTCCAACCCTAGGTGGTGATGGAGATCGGTGTGGCCCCTCTCCCCACGGGGGAGGGGCCTCATCGGCCTCAGGAGCGCCGGTGCAATTCTCGTCTCCGCTCTTATTGTATTCTCATGCCATGTATATGTGTTTCACCAAGGGTTCCAGGGTGCTTCAATGGTCATCCGGTTGTTCCAGTCTCTTTTCAATAATTCATCAAGGCCTCTTCAATGTTCTCCAATGCGCTGGTTGCAAGATTCGTGCGGCGTCGACCCTCAATTGAAGAGTTTGACAGGTATGTTAACGAGTCTTGGGGTTTGAATCGTACGGCGGTCATTGGGATCATGGGTCCGAAGCAGTTATTGATATGCTTTGATGATGAAGAGGACATGATTTGTGCCTGGTCTAGAGTGAGTCGATCCTTACGTGGAGAGAACTTTCATCTCTTTCGTTGGTCGTTTGACCTACATATGAACAGAGATCCTCCCACCTCGGAAATTTGGATTCAACTACCAGGCCTCCCACTGCCATTTCAAAATATCAGTCTTCTTCAGTCGATTGGCCATTCTTTGGGTCGTTTCCTGTGTTGTGATCAATGTACGGTGAGCCTCAATTATCCAATGGCTGCTCGATTGTGCGTTGAAATGGAAACTTCCAAGCCGCCGCCTGAGCTTGCTTGGATTGTTGTGGAAGGTGAATAAAGATATTCCCATGTAATAAGGTATGAAACTTAGAGCCATTTTTGTAATTTCTGTTACAAAAAGGACATTACAGCTCTGATTGCCGCAAGAGGAAGAATTTTTCTTCTCCCTGCATTAATGAGCCTCTTGAACCAGTTGTCCACTATAAGGAGATTAACCCAGGTGAGATTCCTGGTGGTAGCTACAAGGAGGTTGGTGCTTCTGAGAAAACCAGCGGGAAGGTGCAGACCATACTTCCATCTGAGGTGCCAGCCCCTGCGTCTCCTGATGTGGTGATTCCTCTTTCACTGGGGGCTAGCAGGGATGTTCTGAAGGAATCCTTACTGAATGAATCTGAGGTAATCATTCCTAATGTTTTATCGCGACTTAAAAGTGATCTTGTTTTACCTCGTTCTAGTGAGTTAGGGGAGGATTCAAAGGCCTGCTCCACTGGGATTTAGAACCTCGAAGGGGAGGGTGAGCAGGGCTGGAAGAATGAAAAAACCTGCTTGAAAGAGATCAATGGATGTTGTCCATATGTGATCTGTGAATAGATAATGGTCACTATGAAGTCACACCAGGATTTGGAAGTGGGAAGTGAGCATACCGGACAGCCAGAGCCCTCTACTCTGGCTAAACAATCTGCTTCTCCCTTGAACAATGAAAAGTTAGGAGGTTGTTCAAGCATACTGTCTAAAAACAACTTTGATGTGTTGGGTGAGCAACATGATCCAGTTAACAGGATGGATGGAGAATAGCCATGTCTGGGTGGAGATGCTATTGATGTCAACCCATCGGATGATGTCTTAGTAACCCCTGCTCAAAAATGCTCAGAGATGGGGATGGGAATGGGAGTTGAAAAGGAGAATGTTACTCCAAGAGCCTTGTATAGTGACATCCCGAAAAATGGATGCAAAACGACCCTGAGTAAAGATGTGAGCTACAACACTCCACCCTAAAGAAGGACGAGGAAAGACTACTCTGATCTTCCAAATCCCATGGCAACCAGATCAGCTAACAGATCGAGATGAGGGTCCATCCATATGATGGACAAAGAACCTAGTAGAAAACGTCCACCAAAGGAGAAAATGTCCAAGGAAATGCTCCAAAAGAAAATGATGTATCTTGAGATGATGCGGAAGTACGAGCCTTCTGAATGGGAGTCAACTGATCCTGACGAAGAGAGATCTGACTACAGGGACAGGGATGGGGAGAAGGATTAGTATGGGTTTGATGTAATGTAATGATGCAGTTTTTCTATTACTTTTATCTGCAATCAATTTTCTTAATAAATTTGTGGGACCAGGCTTTCTCCCCGTTCTGACTTTCCTGGTAATACATTATGAGATTTAGGTGTTAACCATGTTTTTATTTCCCAATTAAATGCCTTTTTATTTCAATGAAATTTTGGAATATGAACCAAGAACCATCGATGGACCATATAACACATTTTTTTAATTTTTCTCAAGTACAATGAAAATGTATAAATATTAGAACATGGATAAAAAAATTTACCCTGGGTAGATTACCATCTATGTGAAAGTCATAAATTGTACACATTGATGCTCTATTTAATAAAAATGAATCTTTTTTTATCAAAATTTTATATACCAAAATTCAATAATACATTAAATTCGTCAATTAATGGTTCTAAAAAAATAACAATTTCATTTTCAGGTGACATAAGTCCAGGCATCAATTGTGAGATAACAAAATATGACCAATTCACACATAATTATGGAGGTAAATTATAAATAATAAAAACAACATGTCATATACTATACTGACTATAAATCATTCTACTGTGGATTAAAACCATCTCTTTCCAAGCATAACCTAACATTTCATAGATTACTAACAAACTGTGATACTTATCATTAAAAAAATTCAAATCATAAGAATCTATTGGGTGCTTTAACTTAAAATCTTTAATTTTCTCATCCTCATTCCATGTCATGAAAGGGGTTGTTTTAGATGACATGAATAAAATTTTAAGCCAAGGTATTAAGGGTAAGTGACACTAAACCTTTATTGGTATTATTTACTATTCATTTATTTTATAATACTCACATAATCAGAAATTTTCAACCTCAAAGTATCATAATTTTTTTGATTATCATTGAAAAAAATTTACTTATGAAAATGTATATGATCATTTAGGCATGCATAAATATTATTATAACCAATACCAAGTTTCTTTATAACCCCTTTCATCTTCATAAATAATTCAAGTAATGTTGAATCATTGGGAAGATATATCTTAATTAATTTTATATGTTAATTAATTTACATGTCACTGATCCCATGTAAACATTTAGTATGATACATTTCAACAATAAAAGATAATTTAGTAAATTCTTTACATCCTGATTATAGAGGCTTCCCATCTTTTTTAACCAATTTAAGTAAAAAAAATTCATCATTGGAATGGCATTATGGGGTGTTTTTTAGTTTAGAAAATTCAAATGTATCCCTCAAAATTTAGATCATATCATTTTCAAAATAATTCTAATGTTCAACACTGAAAATATTATTATCATAACTGACCATCAACTCACTATGAAAATTACAAATACATTTTTGACAATCAAAATCCATTTCTTTCATAATGAAGCGGGAATTTAAAAATTATCAATGTAAATAATTTCAATTATCAAAGCTTTAATATGTAAAAGAAATCATTTTATCCCTTATAGAGGATACAAAATAAATCTCAAGTAATATATATAAAACACTTAAATAATATTGGTATGTTCTCCTTAATATCACCCAACTATTATCATTAAATATATCCATTATGGATGTTCCTATATATTCTTCAGTTTTCAAGAAATTAAACACAATAAATAATAAGGTTATGAGTAAAAATTTATAAAATTCAATATATATTGTAAAATTAATTAGTAGGGTAATTAAAACTATAAATTTAAAATTACAAAAGACAATAAATCAAAACTGAATATTAATTTTCAAGTTATTCCATCAGTTTTTGTGAGGGAAGAAGAATAAATGATAGCTAAAATAAAAATTACCACTTATGATGTAAAATATATTGTGAGATAGGGTTCACTATATGAATAATTACTGATGTGAAGAAAAGGATACTAAAAATAACCAAAGGGCGGGAGTTGAAATAAATCTAAGATGGCGACAAACAACATAGAGTCAAATGGGAAACAACTAATAAATAATAGTGATTAGAGCATCTAGAGTTTTCATGGTACCTTATAGGGTGTGAAAAAATGTTGGATTTTATGGCATGATAATGGATTAAAGGTTTAATGGTAGGTCCAAAATGTATTTATTAGAGTCAAGACTGAATTGATCGAGGTCAAGGGAAGCATGGGGTCTTAGGGTCCAAACTATGGATCTTATTGATGTATTTTTTTCACATAAATGATATAAAATATCAAATATCATTAAATATTTTAAGTAGGTGTAATTATCAATTGTATAAAATTTTATAAAAATTATTTATTGTATGTTATTATATAAAATAAAATTTCAATTCCTAAATAAAAATTATTTATAAAATAATATTACTTAATTTATTGTTATAATTTTATTTATTAAATATAAATGATGAATTTATTGAATTTATATTGATTATATTTAATTATTTTTATTAAATTTAAATATAAAAATTAAACTCTCAGGTATAGAGAGATTATTGAGCATATACAAAAGTATATCAAATATTTTAATGATTTAAATTATTTTTTTATTAGAAGTATTTGAATTTTTAAAAAATGAAAAACATTGAAAAATATAAACATTATTTATATGTAGAGAAAATTGAAAACCAAATCAATAAGTGAGAAATTTGTAATAGAATCTAAAATAAGGGATATATAATTTGGTTATAAGAATTATATATATATTTTTTGTTCCTCTTTATTGGTTATAGATAAAATTATTGATTCTATTGAATGGATTATTCAAACAATTATTATTTATGACAATATATTTTTTGGTAAAAAAAGTGTTGGTACCTAAAATTAATACTAATAAAACTCAATATCTATTGTAATTTCTCATTTTTATACTAGTAGACAAAATGGAATTAGCGCCCACCAAAATGATCGTGAATGGGGTTCGAACAGTCGTAGGGTGGGAACTTTTGGCTGGAGAGATAAATGGGGTAGATAATGAGTTATTCGTGGTCTCCATAAGCATCAACCCCATTTTTATTTATTTTTTAAAAACACCTTGATGAGGTTGGATGATGTAGGAAGCTAACCTTTCCGATGTCGGCCATAGGAGACTCATAGTGGTCGGAGGAATTTGACGGGTTATGACTAGGAGGTGGTGGGTCATCGGGGGTGGTTAAGGGTGGTAGGGTATTTAGGTCTTTAAGGTTATTTGGTGATGGATATAGGGTGTTTTGGGTAGAGTAGGGTAGCAAGGAGTGGAGGTTGGTGTCTATAGACTTCAAAAAAAGGGAAACTCTTTCCCCCATTAATTTTTTCAAAGGGGTGTCTCCCTACATTGATTTCCCCCTTTAATTTTGTAAAATAGAAATGGATCACACTTTAATTATCTTTATTCAATTTGGTCAAGGAGGGAGGGTTTCAAGGGGTTAAGGTTACCTATAAAAGGAGACTCTTCCCTCATCAGAAATCATATGCTTTGGGTAATTTTCTTCTCATCACCTGCTTACTTTTTTAGTGGTATTTTGTGAGGTGTTTCACTGTTTATTCAATAAAAAATATTTTGAGTGTTTTTTTTCATGTAAATTTTAGATAGTTTATATACCAACTTTTATTAATAGTGGTCCTTCTTCTTGTACATGGTTTTTACCCCTTTCATTTTGGGGGATTTTCCATGTTTCATCTTGTGTTAATTTATTTCAACATTTTTTCACTTTATTTTATACCACAATTATCATTACACTAGTGTGAAAATTATTTTATATCCCAAAAAGTGGTATATGATTAAGGTTCTGGACCAATGATATTTTGGAATGATAGTATGTCCAGATGGTGCTGAAATTTGATATTGAAAAATTAAATGTGAATAATTTTCAATTGTGGAAAACAAAATGAAAGTAGTATTTTGGAAAGATAATTACCTATTGGCTATTGTAAAAAATCTATAATGTGTAACAGAGGAAGAATATAATTATAAGTATGAGAATTATATTTCTAATATCCATTTTTCTTTAGCAGATGGGGTCCTGTCAAACATTACCGAGAAAAATATGAAGGAAATTTTGTATACTCTAACAAAGATATACAAGGCCAAGTAACTACACGAAAAAATTATCGAAATCTAAAATTATACACTATTTGAAAGGAAGGGACATAATCAGTGACCTTTCATATCAACACCCTCAATACATTATTCTATTAACTTGTGGTATTGGGTTACAAAATTGTGGATACTAAGGTGCAGATATTTAACTCTAGAGTTTGTCAAATTCATATGATCAATTAATCATCAACCTCACCAAAAATATCTTGATGTATATTTATCTCTTTAACAATGTTTTAGCTATATTACTTGGAGAATAAAATTAATGAAAGAATAATAAATATAAACAAATAACACCACACCAAGAAGAGGCTATCTCAATGGAAAGAGGAAGAACGATGGAGCTTGGATCCAGTGAAAGTCAAAATAATTACTAGTCTAATTCAAAGAGAAAGAAGAAAAATATAAAATTTTACAATTATGTAAATAATGGTAATTTCAGCAAGAACTGTTGTTATAAAAATGGTGGTGGAGATAACTCTCAAGGAAATTTTTCATGTTCTTTTGGAATTGGATATGTATTAGTCAACGAAGCGATGAAGACCACTGAAGTTAAATAGAAACTAAATGACACATGGATAATTGACTCAGACACAATATGGATCATGAAATCTCAAAGGTAATGGTTTGATTAGTATAAAAATATCCTAGAATAACTTTTTTTATAGAGAATTTAAGTTTCAAGGATTGTGATAACCAGTGAGAAGTGGGGTTGAATCAGTGGTGATATTTTACTATTTATTCTCTCCTAAAAGTAACCTCTATAACCTGTTAGAGTTTTATATCCTTTTCAAATTTATAAAACTCAACTATAATTTGTATTAAAAGATATAAAATTCAATAAATTAACATAATATTTACAAGGTTCACCCCAAGTGTGGGTGACAACATTCTTTCCATGGTGACTTGCATCATTCCATATAAATTCACTATAATATGAAGTGAAAAAAATTAGATCCAACTCCCATTAGAATCCTTTTATCTAATTATTGTAAATTATACAGACTCTCATTAGTTACAAAGATTTATTATTTTTCAGAGCTAATATAAAATAAAATAAGAAAGTTTCTCAGTAAACTTGGTCCAGAAAATTTATCATATAGTACCCTCCATCCTGTAAGAATCCATCTATTGTGATCTAACTTTGATCGGTATGATTCCATATAGTGTTCCTCAAAAACATAGTGAATATACCTACTCACAATTCCTCTTTGACAGATTCTTATATCTGATGATCCTCTATTGGGTGTACCTATATATTGTACACCTGTTTCCAATGAACCAGTGACAAGAACCCCTATCTAGTCCCTTTTCTTCAACTATAAGTTACAATGGTTGGAAACTCATGCTACTCTAAAACCTTCAGCACTTAATTTCCATCACACATGTATGAATAGTTTTATAAACCCAAAATTCACTTTCAACCATTTATATAAGCATGCACCTATGATAAAAATGCAGGAACACAAAATATTTACCCCCTCATCCCAAATTTGAAATTTGAAATCTCCCACTCATCATAACTTTTCAAGGAAAATTCTCAAAATTATTAACTTTCTTGAGGCTTATTACAAACTCAGTGTCTATGTATTTATTTTAAATTTTACATCTCACCTTGATAAAAAAAACATTGAAGGACCATTATAGCATCATCATTGTTAAGGAATTTACAAAGATTTGTAAATATTCACAAAACTTCATCCATAAAAAGATTATACAACAACTTCATTAAAAAAATTATCAGAGGGAAATGTTTCTCCATCCGATGAATATGTTTTATGCCTATGATAACTAATATATGTTTTTTGAATCCTCCCTGATTGATCAACTTCAGCTGAATGACTTGGTTTAGTAAAATTAGAATCTCTATAACTAATTCTATTCATATGCAACATTTGATCGATGGATGACCTCTGACTGATGATGTATTATTTCTTCATCAATTCACCCTGCCTCATCTCAAACTTCATACTTTATTCAAAAAACATAAATTGTTAAAACATAATATTATTTTCTATAAAATTACATCGTAATGATCTTTCCAATTTTCATTCATCCAATAAATCATTATAAAGATTTGTATGAACTCACCTTCTTCTAGAGGGGAAGCATTTATGTGATATAAAACTCAGTCTAACAAAACTATTTTCAATGTACTCAAACTGATAGCTTTCAAATATAATCACCCTTCTTGACTTTATAGCATCAAACTGTGTACATCATGAAACATAAAAAATATTTAGTGTGTTGTACTTTGTACAAAATCTCTATCTAGAAACATTATCCTCTTCTGTCTGATAGAATCAGATTGATGACCTTCATTCTTTTCTATCTTTTTTCTATTTTATCTTCAAATTTTTAGCCTCAACTATGTATAGCTTGAAACTTCAACTTTTCACACCATATTTTTTCAGAACATGAGCTTGAATTTTTAACTTCTGTTCAAACACCAACTTCTCAAACATTTTACATCTCCCCCTTCATACTTCGTTCACTTTGCACAAATTCATACATACTCTGAAGAATTAAATTCTTTCCACCATCCATTATATAGAACCATCCTTGTTCTAACTGGTAACATTTTATTAACTCAAAATTTTTACAAACTCATATTTTATCATGAGTTTCTTTATGATTTTAGGAACTTGAATGTTGAAGCAATGTCGTCTGAATAAGGAAAGTTTCTTATGATCAGTAATAAATAATTCTTAAACTTTTTCAAAAATGCATTTTCTCATGAAACACAAAACATTCAAAAACAATATAAATCGACAAAAAATAAAAAAAATATTAAAAAACATCACAAAGTATCTTCAATCTGTTCCTTTGGTTTTTTTGGAAACATTTCATAGCAAATAAAAAAAATTAACTACTATTTTCTCATATTTTTACCAATCAATTCCTTTCTCATAGATAATGTCCTAAAACTACACTTCTAGATAAATAATTTTTTTAAAGTAATTTCATCCCTCAATGAAAAGAAATTTGTATCCATGATAAGATAAACTCCCCCTCTATATTTTCTTCTCCCCCTTTTTATGATAACAACATTTTCATATTCATAAAAGAATAAGTTGTACATATTCAATCAATGTTGTACTTTCTCCCCCATTTGAAAAAATAATCCAAAGAATGGTGGGGGAACATTACTTAATAACTTTATAAATTTATTGGTGGTGGATAAAAATGTATTTAGAGCCTTAGTTCCTCAAATATTTCTCTTAGCATAGCTTTGGTGAAAACATATGCAATTTTACACTTTGTTGAAATATACTCAATTATAACATCTCCACCAATAAATTTCTATTTTATGAAATTAAATTTAATATAATTTTTATTTGATCTAGAATATTGAATAGGGTTTTTAAAAATATCAATGAAACTTTGATAATAAAAAATAAACTTTAATGGATTAAAAACAATCACTCACAAATAATCCAGTTAAACTTTCATCCATAACATTTGAGTATAATATTGGGTGGCAATAACATATTTTTCTTCCACTATGCTCAATGTAACATAAATTTGTTTCTTACTATTCCTCCTCACAAAAATTTCTCTAAAGAAGAAATTTCTTCCTAATATTGATTTATTATCAATATACTATCCAACACAACCAACATCAGTAAACCCAATAAGGTTCATCTCATTAATTATTATATATATCGGCCCATAATTTGATGTTCCATTAAAATACCTATGAATTGTTTTAAATTTAAACATGTTATATTCCCTTGTATCACTATGATATCTTTTATAAGTGACAACTTAGAAAATTTCAGGTCTTGGTGTAGTAAGATAAAGTAATCTTCCAGTCAACTTTTGAAAGTCTTTCTAATTCACGATTTTTCCAGATTCATCTTTACTCATTTTCATTCCAAGAGAGATTATAGTAGAATCTTTTTTTGAATCATCCAAACCAAACATATTTGAAAACACCATGGAATACGTTTCTTGATATAGAAAGATGTAACTTCCCTTTTGTTTAACTTTCAATCCTAGAAATAAATTTAACTCTCTGAGAATATATATTTCAAAGTTATTCTCATTTTCTGAGTAAATTCTTCACAAGTTTTATCCATGACACCTATAAAAAATATATCATATATATAAATAATAAAAATTATGGTACTTGTGCTCATATCCTTAATATATAGGTTTCTATCAACTTTTCCTTTATAAAATTTCAACTATTTTAGGAAACTATCATGATTATAGTACCTTGTATAAGGAGCCTATTTCATCCCATACAAATATTTTTTCAGCTTACAAACCATGGTCCCATATTTATAAAGTAAGAACCCCAAAGGTTTCTCAATATAAACTTATTCATTAATTTCGCCATTTTAAAATCCAACTTTACATCCATCTTATAGACTTCTCAACAAAAATGTGCAATAAATTCCAAGAACATTATTATAGTTTCAAGTCTCATAATAGGAGATAAGGTTACTTCAAAATCAACACCTTATACCTATGAGAAACCATTTCAAACAAGAAAATATTTATTTCTTGAGATTTATCCGTGTTCATTGATCTTTTTTCTGAACACCCACTTTGTTCATATAATATTCTTTCTTATTTATCATGGAAAAATATCCCATGTGTTATTTTTTTTCAATATATCTATCTCTACGTTCATAGAATTTTTCTACTCTTTATATTCAACTGCTTCAGAAATTAATTCTAGTTTCATCAGTGAGATAAGTGATGTATGATTATCTAATTTTAGTTTCCTTCTGCTCTAAACTAGAGATTTCTAATTTTAAATGATGTTGCCAGATTCAACCAACTTTTGTAAAGTCTAAAATGTGTAATTCTTCATTCAGTTTCACTTATCCATCACAAGAATTATTTGAATAATGTTGTACATGTTTGGGATTATGATCATATTCTCTTTATTATCTCTATTGGAATCCATCAATCATTCTTCTACAACATATTCCTTATCACCTTTAACATCTATTGTTAAGGGAGTACAATTTTTAATAACATTCACATTATAGGAATCGACTACCTTTTTTAAATGTTTATTCCAACATAAGTAAATTATTTTATCATCTGAATATCCTAGAAAAATTCCTTCTTATTTTTTATCAAACATTCCAAGATATGGATTTTTTAAAATTATAAATAAATAAATCCTAAAAAAATAATGAATTTAACAATTTTCTTTTTCTTTTACCAGATATCATAGGAATTAATTTTATATTGTTTCAAAAACAAAATTTTTTTTGAACATGAATATTTTTACTTACAGATTCTCACTATAATAATTTAGATGGCTTGTATTCAGTAGACATATCTCTTCCTGTTTCAACTAAACTTATATTTTTCATTTATACTGCTCTATTTTTTTGAGGAGTGTATAGAGGAATTTTTTGGTTTTTTATTCCATGTTTATTCATTTAAGATTCAAAATAGTTATTGGTGTACTTATTCCCATTTTTTGTCCTTGTATTTAATATATAAACACTCGGTTCTTTCTCAATATCCCTTACGAGACTTTTGAACATATCAATAGACTCTAATTTATGTTTCATAAAAATTATGTTTGTCATCTATGTGAATTAATCAATGAACGTAATAAAGTGGACAAAAGAACTTTTTTATCGATTTCTCATAAAACCATAAAGAGAATAGTGAATGATCTCAAGAGGTCTGGTAGATTGTATTTCAAATTTTTTATATTTGTTACTAACCATCCTTCCTTTCAAGAAAGCTATACAAATAAAATCATCTTTTCTTTTCATTTTTGGTAAATTTCTTATAGAATATTCCGTAGAAATTTTTATCATACGTTTCTAGAAAATATGATCATGTATTCAATGTCATAACTTATTTTCATCCTCAACACATAAGTAACATGAGTTACAAATATCTCCAATCTAAAATATATTATCACTGGTTCTTTATTTCTCAATGGAAATGTTTTTATCATTCAAAATTCTAAAGATATAATAACATTTTCTGAAGATATCTTCCTTACCATAATCAGAAAGTTGGCTAACACTCATAAAGTTTTTATTGATCCCATCAATAAAAAAACTTCCTTTAATTACAGTTTTTAAGCTTCAATCTCATCTATTCTTATTCAATAGATCTTTTAGGTAATTTAATTTTAAAAATTTGTTGACCATCCCTTATGTTCTTTGATATCATTTAATATATTTATATCACCTTTAATATGTGAGGAATAACCACTATCAAGAATCCAAGGTTTGTTCATTTTTCTAGATTTTAGATTAATCTCAACAAAATCTTCTTCCTCAATTTTCATCTTTCCAACTTCCTTTTCCTTCATAGCATAATAAACATGTCTCGGAAATATTATCATCCATTCTTCAACATATTGACATGGTTAGTCTCACATTCCACAAACTTTCTTCATACAATCAAATTGGTTTTACTTCAAAAACATTCTAACATATGATAAATTTTCTTTTCTTTCTTCTTAAAGCATAAGAAAGTAACTCTATTTTCTTCCATTGTCCATCCCCTTAGTTCATGAATATTCCTAGGTATAGACATGATGTGCCAAAAATTATAATATTTTTCCTGTATATACCACAACACCAAAAATATCCACTGAAACTTGGTCTTCTATAGGAAAATGATTTTTCCATCTAATAAGTTTGTTGGTGTTCAACAAAACTTATACACTTGAAATACCTAGTAATGTAGATGCCTTATCTTTGGTGTTATTTTCAAAAAAAATAGATGTGATGTATTTCTCACATCCCTTCTCAAAACAATATGTCCCAAAAAAATTCTAACACCATCATGGTTAGTATAATCAGATAGCCTTTTATGTTTAGAGGTTTGTATATTTCACCTAATTCTTGGAATGAGATATTTCAGTATCTTGAGATGCTTCATCATTTAACTATGAATCCTTGTTGAAATTATCACTCATATTTTTTAAGGTACTTTCACACTCAAGATATATTGATTGAGTTTTAAAAATATCATCTTACTTAACGAAAAGTTTCTTACCAAGATCTTCCATTGTCTTTCCTTGTTCTACAACTTTCATTTTTAGGTTCTTAATCTCCTTGATGTACGCATCTTCCTTTTTAAGGAAATATTCCTTTCCTTCATTCTTATTATCAATTTCATTCATAAAAATTATAATCTAATATTTAGTTTTTTTGTCAATACATTTCACAAGTTATAATATCATTTGATATTCCCTAAAGATTTCTTCACCTTCTTCTTATACATTGTTTGAAGTATCTTCCTTTATCTCAACATTAGAAATAAATTTCTAAACTTCTACAAATTTTCATCTTCTGAAGAATTTTTGTCAGTAGATTCATACTTTAATTTCTTACTTAACATACTTCTTCTATTCTTTCTATTGAAATTTTTCTTGCATCCAGTGGATTTCTTATCATCCTTGGAATTTTTTCTCTACTTCTTCCATTGAGGTTTTTATTCAGAATATTCATTATATTCACCAACTTTATTATTTATAAAATTCATAGAAAAATATTCAATTCATCCACACTCAAATAATTTAAGTGGGGGTTTTTATTTTTACTTGATACTTACTTTTTGATAAATTTTAGAGATAAGAGACATGATTCTATGATTTTCTTTAGCATTAACTTTATTAGATTCAAATTCACTAAGTCCCACTAACTCATGATCCATTTCATGAAAAATCATATTCTTCATAGCTTGAAAGGTAATTTATTACTTAATATTATTTTTGAATGTTGGATATTTCCTCATCTCATATACAATAAGAATGTTATGCAATTCAACAAGAGATAAACCATCTTTATAATCTAAATAAGAGATTTTAGGATCAATCCTGCTTGGAACGTTTTTCATGAATTTATTAAAAACATTATAATCTTCCAACACATCTATGAATCCACTGATGTTTCTAACAATTTTATTAACTCTAGTGAAGTACTCATCAAAAGTTTCATCATCTACCATTTTGATAACTTCAACCTTGTTTGTCATGATTTGTAGCTTTTATTCCTTCACTTTGATAATTATCTTGAAGATACTACTGAGTTTTTTCCAAGTTTCCTTAGCTTTACTAAGACTCATCACATTTATAAAAATATTTTCTAAAAAAATCATAAGAATATTATTTTGAGATTTTCTATACACCACAAGATTTATTTTATCAGAAAATTTCATAGGAGCGTATTTATCAATGGGTGGAAACCCAATTTTAGTCGCATCAATTACCTCTAGGATAAGAGATAGAAGATAGAGTATCATTTTTTTATCCATGATAAATTTTTCCATCAAATGTAGGAATACCTATAATATTGAATAAATTTAGATTATCCATGATAAGAAAAGTAAGGATCTTACAAAGGGAACCTGGATCCTTTGGTACCAATTGAAGTTCCCAAGAGTCTAATAACCACTAAGAAGGGGGCATTTAATCGATGGTAATATTTTACAACTCATTGTCTATTGAAATTAACCTCTGAAAATGGTTATAGTTTTCTGTACTTTTCAACATTATAAATCTCAAACACACTTTGTATGTAAAGATATAAAACTAAACCAGAGTAAACAAGATTTGTAGGGTTCTACCCCAATGTGGGTGAATACATACGTTCCAAGGTGACTCTCATCGGTCCATGGAAATTCACCATAATATTATGTAAATATAATTTGATACAAACCCCATTATAATCATTATATGTCCTTATAGGAAATTATAATATCACCCATAATTTAAAAAAATTTCTTATGTTTCTAATCTGATATAAGATAAAATAAGAAAGATCCTCATGAAACTTGGTTCTGAAAAATCTTTGTCTGGTACCCTCCTTCTGGTAAGACTCCATCTAGTGTGCTCTGAATTTGAACAGTATGATTTCATCTGGTGTTCCTCAAAACATAGAATCTTCAACCAATAAACCTTTAAAAATTCCTCTATGACCAGGTCTTCTATCTAATGATCCTCTATCTTGTGTACCTATATATTTCACACCTCTTTCTAGTAAACATGTGACAAGAACCTCTATCATATCCCTTTTCTTCAACCAAAATTTACTGTGGTTGAAAACTTACGCTGCTCTAAAACCTTCATCACTTAAATTCTCTCACACATGTATGAATAGTGTTCTACACTCGTGTTTTACTTTCACCCATTTATATAGGTATTCACCTATGATAAAAACATGGGAAAATAAAATATTTTCCCACTCATCCCAAATTCGAAATTTGAAATCTCTCACTCATCATAACTTCCCTAGGATGCTTCTCAACAAATTTTAAAATTTCTTGAAGATTCCTAAAAACTCATTGTCAGTGACTTTATTAGAACATCCTTGTCTCATCTAGATAAAATAAAATTGAAGTACCAACACAAAAACATCATTTTTAAAGGATTTAATTTTTTTTAATGTTTCATAAAACGTTATTCGGTAAAATCATGTCTAGTGACTTCATTAAGAACATTTCGCCTGGGGCACTATTTCTCTAAATAGTGATCATCTATTATACCTCTGAACAATGATCTTACATGTTTTAATCCTCTCTATCCAATCATATTTGTCCAAAAAACTTGGTTCAGTAAATTCAAACTCTCTCCAATCGGTTCTCTTCATATGCAACCTTTGATAGATGGATGACCACTAAATGATGACTTTCTAGGTCTTTTTCCAATCACACTACCTAATTTTAAACTTCATACTTGAATCAATAACCTTAGGTTGGTATCATTCATCCAATAACATCATATTCATCTATGTTATGTTCTTCTGCTCGATAAATCATTGTAAACATCTATATAAACATGCCTCCCACTGGAGGGAGAATTGTTTTTTGATACAACACTAAATCCCATTGAACTTTGTCTGATGGAATTGAACATATATCTTTCATATAGTATCACCCTTCATGACTCCATAACATTGAAATTTTTATATATAAAAACAAAAGAACTTATCACCTTGTACTTTATGAAAACATTCTATCCAAAAACTTCATTTTCTTATGTGAAATAGACTTTGATTGATAACCATCATGCAGTTCTTCCTGATCATTATTGTAGCTTCAACTTATATCCAAAACTAAGTATAGCTTGAAACTTCAAATTTTTACACCCTATATATCTGTAACTTTAGCTTGATATTTTTATTTCCGGTCAAACATCAACTTCTATAACATTTTCAATATCCCCCTTTTTACTTTTTAAATTTATAAAAATTTATAAAAAATCAATAGTGTGGACTTCATTCCATCATCATTACGATAAAATCATCTTTAGTTCATCTGGTAACATTGTATGAACTCAAGCTTTGTACGAACTCAACATGGATCATGATTTTCTTCCTGATTTTAGGAACTTTAATATAGACACAACATCTTCTAACTAAGTAAATTTTACCATGATCAGTAAGAAAATTTTCTTAAACTTCTTCAAAAAAATCATTTTCTCCTGGAACACAAAACATTCACAAACAATACATATTGAAAAAAACAAAAAATATTACAAAACAACAAAAAGGATCATCATGAATGACCACACTATGAATATTGTTGGATTAGGTACCATCAAATTGAAGATGCAAGATGGTATTGTTTGAAACATCCAAGGAATATGACATGTAAAGGTCCTGAAGAAGAACATATTGTATTTGGGAATATTTAACGACATCAGACATAAGAATCACACTAAGAATATAATGATGATTATTATAAATGGATTTCTTGTGGTGATTAAGGTGGAAAGAATCTCAAATAACATATATGTTCTTATGGTTGAAACATACAAGGAGGAAGATATAGTTGTTTCATTAACTACATAAAAAAAATATTGATGGCATTGTAGAATCAGAATATTTTCTATATGTCCAAATAGGGCCTAATGATTCTTGTTTATTATAAGCTTATACCTGGACTAATAAATGTATCCTTACCATTTTGAAATAAATGTGTTTTGAGTAATCAATACAGGTTAATGTTTGTAACGTTGATGAAAAGAGAAAAGGAGGTATTAGATTTAATCCATTTCGATATTTGGAAGGCATCAATTATATCCTTTAGAGAAGAAATGTACTTTGTATCATTCATTTATGATTATTCAATGTGTATTTTGACATAACCAATCAATAATAAGGTAGATGTTTTTGAAGTCTTCAAAACATTCAAAGTGCGGAAAGAGCATAAATCTAAAAACAAGATCAGGTGTTTGAGGATTGAAAATGGATGAGGATATACAAGAGATGGGTTTTATTTTCTCAATAGGAAGGCATCAAGATGTAGTTTATGATGGTTTACAGTCCACGATAGAATGGAGTGGAAAATAAGATGAATGTAACCATGTTGGACATAACAAGGGGATGTTAAATACTATATGAGTTCCTCAGATGTTTTTGTAAAAGGAAGTGAAGACTAAATCTTATGTGATCAATAAATCTCCTTCAGTGGTGAATGATCTGAAAACATAGGTGGATATGTTGACTTGTAAACTCATTGACTATTCATGGTTACATAATTTTTTAAGTTGTATATATGCACTATTTAAGGACTTGGAAAGATAAAATTTGGATTCGAGATCCAAGAAATTTATCTTATTTGGATAAGTTGATGGGGTGAAGGGGTATCATTTGTGGGACCTCATTGCCCACAAACATATCATCAATAAGGATAACATTTTTTGTAGAAGACAAGGTGAAAATGATGAGTGATGGAGACATGGTGAAAGATGGTTCTGAAACTACAACAATCAAGTTAAAGGATGAAACAAAAGAAGAAAATGTTTCATATTACTATATCATGATGATCAAGAATCAATTGATTCTGGACCACAATGGTCAATTAGGGATAAATTATCACCAATATAGAATTAAGATTATGTCATTGAGAGAAATATGGTGTGCTTATCATTAACAAAGGATAGAGAGTTGTCTTATATTATAGAGGTGACTTAGATTCCAAGCATATCCTCATGGATGGTTGTGATGAAGGAGTAACTTGAAGCTTTTAACATAAACAAGACTTGGGATCTTGTTCTGTTACCTCACGAAAGGTAGGAAATCATCCAAAAATGGGTCTTTATGATCTAGCAGGAAAGGATGAGGTAGTAAGATATCGTCTGAGACTGGTGGTCAAGAAATATTCTTAGAATGAAGGTATTGATTTCAATGAAAAAATTTCTCCGATGGTTAGACTGATAATTATTAGAGTTATTCTGGATATGTGCGCTACATTTAGTGTATATCTAGAGCAGCTAGATATGAAGAAAACATTTCACCCTGGTGATCTTGATGAAGAAATATCACTACAAAATATTTTTCTTTTTCCAACATGGACATATGTGTTGGTAAAAGTACATTTTATGTTGGTAAAATGTTTTACCAACAAATATGTCTTTGTCACTAAACTATCGGTAAATACTCTATTTATAAATGTTATTATGATAGATAAAATAGTTCTATTACAATTATAATAATACCAACATATAATATATATATATATATGTTGGTCATAGTGTTTAGAAAAAAAATCATATGACAAATATATCTATCGGTAATAATATTACCAATAAATAATATATTTTTATAAATTTCATTTAAATAAAAAATATTAATTTGTATTACTAATAAAATTTCATATTATATTTATTAATTTATTATATATCATAAACTTATTTTAATTTTTAAACAGGAATGATTTTCACAAGTTAAAACTTTGAAAAATATTAATTATATTAATAATAAAATCTAATACAAAATAAATCAATACATGGTTCAAGTTTCTTGAGGCTTAAAAAGATCATAAAAACACAAAAAACCATGATTCATCCTCAGCCCCACCCCACCTACCACACATGGAAAAAAGGGTATGTTGTAATCTTCCAATATGTATATTCACTACAATCCTCCAGCATCGAAACATTTTCCACCATGGTAAAAGAATTGTCTCCTAATGGCCAGACACCAAAGATCTAACATCACCCCACAAATAGGCCACTGGAAGAAACAAATCAATTTAATAGCGCTTACACCGAGGAACCTCAAGTTGATGTTGTCCCACCCTTTAGCTCCAAGATCGACACCACTACACAACCAAAAAACATATCCACAAATTAGAGCAAACTATCTACCTGAATTGAAAAAAAATAAAAATAAATGAATGTATAAAAAATGATCTTCATAGAATGAGCAGTTTTTACCATACTAACCACTAATTTTAGCAACAAACCACAAAAAAAGAACCTGAAATGATCACTTGAGTAGAACTAGTAATGAAACAGCTTTTATTGCACCTAATTGGAGCTATATTCTCTGCCCTAAGTGAGTTATCCACAAAATCCACACACAACCAAAGATCATAGCCACAAATCAGTGCAAAATATATGCATGAATTGAAACCAAAATATTAATAAATACAAGTATAAAAAATGATCCACATAGGATGGTCATTTTTTACCCTACTAGAATCTAATTTTAGCAACAATACACTAAAAATAACCTAAAATTCCACTAAATATAACTAGTAATCAAACCGCCTATAAAAAAAATACAACAATAGCATCCTTATACACATTAGAGAAAAATTTTATTGATATCGAAAAAACTAATAGAAATAATATGATTTCATGATAATCAATTTACATAAATAAAACAATGTTATTTTCCATATTAATGTGGTAAATGAAATATTTTCTTCTTTGATGTATGAATGAAATAACAATGTCGACACTTTTCATTATTTTGTATAAATGGTGAAATCATTGTGGCGTGAATGGGTGAACTATGCTTTCTTAATAATTTTTTTATCTCCCCACTATTAAAGATACTTATCAACTATATGTAATTTCTATAGAGAACTTGTAAAAAACCGTTATATTCTAGACATAATTGATAAAAAAATCCCATAAATCACATAAATGTAAGCATGCAATTTTTTTGTTGGGATATGAAATCAATTTTGACATTCATATATTTCATATTCTTACAGTAAATTATAGTACATCATATCAGAGATCCATAGGCATCCTAGCTAGGATGAATACCAAAAGAAGGCCCCTGCGAATCGATGATCGAAGCAACTGCACAAACCCTCATCTTCATAAAACAATAATTAACTAGTAAGAATTAGTATGATCAGTGAAAGATGACCAAAAACATCACATATTCACAGATCATTAGAGAAACAGAACAAAAATGTAATGGAAATCTACGATTTGTAGATGAAACAATCTGGGAATCCCTAAATCTCCCACTCTCACTCACCACTAGCGTAGGCAATAATCACTGCAGATAACATCCTTGAAACTTGATGATTCATGAATGCTGACAAATCAAACATCTGAATTCCACCCAACAACACAATTCCCAATAGTGACACTAGAAAAGAAAACACTATAAAATCTATGTGAGATTAAATGCCCAAAACACAATTGCCAATGTTTTTCCATGGACGAAAAAATTAAGATGAGAAAAGACATCCAAAAAGATCATACCCACTGTAAAATGGATATAGAAATAATACATGTGATCACTTCCAAGAAGAATAGTTGATTCCTAATACTGGTCGACTAGAACAAGCCTTTAAAACCCCTAATATCCAAGATTCCCTAACCCTGCAAGACCAAATCTCAAGTCATTAAGAACAAATGACAAATATTGATAGAGACAGACAGAGAAACCCAACCATAATCTCGGATCTAGAGACAAGATGACTGAAATATCGACAACCAACATCTACGAGAAACATGATGAAGCACACCGATGGATGAACCCTCACACTCACAGAGAGAAAGGAGGATCTGTTTCTTTAAAAATATAATATAACATAAAATATTATACTATTTTATAAAAATATATGAAATATTGTTAAATTTTAAAACATAAATAAGTATAATAAGATATAATAATTAATTACATATGACATAAATATAAAATTTTAAAAGAAACAAACCAAGTAAATTTTAGTACCATGAGGAACCTCAAGTCACTATTATGCCACACACTTCATCTCAAATATCTACATTGCACACAACCAAAAAACATACCCATAAATCAGGGCAAAATATCTGCATGAAATGAAACCAAAAAAATGAAATTATAAAAAATTAATCTATATAAAATGAGATTTTTTCATTTATTATCCATGTTAACATCTCAAAAAATCATGTCAGGTCTAGTACAAGTGAGGAACCTCAAGTCACTACTATGCCAAATCCTTTAGCTCCATGATCTACACCACAGACAACCAAAGAGCGTACCAAAAAATTAATACAATATATCTACATGAGTTGAAACCAAAATAGAAATAAATTAAAATATAAAAAAATGATCTTCATATTATAGGTATTTTTCATTCATCATCTCTATTATCATCTAAACAAATAATCTCTTCTATGTTCCATTATGGGTCAATATGATTAATCTGTGAGATTCTTTCATATGTTCAAACGGGGTTGTTAGCCACAAATCCATACAATTCCGTCAAAATACAATTAATATTTCTAAAGATCACCAATACTAAAACTATATTGGACTAGTACAAAATAAAATCAGGGGGTTTTAATAAAAAATGCATCTATTTTCATAGAAAATAGAAATATTGCTCAATTCCCATGTTGAGATTCTACTATACTATCAAAAATAATTTCAAAAATTATCAAATAAAACTTTCAGCATCTTATTGGGAAAACTAGAAATACAAATTGTATTTTGAGGGCATGTGCAGTTGTAGATTAATCGAGTGTGTGGATGTGGGGTATGATGAACCAGGAGTGTGATCACAGGTGGGGATTGGTACTTCATGGGTGGTAAGGGATGAAGATCGGGAGACCATCACACGGGGGGAGAGGGGAGAAGATTAGGAGTCCATCGAACAAGCCGCGAAGATCAAGAAGCTATCTCGCAGGCAGCGAGGGATGATGATCGGGGGGCCATTGAGCGGGTGGCAGGGAAGAAGATCGAGAGGACATCGCATGGGAGGAGAGGACGAAGACCGGGAGGCAATCGAGCGGGTGATGGGGACAAAGACCGGGAGGCCATCGAGCGGGCGATGGGGATGAAGACTGGGAGGCCATCGCGCAGGGGAAGAGGTGAGGGAATATATTTGACTTTTCATTATTTTTATTTTTTTTAAATGACTGGTTCGGGTATGGTTATATTTTTTATAATTGTAATATAATTTTTTTAGTAAACTTTTACTAATAAAAATGTTATTGTTATGTGATTTGTTTATAGTGAATAATAGATTTTTATGTCGAAAATAAAATGTGGGAAATAATAATTAATAACAATGGGATTAAATTGTTTGAAAAAAATTTGGTATTAATATGATAAGGTGAAAATTTTGATTGTAGTAAAGTATATGTTGGTATTAAACAATTTTTAACAACAAATATATGTGTTGGTAAAAATAAAGGTTTGTAATTGAATTTAATACTAATAAAACATAATATTTGATGGAATTACTCATTTATACAAACAGATATATTTTTCATCACTAAATTTATGTTGGTAAAAGTCAATTTCTATATAGTTTATATATTTTCCAACTGGAAGGTTTTGCAGAAGAAGGTAAAAAGAACATGGTTTATAGGTTTAAAAAATATTTATAAAATCTCTGATGAGTGTCTAGGTGTTGGTACATGAGATTTGATTCCTATATCATGAGTTATGGATACAAAGGGGTTCATTCATATTGTTATAAATATTTTAAAGGTTTGGATGGTAATAATTTTATCATTATTCTGTTGTATTTGGATTATATATTGGTTGCAGGCCCCAATAATGATCAGATTTAGGTGAAAAAAAACCACAGTTGGCTAGGGATATTGATATGAAGTACCTGGGACCAACAATCATGATTCATGGGATATAGATTTACCATGAAATAAATAATGGGAATATTGGGCTATCATAAAATAAATACTTAAGGAAAGACTTGAAACACTTCAACATATAAGACTGTAAACCAATATCTACACCACTCACAATTATTTTCATGTTATGATTTACGATGAGTATTGACAGTGAAGCATAGAGGATGGAGATGCTTAGAGTACTGTATGCATCATCAATGGAGATTATGATGTTTGCTATGGTTCATGATAGACCAAACATTACACATGCAGTGGGAACACTCGATAAGTACATGGAGAATCTAGTATGGTTGCATTGAAACATGATGGAGAGGATCCATAGATACATCAATGGGACCTCAGATGCTGCATTAAGTTATAGAGGACTATATTTCACTATCATATGCTATGTTGATTTAGATTTTGCAGGTGATTCCTCCCTAAGGAAATCCATTACTGATTATCTATTTACTCTTTCTAGGGGAGTTGTGAGCTAGATTGCAAATTTATAATCAGTTTTAGATTTATCGACAAATAAAGTGGAGTACATGGTAGCTACATAGGCTTACAAAGAGGTGGTTTGGATGAAAATGTAGTTGGAGGAGCTCAAATACAGACAAGATCATATTCATATATTTTGTGATTGTCAGAGCGCCTTAAACATTGTATGGAATTCATCTTTTCACTTACAATACCATGTTATTTGAGATGTGGTGGAGGAGAGAAGATTGAATACGCCGAAAATTTATACTAAAGAAAATTTGGAAGATTTATTAATGAAGGTGATTAACTCTGATAAGTTCAGATGATGTAGGGCATCGAGCGGCCTCACTAAGATGTGAGCAAAATAGTTTAGAAAATAGAAATGATGTGTGAAGATGTGGTTGTTTTCAATAAGATTTCTAAGTGGGAGATATGTAGGGTGGCTTGAAAAAAAAGGGGAAATTATTTCCCCCTTTAATTTGTTCAAAGGGGGTGGCTCTCCACAAGGATCTCCCCCCTTTAATTTGGTAAATGGGAAATGACTACCCCTTTAATTGGAATTATTTAATTGGGTCAAGAAGGGGGGAAGGGGGTGAAGGTTCCCTGTAAAAGGAAACTCTCTCCTATTCAGAAATCATCAACTTTAGACAATCGACTTCTCATCTTAAACATTTAGTTTTTAGTAATATTTATTGAGGAGTTTCACCATTTATTCAAGAGAATATTGTGAGTTTTTTTCCCTTGTAATTTTGAGAGATTGATCCTTCAATTTGCCTGCGGTTTTTTACCACTATTATTTTTGAAGTTTTTCCATGTAAATTTGCACTTTATTTCATATTTCAATTATTACTGTGCTAGTGGGTCAATTATTTTTTATCCCAAAAGGGGGTGAAGAAATTAGGGTTATAAGAAGGGTTAAAGGGAAAGATCCAATTTTTATTGTATTTTAATATTGGTGACTGAAAATTGAATTCACCTGCTATTATTTTCAACAACCATCACTGCCAGTCACAAATTCCAATATTGGCAGTCAATAATGATGGACGTGTGGTGATTATTTTTGGTGATTGACATTGGAGGTATCTGTCATGAACCAACCCGGGTCGACCCTAAACCGATCACCCGAGCCGGCCCGCGACCTGGCCCGAGGGGCATTCTCGATCCCCATGGGCTGGCAACTAGTGCCAGGGAATCAATAGAGAGAAAGTAGGAATGATTTCTCCCAATGAAATTAAATAAAGCAGTAGAAATATAATAGGATTTCACAAGATAGATAAACGACAGGAAAGGAAAAACACGGCCAACAAAATCACACTAACCTGACTGCGACCAAAACTCCTCATGACTCCGAGAGTCGCTCGCCAATCCAACAACAACTCTCACCCACGGTGAGAAAACTCAATTCAAACCTGCAATAGAAACTAAAAACAGGAAAACACTATAGCCGTGAGCATTAAACTCAGTAGGCGTTCCCAAAAAACTATCCCCAAAGCACTACCTTTAAATAAAGAGTTTATTAACTTCATGTTTGAACTACATTGTATAAAATATGGATTTTTACACACACTTTCATTTTCTAAAGCAAGTAACAGTCCATTTCCCTTTTTAGTTTAAGTAAAAGTTTAATGTTTTAAGGAACATGTACATCACACTTTTAAAACATTTTCAGAACCGATATAAAATCTAAAACATAGTTTTCATTCAAGAGGAAAACCACACACTACACACGCAAACAAGATAAGGGCAATGGGAAAGTAGCAAACGAGAACCTGCAATTGAACTAGGCACCTCAATCGTCTTCCACATAAAAACAAGCACTAAAGGAAACATGCGTTGAACCTAAGAGCTCGTGAACAATTCAGAACGTACTAGACATGCGACTCATCTTGAATGCATGCCTACTCTCGATGATGTCATAACTCCCTAACTCCCAGTGTTTCCCTACATGGCCTAAACAAGGGGTCTAATCCCCTAGCAGAGTGTCATCCGTACTTGGGGTCACTAGCCAGTGCGTAATCTAAACTAGTGCAGCAGTCGTTCTCAGAAGATTCACTTACTATGTCATGTTCTCATGTCAACACATATAATAAATAGGAAAGGGGTGAGTCAACAAAGTCAATCAAGCAGTAAAAACATCACACACAAATCATGCAGTCAACGTACACCAAATATCACATCTGAGTCACCCCAAATAGAGTTTTCCAAAATAATTTATTTTATTAAAGTGTCAAACGGGCCTTCACCAATTTTAAGGAAAATCCTCATCTCTCAAGTGAACCAAAACAATTGTTCATGCTTCAAAATAAATCATTTATCAATAAATCATAACTACATTTAAAATCTTGTAAATTATGTTTAAAGGAAAAACGGTCATTCTTTCACTACTGGGTGTCCGCTCATCAAGAAAATGTTTCATGTATCGTGTATAAAATAAACGGCTCTTTTTACACCAAATAATCATTGAAAATTTAATTATCTTATATTATTTCCTATTTATTAAAATTAATAAAATATCAACAAATTAATAAATTCTAAATTTGAATGCGAGTGCAGTGGGGGACCTACCTCGGTTCGAGGTTCAGTTACAATGACGATGCGACATGTCTCACACTCGTGCACAAGAACATGCAACCTAATGAAGACCGCAGTATCGTGGGGTTTACTCGCCAATGCGCTGCGACAAACGCAAAACAACTGAAAACCCATAACCACTGACTTATAACAATCCAAACGAACAAAAAATGAAAAAACCCCCTCAACATGTTTTCAAAACATACTTCGCACCATTTACAGTATTTCTTAAAACACTCTAAAATTTATGAAACATTTTTTTTTCAAAAAAAATCACACAGCTTTACACACTCAAAATAAATAATCAATCTGCCCAACTTAGAAAACAATATTAAATAACATAACAAGGGTCGACACAATGAAATACCACCAAGTGACGCAAAGAGGGTTTTATATTAAAAACAAGCCCCATTTCATGTAAACATGGTTCTTGAAAATCAACCGCCCATCATAACCTTTTCAAGATATAATTCACATAACTAATACAATCTAATAAATTTCTACACAGTTGAAAACCAAAGTCGACACATCCAAAAAGATTTTCTACTCATTGAAAACCCACTTTTTAACACATACACCTCTTAATAACCCTGAAAACATTGTTTTCACCATCCAAATGCGCCCTTAACTCATTTTGAAAATGTTGCACCAAAACAACACCAAAACACGCCAACCATTCCCAAAACAAACACATTAATAAAAACACACCAAAAAAACAGAAACACACCAACCATTTCAAAAAAAACACCCTTTGCTCCACAAAAACAAGTTAAGGAACGCATTAATAAATTCAATTAAGAATATTAAATTCATCAAATGGTTCTAGGGCATGGAAAAACTTACATCAGGTGTCGAAAACTCCCGAAAATTGGTGTCCAACACCAATCGCACCACGTGGGATCCCAATTGGATCCTAAAAAAACAACTGAATCAAAAGTATCATGAATCAACACTAAATTCGGACACTCTTCCCATTAGAACATCAAACACCAATTATCAAGAACTCAAACCCTTGGGAGGAAGGAAGAGGAGACTAACGGGGGATGATGCACTGAAAGAGGAGTCGGTGGATGGGGTCGTGATTTCTAGAAGTGGTGCTGGAAGCAAAAGCGGGTGCCTAGGACAGAGCTGACCAGCCTGGGTGGTGTGCGTTGGTCACGGAAGGTGATCACAGCTGGTGGAGAGACGGTCAGGAGTGGTCGCGGCGGGTGGAGGTGCAGCGCACTGGGGAGGTCATCAGACAGGGAAGGAGAGGTCGTCCAGAGGGTGCTGGGTGATGCAGGGTGTTGGGCATGGGGAGGGCTGAGTGCGCTGAGGGGGTGAGGCCGAGGGTGGAGGGAAAAGGCACCAGAGGTGGATGGGGTGAGCGTAGAGAGGTGAGGGTAGACAGATGAGGTGGTTGGGAAGTGGGTTCCTAGTGCACTGAGAAAGGAAATGAAGGGGGGTAGGGGGCGACCCGCAGCGCCGAATAGGGAAGGGGGGTGATCGGGTAGCGCTTAGGGTTAGGGTTTTTTTTTCTAATAATCATAATATTATTACAATATTAATAATAACAGTAATAATAATAATAATTCAAATAATAACAATAAAAATACAAATGATAATAATAATATTAATATTAAATTTAATATTAATAATAATAAAACCAAAAATAATAATAATAAAATTAACCATAATAAAGATAATATTAATAAAATTTATTAACAATAAAAATAAAAATAACAATAAAAAAAAATATCAATAACGATGTAAATGAGAATAATAATAATTTAACGACCCTAATAACAAAATATTTTATTTTATTTTAAACATCGCTCAACTTCACAACTCACGTGCGGTCGAGCATGCGGTTGGGTGAGTCGTGATCGGACCATACCACCCAGCACTGACTGCATACAGGGTTATGGTGCTTGATTTCCGCATTGTTTTATAACTCTCTCACAAGTCACATACCAGCTAGGTCGGGGTGTGTAATTCTCCCCACCATAGACACTTTATGTCCCCAGAACGTCACCCAATCAAACGATAGACAAAATAAGAATACATGCCCCATTAAAACCGGAAGAAACCACAATACAAGAGAATGGGAGAACACGATAGGGTTCTACCCACCACAAGAACATAGCTAAATTGAAAAATTAACACTCAAACATACCACCTCGGGAAGGGGGCGACGCGGGAACTCCCAACCGATCTAGACTAACCTCTATAGCACGAGAGAAACAACACCTCTGCTGAAACTTGGAACTATCAACTCAGACTAATGAAAGCCCGAATACTAGAAGAAATCCATTGCGTAGAAATTAACCCAAGCAGTAAACCCGAGCATAATCACAAATATTGGCTCTTCGTATGCAGTTACATGTCCAAATGAACACGGCTAAACCAAATCAAAGCAGAAAAGGCCCAAACACACTTTTAAAAAAAGCGAACGATTTAGAAAACCATGATCAGAAAAACAAAACTGTTTGGATTAAAACAGAACATGTCCGTCATAACCCCATGATAAAACAATGGACCTACGATTATGTCAAAACTTTAACCGCAGAAAAAACGAGAACTAGGAGACTTTAAATGTTCCACTGCCAACACGGAACACAAAACCTGAACTGAGGCTTCACACTCCCGGCAACTCCTGACTGCACGTGAGCTTCACCCCAAGACCTGTGGCTAGGGCTCTGATGGATGAAGTATCTCATGCCTCACCGCCAGCCATTTTATTTCCTCCGGTCACAGCGTCTTCCTCAGGAGACACTTCTTGCAAAAATTCTCCAAATGACCCAGACAGCCACAATGATGACATGTCTTCAGAGGGACACGACATGATGGCTTCACGTGGTCGAACCGGCCACACTGGTGGCACACCACTGAACGGTCCGACGAACTAAAATCCAAAAATGCTGCAGAGGACTCTTTTGAAATAAGTTCCTCTGACACATCCTAGTCTCTCTATGGGGAACCTTCACAAGTAACTGGATATGTTGGATTTCCAAGAACCTGTGCTCTGGAGACCAGTTCATCTAAGAATGCTTCATCCACCAACTTCTCAAAATGATGGTCTTTAGAAAGGAGGACTCACTCCTTGATCTCTGGGCGAAGACCCCCAGTGAAGAGAGAAGTCTTCATCAAATCCTACAATGCTACCTCCGGAGAAAAGAACACAATCTCCTTGAAATGGTCAATATATTTCTTCACCATTCGTTAGCCTTGTTGAATACGCATGAGCTCTTCCCTTTTCTTTGTCTTCACATCTTCAAGAATAAACCATCGGACGAAGACGGATTTAAAGACATCCCATGTCATCCCAACTTGCATTGACGGTGGGGCGAGCAACTCCTATTCGTCTAAAGCTGAACACTCAAATAATCCAAGGACAACTCAAACTCTAACAGAATGGAGTTCCCAATATCCTAAAAGCACACTCGACCTCTTAAAACCAAATAACTATCTTTAACGGACCCCGATCACCATTATTTACAAACAATGTCCGAGAAGGACCAAAAAATGGGCATGACTTATTAGAAACCCTGGGTAGCTTTTTGGGAGGCATTTTCTGAATATCAGATAAAACACAAATCCAAAACCAATATCAAACCGAAGCAACATGAATGAAAGCGCTTTCATCCAAAAACAGCTAGATCAGATCCCAAAAAAATACAAACACAACCCAAAATTCCTTTTTCAAAACCCCCTTTTTATTTTAGATTTCAAAACCACTTTATTTCAAGGCCATTTTTCAAATACCAAACCCACTCTTCAATCCAATTTAAATTTCCAAAAATCATTTTCCCTTTTTAAAAATCTCTTTAGAAAAACAAGGTCAAGACTTTATTTCCAAGTGCACACCCCAGTAATCCCATGAACCGTTGAACATGTCTTAATCTGATTTCATCCTTATGCAACAACACGCACTTCTCATGCATTCCCTCACATGTGAAAACGTTCATAAATAGTACCCGAGGCTGCACCCAAACCATATCTCTACCAGTTCCACGTGACCACTGGATTCTTAGACCAAGAGCTTTCAGTTTTAAAAATCCCATTCACAAATTTAAATCCATTTAAAATAAATCATTCTCATTTCAAAAAACCTTTTTAATTTTCAAAAATGCACTTACACCCACAAGATCCAAGACAATACACAACTTGAATCAAATTACCGAAGGGAGGAACTAGTAGTCATGCTTAACCTAGCGACATGGTAGTGGGTCATGCCCTATGTAAGCGTCAACGACTAGGAAGAACTTAAACCATGTACGAAGACTCCACAAGGGTAACTACTCCATGTAAAATCACAATGTAACATCAGTTTTCCTCTGTTGTCATCCCTAAATCCAAAACAAATAAAAATGAGGCAAGAACTCAATTCCCGGACTACCCCTGGTGACTCGAGGTTCGGAACAGGTGAGGGTTCATGACGTCCTTTCCATACCTACCTCTCAAGTCTCGAAAGTCCTAATATCCATCTACAAGACACCCCAAATAACAAGAACCCCCTCTGATACAATATTGTCACGAACCAACCCGGACCGACCCTAAACCGGTCACCCGAGCCAGCCCGCAAAATAACCCGAGGGGCGTTCCCGATCCCCATGGTCTGGAAACTAGTGTCAGGGCATCAATAGAGATCAAGTGGGAACAATTTCACCCAATAAAATTAAATAAAGCAGTAGAAATAAAATAGGACTGCACAAGATAGATAAACGACGGGAAAGGGAAAACATGGACAACAAAAGCACACTAACCTGACCATGACCAAAACTCCTCACAACTCCGAGAGTCGCTCGCCAATCCAACAACAACTCTCACCCACGATGAGAAAACTCAAGTCAAACCTGCAACAGAAACTAAAAACAGGAAAATACTATAGGCGTGGTCATTAAACTCAGTAGGCATTCCCAACAAACTATCCCCAAAGAACTACTTTTAAATAAAGAGTTTATTAACTTCAAGTTTGAACTACATTGTATAAAATATGGGTTTTTACACACACTTTCATTTTCGAAAGCAAGTAACAGTCCATTTCCCTTTTTAGTTTAAGTAAAAGTTTAATGTTTGAAGGAACATGTACATCACACTTTTAAAACATTTTCACAACCAATATAAAATATAAAACATAGTTTTCAGTCAAGAGGAAAACCACACACAACACACGCACACAATATAAGGGCAATGGGAAAGTAGCAAACGAGGACCTGAAATCGAACTAGGCACCTCAATCGTCCGCCACATACAAATAAGCACTAAAGGAAACATGGGTTGAACCTAGGAGCTCATGAACAATCTAGAATGTACTATACATGTGACTCATCCTAAAGGCATGCCTACTCTCGATGACATCATAACACCTTAACGCCCGGTGTTTCCCTACATGGCCTAACTGAGGGGCCCAATCCCCTAGCAGAGTGTCATCCGTACTAGGGTCCACTAGCCAGTGCGTAATCTAAACTAGTGCAGTAATCGTTCTTAGAAGATTCACTTACTATGCCAAGTTCCCATTTCAACACATATAATAAACAGGAAAGGGGTGATTCAACAAATTCAATCAAGCAGTACAAACATCACACACAAATCATGCAGTCAACGTACACCAAGTATCACATATGAGTCACCCCAAATAGAGTTTTCAAAAAAAAAATATTTTATTAAAGTGTCAAATGGCACTTCACTATTTTTAAGGAAAATCCTCATTTCTCAAGTGAACCAAAACACTTATTCGCGCTTAAAAAATAAATCATTTATCAATAAACCATAACTACATTTAAAATTCTGTAAATTATGTTTAAAGTAAAAAAGGGCATTCTTTCACTACTGGGTGTCCGCTCATCAAGAAAATGTTTCATGTGTCGTGTATAAAATAAATGGCTCTTTTTACACAAAATAATAATTTAAAAATTAATTATCTTATATTATTTCAAATTTATTAAAATTAATAAAATATCAAGCAATTAATAAATTCTAAATTTAAAGGTGAGTGCAGTGGGGGACCTACCTTGGCTCGCTGCTCGGTTACAATGACGATGTGTCACGTCTCGCACTCGCGCACAAGAACGTGCAACCTACTCAAGACCGCAGTATCGCGTGTTTTACTCGCCAATACGCTGCGACAAACGCAAAACAACAAAAAACCGATAACCGCTGACTTAGAACAATCCAAATGCAAAAAACAACGCAAAAACCCCATCGACATGTTTTCAAAACATACTTCGTACCATTTACATTATTTCTTAAAACACTCTAAAGTTTATGAAACATTTCTTTTTTTTCAAAAAAAAATCTCACAGCTTTACACACTCAAAATAAATAATCAATCTTCCCAACTTAGAAAACAATATTAAATAAAAGAACAAGGGCCGACACAATGAAACACCACCAAGTGATGCAAAGAGGGCTTTATTTTAAAAACATGCCCCATTTCATGTAAACATGGTTCTTGAAAATCAACTTCCCATCATAACCTTTTCAAGATATAATTCGCATAACTAATACAATCTAATAAATTTCTAAACGGTTGAAAACCAAGGTCGACACATCCAAAAAGATTTTCTACTCATTGAAAACCCACTTTTTATCACATACACCTCTTATTACCCTTGAAAACATAGTTCGCACCATCCAAATGTTCCCTAAAACCATTTTGAAAACATTCCACCAAAACAACACCAAAACATGCCAACCATTCACAAAACAAACACATTAATAAAAACACACCAACCAAAACAAAAACTCACCAACCATTTCAAAACAAAAACACCCTTTTCTCCACAAAACCAAGTCATGGAACGCATTAATAAATTCAATTAATCATATTAAATTCATCAAATGGTGCTAGGGCACGGAATAACTTACATCGGGTGTCTAAACCTCCCGAAAATTGGTGTCAAACACCAATCTCACCACAATCACACCACGTGGGATCCCAATTGGATCCTAAAACAAACAACCAAATAAAATGTATCAAGAATCAACACTAAATTCGAACACTCTTCCTATTAGAAAACAAAAACTCCAATTAACAAGAACTCAAACCCTTGGGAGGAAGGTGTTGAGCAAAGTATTGTTTTCAACAATAAATGTAAATGTTATTTAAAGTGGGAGATTATTGAAAATAATACTCTATCTCTTTATGATAATTTTCATGCTCAAAAATACCCTTAGTTATTTTCTAATGATTTTATTTAGTATTTTGCAATAATTTATTAATTTATTTTACACTTGATATAACGAGAATTTATTACTTATTCGGAATCTGCTTTAGCACATTCTGGAATAACTGTTCATACCTTACGTGGATAAATATAGCGCGGAATCTGCTTTAGCGCATTCTGGAATCACTGTTCATACCCTACGTGGATAAACGTAGCGTAAGGATGAAAAGCGTGTATACTTTTTGAGATAAGCGAAAAGTATCGTTAAACAACCATACGTTTTCTGCAAAGTATGGAAGAAGAACCTTACGTTAGGAAGGAACCTTACGTTTTGGTTATCAGCAAAGTATGGAAGGAGAACCATACGTTAATACTAAATGTTGCGTTTGTTTCTCAAAAGTATGGTTCATCAACCTTACTTTTGTGAACAACCATACGTTCTTGTAAAAGTATGGACCAAGTAAAAGTATGGATCTTTTACTGTATGTTTGAGAGTTGAAGAAAAAGTATGGATGATCAACCCTACATTTATGTTCACCCTTGTGTTGTCAACCTTAAGTTTAAAGACTATGTCACCAACCCTACATTTGGAGGCCACGTCATCAACCTTACGTTTGGCGTCGGAAATTTTGAAATACGATATTTTTATGCAGCGGTCAACAAGCAGATTATTGGGCGGATTTCAAGCCGGATTTAAATTCGTTTTTAAAATATGACTTTGACTGATTCAAAGCTGTTTTATTAATGGATTTAAGATCGAATTAAAAGGTGCTTTTTATGCCGAGTCTTAAGGGAAGTTACGACTTCTCTGTAAATTCAAATTTTTGAATATTGCGGATCAAAAGGAGACTTTTATGGATCTAAATGTGCAGGAGATATGCTCAGATTCATTATATATGTTCTCTCTGAAAACACCAGGTACGTGTATGTGTATGGTAATCGATCTATTATTGAAAAAGGTGGAAAACAAAGACTACAGAAATTCCGGATTGATATGATATTTCAAAAAGGAGCGTCAAAGCTCTGTTTGTTTAAGAAGAAGGAACTCGATAGAAGATTCACTTGTTCTGCATTGAATATCTACTGTGGATCTACGACTACTGAAGTTGTGAACTATATCTCTATATCTATTGCAACTGGATCGACTCATAACTGCTTCGTCTTGAAAATCAATATTTCTAGAGACTTCGATCCATCTGCTGTCAATTGCATTCTGTTGCAATTGTGAAGATCAACTGGAAAACTTCTTTCTGAATTTTTTTTATTCTTGAGTAACCAGCTTCTATTTCTAAGCTGTGCAGGTTCGTGTTTGAACCAGAAGGATTTTTTAGCCTAAATATTGTAAAGGTGTCAACTTCCTGTACTCAGTTGTGAGCCGGTCTGTGGAAAAGAGGACCAGATAGTGAAAATCACCAAGCTCGTGGAGTTGAGCATTGGTGGAGTGGACTAGGGGCCTTCTGTTCCCCGAACCACTATACATCTTTGTGTTCTTGATTTTACTTATTCCACTTCACGATCAAATCTGATAAAGTATAATGGAAAAAACTTGTTCAATCAAAGAGTTATCAAAAAAAAAATTCAAAAGACACAGTTCACCCTCCTCTTGTGTATAATCTGTAGATTCAGATACAACAATTGGTATCAAAAGTGGAGCTTCTGATAGAGCCTTAGAAATATAGAAGCATTTAAGTATTATACAACAGAGAATCATGACATATATAAGAGAAGGGATGTCAATGGTCAGAGCACCATATTTTAATGGAGACAACTATGGTTTCTGGAAATCCCGCATGATAATATATCTGAAAAACCTTGGATATAAAGTATATTCAATGATTATGAATCCTTATGAAATTCCTGAAAATCCTGAGACATGGAGTGCTACTATAGAGGCAGGGTATGATATGAATTAGAAGGCTATGAATGCAATTATCTGCGGTCTAGGACCAGATGAATTTAACAGATTATCTCAGTTCCCGACAGCATATGAGATGTGGAAAACAATAGTCGTGGCATATGAAGGAACAGACAATGTGAGAGAAATGAGATATGCAACTACAAAACTGAAATTTGATACTTTCAGAATTATTGAAGGTGATAGAATTGCCCAAATGAATGGGATATTGACAGAAATTGTCAATAATATAACAGATCTAGGAGAACCTATCAAGCAGGCTGATCAAGCATTAAAAGTACTAAGGGTACTTCCTATTCAATGGAATGGTATCTCTACTACAATCAGACAATCAACTCCTGTCAAAGATCTAACCATGAGAGAGCTGATTGGTACACTGATGATGTATGAAGCTGAAATGAAAGACAAGGATAATGAATATAAAGTGCTTATCAAATGAGAAGGTACTGCCTTGAAGGTAACTTCACAACAAAAGAATAGAAAGATGAAGAACATAGAATTCAAAGCTAAATCAGAAAGCTCTGACTCATCAAACTCAGATGAAGAACTGGCTCAGCTAGCCAGGAAATTTAGAAAGTTCTACAGCAAGAAAAGAAGCTTCAAAAAATCCTTTAAGGGAGATAATAAGGAAGTAAGATGTTATGAATGTAAGAAAATTTGGCATATCAGACCAGATTTCCCACAATTGAAGGATGTAAAGAAGAAGAAATTCTTCAAAAGAAATGACTTTGATCAGAATGACAAGAAAGCTATGAAAGCCACTTAGAGTGTATCTGAAGACTCCAGTAGCTCTTTTGAATCAAGATCAGAGAAAGAAGAATTTAATCTAAAAGAAAACATGTGCTCTATAGTAGAAATTGATGAGGTACACTCATATTACTCCTCTGAATCAAATTCTGAATCAAGCTACACAAATGAAAAACTTATAGCCTACTGCAATATGCTTGAAGAAAGATATGATTCACTATTTAAGAAACATAAGTCACTAAAAATAAACATAAATCCATTTCAGATGAAATAAATACAATGTTGAAACAATATAAGGAATTAGCTGATAAATACAATTCAATTAACACTAACTATATTAATTTTGAATCAAGAATAAAAAAACTATAGAATGAAGTGGAATCTTACAAAAAGGATGCATTGGTTTTTACAAAAGGATAAAATCAATTAAATGAAATTCTTTGAAAAACTGTCATTAAAAAGGAGAGATTTGGAATTGGAAGTAAAGGAGAAAAACCTAAGCTATATAAAAATTATTTTTTTCCTAGATCTAAAAAGGTTAATTGTAACTTTTGTGGGACAAAGGGACATATAGCTAAAAACTATTTCTTAAGACAACCGCAAATTTGTGGTATTAAGAAAGCCTATGTTTCAAAAGACTTATATGATTCAGCTAATTTTAAAAGAACAAAGAAAATATTGATACCCAGATCATTGCTAGCTAACACCCCTGGACCCAACAAAATATGGGTACCAAAGCAATCTGTTTGAATGTCTTTGCAGGTAGCAGGCCACCAAAGAAGAAAAGATATATGGTACATGGACAGTGGCTGCTCAAGACATATGAGTGGAAACTCATTGAATTTTTCTTCACTCACTCAAAAGGAAGGAGGACTTGTCACATTTGGTGACAATACCAAAGGAAAAAACATTGGCATTGGAACTGTTGGAGATCCAAAAATAGTCTCAATCAACAAAGTACTTTATGTATAAGTATTAAAACACAATCTGATAAGTATATCTCAACTTTGTGATGATGGATATTCTATTGATTTTACTAACAATTGTTGTACTATTTCTAAATATAAACTATTTAAATTTAAAGCACCAAGAACTGAAAATTTCTATACTTTGGATTTGAACTCCTTGTGTAAACAACAAGTAAACTGCTTGAATTCTAAAGTAAGTGAATTCTAGATCTGGCATAGAAGACTTGGACATTGAAATGTATATGTTTTACATATGTTATCTATGAAAAATTTAGTTTCTGATTTACCTTGTATCAAATTTGAAAGTGATAGATTTTGTGATGCATGTCAACTTGGCAAGCAATACAAATCATCCTTCAAATCTGTTAATAAGGTTTCTACATCTAAACCTACAGAACATATTCATATGTATTTTTTTGGACCCTCAAGAGTATAAAACTTAGCTGGTAAATTATATGTATATGTTTTAGTTGATGACTATTCAAGATTTACATGGATTTTCGTTTTGAAATTTAAAAATGAAGCTTTTACTATATTTGAAAGTTTCTGCAAATCTGTTCAAAATGAAAAAGGGTTAAATATAATCTCATTGAGAAGTGATCATGGTGGGGAATTTGAGAATATGGAATTTAATTCCTTTTTCTCAAATATGGGTATTAAACACACCTTCTATGCACCAAGAACACCTCAACAAAATGGGATTGTAGAAAGAAGAAATAGAACTATTCAAGAAATGGCTAGAACTATGTTAAATGAATATAGCCTACCTATATATTTCTGGGAAGAAGTTGTGAATAAATATTGTTATATAATTAATAGAGTTTTAATTAGACCTATTTTGAAAAAGACACCCTATGAACTATGGAATAACAAAAAACCTAAAGTTAAATACTTTAATGTTTTTGGATGCAAGGTCTACATCTTAAACACCAAGGATAATCTTGGTAAGTTTGATCCAAAATCTGATGAAGGTATTTTCTTAGGATATTCTGCTACCTCCAAATCTTATAGAGTTTATAATAAGAAGTCAAGGATTGTTGAAGAATAAGTTCATGTGAAATTTGACGAATCTGATCCCTTTGAGAAAAGGACAGAACAAATGGATGAACTTGACTCTAATGATAACATGAGACTTGTGAACTTAATGAATTATTTTGAAAATGATATAAAAGAAATTCAGTCCAGTTCATAGGAACATGATACTGAAGAACCTTTAAAAATATTACCTAGATAGTCTATAACCCTAAAGAATCACCCATTAGAAACTATAATAGGTAACCTAGAAACTGGTGTTCAAACTATAAGAAACTTAGGAAACCTAGTGGAATTCTCTGCCTTCCTATCTCAACAAGAACCCAAGACTATAGAAGAATATTTAGATGATGAAAGATGGGTAATAACAATGCAATATTAATTAAACCAATTTAAAAGAAATGAAGTTTGGGATTTAATGCAAAGACCTAAGAATTATCCGGTAATAGGAACCAAATGGGTCTTTAGAAATAAACAAGATGATCAAAGCACAATAACTAGAAATAAAGAAAGATTAGTAGCTAAAGGATATAATCAAGAATAAGGAATAGATTATGATGATAATTTTGCACTTGTATCTAGTTTAGAAGCCATTAGAATCATTTTATCCTATACATCTTATATGAATTTTAAATTATTTCAGATAGATGTTAAATCTGCCTTTTTAAATTGTTTTTATTGGAGGAAGTTTATGTTGAGCAAACTCCTGGTTTTAAAAACTCTCAAAAACCTGATACTATTTTTAAACATACTAAATCTCTTTATGGCCTTAAACAAGAACCTAGAGCTTGGTATGAAATATTAAGTTCTTTTCTTTTGAAAAATAATTTTACTGTTGGAATGGAAGACCCAACACTCTTTAAGAAAACTGTGAAAAATAATGTTTCATTGGTTCAAATTTATGTTGATGATGTAATCTTTGGATCAATTAATAAAACTCTTTGTCATAAATTTTCAAAACTAATGCAAGAAGAATTTGAAATGAGTATGATGGGAGAATTAAATTTCTTTTTGGGTCTTCAAATATTTCAAAAAGATTTTGGAAATGTTTTAAATCAAAGCAAATACATTACTGATTTACTTAAGAAATTTGGACATGAAAACAGCAAGTAATTTACAACTCCTATGTGTACTAATTTAAAAATTGATTTGGATGAAACTGGAAAATCAGTTGACAACAAGTTATATAGAGGTATGATTGGTAGTTTGTTATATCTTACTGCTAGCAGGCCAGATATAATGTATTCAGTATATCTTTGTGCTAGATTTCAATCAAATCCTAAAGAATCTCATCTAACTGTTGTTAAAATAATTTTTAGATATTTAAAAGGAACTATTTTTCAATCACTTCTTTATCCTAAAACATGTGATTTCAATTTGATTTCATATTCATATGCTGACTTTGGAAGTTGTAGATTAGATAGAAAAAGTACATTAGGTAAATGTCACTTCTTAGGAAATTCCTAAGTATCATGGTCTATTAAGAAACAATATTCAGTTGCCCTGTCAACAATAGAGGCAAAATATGTTTCTGCTGGCAGTTGTTGTGCACAAGTGTTGTGGATGAAAAATACTCTTATGGACTTTGGATTGAATTTTAATAATACACCTATTTTATGTGATAATACAAGTGCAATTAATATTTCAAAAAAAATCCTATTAGTCATTCTATAACTAAGCACATTGATACAAGGAATCACTTTTTATGAGATCATGTTATTAAAAAGGATATATTATTAGAATTTATAAATACAGAAATCCATTTAGCATATATTTTTACTAAACCACTTCCCACTGCAAGGTTTGATTTTATTAAGGGGGAGCTAGGTTTATTTAATTTTAAATAATTTTTTTTTCCTTTTCGGCCATATGAAAATTTTATTTGTCTTAAATATATGTAATGATTAGTGATTACATGGGAATCAAGGTTGTCAGAGACTTTTTGACTTCTAAACCGTTTCACTTCTATCGAAACCCTTTCAAAATCTGAAAATTGCACTTCTGCTTCTAAACCCTAATCTTCGAACCTCTGAAACCCTAACCTTCAAGCCTTCAGAGATTCTCGCAAAGATGGTTATAACTAAAAGAACCAGTGAAGTCGAGCCAAGCAATGCCAAGAGACAACGCAACTAGGGAAGAAAAATCTTACACGGCAGGGCAATCGATCTCGACAGGTTATTTCCGACAAATCTTCTGTTAAATCAAGCACTGTCATTTCAAAATCTTGAACAGATGTTCAACAGTGAAAATACGGAATTTCTGTATTAAGTAGAACATAGATACTTCTTCATCTCTGTACAGTTTAGTTTTGGAGATACCGTGGACAGTAAGATGGCTAAGATAGAGGATAACGATTTCTCAATCTCATCAGTAGAGATTAGTCAGATTCTTAACTGCCCACAAGCGGGAGTTTTCCATTTCGATTTGAAAAATATTGGAGATACTATACATAAATATTAGGACATCATGTCTTTTCTTTTTGGTTCTAAGACAATACAGAAAAGGTTTGTCAAGGATTTGGATCCTGATCAGAAGATTTTGGTCAAATTTATTCAGACTGGAATAGCTCCAAGAATGGAAGAAATGGAGAAAATTGTGTACCCTGATATGTATATAATTTTTCTTCTGTTAAGAGATATTAAGTTAAACTTTCCAAGGTACATGGTAAGGTATCTCAATTACTATTGTCAAAGCGATGCCCGGATGAATTTCTACCATTTTGGTCGATTTATTTCTAAACTGCTATTTAAGAAAGACATGGTGAGATTAGTGGATGCTCGAGTAAACTGTCATCACAGTAATACGTTTAATGATGGAACTTTAAGGAAGGTTGGATATTTCTGGAGAATAATTAAAGGAAAACTTTTTCCAGTAAGAGATAAGGAAGACTCAGAGAGTGCTCAGGCTCAACCTGCTAAGTCCAAGGAGGGACAGGTGGAATCCAGAGTCAGCAATGTAGCAAGAAGGATTCTCTTTGAAGTGGAAGATGTTGAGGAAGACAGAAGTCAGGAGGGACTTCAATCAAAAAGAAAGAGACCTGTTAATGAAGAAGTTACTTCTCCTTCTTTTGACACAACAACAGATGCTTTATTTTCTTATTCTTTTGTAAGGGAAGATGTTGTTGATAAGACCATGGAAGATGTTACTGAAAGAACAACACCAATAGAAGGATCAGGAGCTCAAGAAGAAGCTCAAAGGGAGAATCAGGAACAGATTGTAGCCGATGTTAAAGTTTCACTTCAACAAGAACAAGAGATGGATGCAGTACTTGGTGAAGAAGTGATCAGACCTCAGAAAACTACTGAAGCTATTGTTCTTGAAAACCTAGTGGAAGGCCTAGATGCTGATGTTTGTGGTGAGCATGCTTCTGAAACTCACACAGAGGTACTTTAAGAGGATTTTTCTGTGGAGGAGTTTGAGAACTCTAAGGAAAAATCTGTGGACCAACCTTCTCAGGACAGAGAAAAAGAAAAATCTGATGCTGAATCATTGCCTTTGGTACTGTTGCATCAACCAGAGCACGTGAATATGAATCAATTACAGGGTGCATATGATTCAAGGAAAGAATAAGTTGAAGAACTGTACAGAAAAGTATCTCAGTTGGAATCTGAGAATGTCATTCTTAGAAATGCCTTAGACTTAGAACAATTAAAATTTCAAAAGCTGAAGGAGTGTATAGTCTCGAGGCAATAAGTTGAAATGTTTAAAGAGGATATGATGACTTATGTTGTACAATTGAAATCTGAAATGGTTATGAAGTCAGATTTATCATATCTGAAGTCATTTATAGAGAACCAATTTGCATCAGTTGCAAATACTGCTGTTAGTGGATCAGGTACATCACCTGATTTAATCAGAAGGTTTCAATCTATCACAGCTGCGATAAGAAACATGTATGACAGGATACAAGATCTTCAATGTAATAGTGCTCCTTTATCAGTGTTGCTAGAAAATCAGAAGTTCTTAGTGGATCAACTGACATCTAGTGAACCATCGGTCAGAATCCTGTTAAATCAGTTGTCCGAGAAGCTGTCAGTGTTTGTTGAAAAAGAGGAAAGGATACATGAGTTTTCAGAGTCAATTTAATCGAGGATATTCATATGACTCAAGAGAACAGAGAGCTCATTATCAAACTTGGATATGGGATGATGAAGAGACTTTGGGAATAGTTTATAGAAATCAAGTATGCAATCCAGAGGAGATAGAACATGTTACCTATCTTACCCAAACCTTGATTCCCGTGTATATCATTTTCATGTATATACTGCTATTTTTGAATGAAAATTTCCTTCATTATTTATTTGTTTCTTTCTCTATTTCGTTTTACTAAAATTATTTTGGATATGTCAGTACTCCAAATTTAATTATTGATAAACAGTTATTAATAAGCATTTACCTATAGTTTAGTGCAATATTAAAAGTGTTAACATCCATGATTTTTCATTATTTTTGATATCACAAAAGGGGGGAAATTTGGATAAACAAAACATCAAAAAGGGGGATAATTCATTTTATTTAGGGGGAGAATTAAATGAGAAATTTGGATTTATAATTATCTTTTTGGTAGAGAAGTTTTATTTAAAACTTTATGTAACTAATTTTGAACGTTAATTTTGTTTAAATAATTTTAATTATTTTATGGGTTTTGTGATCATCAAAAAGTGGGATATTTTTGAGAAAAGTATTGTTTTCAACAATACATGTTAATGTTATTTAAAGGGGGAGATTATTGAAAATAATACTTTGTCTCTTTATGATAATTTTGATTCTCACAAATACCCTTATTTATTTTCTAATGATTTTATTTAGTATTTTGCAGAAATTTATTAATTTATTTTACTCTTGATATAACGAGAATTTATTAATTATTCATAATCTGCTTTACCACGTTCTGGAATCACTGTTCATACCTTACATGGATAAATATAGTGTGGAATCTGCTTTAGCGTGTTCTGGAATCACTGTTCATACCCTACGTGGATAAACGTAGCATAAGGATGAAAAGCGTGTATACTTTTTGAGATAAGAGAAAAGTATGGTTAAAAAACCATACGTTTTCAGCAAAGTATGGAAGAAGAACCTTACTTTAGGCAGGAACCTTACGTTTTGGTTATAAGAAAAGTATGGAAGGAGAACCATATGTAAATACTAAACGTTACGTTTGTTTCTCAAATGTATGGTTCATCAACCTTACTTTTGTGAACATCCATACATTCTTGGAAAAGTATGGATCAAGTAAAAGTATGGATCTTTTAACGTAAGTTTAAGAGTTGAAAAAAATATGGATGATCAACCCTACGTTTATGTTCAACCTTACGTTTGAAGACAATGTCACCAACCCTATGTTTGGAGGCCACGTCATCAACCTTACGTTTGGCGTCAGAAATTTTGAAATACGATATTTTTATACAGCGGTCAACAAGCTGATTATTGGGCGGATTTCAAGCCGTATTTAAAGTCATTTTTAAAATACAACTTTGACTGATTCAAATCCGTTTTATTAATGGATTTAAGATCAAATTAAAAGGATATTTTTATGACGTGTATTAAGGGAAGTTACGACTTCTCTGTAAATTCAAATTTTTGAATATCGTGAATCAGAAGATGACTTTTATATATCTAAATGTGTAGGAGATATACTCATATTTATTATATATGTTCTCTCAGAAAACACCAGGTACGTGTATGTGTATGGTAATCGATCTATTATTGAAAAAGGTTGAAAAAAGAGACTACAGAAATTCCTGATTGATCTGTTATTTCAAAAAGGAGCTTCAAAGCTCTATTTGTTTAAGAAGAAGGAACTCGATAGAAGATTCACTTGTTCTGCATCGAATATCTACTGTGGATCTACTAATGTTGAAGTTGTGAAATATATCTCTATATCTATTGCAACTGGATCGACTCAGAACTGCTTCATCTTGAAAATCAATATTTCTAGAGACTTCGATCCATCTGTTGTCAATTGAATTCTGTTGCAAATGTGAAGATCAACTAGAAAACATCTTTCTGAAATTATTTTTATTCTTGAGTAACCAGCTTCTCGTTCTAAGCTTTGTAGGTTCGTGTTTGAACCAGAAGGATTTGTTAGCCTGAAGATTGTAAAGGTGTCAACTGCCTGTGCGCAGTTGTGAACCGGTCTGTGGAAAAGAAGACCAGATAATGAAAATCACCAAGCTCATGGAGTTCAGCATTGGTGGAGTGGACTAGGGGTCTTCTGTTCCCCGAACCACTATACATCTTTGTGTTCTTGATTTTACTTATTCCGTTTCACGATCTAATATGATAAAGTATAAACGACAGAACTCATTCAATCAAAGAGTTATCGAAAAAATTAAAAAAGACACAATTCACCCCCCCCCCTCTTGTGTATAATCTGTAGATTCAGATCCAACAGAAGGAAGAGGAGACTACCAGGGGACGATGCACCAGAAGAGGAGTCGGCGACTGGGTTCACGTTTGCCGGAAGAGGCGCTGGCAGCAAAAGGGGGTACCTAGGATAGAGCCGACCAGCCGGGGGGGTGTGCGTTGGTCGCGGGAGGTGATCACGACTGGTGGAGAGTCGGCCGGGAGTGGCAGTGACTGGTGGAGGTGCAACGCACTGGGGAGGTTGTCGGACAAGGAAGGTGAGGCCGACGTAGAGGGTGTTGGGTGATGCCGGGTGTTGGGCATGGGGAGGGTTGAGTGCGCTAAGGGGGTGAGGCCGAGGGCGGAGGGAAAAGGCACCGGAGGTGGCTGGGGTGAGCGCGAAGAGGTGAGGGCGGACGGACAAGGTGGCTGGGGAGCGGGGTCCTGGTGCGCTGAGAAAGGAAACGAAGGGGGGTAGGGGGCGACCCGCAGCGCCGAAGAGGGAAGGGGAGGGGGGTGATCGGGTAGCGCTTAGGGTTAGGGTTTTTTTTCTAATAATCATAATATTATTACAATATTAATAATAACAGTAAAAATAATAATAATACAAATAATAAAAATAAAAATAAAAATAAAAATGATAATAATAATAATAATAATAATAAATAAAACTAAAAATAATAATAATAAGATTAACTATAATAAAGATAATATTAATAAAATTTATTAACAATAAAAATAATAATCATAAAAATAATAATAACAATAAAAATAAAATAACAATAACAATATAAATAAGAATAATAATAATATAACGACCCTAATAACAAAATATTTTATTTTATTTTAAACATCGCTCAACTGCACGACTCGCGTTCCTCCGAGCATGTGATTGGGTGAGTCGCGCTCGGAACGTGCCACCCGGCACTGACCGCATACAGGGTTAAGGTGTGTTCTTGTCACGATGTTTTATAACTCTCGCACAAGTCACATATCAGCTAGGTCGGGTTGTGACAGTAGCAAATGTCAATATTCACTACTATAGAAATGAATTTTAACAGCATTAGAAAAAGGCATCAACAATGTTGAAAAGGAATTATTGATCTAAGTGACGTTAAAATAAGGTCCCTTTTATCAGTAATAACAAAAGTGTTCATAAATGCCCCTTTTATCAGTGATAAAATAAATGTGTTGATAAAAGTAAATTTTTTTTTAAAAAACCTGTAAATTAAAAAATAAAAAATGGATATCTATTTTATCAGCATTCAAATCCCCCTTTAATAATGCTAGACACCCACTCTCATCCCCCCTTTAACAGCGCTAGGCACTCCCCCTTCACCCACTAACACACCTCTACCTCTCATTGGATTCAAACCAGAGACATCTCCCTTGTGCGTCTAAATTGTTACCACTCTCCCATCACTACTAGAAAAATAGATTATTGCGATGGGATCCCCTCGCAAATATTCTTTTGCGACGGGGTCCCACCGAAAATAAACGGTTGTGAAAAAGAGTGTCGTAAATATTACTTTTTTGCGACGGATTTTTGCAAAAACTTATTATTTGCGATGGGCAATAGACCCATCGCAAAATGCAAGCAGTGATTTTTTTGAGAAACTATTTGTGACGGACCAGGGACACATTGCAAATAGTTTCTCGGTTTTTAGTCTCATACAACAGATTGTCGCAATTAATCCTCGAAATAAAAAAAAATAAATCCTTTTTGTGACGGACCGTCGTAATTAGTATTTGTGACGGCCCGTCACAAATAGTTAAAATTTAAAAAAAATAAAAAAAATTATTCATAATAATATAGTATTAATATTAATAAAATCATAATATTAATAGAATAAAATTATTTATAAAATAATAAAATATATAATATTAATATAAATAAAATAATAATTTAATATTAGTAAAATAAAATTAATTATAAAATAATTAATTAATATAATTATATAATTATTAATATTAATGAAATAAAAATCTTAGTTTTATAATAAAAACCTGAGTATTCCCAAAAATATAATAATATATTAATTAATAAAATAATAAATACAATAAATAATTAAATAAATAATAAAAAATGTAATTTTTTAGACAATATAAAACACACACTATTTAAAACTTTAAATAGTTAATATTACAAAAAACTACATTCAAATGTTTCATCATAAAATAAATATACATCACTGGGGGGAGGGTCTTTTAGAGGAGCTGGAGGAGATGGTGGGGGGAACATTATCCCTAAATTGCGAGTTAGATGTCGCATGTACTCCATCTCCTGGTCTTCCTCGTGCCACCATCAATGCATCTCATCCTACATCTGTTGTTGCTCCTGTTGTTGTCAGAGTAACTCTTCCTGTTGTTTCTGCTACTGCCACTAACGCATCTCCTCCTGCTCCCTACGCATAGTCTCTATAAGCTCACTCTGAGCTCGCGGCTACTCCTGATACTGTGCATGAGATGATGATGACTCTCTACGATCTCTTCTCGAGCTGGACACCAACATCGTAGAGGTACCATAAAAACCCTCAGGGGCCACTCGAGAGCCGATACCAATAACTCAGCCTTTCTTGAAGCCATATTCGGTCGCCTGCATCCATGCTGCCTCATCAAATCGGGGGGCACTAGTCTGACCATCGGCCTTGTCCTGACTATCGACATATTTCTGAGGCATCGCGGTTTCATATGACTCCTTCAATTGCAATTTAAAATTAAAATAGTCAAAATATTATTTGTAGTTAAATTTAAAACTCAAAAAAACATATACTGACCACAATCTAACGATGGAGAGAACCTCTAATCTCCCTAGTGGATGGATCACTATGCATCCTCCTATAAACTCTGTACTCTGTAATATCAAGTTGTAAAACTGCCTATATGAATATAAAATAAACCATTTATATTTAAAGATATATACAATATTTAAAAAAATGTACTTACCATATGCACCCTATGCATATTGAACGTACTATTACCACATCAATGTGTCACCTCCTGTCTCCCCTGATTTTGTGGGCCTACTGATGGCCTACTCTAAAACCGCCTACTCAACTAGTGTGTACATAATCCATCACAAACTTGAGATGAAATGTAATCAGGTCGTTGGACATGACATGCCTCATCAAACGCCTTCACTCCTTCTTTCTTCATTGATTTCCTTTTCAAATTGTGAAAAAAACTGAGTGAAACGCAGATGCATAACTCCCTTCCATACCTTCCATATAGCCACACACATGCTCTCATCAATGTAATACCATAAACCCTGCAAATAATTTATTATATCAAGTTATTAATTAAATTAATTTCAAAATAAATATTATTTAATTACGTACCAGCCAATATTCGAACATGCACTACTGAATATCAACAAAAATTTGATCCCATGACACCCATGCATCAGAAAAATAATTGTGCAATATAGTGATCCTCTGTCCAACCGCTATATGCATAAATATGTGAAAAAAAAAGAATAATTAATCAAACAATTATAATATAAATAAATTAATGAAAACTAACTAAAATTCATAGGTAAATATACCTTTGCATGCATGGATCGAACCCAATATGGGATGTAGCTCAGGTATAGGGTCGACAATCATCAGTCAGGAAAGACCACGCCCCTTCTGGGTTCCCCCTGAACTGCCAAAAATTTGAGGGTCAGCTGATCTGACCTCCTACTCGTCTAAAGGTAGATCATCCTCCTGTAACATATGATACAGATCATTATCCATCCGAAATATGAAATAATTATTGTTAGAAAATAGTTGAAAACAACTATTATATATAGATATATATTATATATGATTATAACCAGTATTTTACTATGTCAATGTCCATCTTCATCCCCATCTTCATAGATGTTGATGTCAATTTATTCATCCTCCTCCTCAGAATCATCAATTTCCATATTAATTTTAGTTTCATCATCTCTTGTCATTTCAAATTCCGTTGTAACATCATTAGCATCATTGTCACCATCGGCCCTTAACTGTGGTGTTTCATCAATGATATTTGTGTATCTTCTTAAAAAAAATAGATTCAGAGCAGTCTCTTGAAAAATTTCAATTCCTTTCACTTCAGTATAACCATGTTCACATTCAGTAAACTAATTCTCTCGAGATTTAATTTTTATTATGCTCCACCAATCACTCAACTCCCTTGAAATAGAATAGTAATTTGCATAATAAATTTGATGTGCCTAATGAGCCAATAAAAATGATTCATTTACTGCAAGAAGGCTTTTATATTTAATATCAATGATTCCATAGATCAGATGAACACGAAAACCTTTCTTAGTATCCAACAACTGACATTTAAACATTGTTATGTAATGTTATCCCAGATAACACAGTTCAATTATTTCTTTAAACATGTCATAAAAGTCAACTTCAGTTTCTATATGATGTAATCCTCTCAAGAAAACACACTATTCATTTTTTTGATTCCCCATATTCACATGTATGAAATCTAAAATCATTCACCACATATGCATTATAAGATTTAACTATTTTTTATGGTGGTTTACTCAATACAGGAAATTAATGATCAATTTTATCAGCATTTTGAGATACCTGAATTTTTTTTAAAAAAATCATCACTATAACAAGTATTAAATTGATTTTTTTATGTAAAATGAAAATTAATTTATGTTACCTATTTTTGAAACCACTATAAAAATATTTACGTCATTCTTTAATAGAAGCTACTGTAATTTTTGAAAATTGTTTCTTGACATGATTATCATATAACCTAAAAATAAAATAAAATATATTTATTTTTATCAAAATTATATAATAAGTGATAGGAGAACTTACAGTACAAATGGTGTAATTTATTCACAGTTGAACAAAATATATGTATGAGCTTTCTGATGTTCATTATATAAAAGTCATCGTTAATGAACTCCACCAAAGCCAAGTTTGGGATGATTGAAAACTGATAATTGATTTCTCATATCATCTTCAACATTTACCTCGTTATGGCTCATGTGGTTTTATTTTGAAGGATATTCAGATTAAAAGTAATGAGAGCAGGAAAAAAATTCTTCTTGCAAATAAGCTCCTCCAATTGAGCTTTCAACTGATGCTTTGTTACATGCTTTTTTTCAATTTCTGCATGCATCTCTCAAATGGGTACATCCATCATGATTATAATTAACCTCCACATTTCGTTTCATGAGTCAAATGTAATATCAAATGTTCCATTGAGTCAAACAAAACTGGAGGGAATATTTTTTCCAGTATATATAAAATTAAAATGACATCTTATTGCTGTTTTCTTATGGCATCGTAGTCCTTTGTTGACATACAAATGTCTCGAAAAAATATGATATGTATGTAAGAACATACCAAATCATAGGATTTAACAAACCTCATAATCCAATTGGAATAATCCTTTCCATTAAAACATGACAGTCATGACTTTTCAATCCAGTAAGATGACCATTTTTGACACAACTACCCAAATTAGAAGCACATCCATCTAGAAGTCTCAAATCTGCAATCCACTGACAAAATAATAAGCAACCCTCTTTGGACACTGTATGAGATGCTTTTAGCTTCATTAACTTCTGTAATCTGACATTTTCAAACAGTTCAAGTTCTAGTCACTTGTAAATTTGGGCAAGGTCTAATCGTGCCTTTACATTATATTTGGTCTTTCTAAAATATCCAAAACTGTATGAAAAAAATTATCAAAATAGTTCTTCTCAATATGCATCACATCCAACATGTGATGGACCAAAAAATCAAACCAATATGTAAAATCCCAAAAAATTATTTTCTTATCCAATTGTGTTGTTTTCCAAACCCATCAATTTTTTGTTGGTTTATTGTTGGTCTAAATGTGATGGGAGGTAATGAAGAGACAATTGATTTAAACTCTTTACCTGAGATCATTCATGGAGGCCCATATTTTTCAATTGTTCCTTTTCTGAAATGATATTTTTTTCTTTGAAAAGAATGATCGGTTGGAAGAAATATGCAACGATAGTCGAAAAAAAAGGTTTTTTCCATTGATGAGAATAAACGCTTTGCTGTCTCTCATACAGTATGAAGTTGATTTTGGATCATGTGTACTCCATCCAGATAACATGTCATATGTTGAGAAGTCACTAATTTTCAACATCAATTCATTTTTCAGTATGAAGTTTTGTTTCGCAGAAACATCATATGTACTGACACCATTACTTCACAGTGAATTCAACTCATCAATCAATGGTGTCAAATAAACATCGATATTCTTTTTCGGATGACTTGGAATTAATAAGGTCAAAAAGATATATGGATCCTTCATCAATATCCATGGAGGTAAATCATACAGAGTTATAAAGATAGTCCAATAAAAATACTAACTATCATAAGAACCAAATGGATAGAAACCATCAATAGAAAGACCGAGTCGTACGTTTCGGGCTTTTAATGAAAATGACAGATGAACTTGGTCAAAATGTTTCCATGAATCACCATCAGAGAGATGATTTAAGATTTTAATCATTAAAATGTTGGTTTGTGCCATGACATCAATGATGTTGTGTTTTGAGACATAAATAAACACTATAATCTGGGTGTGAGATGGAAATATCTCAATTGTTTTACAGGAAAAAATCCAAACCTCCCTAGTTGAGCTTCTTTATATCTTGATTGTCCACATGTAGGAAAACTATCCAACAACTCATTTTCACCATAATATAAGATGCATTCATTTGAACATGCATGAATCTTCTGATAACCAATACCCAGATTACGAATCAGCCTCTTGCTCTCATAAAAATTTACAGACAACACATTTTCTTTAGGCAGTAGTGTTTTTAACAAAGAGAATATCTGATCAAAATATCTATTTGAAATTCCATTATCTGATTTAATGTCCATAAATTTAGAAACTGATTCAAACATTCTTATCTTGCAACCAGGATATAAGGCATCCTTAGCGGACTTAAACAACTCATATAAATGAGATGGTTCTAACTCAGGAGTTAAATCAATATCTTCCTGAGTTTCGGTTTTTTGAACAGGCGGACCTGCCACATCATGTACTAAACTCTCAAAATCGTGCTGGATCTGGAACCAAATTATTAATATCTTCTCTGGAACTGTGTTCACTATGTTGATACCAAAAAACATAATCTGGTTGAAAACCAAAATGCAATAAATAACCTCTAACATTGTCAAATGTGTCATACATCCTCAAAGCACATTTTTTACAAGGACACTTAATTGTCCCTTCTGAAAAAATTTTTGGTTAAGATGATGCAAATGATAAGAAATTTTGAACACCTTCAATATATACAAGATTTAAACCAGAACTGTTTGGATTCTTACGCTACGTTATCCAAGCACGATCATCTACTAATGACTGTTGTGGACTTATTCGTTCCATATTTTTCTAAATAATACGAAATAATTAGTTATTTTGAATAATTAGATATAAGATTAACACTATCCAAAAAATTAAAGACAGCTAAATTCTCTTTTCTAGAAATTTATAATAATTTCTATTATTTTATAGTTATTTACAGTATATTTTAAGCTTTTTTACCAATCTACACTCATTTATAAAACTTTATACTAATTACCACAAGTTATTATTAATTTTAGGTATTTTGTGCTAATTATTCTTAATTATCGGTGACATAGTTTCCAACAGATTAGCAGAATCTCTTTTGCTCGACGACTCATCCTCTTCCAACTTTCTATGACTCAAAGTACTATGAATAGTTTGCTCCGATGTACGAATATCCATTTTCGTATGCATGATAGCATGGAGAGCAGTTCTCTCCTTGCTCTCGTGCATACGAAAATGGATATTCGTACGTCGGAGCAGACTGTTCATAGTGATTTCAGTCTGAGAAATTTGCAAAGGGATGAGTCGTCTCGCAAAAGAGCATCTTTTGTCCGACGACTCACCACCTTGCAACTTTCTTCAACTTAAATCACTATGAAAATTTTGCTCCCACGTATGTCCGAGCAGATTTTTCATATTTATTTCAGTGGAAGAAAGTTGCAAGGAGTTGAGGCGTCGATCAAAAGGAATGTCGCTAATCCGCTGGAAATTGTGCCAGTTTATCAATGTACTCATATTTATTATGATTTATTACTAATTATTGCTAATTATTGCTAATTATTTCTAATTATTACTAATTAATCTTATGTATTGCTAATTATCACTAATTAATCCTAATTATCACTAATTAATCCTAATTATGACTAATTAATCCTAATTATTACTAATTAATCCTAATTATTTCTAATTAATTCTAATTATTGCTAATTAATCCTAATTATTGCTAATTATTGCCAATTGATCCTAATTTTTCCAAATTATTACTAATTATGACTAATTATTACTAATTATTATTTATTACTAATTATTAATAATTATTACTAATTATTACTATCCATTACTATTCATTACTATTTATTACTAATTAATAATAATTAATAATAATTGATACTAATTCATACTAATTCATACTAATTAATACTAATTATTACTAATTATTGCTATTTATTACTATTTATTACTATTTATTACTAATTATTACAATTTATTACTATTTATTACTATTTATTACTATTTAATACTATGTATTACTATTTATTACTATTTATTACTATTTATTACTATTTATTACTAATTATTACTAATTATTACAATTTATTTCTAATTATTAAAATTTATTACTAATTGTTCTTAATTATTACTAATTAATCCTAATTTTTACTAATTAATCCTAATTGTTACTAATTATTACTAATTATTGATAATTATTACGAATGTTTCTAATTATTTATAATTATTAAAAAAAAATTCTAATTACTACTAATTATTACTAATTTTTTCTAATCATTACTGATTATAACTAATTAATACAATTTATTGCTAGTTAATACAATTTATTACTAGTTATTACTAATTATTACAAATTATTTAAAAATATTACTAATTATTACAATTTATTGATAATTAACACTTAGATATAACTATTCATAAAAATAAATACTGAAAAACAAATATTTAATTCTAATTTAATTAATTTACATCAAATTAACAAAAATTATAAATAATTTAAAATAAAATAAATTGACTAAAGAATAAAAAAATTGATAAATACCGTGAAACTGAAGCTTTCGGAGTATTAAAATCGCAAAAAATGCTCTGATTTAAAATTTTAAACTATGAAAAAATTTAGAAGAAAATTTTTCAGTAGAGGTAGAGAGAGAAGTTGAGTAAAGAGTGAAATGAGAAGAATAATGGATGAGGGTATATATAGTTTAGATTATTTGTGACGGGTCTCATCGCAAATGACTTTGTCCGCATTAATTACAGTGGATTGTTAAAAATTTATTTGTGACGAGCCACATTGAAAAATAGTAGCCGTCGACAAAGCATTTGCGACAGAGCAAGTATCTCATCACAAATACTAAAAACCGTCACAGATTATTTGTGACGGGAATAGAAACTCGTCGCAAATACCTCTATCCGCGGTTTGGCGCGTATTTCACGCCAAACCTTTTGCGACTGGGTAACTTGCCCATTGAAAATAACCCCTTTCGACGAATTATTTGCAGTGGGCCATTGATTTGTCGCAAATAACCCGTCGCAAATAGTCATTTTTTCCCGCAATGCATGATGCTTTGTTCTCTATTTTATGATATATATATATATATATAGTTATATTTTCTTATCCATGTATTTATTTGTATATTTATATGATTATTTTTAAATACATTTATAAAATATGTTTTTTATGTGTTTATAAATAAATAAATACATACATACATATATACAACACACACACCTATATACATGCATACATACATACATACATACATACATACATACATACATATATATATATTATGTGTATCTATAAATATAATTATACATATTTTTATTTACTTACATGTATTATATATTAATATTTATATACATACATTAGAATATATTGATAATATATATCAGTTTTGTTAATACAGACATACACAAATACACACACACACACACACACATTATATAGGTTTATAAATATTCATATATTTTTATTTTAAATAAAATGGATATTATTTTTTATTTTGATATGGTTTATATATTTATAATGATATTTTATCTGTACCTATGTTTACATGTATATTTATAAAATTAAAATTTTATGTGTAATATATACAAATATGTATATATGTTTATATACTTAGTTATAATTAATAGTACATTATGAAAGATGAAAAAAGCTGAACGTCATAAAATCCTTATGAGTATAAGGATTGAAAATAAATTGAGTCTCTATGGAAATAAAATTTAAGAAGACCCCTTTAAAAAAGGCTGAAATTCTATCGAATGTTATAAAATTGAGATACCCTAATTAAAAACTCATTTTTATAGGCTTTTTAGGTCTTTTTGGCCTCAAAAAATGTGACCGAGGGTTTCCCTTGATTATTTGGGTGTAGACCTTTTTGAGAGTTTCGATTTGATATGTGGTAGAACTCAAACAGAATCCGGATCAAAAGTTTTGACCGTTTGAAATTTGAGTTATGTTTTCAACTTATTTTTGATTTTTTTTATCTTCAATTGTTATTAAAGGTCTATTATTCGATAATAATTAGTAAATTATTAATTAATATTATTTTTTAAATTATTTTATAATTCATTTTTCACTAAATATCTTATATATATATTAAGTATAAATGTGTATTTAGTCTTATATAAATCATATTTAATAAAATATTATATATATATATATATTAATTTGTAATTTTTTAATAAAATTTATCCTATATTAGCGCTAGTAAAAAAACTTTGAAAAAAAATAAACCCCGTGATTAGGTTATAATTTATAAAGGGCGAGACATTGCCCACCGCTATAATATGAATTACAAATGAAACGACAAATGATTTTAAATTATCATTTTCAGGTTCGTAATTGGTCTCCTATTTTTCGCCCTTGCTTGTTGTGATGTGGCGCCAGACATTCCAAGCTTTATATTCTACGGAGAAACATTGACCTCTGAATCACAAGCCTGAGTAGCAGTGGCAGCACCGCCGAGAATAGCACGTGCCGAAACTTCACGGATTCATCCGGCGTGACGGAGATAATCGCAGAGGCGTACGTGGCAGCCATGGAGAGGGTGGCGAGCACTATCTCCAGCCAGAAATGGAGTCCGCCGGTGAGGGAGACCATCACTAAGGCGCAGGTGTAGAGGGCTACGGTGTTGGAGACAAGTTGTGCAGTAAATATTCAAAGTAACCCTAATTTTTTGTTATTGTTTTCTTTCTCTTCCTCTTTCTAGCCTCCCAATCAATTTCCTATATTAAACCTTCCCAAAACATTAAATATATATGTATATAACATTTTTAATTTTCTTATGATAATAAAAATATATTTATATTATAGATTCTCTCTCATCCTCTTTTGACGCGTCATGATAATAATCAATTTCATACTTCTACCGGGATGTTTTTAATACTTTACATATCCCTACCTAGCAAGTTAGCGTAGACTATCACTACCACAGTTCGGTCCTTTAACAGCGCACACTATTACAGATTCAGATTTCCACAGCGCCACCCCTTTAACAATGTTAAAAAGCACTAATAAAGAGGGTACCCTTAATCAACGCTAAAAAAACACCGATAAAGGGTACTTTTAACACTGTTAAAAAACATTGTTAAAAGTACCCCTTTATCATCATTTTTTAAAAAGCACTGATAACGACCCCCTATTTGTCATCGCTTTTTTTACTAGCACTGATAAAAGGTATATTTCAATAAAAAAGTCATTAAAAGTAATATATTAATATTTAAATATATTGATATTGATATAAATATAATATATATTTATTAAATGTGTTTTAGACAATGATAAAATAGAAATTTAAACTTAATATATAAGATATTTAGTAAAAAAATGAAATAATTTAGAATATATTTTTAATTAATAGTTTTGTTATTTTTATCGGATAATAGTCATTTAAAAACAATTTGAATATAAAATAAATAAATAAAAGATCTAAATTAAGTTGAAAAACAACTCAAACATCAAACCACCATAACTTTTGATCCAGGTGTACGTTTGATCTCTACTACACATCAAATCGAATCTTGCGATGAGCTCTACAACGTTGTGACCTGGGGGGCCAAAATCAAGGTTTTTTAGAAGCCAAAAAAGGCCCACAAAGCCTCCAAAACTGAATTTTTAGTCGGCATACCCCAATTTTTTTAACATTTGATGGATTTTCAGGCTCATTTATAGGGGTCTTTATTCCATTTTTAGGCAGGGACTAAATTTATTCACAGGTATTACATTCATATTGATATAATGGTTTTGAAATTTTATCATTTTTTACAATGTACTGTTATTTATAATCAAATATATAACAACATATGCATATTTTTATATATTCACACCTAAAAAAATTAATTTTATAAATAATTTATTAATCATATTTACATATAAAATATATTTATTAATATATAAGCCTTACCTAAATAAAAACTAATATCCATTTTATTTAAAATACAAATTTTGAATATTTATATACCTATATAGTGTGTGTGTGTCTATATATATTTATATTTATATTAGTGTGTGTGTGTTTTAGCAAACTGATATATATTATCTATATATTCTAACATATAAATAGACATATTAATATATAATAATGTAAATATATATAAATATGTATAAATATGTGTAATTATACTTACAAATACACACACACATATATATAATATATACATGTGTATGTATTGTATATATGTATGTATTTATTTATTTAGTTATTTATAAACACACTCAAAAAAACATATTTCATAAGTGTATTTAAAACTAATCTTACAAATATATATTAATATATGAATGAATATATAACTAAATATATATTAATATACAAATAAATATACGAATAAAAAATATAATTATACATATATATATATATAACTATATATATACATTAATATAAATATATTTTAATATACGAATAAATATAACTATATATATATATAAATAGATATATCATTAAATAGAGAACAAAGTAACATGGATGACTGGTAAAGTGTCCAGTGCACAGGGAAAAGGTCTCAAGTTCGAATCCAGGGAGAGGTAGGGGTGTGCGTGCATGTGTAGGGGGGATAACGCTATTAAAGGATGGGGAGGGTGTTGTTAAAGGCTGGTTGGCGGGGGTGGGTGCGAGTGGGGGGCTTCCAAGCGCTGTTTAAATGGAGGCTGGCAGGTGCTATTAAAAGGGTTCTCTAATTTATGGATTTAATTTTTTTTAATTTTATCAGCGCGTTTTTAAAAGCGCTGATAAAAGGGGCCTTTATCAATGTTTTTCTTAGCGCTCGTAAAAGGGACCCCTCCCTTAACTGTTAAGAACAAGTTGTGTTTTGGTTGTATTTGTTGTCAATTGATCAGTATGCTGAAGAAAAAAGGATATTGAGAAAGATGATGAATTGGAATTCAGATTGAAAAGGATTGAAAGAAAGAAGAAAGGTATTAATGATTCATTTTGTTTTCAGCAAAAATTGTATTGGTTTCAAATAAATCGTATTGAGGATTGTTTTGAAAGTAATTGGATCTATGTTTTAAAAAACAATCGGATCCATGTTTTGAAAAGAATTCGATCCATATTTTTCAAAGAAATATGAATCACTATAAAAGACCAATGTAACAAGAAGAAGAGTCTTTGAAAATGAAAACATCTTGCTGGAAGTAGATGGTCATCAGATTCACTTTGTTTTGTGAAAACAATTGTTTTGGGTTTGTTTTAAAAAATAATCAGACCCATGTTTATTGTGACGATTCATTCCTAGTTTGTATTTCATATAAATCATGGGTTGTATTGAGAACTTGTGATGCAAGCTTTATAGAAGAAAGGGAGAGTGAAAGAGTTTCTGCCAATCGAAAAAGAATTGTATTCAGATTTTTTTTCAAAACAATTAGAAAAGAAAGTAGTGGAAGTAAAAGAAGAGGTGTTGTTTTCACTGTAGCTGGTTACGATTTCAGAGTAAAAGATGGTTACGATTTCAGAGTAAAAGCTGCTTAAGATTTCAGAGTAAAAGTTGGTTACAATTTGAGAGTAAAAGCTGGTTATAATTTTTATGTAGAAGTTGGTTACGATTTCAGTGTAAAAGCTAGCTACGATTTCACTGTAGCAGTGTGGTTACAATTTTACTATAGCAGGGGGTGCCAATTGAAAACATGATGTCGAATGGAGAGTAAGAGATGCTACTGATTGGTAAAGGATCATACCCAGATGTATTGTAACCAGGTAGTAGAAATAAATAAGTGGTATTAATGGAAAGTGGTGCCAATGGAAGAGATGGTGCCGATTAAGAATGAATCAAATTCAGATTGTTTTGTATCGTGCCCAAAATGATCGTAACTAGATATGATCATATTTAATATAATAGTATCCAGACCATTTGTATTTAGAAATGATCATGCTTGGGTTGAGATGAAAAGAAAGAATCAGGAATGGATGGAAAGTTACAATACGTTCCAAGTAAATTCAGACGATGCTAAAGCTAATCCTCAATGATTTAAAATTCATGAAGGTAGTCATGATACAAGAACATGTTGGTGAATGAAGTGTGTTTTCTTATGTGGGTAAAGAGAAAAGAAAATAGAATGAGACTGATGAATGAATTGTCAAAGGGGGAGACTTTCTTTTAAAAGAGTGATTGTATCTCAAGTGAAGAAGTGCATTTCTTCAAACACATTCAATTGGATTTGTATCAAGCATTGTTTTGAAGAAATAAATATGAGAGAATCAGATTTAGACTCATGTATTGCTCATCAATTTTAATTGTATTGACAATTGAAATGGGAGTCTGGAAAAGAAGAGATGGAGATTGTAGAAGATTCGATAAGAAACGAGAAGCATTGAAAAATTCATAATTGCTCCGAGATTTCAAGAAAAATTCAGATTTGGGTGAATTTAAGTGAGCGGGAATGTGTTTTGCGATTCCCGACTAAACATGTTTTGGGTCACCTATAATAGGCGTGAAGTACATTTTACTTGTGTGTCTCGCAAAAGAGAGAGAAGCTCCGGGTTTCTGGAGAGAAGAAGAGATCAATTCCGTTCAGATTGACAATTATTTTGGGTGGTGCTGATTCATTCATATTCTATTTGGCATGAAAATTATATTCAAGAATTGAAGTACTGTCAATTCATTTGTATTGAATTCTATCAAGAAAATCAGACTTGAAGAATTGTATTGAACGAATCGTACTGAGAGAATCGGACTGGGAAAATCAGACTTGGCATTCGGGCAGATTTCTTTATCAAAGTCCTTTGAGGTTCTTACCTTTATTCTCGGTAATGAAAAGAATAATTGTTTTACAATTGAATACATTTGGTGAATTGAAAATAAGCACAGTTAACATGAGTTGTTACAAAACAAATTGTATTACCCTATTGTGCTAAGAGGGTGCACATGCACTAGTGGGATTGTTTCATAGTGCTACACGAGTGCAAGGGTATATCCTACTCATTGTAATACAAGGATTATTTTATTAGTGGATTGTATGGTATTGGATCATTTATAAACTATACCAAGGATGTAGTTATTCTTATTAAATAGTGAACCTTGTAAATATTTGTGTTCCTGTGGATGTATGTTGAGTTTGTTTTCAACAGGGAATTGAAATCTCTAACAGGAGGCGAATGTTGTTTCAATTGAAAAGAAACATAAAAGAAAAAGAGTATCACTGATTCACCCCATCCCCTACATAGTGATACAATACTCCGACCGGGAACTCTCAATTGGTATCAGAGGCAGGTTCCCTTTGTTATTCCTTGCTAATGGAGAATGTGAAATGTGTGAAAAGTAAAGCTATTCCAGTATTTGATTGAAAGAACTATCATATCTGGAAAGATATTATTCTTCCATATCTTATGTCTATAAGTTCTGATGTTCTTGAAGCTGAAACAGTTGGGTTTCCTCCCATTGATGATAAAAATCCACTCACAGCTGTTGATAAGAGACATCTTGAGAATTATGGAAGGGAAAAGAATTTTATATTTTCATCACTTTCTGAAAGTGATTTCTTGAGAGTAAAAGGTGTTTTCATAACCAAAGGTATATGAGCTAAATTGAAAAACATATATGAAGGAAATAAAAAAGTGAAAAAGGAAAAGTTACAAATGTGGAGATTGAAGTACAAAGATCTCAAGATGGATGAGCATGAATCTGTTGGGGACTTATTTTCTAGTGTAAATGACATAGTAAGTACTATTAGATGTCTTGGTGAAAAGTTGGATGATTCTACTGTGGTTGAAAAGATCTTGAGAATCCTACCTGAAATATTTTACGCAAAGGTTTCTTCATTGGAAGATAGAGATCTAGAAACATTATCTCTTGATGATTTACATAGAAATATTATTACTTATGAAATGAGAAGATAAAATTATATGAAGATCATAACAAAGGTAGATCGAGAAATGTATTTCAAGGCATCCAAGAAATAAAATAATAATCTTGAAGAATAAGAAGCTGAATATTTTGACTCTGAAAACAAGGTATGTAAAAATCTTGATTCAATTTTTTCTTTGTTTTCTAAGAATGTGAAAAGAGGTACATGAAAGTATAAAGGTAAACTTCACTTAAAGTGTTTTGGATGTTGATCCATTGGAAATTTTGTTGCCAAATTTCCTCAAAGATGAAATAAAGAAGAAAGTGATGAAGAATAAAGTGAAGATGATGAAATAAGGCCAAGAAGATCTTGGAAGAAAAGGGTGATAAATAAATATTCTATTCCAAGAGGGAAGATAAGAGGTTCTCCAAATCCAAAAGGAGAAGATTTTTGTCTAAATAAGATGATATTTAGGATGTTACAAATGATGGTGAAGACAAAATGTTCATTGCAATAGTTAATAAAGAAAGTTCTACCAGTAATGAAAGTAGTTATGCTGAAGAAGAAGAAGAAAGTGAAGCTAAATCCAAAAATTTCATTGTGAATTCTGGGGAAAATACATTTATTACAAAAATGAATGATGATGAATTCAGAAGCAGCAGTTCTGATGAATAAGAAACTCATCATGAAATTTATTTGAAAGAAGAGTTGAAAGAATGTATGAGAAAGACTAAAAGGCCTAAAAAGAAAAACAAAAAGTTGGAAGATGAATGCTCAAGATACCAAGAATGTTTTTCTGGTGAGAAAGCAAAAATGTTAAAAGAGATGGATGATTTGAATAAGTATTTTGAAGATGAAAAGTATCATAATGTGAATTTGGAAATGAAGATAAAGTAAAAATAATATGAGTTGGAACTTGTCCAACAAAAACTATCTGAAGATGAAAAGAAAAGTCTATGTCTTCAAAACTCTATCACTGAAGTTGGTGAATGTTCTCACAATGAGAAACTTGAGAAGGTTCAAAAAAAATATACCTTCAAAGGGTGAGAAGAAGAATGGAATTGTTTTTGAAAATAGGAAAGATGGGAATGTTATGTATGTATCCAAGACCAACAATGTTGGGAATTTGTTGAAACATTCTGAATTAGTAAAATATTCCAATACTTCTGGTTTCAATAATTCAGAAAAGAAGGAAGAATTCGATTTATAATAGAAAGGTTGGTGTATTGGAAAATAAAAAGAAGAAGGTGTCTGAGAAACACATTCAAAATTCTAGATAGTATCGAAGATTCGGAGGTTATGGAAGGAATGGTTTGAGGGGGATTCAATTCTCTCAAAATAATAAGCCTAAGAAGGATGTGTTGAAGAAATATGAGAATAATGAAGTAAAGGTTGAAAATAGGTTCCAACCATTGGAAACTATTTGTGAATGGTGTGAGCAACCTGGAAACCATGTGAAAGGATGTCTTGTTTTGTTACCGGCACAACAAAAGTTTATTAGCAATTCTCAAAATCCGGATGTTTGGGAACTCAAAAAAGATAGATCTGTTAAATTTCAAAAGAAAGAGTGCTTAGTTGTTTGGCCAGAACACATTGACCTGACTAGGAAATTGGAGGAATCACAAAAGAAAGTGAAAGAAGTGAGGAATATTCACACTTCTGATTAAATGAGAAATGATGAAAAAAAGTTATCAACAAATAGTCAATATGAGAAAGAAGGGAATGATATAAAAACATGTTCAACTATCTTACCAAAGAAAAAGATAGGAATGGACAACATGGAATATAATGATTGTAACATGGATGTTTCTAAAGTTGAAGAAAACTTTAAATCCTCACTAGTAGATTCTATAGATAAGAAGAAAGATGATACAAAACTCAAGAAGGATGAACAAAAATAATAAAGTGCTTCCAATGAAAAATCCAAGAAGAAGAAGGAGAAGAGAAGACTGAGATAGGACTCCCAGTCCGATTTTTATTTCTAACAAACAATTGAGATTCCTCCTTATTCCCAATATCTTTGTATACTTATGCTAACATGCAGGGAATTTAAGGAGTGTGAATAAGGAAGATGGAATTTATGAGTCTCTTACTTTTATTTCAAAAGAAAGTAATGAGGATGTGAAAAATTTTATTTTGAAAATTTGTGTTTTTTTTACATCTGAACATTATGATGTGTTTGTTGAGATGGGTGTAGTTTACTTTTCTATTAGACACGTTCATTCAGGAATTGCTCCAATCATGAGAATGCTGAAAGAAGTATGAAAAAGGTATTACATGAAAATTGTGTTATGGAAAACAATGATCACCTTGATTATACACTCTTGTTTTCTACACCAGGTTCACCCATGTAGACTTCGAGTTGTTTAGTTAAAGGTTCTTTGTTAAGAAAATCATGTGTTATCCTTGTCAAATAAAAGTACCAACCTTTGGAAATGGAGATCATTTTCAATAAGGGAGAAACTTATCATGATGACCACTTTGAATTTTATTGTCAATAAGGGGGGGAGATAAGAGAAAGGGGGAGAAAAAAATAGGGTGAGAAAGAAACGAAACAATACAACTTATTTTTTTCATGTGGTTGAAGTGATTGAAGTGGTTATTGAAAAAAAATACAAAGGGGGATATTTTTAAGACCAATTCGTGTTTTGGTTGTATTTGTTGTCAATTGGTCAGTATGCTGAAGAAAGAAAGGATATTGAGAAAGATGATGAATTGTAATTCAAATTGAAATGGATTGAAAGAAAGAATAAAGGTATTATAATTCATTTCGTTTTTAGCAAAAATTTTATTGGTTTCAAATCAATCATATTGAGGATTGTTATGAAAGGAATCAGATCTAAGTTTTCAAAAATAACCAGATCCATGTTTTGAAAAGAATTAGATCCATGTTTTTTAAAGAAATAGGAATCACTGTGAAAGACCAATGTAATGAGAAAAAGAAGCTTTGAAAGTGAAAAAATTATTTTGGAAGTAGATGGTAATCATATTCACTTTGGTTTGTGGAAACAACTGTTTTGGGTTTGTTTTGGAAAATAATCAAACCCTTGTTTATTGTGACGATGCTTTTCTGGTCTGTATTTTATATAAATAATGAGTTGTATTGAAAAATTTTGATGCGAGATTTATAAAAGAAAGGGAGAGTGAAAGAGTTGCTGCCAATCGAGAAATAATTGTATTCAGATTGTATTTCAAAATAATCAGAAAAGAAAGTGATGGAAGTAAAAGAAGTGGTGTTGTTTTCACTATAGCTGGTTACGATTTTCGAGTAAAATCTGGTTCTGATTTCAGAGTAAAACCTAGTTACAATTTCAGAGTAAAATCTAGTTACAATTTTAGAGTAAAATATGGTTATGATTTTAGAGTAAAAGCTGTTTATGATTTCAGAGTAAAAGCTGGTTACTATTTCATAGTAAAAGCTGGTTACAATTTCAGTGTAGAAGCTGGTTATGATTTCGGTGTAAAAGCTGGTTCTGATTTCACCGTAGTAGTGTGGTTACGATTTCACTGTAGTAGTGTGGTTATGATTTTACTATAGTAGGGGGTTCCAATTGAAAACATGATGTTGAATGAAGAGTAAGAGATGTTGCTGATTGGTAAAGGACCATACCCAGATGTATCATAACCAGGTATTAGAAAGAAAGAAGTGGTACCAATGGAAAGTGGTGCCAATGGAAGATATGGTTCTGATTGAGAATGAATAAAATTCATATTGTTTTCAATCGTTCCCATAATGATCTTAACCATATATAATCATATTCAAGATAATAGTATCCAAACCATTTGTATTTAGAAAAGATCATTCTTGGGTTAAGATGAAAAGCAAGGAGTAGGAATGGATGGAAAGTTAAAATACTTTCCAAGCAAATTCAGACGATGCTAGAGCTAATCCTCAATGATTTCAAATTCATGAAGGTAGTCATGATACAAGAACACGTTGGTGAATGAAGTTTGTTTTATCATGTGGGTAAAGGGAAAAGAAAAGATGTAACGCCTCGACCCCAATTACCCAGAGTTGGTAAATTATTACGTATCATTAGCATGATCACAAAAGATCAAGTCTCGAAAGATCGATTAGTTTAGTAGCCTTGGAACACTAGATATATTCATAAGTCTTACATTACATCAGAAAGTGAAAAACTACAAAAACATGGTCTCTATAGACCACACTCATATCCCCTCTGACTATCCTTGCAGGTCAGTCATAAAATACTTCTTCACATCCTGGAAAAAATAAAACATATAAAGGGGTGAGGTCAAATGCTCAGTAAGGATAACAATATAGCGGAAAACTTCATAAATAATCATAAACATTTAAGGAAATTTATAACTAAAACAAAAGCCTTTTAAACTTGAACTTCAGTAATATATGGAAAATATAAAATCAAATAATTTCATTTACTTATTCACATGGATATTCTACTAGTCGAATAATCACATGTAATATCAATAACCACTTTCATAATTATGGAATGCATAATGCTGGACATTCTGAAAAATTTTGTCAAGGCCTCGGCCAAGACGTCTAAAAATGATTTAGGCCTCGACCAAAACCATATATCAAATTGGGAAAGGCCTCATCCAATTCCATATCTAATTATCTCATGAGACCTACTGATGCATTGAGGAGCTATATCGGACTCCACCTGTCACATACTAAGTCCAATACATTCCCCATATGAAAAGTTTGAAATATAAAATAAACATTCGTATTAAAACTAGCATATGAAATGTCCATACTTTAACCATAAACCATGAATGGTATAAAAATAAAACATCCATAGTAAAATATATCACAAAACCTTCAATACAATATGGATGATTTGTATCATAATGAATCGATCTCAAACAAGTATAAAATCCGTCAAAGGGTGTTGACATGGATGAAATCAAAACTATTTGAGAGAAATATCTCGTTCTTCTTTTTTTGAAATCATTTAAAGTCACATAATTATAAAAGAAAATATTTATTTTTAAAATATTCTTATAATATTGTAAGGGAAGCTTCGACTGTCACGACCCGTCCTCGGGGCCCGTGCCGTGACTACCCCAAGCCCGCCTTCCATAGGCCAGGGGCTGGCGACTAGCACCAAGGCGAAAAATCCCAGTAAACAGGGAAGGCATTGCCTTTATAAGTAACAACCACACAGAGTCAGCAAGCGGAAAGTAAAGTGCAGAAAAGTAAAGGGGGCCGGAAATACAAGCCCAACTGTAAAGTACAACTGAAAAGTAAAGTACAGCAACTGAAGAAAAGACGGTGGCCTCGTGTCGTCCACTGGCAATCCCACCTGAAGGGTGGGTACAGATAGCCTCCAGGCTCCTCAGGTCCCACGTCCGCTCCGAGCACGCCCCGCCCAGTGGTCCACCTCCAGGTACCGTCCTGCTCCACGCCCCAACCGTGATCAGCGCTGTCCGTCGTCTGCAACCAACACAATAAGGTGCTGGCATAGCCCGTGCAGGGGTGAGTACAAGCTACTCAGTAAGGACCCCGACACCCCCGAAGGTCTCCCGAAACCCACAAAGGATATAGCACAAAAGAAAGATGCAATCACGAAGTAACATCTGACTCGACTTAGGTATATGCCCATACATATACCTAAGTCCCCAATTCCAGCTCTGCTCACGAGCTCAAGAACAACTCAATCCACAAAGGAAAGCAAGACTCAAATCCACAAGGAGAGTAAACAGTAAATCCACATATGATAGTTCAACACAATCCACAAAGGAGAGTAACATAAGATTCAGCTCAACCAGGTATACTTTTTCAGATGACGTCAAAGATGATCACTGATCCATCTAAGTCATCGGACCCACGAAGGATCGATAGGTACTAACCCCCGCAAAAGACCCACGTAGGATCGGGCTCACACAGAACCTGTAGGCAGTGGCTCACACAGAACCGGTAGGAAGGACCCACGTAGGATCGGGCTCACACAGAACCTGTAGCACTGATCCACGTAGGATCGCTGAGTGCAGTAGTCGACGCAGTCCACTGAGGATCTCTGCACAGTCGTCGCCGCAGTCCACGAAGGATCTCTGCTCTGCCGTCGTCGCAGTCCACGGAGGATCTCTGCTCTGTCGTCGTCGCAGCCAGCGCTAGGGTTCCCGCACATAGCGAGCTCGTTAGGAGGGTCCGCTCCACGAGCCGAGAGGCTGATACATCAACTGACACGTAGTCCGAAGTTGATGTATCCAAAAGTTCTGTATCGACAACAGGATCTCAACGCAACAGACGGCGCGTCAATCGGACGCCCGGTCTGAGAGTTATTGGCATTTTCGTCCCAGGGGCCCGGTTGGTTTTTAGGGCAAAACCAACCCGACCATACTCCGCCTGTATCTGATCCTCGGGCGGAGTATGCCAAAAGTTCCATTTCACTTAGAGGAAACTACCACAGCTGACGGTACGTCGTTCGGACGTCCGTAGCTCAAGTTATGAGCGTTTCCGCTCCGAGGGTCCGGTTGGTTTCGTGTACGAACCAACCCGGCCGAACCCAAAGTCTTCCGAAACCTTGAGAGTAATATACCGAAACGACCTTCTCGATCTAAGGATTGCGTAGCCGCTGACGGTTCGTCAATCGGAGGTCCCAGGCCCAAGATATGGGCGAAAGACCGAAGAGGGCCCGAAACGGGGGTTCTGGGCCCGAGGCGACCCGGCCCGAACCCCCCCTGGGTCGGCCGAACCGGGTCGGCCCGACCCGGCCTGGGCGCGGCCCGGCCGACCGGACCGGCCGGCTCGGCTTCGGCCGAGCGGCCGAACAACTGCCGCGGGTTTGACCCGCGGCTTGGAGAGAAACGCGGCCCCGCGGGGGGCCGCCTGTCACGCGGACGCGGCCGGGCCGCCGCGTCCGTTCCCGGTTCTGCGCGGCCGCGAAACCGGCCGCCGCCGCCGCCGCCGCCGCTTCAGCCGCGGCGGAAGTTCTCCACGGCGGCGCGCCGGGCGCCGCCGCCGCCTTCCGCGGGCCGCCGGAGTTGCTCTGGTGGCCCGTTTTGCCTCCCGTCTACGCCATTGTTCCTCCCGGGACGCGTCCTTCACTGCGGAATCAACAAATGGCCCTTGCGTCGTGCTTTTGCCGTCGCCCGCCAAATCCGCACAAAAAGGAAGATCGGCGGAGGGTTGCCGGGTCTTGTTCGTTAGACCCGCACCCTCCGCGTTAGTCATAATCAACGGGAGGAAAGGCTACAACAATTTTTAATCAAAGATAAAAATTGTTCACTCCTTTTCTTTTAAACGGCAATTCAATTTTTAATTAATTGAAATTATTCATGCCGGTTCTTTATTTAAAAGAAATAAGAACACGGGAATGAATCATCAAGGAAATAAACCCCTACCTTGTCGTCGTCGTCGGACGAGAGGTCGTCGCGGAATCGCTCGTCGCGGAAGAAGGGGGGATCGTTGCGTCGTCGCGGTATCCGGCGTCGCGTCGCCAATCTCCAGATCAAGAACAAACAGATTTAATTAATTAAATCCGTTGTCATGAAATTTAAAAAGGGAGAATTTAAACGATCCGATTCTCACCTTTGTTGCCGAACGAGGATCGGCCGCGGAAGAAGAGGTGTCGCCGAAGAACGTCGCGGGAAGGGCTCGTCGACGTCGCAGATCTCGGTGTGCGTCGTCGAATTCCGGTCGCCGGCGTTCTTCGCGTTCTTCGCGGGGAGACGAAGAAACAAAGATCCTCTCAAATCCTTTCAAAGGATTTTGAGGTTGGTCTTATTTTATAAACATGCCAACAAACGCAAAAGCGTAAGTAACGACCCATCAGTTCGTTGAATTAATTCAACGAGCGAAACAGCCCATTTAATTCACGAAGGAAACAGCCCAATTAAATGGTCTGTTAAGAATTAAAGAAAACGCGTCGGTTGACTTTTCAGTTACTTTGACGGGTTTTCGCGGGTGCGTTACTTAGCGAAAGAAACGGCGGGGCTCGTGCGGGCCCTGCCTCACAAATATCCTACCAAGGGGGTAGGATATTTCTGGATAGCATCCTATGCAGTTCAACTCAGTTCAAGCCGCCTTTAAGTGGCTTCAAGTGGCTTCCAAGCAGCTTAAGTGAAATAAAATAAAGTTTTCGCACAAACTTTATTTTATTTCTGACTTAAAGCCGCAAAATTTAAAAACCACGTCTGAGCAAACGCAACTCCGGAAGAGGCGTTTCTAAGCAAATACCGGCGCTGCGATTTCATCGGTGCCCTCAGAATTTGATTCCGGGCACCGGTTCAAAAGATAGAAAAAGCCCGCTCGTCCGTTCACTGAACGTACCCGAGCCAAACTTCGGAAATTGGGTCCGGGCACACCGGGCCTCGGAATCAGGTGCCGTCTGAAGCTGCGCTCTTGTAAAATTCCAAAGAAAATTAAGAAAAAAATTCCCTTGAAATTTGCGGGTCTTTACATTACTCCCACCTCAGGGCTTTACGTCCCCGTAAAGATACATCAAAAACTAGGGGAACAAATGGGGGTACTGGGCACGCATCTGAGCCTCCCGCTCCCAAGTGCTCTCCTGGAGGTTCCTGTGCTGCCATATGACGCGCGCAAGAGGAATAGACCGCCCACGTAGGACCCGCTCCTGTCGATCCTCGATCTCCACTGGGACCTCCGCAAAAGTCGCCCCATCGTCCACGTCCAGCTCCCCAAAGTCGATGATGTGCGTCGGGTCGTGCACGTATCTCCTCAGCTGAGACACGTGAAGGACGTCGTGCACCCGGTGCAACTGAGGTGGTAGATCCAGGCGATAAGCAACCTCTCCTATCCTGCTGAGGACCTGGAAAGGCCCGATGAAGCGTGGAGACAACTTGCTGCCTCGGCCAAAATCTCCGTAAACCACGTCGAGGTGAGACACGCAAAAAGACGTGGTCGCCGTCCTCGAACTCTAGTGGCCTCCGCCTCCTGTCAGCATATGACTTCTGCCGGCTCTGAGCTGTCCTCATCCTCTCCTGGATGATCTGGACCTTCTCTGTTGTGTCTCGGACCATCTCTGGTCCCACGAGTGCTGACTCCCCAGGGTCTGTCCAACACAATGGTGATCTGCAGGGTCTGCCGTACAACGCCTCGTATGGTGCCATCCCGATGGTGGAGTGGTAGCTGTTGTTGTACGCGAACTCCACCAAGGGTAGGTGGTCCTCCCAGCTGCGACCAAAGTCGAGAACACATGCACGGAGCATGTCCTCGAGTGTCTGTATGGTCCTCTCCGTCTGACCATCCGTCTGAGGGTGGAAGGCTGTGCTCAGATGGAGCCGCGTCCCGAACGCCTCCTGCAACCCCTTCCAAAGCCGGGAAGTGAAACGAGCATCTCGATCAGAGATGATAGACGATGGCACACCGTGAAGCCGTACGATCTCCTGGACGTAAAGACGTCCCAAGCTCTCCACTGAGCCCTGCTCTCTGATGGGTAAGAAGTGTGCCTACTTGGTGAGTCGGTCGACAATCACCCAAATGGAGTCGTGACCTCTGGAAGTGCGTGGAAGTCCAGTCACGAAGTCCATAGATATGCCATCCCACTTCCACTCCGGGACCTCCAAGGGCTGTACCAAGCCTGCTGGTACCTGATGCTCTGCCTTCACCTGCTGGCAGGTGAGGCATCGTGAAACGAACTCTGCCACAGCTTTCTTCATGCCCGACCACCAGTGCTGTCGTCTGAGATCCTGGTACATCTTCGCCACTCCGGGATGCACCGCCAAGGGAGAAGTGTGAAACTCTCTCAGCACCTCCTCTCGTAAAGCGACTGGTACGAAGGTACGTCCTCTGAAAAGGATGTCGTGCTCTGCTCCAAGGGAGAAGCCATCAGGCACCTGACCTGAGGATATCAGTGCACGCCGGGTCTCACAGTCAGCGTCCCCACGCTGAGCCTCTCTGACCCGCTGTAGAAGTGGAGGAGAGACCGTGAGAGACTGAAGAAAGGCTGCTCCGTCTCTATCCACAAAGGATATCTGTAAGGAGGCTAGCTGCTCTGTCGCCTCCTCAAGTAGCTGAATGCCCGTCCTCCTGCTGAGGGCATCGGATACCACGTTCCCCTTCCCAGGAGTATAGACTATCTCAAAGTCATAGTCCTGGAGGAACTCAAGCCATCTCCACTGTCTCAGGTTCAGGTCCTTCTGAGAGAATATATACCTGAGACTCTGGTGGTCAGAAAAGACTGTGAAGCGCTCACCCATCAGATAGTGCCGCCAAGTCTTCAGAGCGAAGACCACTGCTGCTAACTCCAGGTCATGAGTGGCGTAGTTCTGCTCATGCGGCCTCAACTGTCGTGATCCGTTGGCGATCACGGCCCGCTCCTGCATCAGGACGCACCCGAGTCCAGTCCCTGAGGCGTCGCAGTAAACTACGTACCCGACTCCCTCCTCAGGCAACCTCAAGATAGGTGCGCTGGTCAATCTCTGTCTCAGCTCCTGGAAGCTCTACTGACATCTGTCTGACCACACGAAGGGTTTCCCCTTCTTCGTCAACGCTGAGAGTGGTGCCGCAACTCTGGAGAAGTCTGGCACGAATCTCCGATAGTATCCGGCTAGGCCCAAGAAGCTCCGCACCTCTGTCACGCTCCTCGGTGGCTCCCAAGCTAGCACTGCCTCGATCTTCGCGGGATCCACTGCAACTCCCGCCTCAGAAATGACCTGCCCCAAGAAATGGACCTCACGTAACCAGAACTGGCACTTTGAGAGCTTGCCATAAAGCTGGTGCTCTCGGAGCGTGTCTAGCACAACTCGCAGGTGGTGGGCATGCTCCTCCTCAGTCGTCTAGTATACCAAAATGTCTTCAATGAAGACCACGACAAATCGGTCGAGGTATGGCTGGAAGATCCTGTTCATGAGGCTCATGAACACTGCTGGAGCATTGGTTACGCCGAACGGCATAACCAAGAACTCATAGTGGCCACACCGACACCTCAAGGCCGTCTTCTGCACGTCCTCGTCTCGAACTCTGAGCTGATGATAGCCTGACCGGAGGTCTATCTTCGAGAACCACCGCGCTCCATTGAGCTGATCGAAGAGGTCATCAATCTGTGGCAGCGGATACTTGTTCCTCACTGTCACCTGGTTCAGGCGACGATAGTCGACACACAGTCGCAAGCTCCCGTCCGCCTTCTTGGCGAACAAAATCGGGGAAGCCCAGGGTGAAACACTGGGTCGGATAAACCCCTTGCTCTGCAAGTCCTCCAACTGTACCCGCAGCTCTCGAAGCTCGGCGGGGGCCATCCGATATGCTGGAGTAGATATCGGGGCTGTCCCGGGGTACAAGTCGATGTAAAAGTCTACCTCTCTACGAGGAGGTAGCCCTGGAACGTCGTCGGGAAAGACGTCCACGTACTGGTCCACCACTGCAGGAAAAGCTGGACTCCGCACGTCCACTGCTCCTAGGATGAGGCTAGCCAACTGATGAGAGATGGGCTGCACTCTCCTCCGCGGAATTCCATCCTATGCTGCAAAGGTTCCCTTCTCGCCGGTGAAGGTAAACCTGCTCCCGTCGGTGCGAACACATCGCACCTTGCGCCTAAAACAGTCGATCTGGGCATGAACCGTGGACATCCAATCCATGCCCAAGATGACGTCGTAAGGCCTCGACGCCGCTACAAGGAGATCCCAGCCGAAGCTCTCGCCTCCTAGAGTAAGCTCACACTGCCGGCACCAGTGCGTAATCGTCGAGTCTGCTCCCGTAGGAGTCTCTAGTCGTAAGGATCGAGCCAACGGCTCAGTCGGAATCTCCGAGCTCCGAACAAGGGCAGAGGCTATAAAAGAGTGACTCGCTCCTGTGTCTATAAGTACTGCAGCAAGGGTGGAATAGACACAGATCGTACCTCGAATCATCTCTGGCAAGTCGGGGTCGTAGGCCTCCACTGCCTGGAGCTGGGCCTGTCCCTGCCCGCCAGCTCCCTGTGGTCGAGGTAGCCCTCCTGGTGGTGGTGGGGGTAGAGCCTGGAAGCGTCGCCCACCACCCGCTGCTCGGCCAGCTCCTCTGCCTCATCCGCCTCCTCCCTGCGGACCGCCACGGTCGACCCTCGGCCTCTGCCTGGGTGGCCCCTCCACCGTCTGCTGCTCCTCTGATCGGCGAGTCGGGCAGTCACGAGCCATGTGACCCTGCCCGCCGCAGGAGTAGCACAGCCTGCCTCTCGGAAGGCTGGCACTCCGATGTGTGCCCTGCACTGCTGAGTCGGTGTCCTGAGGCCGTCTGCGTGGGGGTCTGGTCTGCCTGGACCCGAGAGTCATCCGTCGGCTACCTGCTGCCGAAGACTCAGCTACCTGCCGCCCTGCGCTAGGTCTCGCCGCTGAAGAAGGCTCTGCCAGAAAGCTCTCGATCAGGAGGGCTCGCTCCAGCACTCCCGCCTGGGTCGGAATGCTGAGGGAGATTAGCGACGCCCGAATCTCCTGTCGCAAGCCCTGCTCGAAGGTCCGGGCCCGGAAGAAGGGGTCCCGTACCATGTCGGTCAAGTAGCGAGATAGGTCAGTGAACCTCGTCGCGTACTGAGCGACCGTCATGCTGCCCTGGCGCAGCTGGAGAAGCTCTTGGATGCGCACCGCTCGGAGGGTGGCCGGGACGAACTCAGAGCGGAAGAGGCTCTCGAAGTCCATCCAGAGCAAGGATGCCTCATCGTGAACCTGGAGCATCAGGCTCCACCATCGTCCTGCCGCCGCCTGCAGGAGGCTCGCTGCGAGAATCACCATGAGATCCGCTGGTGTCCTCACTAGCCTAAAGATCCGTACCACCGCCTCTAGCCAGTCCTCGGCGGCCTGGGGGTCCGCCTCACCGCGAAACCTGGGCGGTCGCTGGCTCTGAAACTCATGCAGTGCCCTGAGGCGACGTGCATCGTCAGCGTCTGGTACTGGAAGCATCGGTGGCTCGGCGGGTAAGGCTACCGCCGGTGCCACTGCTGGCAAAGGGCCCTGCACCGAGGCCTCGTCGCTCGGTGGGCTGCCGTCGCGCCCTACACTCGGAACCCTAGCTGGCTGTCGTCGCGGGGCCATCCTGAAAAGGAGAACAAGAGCACCACAGTCAGAACAGTATACCTGGTGAGCTAGCACAAGTAATCACAAGGAAAACTTGAGACTTTCATGAAGCAGATCAGTATACCCGGTGAGCTGACACAAGTAATCACAAAGAAACTTGGGACACACACGCAATCAATGTTTTCATGCATTAAGTCGGAAATCAGGAGTCAGGGTCCTGGTGTACGGATACGTCGGCCGCCGCACCAACACTGGGCTCCCTGAACTGATAACCACACTCAATACACTAAACACTATTGCTTCAAATAGAAAGAAAAGATGATCAGAGTCTGCGGTAGAACCGACCACCTCTGATACCAATTTGTCACGACCCGTCCTCGGGGCCCGTGCCGTGACTACCCCAAGCCCGCCTTCCATAGGCCAGGGGATGGCGACTAGCACCAAGGCGAAAAATCCCAGTAAACAGGGAAGGCATTGCCTTTATAAGTAACAACCACACAGAGTCAGCAAGCGGAAAGTAAAGTGCAGAAAAGTAAAGGGGGCCGGAAATACAAGCCCAACTGTAAAGTACAACTGAAAAGTAAAGTACAGCAACTGAAGAAAAGACGGCGGCCTCGTGTCGTCCACTGGAAATCCCACCTGAAGGGTGGGTACAGATAGCCTCCAGGCTCCTCGGGTCCCACGTCCGCTCCGAGCACGCCCCGCCCAGTGGTCCACCTCCAGGTACCGTCCTGCTCCACGCCCCAACCGTGATCAGCGCTGTCCGTCGTCTGCAACCAACACAACAAGGTGTGGGCATAGCCCGTGCAGGGGTGAGTACAAGCTACTCAGTAAGGACCCCGAGACCCCCGAAGGTCTCCCGAAATCCACAAAGGATATAGCAAAAAAGAAAGATGCAATCACGAAGTAACATCTGACTCGACTTAGGTATATGCCCATACATATACCTAAGTCCCCAATTCCAGCTCTGCTCACGAGCTCAAGAACAACTCAATCCACAAAGGAAAGCAAGACTCAAATCCACAAGGAGAGTAAACAGTAAATCCACATAGGATAGTTCAACAGAATCCAAAAAGGAGAGTAACATAAGATTCAGCTCAACCAGGTATACTTATTCAGATGACGTCAAAGATGATCACTAATCCATCTAAGTCGTCGGACCCACGAAGGATTGATAGGTACTAACCCCCGCAAAAGACCCACGTAGGATCGGGCTCACACAGAACCTGTAGGCAGTGGCTCACACAGAACCGGTAGGAAGGACCCACGTAGGATCGGGCTCACACAGAACCTGTAGCACTGATCCACGTAGGATCGCTGAGTGCAGTAGTCGACGCAGTCCACTGAGGATCTCTGCACAGTCGTCGCCGCAGTCCACGAAGGATCTCTGCTCTGTCGTCGTCGCAGTCCACGGAGGATCTCTGCTCTGTCGTCGTCGCAGCCAGCGCTAGGGTTCCCGCACATAGCGAGCTCGTTAGGAGGGTCCGCTCCACGAGCCGAGAGGCTGATACATCAACTGACACGTAGTCCGAAGTTGATGTATCCAAAAGTTCTGTATCGACAACAGGATCTCAACGCAACAGACGGCGCGTCAATCGGACGCCCGGTCTGAGAGTTATTGGCATTTTCGTCCCAGGGGCCCGGTTGGTTTTTAGGGCAAAACCAACCGGACCGTACTCCGCCTGTATCCGATCCTCGGGCAGAGTATGCCAAAAGTTCCATCTCACTTAGAGGAAACTACCACAGCTGACGGTACGTCGTTCGGACGTCCGTAGCTCAAGTTATGAGCGTTTCCGCTCCGAGGGCCCGGTTGGTTTCGTGTACGAACCAACCCGGCCGAACCCAAAGTCTTCCGAAACCTTGAGAGTAATATACCGAAACGCCCGTCTCGATCCAAGGATCGTGTAGCCGCTGACGGTTCGTCAATCGGAGGTCCCAGGCCCAAGATATGGGCGAAAGACCGAAGAGGGCCCGAAACGGGGGTTCTGGGCCCGGGGCGACCCGGCCCGAACCCCCCCAGGGTCGGCCGAACCGGGTCGGCCCGACCCGGCCCGACCCGGCTAGGCTGGGTCCGGTCCGGCCTGGGCACGGCCCGGCCGACCGGACCGGCCGGCTCGGCTTCGGCCGAGCGACCGAACAACTGCCGCGGGTTTGACCCGCGGCTTGGAGAGAAATGCGGCCCCGCGGGGGGCCGCCTGTCACGCGGACGCGGCCGGGCCGCCGCGTCCGTTCCCGGTTCTGTGCGGCCGCGGAACCGGCCGCCGCCGCTGCTTCAGCCGCGGCGGAAGTTCTCCACGGCGGCGCGCCGGGCGCCGCCGCCTCCGGCCGCCGGAGTTGCTCCGGTGGCCCGTTTTGCCTCCTGTTTGCGCCATTGTTCCTCCCGGGACACGTCCTTCACTGTGGAATCAACAAATGGCTCTTGCGTCGTGCTTTTGCCGTCGCCTGCCAAATCCGCACAAAAAGGAAGATCGGCGGAGGGTTGCCGGGTCTTGTTCGTTAGACCCGCACCCTCCGCGTTAGTCATAATCAACGGGAGGAAAGGCTACAACAATTTTTAATCAAAGATAAAAATTGTTCACTCCTTTTCTTTTAAACGGCAATTCAATTTTTAATTAATTGAAATTATTCATGCCGGTTCTTTATTTAAAAGAAATAAGAACACGGGAATGAATCATCAAGGAAATAAACCCCTACCTTGTCGTCGTCGTCGGACGAGAGGTCGTCGCGGAATCGCTCGTCGCGGAAGAAGGGGGGATCGTTGCGTCGTCGCGGTATCCGGCGTCGCGTCGCCAATCTCCGGATCAAGAACAAACGGATTTAATTAATTAAATCCGTTGTCATGAAATTTAAAAAGGGAGAATTTAAACGATCCGATTCTCACCTTTGTTGCCGAACGAGGATCGGCCGCGGAAGAAGAGGCGTCGCCGAAGAACGTCGCGGGTAGGGCTCGTCGACGTCGCAGATCTCGGTGTGCGTCGTCGAATTCCGGTCACCGGCGTTCTTCGCGTTCTTCGCGTTCTTCGCGTTCTTCGTGTTCTTCGCGGGGAGACGAAGAAACAAAGATCCTCTCAAATCCTTTCAAAGGATTTTTAGGTTGGTCTTATTTTATAAACATGCCAACAAACGCAAAAGCGTAAGTAACGACCCATCAGTTCGTTGAATTAATTCAACGAGCGAAACAGCCCATTTAATTCACGAAGGAAACAGCCCAATTAAATGGTCTGTTAAGAATTAAAGAAAACGCGTCGGTTGACTTTTCAGTTACTTTGACGGGTTTTCGCGGGTGCGTTACTTAGCGAAAGAAACGGCGGGGCTCGTGCGGGCCCTGCCTCACAAATATCCTACCAAGGGGGTAGCATATTTCTGGATAGCATCCTATCCAGTTCAACTCAGTTCAAGCCGCCTTTAAGTGGTTTCAAGTGGCTTCCAAGTAGCTTAAGTGAAATAAAATAAAGTTGTCGCACAAACTTTATTTTATTTCTGACTTAAAGCCACAAAATTTAAAAACCACGTCTGAGCAAACGCAACTCCGGAAGAGGCGTTTCTAAGCAAATACCAGCGCTGCGATTTCATCGGTGCCCTCAGAATTTGATTCCGGGCACCGGTTCAAAAGATAGAAAAAGCCCGCTCGTCCGTTCACTGAACGTACCCGAGCCAAACTTCGGAAATTGATTCCGGGCACACCGGGCCTCGGAATCAGGTGCCGTCTGAAGCTGCGCTCTTGTAAAATTCCAAAGAAAATTAAGAAAAAAATTTCCTTGAAATTTTCGGGTCTTTACATCGACAATGTTATAACGGCGAAAAATATCCGCACCTGCCGTATAAGTTAAAAAAGACTTTCTTACCTTAATTTTGTCGAAAAGGTTAAAAAAGACATTGTTTGGAAAATGACGAAAAGATTCCTTTATAAACATCTTATAAAAAGTAAAACAAGGGTATAAATGACTTTAAACCATAGTAGATAAAATATTAATAATGTTTTGAAATACATTTTTAAGAAACATGGATGTGGATGATAAAAAGGTCCCAGTAGATATTTACGTATAAACAACCTCGGATAATGAAGAGATTGTGAAATAAACCCTTACCTTGTACCTTTTCTTATTCAATGGTAGGTTAACCTCATGTATAATGGTGAAAAAATTGTTATTAAATTATACAATAATCATATACATTAATATGATATCATATATGATCTTTTAAAATCGCTTTGTTAATAATATCTTAGTATTATCGTTGTTTCGGGTGTTAACTGATTCGTTTTCCTTTATATGATTTGTTATGTAAGCCAGGTTTTTTTATGGATTTGTTGTATATTATTAATATCCATAATGATATTAAATATTTAAACATTATTTTTAACCATCAAATGAAAATTATTCTCAAATGTATACGATGGGGAATGAATCTCATCGCATTCGTGGAGACGGTATTTCGTACATAAGCACAAGCGACAATATCATTATTTTGATATTAAAATAAAATATAATTGGATGGTATATCATATATACATAATAATTATCATGTTATATTTATTATTTACATCAATTATACATCATTATCATACCCATCCAAATAACAATGTATTGAAGACAGTAAGCCGTACGTACACACATATGATGAAATGTCATTAAAAGGATGGATAGAACAATGAATATGGTTGTAACATATTTATAATAACATCACAGTATATCGAAGATACTGGAGTTAATATTTTAGAATGAAAATAACAAATAAATAAGAAGTGGAAGAAGAAAGGAACTTGAAAGAGGGTTGTGAAATTATTACCTCTTCTTTGGGTTCTTCCTTTTGATTTGATGAAAAAGGATCCTTAGGTTGGATTTTTGAATAAAGTAGGGCCTCTAGGATGAAGGGAGGATAGTTGATAGAGTATTTGGGCAGGGTTTGGCCGAGCCAAATGGCTTTGAATGTGTTAATTAGAGAGAAGTGGGAGCACCCTTTTATAAGATGGGTGAGGGGAACCTTAGGAAAAGAGTGAAATATTATTTTATAATAAAATCATTTTCAGTTTCTAATGGCTCCAAACTGATTTATTTCTAGTATAAGGTTGTTATGGGTCTAAATCCACTCAAGAAATAGGTTTTATATAGGTTTGGGTCATTATATTAACCTTATCTCTTAGATTTAACTCTTAGTTAATTAGTTTGTCATTTGCCACGTCTCTTTGTATTTTTATATTATATGGTTAATAAACTTATTATAAACTTATAAGATAACCCCAAGTGGTTCATTAATAATAAAAATATCATTATATAAGTATCTTTACGGAATATTATATTTTTAGGAATAGAATATCATTTAATAATATAATATTTGTTTTAAAAATCCTTTTATGTCGATTTTGACACTATTTAATAATTGATTTTTTTAAAGTCTTAACAACTATATTAATTCGAACTAAATTCACTTATTCAATCCTAACATGTCATATTAACCTATAAAATTATTTTATGGTATAAAAATTTTCCAATTATATTTATTTTAACATTTATAATACCATTTATTTGATTCTTTCATTAATAAGGAAAATATTGCATCATCATTGTGTTATAATTAATTTTAATTATTAAAAGTTAAAAGTTATAAATAAAATACCATTATGTAGGAAATCCTTTCATATTTTTAATGATTATTTATAGTCTAATAGATAACATATATAACGCTATCTAAAAATTGTTTTACTAAAAGGTATATGCTTATGTCATTTTTGTATTTACTTTAAATTAATTAATATAAAGTGTCATCTTCACTTACAAGTGGCTCCATGGGGTCCCAGAATCGCCCCAAGGATGTCCATGGTCGGACATATATAATCCAATAGGGTTAGGACACATGTTAGGGTAATTTAATATTATTATAATATTATTTTTACCCTTATTTACCGGATTTACCCTTTAACCATGGTAAATAAAATATTTACCGAAGTATTTATTCATAATGTCTAAAAATAAAAGTTACCTATTTAAACAATTTGGAAATCCTGATTCCAAATATGGAATCCATTTTTCTAAATTCAAAACACAGAAGTGGTAAAAATTAATTTAAAATTAATTCCTGTTGTCAAAACAAAAAGCGGGTTTTTAAGAAATAATAACTATCAAAAGATTGACACTTGTTTATGTCTAGTTTAAATGTGAAATTACATCCAATGACCAACATTGGATTAAATGGTAAAAACATAATCTAATTATACTTTAAAACCACTCAATATTATAATTTATCTCTATAAATTATTTTGATTTAAAAAGTTGTTTTTAATTAAAATTTAGTATTTTTCACTATTCATAAAAAACTGAGTGTTTTCAGAAAAATACCAAAAATTAACCCTAAGCTAATTTTGATATTCCAAATCCAAAAATGAAGTCCAATTTGAATAATAAAATTTATAAAATTTAAAAAAGTGGGTATTACTATTCATAATGGTTACTTTGATTGGTCGATGTGTGTTAGAATCTCGAAGTTGCGTACAATGCAAGCTATTACATTATTCAAAAGGAAACATACCGTGGAAGCTTGGGGTGTTACAAAAGAGAAGGATATTGATGAATGAATTTTCAAAGGGGGATAATTTATTTTAAAAGAGTGATTGTATCTCAAGTGGAGAAGTGAATTTCTTCAAACACATTCAATTAGATTTGTATCAAGCATTATTTTGAAGAAATCAGTATAAGAGAATCGGATTCAGACTCATGTATTGATCATCAATTGTAATTGTATTGAAAATTTAAATGGGAGTCTGGAAAAGAAGATATGAATATTTTAGAATATTTTAGAAGAAATGAGAAGAATTGAAAAATTTATAATTTCTTCGACATTTTAGGATAAATTAATATTTGGGTGAATTTAAATGAGTGAGAAAGTGGTTTGGGATTCCTGCCTAAACATGTTTTGGGTCACCTATAAAATGCGTGAAGTACATTATACTCGTGTGTCTCTCAGAAGAGAGAGAAGCTCTAGGTTTCTAGAGAGAAGAAGAGATCAATTCCGTTCAGATTGACAATTGTTTTAGGTGGTGCCAATTCATTCATATTCTATTTGGAATGTCAATTGTATTCAGGAATTAAAGTAGTGCTGATTAATTTTTATTGCATTCTATCGGGAAAATAAAACTTGAAGAATTGTATTGAAAGAATCATACCCAGAGAATCAGACTGGGAAAATCAGACTTGGCATTCAGGCTGATTTCTTTGTCAAAGTCCTTTGAGGTTCTTACCTCTCTTCTGGGTAACGAAAAGAAGAATTGTTTTATAATTGAATGCATTTGGTCAATAGAAAAAAACACAGTTAACATGAGTTTTTACAAAAAAAAATTCATTACCCTATTGTGCTAAGAGGGTGCACACGCACTAGTGGGATTGTTTCATAGTGCCACACGAGTGTAAGGGTATATCCTACTCATTGTAATCCAAGGATTGTTCTCTTAGTGGATCATATGGTATTGGATAATTTCCAAACCATACCAAGGGCATAGCTATTCTTATTGAATAATGAACCTTTTAAATCTTTGTGTTCCTATGGATGTGTGTTGAGTTTGTTTTCAGTAAGGAATTGAAATCTCTAATAGGAGGCAAAATTTGTTTCAATTAAAAAGAAACATAAAATAAAAAGAGTATCACTGATTCACCCCCTCCCCCTCTAAGTGATACAATACTCCGACTAGGAACTCTCATTAACTTTGATCAGATTAACAACGTTAAAAAAGTCCTATTAAAATCTATTTCTAACATTGATAAAAGTTTTATCTATAGTAGTGGCACAAAAATAGGATTAACAGTGCTGAAAAAGCATTGTTGTCCTCAACATCATTATATGAGGGGACCCATTTATCAACGCTTTCATTAGTGGTGATAAATGGAGACATTTATCTACACTAGAAATATTAATTATAAGGGGACCTACTAATTTAGTGTGGTGTTTTACTAAAAACACAGTGCACCAAATACACCTATATACACCTGTATGAAAATTCATAATTTAATTCAAATAAAATTTATATCAAAAATACAAAATAAAAATCACTATTATATACATTTCAATTTTTTTGTATAATTACATTTTAAATTATTATCCACAAATATTTAAAAACATCAATATTTCATCGTCTTTCGCATCCCCGAATCCCTCTCAAAAAACCATGACCATGGTATTAGTTGTTAATTTTGGGTTTTCAAAATTAAAATTTAGTTTTTGTTTTTTTCCATGAAAAAAATGTTGGTTTTATTTTTTATGCACTTTTTTTCCTTATAGACTTCTGTGTTTTCGAACCTCCGTGTGGGCCTTCCTTTTGTTCGATGGGATTGCTTCTAGACCATGTCGCTCGGGTGATTCATTGAGCCGTTGTCCCACCTGGCCCTCACACCGCCACCATGGTGGTCTACACGATCTTTACTGTCAATGAGTCTCTATTTGACAGCTATAAGTGGCATCATTTGTGTTTCTTCACTTTCAACGATCTGTGCCTACTGCCTCCCTTTCGCTCCCTGGATGTCACGTGTCCCAATTATCACAAGATCTATTTCACCCAGTCAGCTTCAAAATCCTTCCTCTCAGCCTCCTCCGTCCATGCGTCCTACCTCGTCTGTTGCATTTGTCAGGACATCGCCTCGCCTCTGTCGTTGCATTATTACGTCCCAAAACTCTTGTTTTTTTGGTGGTGGTTCTTATTCAATTTCACCGACTGATCTAGAGAGAGGTGAGAGAGAACCAAGAGAGGGAGGAGGAAGACCTCAACCTCAACATCTTTGTTCCCCTCTTCTGGTGTCCATCTTTGGTATAGATTTTGGGATTCATGAGATCTATGTGGACCACTTCTTATTAAAGATCATCGGACCTGGGCAGAGTCACATCCTTTTTTCAAGCTTCTGGTTTTGTAATTTGTTGCTTTCTTTTTCTGGCTTGTGCATTGTTTGATCTTGTTTTGTTTTTCTTGTTCATTTTGGTTCCTAGGGTTGCATGCGTGAGTCTGTTCAGTTCAAGAGAGAATGTTGCATTCTTCGAGTCAGGTTTCATCGCTGACTCCACTACCACAAATCCGGGGTTCCGCAGCGCCACCCTTTAATAGTACTAAAAAAAATCGTTGATAAAGGTACCCCTTTTATTAGTGCTTTTTTTTAGTACTGATAAAAGGGAGTTCTTTATCGTCACTTTTTTTACTAGCACTGTTAAATGTTACATTTAAAAAAAATCATTAAAAATAATATATAAATATATAAATATATAAATATATAAATATATAAATATATAAATATATAAATATATAAATATATAAATATATAAATATATAAATATATAAATATATAAATATATAAATATATAAATATATAAATATATAAATATATAAATATATAAATATATAAATATATACATAGATACATAGATATATAGATATATATATATATAAATATATAAATATATAAATATATAAATATATAAATATATAAATATAGAAATATAGAAATATATAAATATATTTATATATAAATATATAAATATATAAATATATTTATATTGATATAAATATAAAATATATTTTTTAAATATGTTTTAGATAAGTATAAATAGACATTTACACTTAAAATATAATAAATTTAGTGAAGGGCTTAAAATTATTTTTAAAAATATCATCAATAAATAATTTTCTAATTATCATCGATTAATAATCATATAATAACAATTTTAAGAAAAAAAATCAAAAAATTAATAAAAGATCTAAAATAAGTTGAAAACGTAAATCAAACTTCAAATGACCATAACTTTTGATCCGAGGGTCTATTTAAGCTCTATAACATATCAAATCAAATCCTGTAGTGATCTCTACGCACTATTGACATAAGGTAACCTTCTACTTCATTTTATGAGGACAAAAAAGGCCTAGAAGGCCTCCAAAACTTAGTTTTTTGTTTAGATATCCAATTTTTTTAACTTTTGATGGAATTTCAACCTCATTTCAGGAGGTCTTTTTACCCTTATTTAGTGGAGTTTGAAATTATTCAGAGGGGTTGCATTCATATTGATATTATGACTTTGAAATTTTATCATTTTTTACAATGTAATTGAAGTTACAAGGATCGAATAAAAACCTAGAGGGGGGGGGTTGAATCAGTTGTTTAACTTTTTATAAGTTTCAAAACTTTAAGAAACTTAACCCTTGCAACCAGTTAAGATTTATTTCCTTATCAACATTTAGCAAGAAACTCAAGCATGAAAGAAAGGTAAATCAAGAAAGGCATACAAGATTTACATGATTCAACCTCAATAAGAGAACCTACGTCATTTCCATAGCCACTGTCGTGGGTCTATGGAAATCCACTATAATGAAGAAGTGAATACAACTTCTGCAAACTCCCGTTGGACACCTTCTATCTCCCGATAGGAAAGATTATACTAACTCCCATCAGTTTACAATGTTTCCTTAAAGAAAAAATGATCCAAAAACAACAATAAGAATTTTGTTAAGCTGCTCCATAAATTCTCACTCTGAATCTTCAATCTGATTTCTTGAATCTGATTTTCTGAAACCAGTCTTCTCAGCAATGTAATATGATTCCTCACAAGTGCTCACTCCAAATCTTCAATCCAATTTATTGAATCTGATTTTCTGAAACTGGTCTTCATACAAAGATAAGATGATTCCGCTCAAGTACTCACTCTGAATCTTCAATCTGATTTCTTGAATCCGATTTTTTGAAACCGATCTTCTCAGCAAGATAAGATAATTCTGATTCTCTTCTTATCAAACACTCAAGGAAACTTCTTCTAGATGGTAGGAAATTTTCACTTAGAATTCTCCAGCACTCCTCCTTTTCCGCATTTGTAAAAGTTGTAAATGAGCGAATGATCTGAGCACATATTTATAGAAAACTCAAAAAAACAAAGGCGGGAAACATGAAAATCATTCCCGCATTCTCAAATCTCAAAAACTCCAAAAATCCCTCGCATTTAAAATTCAATCTTTGACTTCCTCAAATATCATTAAATTTCTCTGAGATTTATGAAAAGATGAAATTCAGGTTTTCTTGAAATCTTCATATCTTCCTCAGAACGATAAGGCTGGATCTTGGTTCTGATTTTAGGTTCAGGAAATAGGTTCAGGAAAACAGTTTCAGGAAAATTGGTTCAGGAAAACCGGTTCAAGAAACAGGTTTAGGAAACAGGTGCCTAATTTTAGGTTCCGGAAACCGGTTCAGGAAATAGGTTCCGAATTTTAGGATCAGGAAACAGACTCTGAATTTTAGGTTCAGGAAGTAGACTCCAAATTTCTGGCTCAAGAAGTAGACTCCAAATTTCTGGCTTAGGAAGCAGACTCTGAATTTCAGGTTCAGGAAGAAGACTCTGAATTTTATGTTGTAGAAGTAGACTCCAAATTTCAGGTTCAAGAAGTAGACTCCGAATTTCTGGATCAGGAAGTAGACTCCGAATTTCAGGCTCAATAAGCAGACTCCGAATTTTTGGCTCAGGAAAGAGATTCCAAATTTTAGGTTCAGAAAATAGACTCCGAATTTCAGATTCAGGAAGTAGACTTCAAATTTCTAGCTCAAGAAGTAGACTCTGAATTTCTAGATCAGGAAGCAGACTCCGAATTTCAGGTTCAGGAAGTAAACTCCATATTTTTGGTTCAGGAAGTAGACTTCAAATTTCTGGCTTAGGAAGCAGCCTCTGAATTTCAGGCTCAGGAAGTAGACTCCGAATTTCTAGTTCAGGAAGCAGACTCTAAATTTTTAGTTCAGGAAATGGACTCCGAACTTCAGGTTCAGGAAATAGACTCTGAACTTCTGATTCAAGAAATGGACTCCATTCATCAGGTTCAGGAAATGGACTCCAAACTTCATGTTCATGAAAAAGACTCTGAACTTCTGATTTAGGAAATGGACTCCGAACATCAGGTTCATGAAATGGACTCTGAACTTATGATTCAGCAAATGGTTTCTGGATTTCAGGTTCAGGAAATAGGTTCTGAATTTCCTTAGAATTTTTCTTAGTGAAAAACATCAATCCTTCTTGCCATTTCTTTAACAGATTTTTTCAAAAATCATTTCATGATTTTTGAGAACTTTAAGATCATAAAAGCATCATCTGATTACATTTAGAAAGTTTGAGAAACTTTCTTAACTTCTGACTTCTCATTCTTCAACATAATCTTCTTTAAAGAAATCTTCTGCAACCAGCAACTTTAACTTTCTGTAACTCAAAAACATTCTTCAATAGAAATATTAGTTGTCAACAAATATAAAACATTTTTAAACAAAACACCGCAAAGGTTCTTCAATCCCCCCCTTTGTATTTGTTGGAAACCCTTGTTAACAAGTTTTCACCTCTCAAATATTTTACATCTCAAGTTATTGAATTTTACCAAAACAAAACCTTTCTCAAAAAGAGTGTCCTGACACCACACTATTGGATAAAGTAATTTTTTTTGAAGGATTTCCATCCCTCGGTGACAATAAAATTTTTCGACCATATAAAGATAAACTTCACCTTACATAAAATCCACCTCAACTTTTATCTTTCTCTTTCTCACTTTTCTTTTCCCCTCTCATTTTTTCTTTCTCTCTCCCCCATTATATGATAACCAAAACTTTAGATTCATAAAAGAAAACTTACTCTCCCCCTTTTTCAACATAATACAAAGCACGATGGGGGTCACTTCCTTATAAGTTTTAGGAAGTTTTGGGAGGAGGCTAAACATGGAGTTGCAGCCACAGTTCAACAAACCTTTCCTTTGACATTGATTTTGTAAAAATATCAACAATATGATACTTTTTTGAAATATATTCCATCAAGACTTCTCCAGTAGTAGCATTCATTTTTAAAAAGTGATACTTTATATCAATATGCTTTGATCTTGAATGTTGAATAGTATTCTTGGAAAGATCAATGACACTTTTATTATCACAGAGTATTTTTAAAGGTTTAGAAACTTTCACTTTTAAATATTCCAGATTAACTTTCATACACATCATTTGAATACAAGCCTAAGTAGCTACAACATATTCAGATTTAGCTGTACTTAAAGTTATTGAACATTGTTTCTTTCTATGATAACTCACACAACATTCCCCTAAGAAAAATGTTCCTCCTGATGTTGATTTTCTATCATTACAATTACCAGCCCAATCAGCATCAGTATAACAATGAAACTTCATCTCATTGTTTCTCTTATATAACAACCCATGTGAAGTTGTTCCTTTAACATATCTCAGAATCCTCTTAACTGCCAACATATGTGATTCTTTTGGATTACTTTGATATCGGGAACAAAGAGTCACAACATAAACAATATCAGGCCTTGAGGCTGTAAGATAAAATAGACTTCCTATCAACTTTCGAAAGTCTTTTTGAATCACACTGTTCCCTGACTCATCTTTTCTCAACTTTGTGCTCACTGAGATAGGGTTTGAAACTTCTTTTTATTCTTCCATCCCAAAATTCTTTAAAAATTCCTTGGCATACTTTTCTTGGGATAAGAAAATGTAGTTTTCTTGTTGTTGAACTTGTAATCAAAGGAAGAAAGTTAATTCTCCCAATATTGACATTTCAAAATTTTTCTTCATCTCTTCAACAAACTTTTCTCAAACCTTTTCTTCATCTCCAACAAAAATTATATCATCCACATAAACGATTAAAATTAAAGTTTCAGATTCGACATCTTTAATATACAAGTTTCTATTAACCATTCCTTTAGAAAAGTTCATCTTTCTCAAGAAATTTTTAAGCTTCAAATACCATGCTCGTGGATTTTGTTTCAGCCCATACAAGTCTTTCTTTAATTTGCAAACTTTTTTTTCATCCTCATCAAGTAAAAACCCACAAGGTTGTTCAATGTAAACTTCTTCGTCAATCTCACCATTTAAGAAGTGAGACTTTACATCCATCTGATAAACCTTGTAATTCCGATGAGAATCCATTACAGGAAACATTCAAATAGTTTCCAACCTTTCAACAGGGGAAAAGGTTTCATCAAAATACACACCTTACACTTGTTCATATCCTTTACACACAAGCCTTGCTTTGTTTCTTTTAACTTCTCCATGCTCATTAAATTTATTTCCGTAAACCCACTTGGTTCTGATATCATTTTTATTAGTTGGTCTTGGAACAAGTTCCCATGTTTTATTCTTCTTAATCTGATCCAGTTCTTCATTCATAGCATCCACCCATTCTTTATGTTGAATAGATTCTAAAACTGATTATGGTTCAACTTTTGAGATAAGGGAAGTCTGATTTTATAATATTAACTTCCTTCTTATCTGAACTGGCACCTTTTGATCCCCAATAATATTTTTAGATTCAACCTGTTTTTGTAAGGTAGGAAAATTCACATTTCCTTTCCTAGCATCACTTTCTTCCCCATGTGTCTCATCTGAGTCACTTTCACTCTCGTGGGAATTCTCTGATTTATCTTCCTTAGTATTCTTAACAGATTTTGTGAAGGAACTTGGATTTTCAATTACCTTCACATCATATGAGTCCACCATGTTCTGTAAATTTTTGTTCTATCATTTGTAACTTCTTTTATTCGATGAATAACCCATAAATATTTCTTCTTCAGCTTTCTCAACATTATTTCCTAAGTCTGGATTTTTTATTTTGAGCAAGCATGGACTCCCAAAAACATTGAAGTATTTAAATGAAGGTTTTTTTATACCACATATCGTAAAGAGTCATGTTGGTTTATGGTCTCAACAAGCATCTATTTTGAATATGTACAATAGTGCTAACAACTTCTATCCAAAATAATTTTGAAAGTTTGTATTCTGATAACATACTTCTTCCCATTTCCACCAAGCTTCTATTTTTCATTTATGTTACTCAATTTTGTTGTGGAGTATATGGAGAACTATATTGATGTTTGATACCATGATTCCTTAGATAAGTTTCAAAATCATTTCTTGTGAATTCGGTACCATTTTATGTTCTTAGCTTCTTTATGGAAACTCCTAATTCTTTCTCAACATCTCTTCTGAAGAAATTATGCATTTCAACAACCTCTGACTTATGCTTCATGAACATGATGTTTTTCATCCGAGTAAAATCATCAATAAAAGTGATAAAGTATAAATCTACTTTTGTTGATTGATGTCTCATAGTCCCACACATATCGGAATGAATAAGCTCAAGTGGTTTGTAAGATTTAATCTCAACTCTTTTATGAATTTTGTTAGTCATATTTCCTTTCTGGAAAGTAATACAAACATCTTCATCTCTTATTATTAGTTCTGAAAAAATTCTAAACAACATCAACTTTAGAAAGCTTACTCATGTTATTCTGCCCAAGTTGGACAAGTATTCGATGCCACAACTTGTTTTCATCTTCAGAAATCAAATAATAATAGTTATTGGATTCTCCAATTTGAAAGAGATTCAACTGGTTCTTTCTCCTTTTGTAATCACTCTTCCATTTTTCAAAATTTTGATGATAAAAGAATCCTTTCTGAAGATAACTTCTTTTCCATCATCAATAAGTTGAATTACACTAAGTAAGTTATGTTTTATCCCATCAACAAGAAATAGTTCCTTAGATTTTAGTTTCTCTGGTTTAATCTCTACCATTCTGATTCCATTAATTTTTAAGGAACTATCATTGCCGAAAGTAACTACTCCTCCATCATTACTTTCAATATGCTCCAAGATTTTTATATCACCTGTCATGTGTGAAGAACAACCACTATCAAGAATCCATGGTTTGTTCCTCTTACTTGCTTTCAAAGTTGTCTCAACAACAAAATCTCTCTCATCAACCTTTTTATTTTGAGCTTTCTTTTCTTTCATACCATATGCAACTTGTTCTGGAAGGAGAGTTATACATCATTCGACATGATGACCAGACTGGTCACATATTCCAAAAACTTCTTCCAAACATTAAAATTGATTATTTTTTGGAATGTTTTTGACATCTTGAGAATTCACCACTTTAACTTTCTCTGAGTACGGAAAGTTACTAATTCCTCTTTCACTATTTCTTACACTTTGCTCAAATCTTATTCCAGGTAGAGATAAATTGTGCCAAAAATTATAAGCTATATGCCCATATATTCTACAACACCAACAATATCCCTCAAATATTTATTTTCTGTTAAATAATGATCTTTCTTTGTAAAATCTTTGTTGAGGTTGATAACTTCTTTCAGCGCTAGAACACTTAGGATGTAGGCCATCTCTTCTTTTGAGTGAGTTTTCTACTTTTGTAGGATTGATAGGTTTCTCACATCCTTTCTCCACCCAAGATTGAGTAATAATTTTTCCATAACCTGAAATGTTATAAGAATCAGTTAAAACATTATTTTTGATAGGAGAATATTCCACCTGATTCTCATGGTAAGCCTTCTCGGCAATCTTGGAAGTCTTAGTTTTTACTTCAGTGGCTTTGTGGAAGTTTTCATTCATCTTCCATAGGGTATTTTTGGATTCGATAACTTTTGATTACAACTTGTTGACCTCTTCTTCTTTAGTTTCCAGCTTCTTGTTAGATCTTCAATCATTTTTCCTTGTTCAGAAATTCTAAGTTTGTAACTTAAAATTTCTTGAATGTATTCATCTTCCTTCTTGGTAACATCTTTACTTCCATCATGAACTTCTTCATGATTTTTCTTTATCACATGAATTTCTTTCTTGATAGATTTGTTTTGCTCAATACATGAAAGAAGTTCGGATCTTAGCTGATATTCTCTGTAATATTCTTCACCACATTCTTCAATCTCTGAAAAAACATTTGTTTTCTCAACTTTTGCAATGATGGTTCTGAATCTTTCTTTACTTTCATCTTCTGAGGAATCATTGTCAGATGATTCTGATCCAACCTTCTTGCTCAACACCCTTCTTTTCTTTCCAGAGAACTTCTTCTTGAATTCTTTAGAAGTCTTCTCTTATTTTTCATTCTTGTTATACTTATTCCATCGATGATTCTCATTAGAAACATCTTTATATTCTCCAACTTTCTTCTTAGGGAAATTCATAGCAAAGTGTCTGATTCCACCACACTCAAAACATTTTAGAGGAAGTTTCCCTCCATACATTCCTTTTCCTATTTGATAGTTCATGGATATGAGAGACATGATTTTTTCATTCAACTTTTCATCTTCCTTATCAATGGACTCACAAGGATTAGCTTCATCATCATCTTAGATTTTCATCATTCTCATAGCTTCAAAAGCCATTTCATCTTATATCTTCTTCTTAAATATCGAAGCTTTCCTCATTTCATAAGCAACAAGAAAGTTATGCAGTTCATCAAGAGATAAATCATCCTTATCTTCTAAAGCTGAAATTTTAGAATCAAACCTTTCTGGAAAGTTTCTCATAAGTTTCTTCACAATTGTAGAATCTTCTAGGTCTTCTTTGAATCCTCTGATGTTGCATACAATTTCATTAACTCATGTGAAGTATTCATCAATTGTTTCATCATCTCTCATCCTGATGTCTTCAAACTTACTACGCCATATTTGTAGCTTGGCCTCATTGACTTTTGTGTTTCCTTCGAAAACACTTTCCAGCTTGTCCCACAAGCTTTTTGATGTTGTGAGACCCATCACCTTCTGATAAACATTTTCTGATAAGGACATGAGAATAGCATTTCTAGCCTTTCCATCAATTTCTATGTTTCTCTTATCAGCAAACGTCGTAGCACTATGGGAAAAATCAATATTCGCGACGGGATTTATTCCCGTCGCAAATAACCCGTCCAGGAAGTTATTTGCGACGGGCAAATTTCCCTATCGCAAATAACCAATTATTTGCGACGGGATTTCGTCTCCCGTCGCAAATAGTTTGGCGCGAACTGTGCGCCAAACCGCACGAATATTATTTGCGACGGAGCGATGTCTCCCGTCGCAAATAGTTTGGCGCGACTTGCGTGCCAAACCGTGCATTAGTATTTGCGAAGGTACCCATCGCAAATACCCGACAGTGGTTAATAGCTTTTTGCGACGGGATGTCGTCCCATCGCAAATAGAGTGTCAGCAGGAACTATTTGCGATGGGCCCCGTCGTAAATACTCTTTTAACCGCTGAGAGTAATTAATGCGAGTGAGGGTACTTGCGACGGGTGTCCCGTCGCAAATAACCCCGTCGCAACTAATCTAACCTATATATACCCAACCCGTTTTTTCCCAAATCACTCAGATCTTCCATTCCCATTCTCTTTATTTTTCAGTTTCAAGGAAAAAATTTACTTTAGTTGAATTTTTTTAGGCGAGAGCAATTGGAAGGCGTCAATACTTTCAAAATATCAAAGTTGAAGGTATTTATATATATATATATATATAAATATTTTATTTATTTTATTTTATTGTGTTAATTTTAATTGTAGTTTATTAGTTGTAATTTAATTAGATTTCAATTGATTTTTATTTATTTTTATTTTTATTAATAAATTGATATTGTTAGTGATAATTATAAATAATTAGTCATAATTAATATTAATTAGATATAATTAGATATAATTAGATATAATTTGTAATAAATAGATATAATTAGGAATAAATAGATATAATTATCAATAAATAGATATAATTAGCAATAAATAGATATAATTAAAAATAAATAGAAACAATTAGATATAATTAGTAATAAATAGATATACTTAGTAATAAATAGATATAATTAGTAATAATTAGTTATAATTAGTACTAATTAGATATAATTAGTAATAGTTAGATATAATTAGTAATAGTTAGATATAATTAATAATACTTATATATAATTCGTAATAAATAGATATAATTTGTAATAAATAGATTTAATTTGTAATAAATAGATATAATTTATAATAAATAGATATAATTTGTAATAAATAGATATAATTTGTAATAAATAGATATAATTTGTAATAAATAGATATAATTAGTAATAAATAGATATAATTAGTAATAAATAGATATAATTAGTAATAATTAGTAATAATTAGTAATAATTAGTAATAATTAGTAATAATTAGTAATAATTAGTAATAATTAGTAATAATTAATAATAATTAGATATAATTAGTAATAATTAGTAATAATTAGTAATAATTAGTAATAATTAGTAATAATTAGTAATAATTAGATATAATTAGTAATAATTAGATATAATTAGTAATAATTAGTAATAATTAGTAATAGTTAGTAATATTTAATAATAAATAGATATAATTAGTAATAATTAGTAATAATTAGTAATAATTAGTAATTATTAGTAATTATTTGTAATAATTAGTAATAATTAGTAATAATTAGTAATAATTAGATATAATTAGTAATAATTAGTAATAATTAGTAATAATTAGTAATAATTAGTAATAAATAGATATAAATAGAAATAATTAGTAATAATTAGATATAATTAGTAATAATTAGTAATAATTAGTAATAATTAGTAATAATTATTAATAATTAGTAATAATTAGTAATAATTATCACTGTAGATTTCTTCCAACTGATCATTCTTTTCGAAGGAACAAATCTCATTCCAGAGAAGGTATAATTGAAAGGGATGAACCTACAAATATGATCTCAGGTACAGAGTTTAAATCAGTTGTATTTTCATTACCCCCCATCACATTTGGACCAACAGTAAACCAACAGAAAATTCATGGCTTTGGGAAAGAACATAATTGGATAAAACGGAGCATTTTTTGGGATCTTCCGTATTAGTCTGATTTGTTGGTCCTCCACATTTTTAATGTTATTCATATTGAGAAGAAATGTTCTGATAATTTATTTCATACAGTTTTGGATACACCAAGTAAGACCAAAGATACTGTAAAGGCACGATTAAATATTTCCCAAATTTGCAGGCGACCTGAACTTGAACTATTTGAAAATATCATATCATAGAGGTTAATGAAGCCAAAAGCAGCTTATACACAGTTCAAAGAGAGTCACTTATTATTTTGTCAGTAGATTTCAGAATTGAGACTTCCAGATAGCTATGCTTCCAATTTGGGGAGATGTGTTAAGAATGGTTAAATTACTGGATTAAAAAGTCATGATTATCATGTTATAATGGAAGGACTTATGCCAATTGGATTCAGAGGTTTTTGAATTCTATGATTTGAGATTCGATAACAGACATATCATATTTTTTTCGAGACATTTGTGCAGAGACAACAGAATACGATGTGCTATGAAAACTGGAAGAATATACTGCTGTAATTATATGTAAACTGGAAAAAATCTTTCCGCCGACTTTCTTTGACTCAATGGAACATCTGATATTACATTTTCCACATGAAGCTAAATGTGGAGGTCTAGTATAGTTTTGATGGATGTACCCATTCGAGAGATGCATGCCAAAATTGAAGAAAAAAATACGTAACAAAGCATCAGTTGAAGGCTCAATTGCTGAAGCTTATTTGCAAGAGGAAATTGCTTTTTTTCTCATTATTTTGAATCTCAATATCCCTCAAAACACAATCTCATGGGATGAAATGAGGGGAATGTTAATGAGGAAATAGACAATCAATTAACAATTTTTAATCAGCCAAATCTTGGTTTCGGTGGAGTTCATGAATGATGGATTTCAGATGATGAACATCATAGAGCTTATACATACGTTCTGCTCAACTATGAAGAAATGACATCATTTGTCCTGTGAGTGCTTCTATCACTTATTCTATAATTTATGTTACAATATTTAAACTTATTTTATTTGTAGGTTATATGATAATCATATCCAGAAATAACTTCCACAAATTACAGTAGCTGCTCTTGAAGAACGCAGACATACATTTTTTCTCAATTGTTTAAATACTGGTAACATAAATTATTGATGGTTTAATATCAATTCCATTTATTATTTATTATATTGATAATTGTTTTAAAAATTTTCAGGTGTCTCAATATGCTGATAAAATTGATAAGCGACTATGTATATTGAGCAACCCACCATACAAAATGGTTAAATCTTATAATGCATATGTGGTGAATGGTTTTTGATTGCATACACATATATACGGGGAATAAAAAAACAATGAACATTGGAGTTTGTTTGAGAGGATCACATCAAAGAGAAACTGAAGCTGACTTTTATGGCATTTTGGATGAAATTATTGAGCTGTGTTGTCTAGGACAAAATTACATAACAATGTTTGAATGTCGGTGGTTGGATACTGAGAGATTATTGCACATTCATCCGACTCATGGAATCATCGATATTAAATATAAAAGTCTTCTTGCAGTAAATGAACCATTTTTACTGGCTCAACAGGCACATCAAATTTATTATGCAAAGTATTGTGCTACATCAAGATACTTGAGAGATTAGTGGAGCATAATAAAAATGAAATCTCGGGAAAATAAGTTTACTAAAAATGAATTTGGTTCCACTGAAGTGGAAGGAATTGAAATTTTTCAAGAGACTTCTCAAAATCCATCTAATTCACAAAGAGACGTGAATATCGATGATGACACCCCACAATGAAGAATCGATGGTGATAAAGATGTTAATTATATTACAAATGAATTTGAAATGACAAGAGATGCTGAAACTGAAACTCATATGGATATTGATGATGCTGAGGAGGAAGATGAATACATTGACTTTGATAGCTATGGAGAAGAGGATGAAGATGAACATTGACAGAGTTAAATGATGATTATAATCATAACTAATATATATCTATATATAATAGTTATTTTCAACTATCTGCTAACAACAATCATTTTGTGTTTCAGATGGACCCTGAGCTATTTCTCGAGGTGCAGGAGGCTGACCTACTATTGGATGAGAGGGATTTTGGATCATCTGACCCCCAGCCTACTGGTGGGTCAGGGGGTACGCGGAGGGGGCACGGTCTTGCACGATTGATGATTCCTGACCCTATCCCCGAGCGACGTCCACATCTTGGTTTTGATCCACACACATAGAGGTATGGTAACATGTATATTTTAGTTAGATTTAATTAATTAATTTATATATATACTAATTGTTTAATTATTTATTAATTTTTTACAGTTTTGCGCATGTAGCTATTGGATAGGGGAGCACTATCTTGCGCAATTATTTTTCTCAGCCATGGATCACATGGAAACAGATTCCCGTTGATGTGCAACATGACATGTTCCATCATTGGCTAGTACGTAAATAAATAATATTTTTTTTTGAAATTTATTTTATTAAAAAATTGATATTATAAATTATTTGTAGGGTTTATGGTATCCTATCGATGATAGCATGTGCGACACTATCCACGCGGCATGAAAAGTTTCTATGCGTGACCGTTTACATAAGTTTTTTCACAATTTGAGAAGGGCATCCATTAAGAAAGCATGGGTGACAGAACCAGGGGAGACAAGAGGTGAAACATTGAGCTGGTATCCATACATTCCGTTCGCATAGAGAGCATCTAGTAAGTATATTTTTTAAATATTTTATATAACTTTAAATATAAACAGTTTATTTTATATTTCTGTAGGCAGTCGAGCATCCTGATATTACGGTGTTCGACGTTTATCGGAGGATGTACAGTGATCCAGCCACTGGAGAGATTAGAGGTGATCGCCAGCATCAGATTGTAGTTAGTATTATTTTTTCAGTTTGACAATTAACTACATATAATATTTTCACAATTTTAATTTTAAATTTGAATTGAAGGAGTCATATGAGGCTGGGACCTCTCAAACACAGGCTGAGGGTCAGGAAGAGACGACTGAGTAGACTAGTGCTCACCATTTCGATGAGGCGGCATAGATGCAGGCGACTCAATATGGATTTGAGATGGGCAGATTAGTTGGTATCAGATCTCATTTGATTCTTGGTACTTATTATGGTACTGTTGTGATGTCAGGGTCCAGCTCGAGAGGAGATCATGGAGAGGCATCATCTTCTATCTCACAGTATCAGGAGCATTTGTGAACTCAGACTGAGCTTATAGAGACTTTTCAGAAGCAGCAAGAAGAGATGTGTCAGTGGCAGCAGCAGTAGGAGCAGCATTACGAAGAGTAGATGCGTTGATGGCAGCAACAACAACAGTAGCATGAGGAGGAGATGCATCGATGACAGCAATATCATCACGACCAGATGGAGTACATGCGATGTCTGACTCATACTTTAGGGAAGGAGTTTCCTCCACCAGCTCCATCAGCTCCTCCACCTCCTCTAGAAGACGTCCCCCAATGATTTTTTTTATGTTACAAATATTTGAATTTAACATTGTAATATGAATTATTTACATTTTCTATCTTTTATATTGGTTAAAATAAGACATAATTTAATTTTTAATATTTTTTTATTTTTTTATATTTTTTGGGGAATATTGAGAATTTAAATATTTTTTTTATTTTTATTTTTTTAATAATAGTAATATTATTTTTTCATTAATTGTAATTTTATTAATTTTTTTTAAATTAATTTATTATTTGTGATGAGACAGTTTGCGACGGGGTCCCATCGCAAATAGTCTAACTAAATATTTTTAAAAACATATTTGCGATGAGACTACTTGCCCATCGCAAATACTTTATTGTGACGGGCCTGTCACAGAACATATTATATATATTTTTTTTACGGCGGGACAAGGGCCTGTCGCAAATAGTTTTTGCGACGGGCCCGTCACAAAAACGTTTATGTATATATAATACATATAATCAGATACTTATTTGTGATGGAGATGTTTCCTGTCGCAAATAATATTTTTTGCGACGTGCCCGTTGTAAATAATTGTATTTTCGACAAATTTTTCTGCAACGGGCTATTTGCGACGGGACCCCGTCGCTGAAGCCTATTTGCGATGGGATCCCGTTCTAAATAACCCGTCATAAATACCAGGATTTTCAGTAGTGTAGGGGAATTTTTTCCAATAAGTGGAAAGCCAATTGTAGCAGTATCAACAAATTTAAGGCCAAGAGATATGAGATAAGGAATCATCCTATTTTTCCATCCATAATAATTCTTACCATTGAATGTAGGAATTCCTCTACTGTTGACAAAATTGATATTCTCCATGATAATGATAAACAAGGGAACCTCCCTCTGATACCAATTGAAGTTACAAGGATCGAATAAAAGCTGATAAGGGGGGGGGGGGGTTGAATCAGTTGTTTAACTTTTTATAAGTTTCAAAATATTAAGAAACATAACCCTTGCAACCTATTAAGATTTATTTCCTTAAAAACCTTTATCATGAAACTCAAGAATTCAAGAAATGTAAATAAAGAAAGGCACAAAATATTACCAAGGTTCGACCCCAATAATAGAACCTACGTCCTTTCCATAGCCACTCCCGTGGGTCTACGGAAAACTACTATAATGAAGAAGAGAATACAAATTGTGCCAACTCCCGTTGGACACCTTCTATCTCTCGATAAGAAAGTTAATACTGACTGTCTTCAGTTTACCATGTTTCCTTAAAGAAAAAATGAGCCAAACACAAGAATAAGAACTTTGTTAAGTAGCTCCACAAATGCTCACTCTGAATCTTCAATCTGATTTCTTGAATCTGATTTTCCGAAATTGGTCTTCTCAGAAAGATTAGATGATTTCACAAAAGTGCTCACTCCGAATCTTCAATCCGATTTATTGAATCTGATTTTTTGAAACCGGTCTTCTCAGTAATATAAGATGATTCTGCACAAGTGCTCACTCCAAATCTTCAATCTGATTTCTTAAATCCGATTTTCTGAAACCGAACTTCTCAGAAAGATAAGATAATTCGGATTCTCTTCTTCTAAAACACTCATGGAAACTTCTTCAAGATGGTAGGATCTCTTCACATAGAATTCTTCAGTGCTCTGCCTTTTCCGCGTTTGTAAAAGTTGTAAATGATTGAATTATCTGAGCACATATTTTTAGGAAACTCAGAAAACAAAGGCAGGTAACTTGAAAATCATTCCCGCTTCCTCAAATCTCAAAAACTCCGAAAATCTCACACATTTAATATTCAATCTTTGACTTCTTCAAATATCCTTAAATTTCTCCAAGATTTATGCAACGATGAAATTTGGGTTTTCTTGAACTCTTCATATCTTCCTCAGAATGATAAGGCTGGATCTTGGTTCTGATTTTAGGTTCAGAAAACAGGTTCAGGAAAACTGGTTTAGGAAAATTGGTTCATGAAAACTGGATCAGGAAAACTGGTTCAGGAAACAAGTTCAGAAAATAGGTGCCGAATTTTTGGTTTAAGAAACTGATTCAGGAAATAGGTTCTGAATTTTAGGTTCTGAAAACAAACTCTGAATTTTAGGTTCTGAAAGTAGACTCCAAATTTCTAGCTCAGGATGTAGACTCCAAATTTCTGGCTTAGAAAGAATTATCCAAATTTCAGGTTCAGGAAGTAGACTCCGAATTTCAAGTACAAGAAGTAGAATCCAAATTTTTAGGTTCAGGAAGTATACTCTTAATTTCTGGCTCAGGAAGTAGACTCAGAATTTCTAGATCAGGAAGCAGACTTCGAATTTTTGTCTCAGGAAATAGATTCCGAATTTTAGGTTCAAAAAATAGACTCCGAATTTCAGGTTCAGGAAGTAGACTCCAAATTTATGGCTCAGGAAGTAGACTCTGAATTTCTGTCTTAGGAAGCAGATTCTGAATTTTAGTTTCAGGAAGTAGACTCTGAATTTCTGGTTTAGGAAGTAGACTCCGAATTTCTGGCTCCGGAAGTAGACTCTGAATTTCAGGCTCAGGAAGTAGACTCTGAATTTCTGGATTAGGAAGCAGAATCTTAATTTTTTGTTCTGGAAATGGACTTTGGAACTTCAGGTTCAAGAAATAGACTCCGAACTTCTGATTTAGGAAAAGGATTCCATTCATAAGGTTCAGGAAATGGACTCCAAAATTCAGGCTCAGGAAATAGACTCTGAACTTTTGATTCAGGAAATAGACTCCGAACTTTAGGTTTAGGAAATAGACTCTGAACTTCTGATCTAGGAAATGGTTTCTGGATTTCAGGTTTAGGAAACAGGTTCTAAATTTCCTCATAATTTTTCTTAGTGAAAAACATCAATCCTTTTCACCATTTCTTCAACAGATTTTATCATGAAACTTTTCATGATTTGTGAGAACTTTAAGATCAACAAATCATCATCTTATTACGTTTAGAAAGTTTGAGACACTTTCTTAACTTCTGACTTCTTATTCTTAAACATAATCTTCTTTAAGGAAATCTTCAGCAACCAACAACTTCAACTTTCTGTAACTCAAAAACATTCTTCAACAGAATGATTAGTTTTCAACAAATACCAAACTTTGTTAAACAAAACACCACAAAGGTTCTTCAGTCATGTTATTTATAATCAAATATATAACAATATATACATATTTTTTATATATTCACATATAAAAATTTAATTTTATAAATAAATAATTAAACATATTTACATATAAAGTATATTTCTCAATATATAATCCTTATAATATCTATTTTATTTAAAATAAAAATATGTGTATATTTATATACCTATGTAATGTGTGTGTGTGTGTATATATATATATATATTAGTGTGTGTCTGTATTAACAAACTGATATATATTATCTATATATTCTAACATATGAAAATACATATGAATATATAATCTATGTAAAAATATATAAATATGTATAATTATACTTACAGATACAAACATATATATAATATATATACAAGTGCATGTATGTTGTTTATATATATGTATGTATTTATTTCTAAACACAATTTTTTTATAAATTTATTTAAAACTAATCATATAAATATATAGATATAAAAAAATAAAAAATATATATATAAATAAATAGATATAAATATATATAAATATAAGAATATATATATATATAACTAAACACACACACACACACATATATATTAATGAAAATCTATATTAATATATGAACAAATATAAGTAAATATATATATATAAATAAATAAATATGCCATTAAATGGAGAACAAAGCAACATAGGGGTGTGGTAAAGGGTCCAGGCGCACAGGGGAGAGGTCTCGAGTTCGAATCCTAGGGGAGGCAGAGGTGCGTAGGCGGGTGCAGGTGGGGGGCTAGCACTATTAAAGGGGGGATGGTCTAGCGCTGTTAAAGGTGGGTGGTAGGAGAGTAGGTGGGGGGCTAGCACTGTTAAAGGGGGGGGGGCTAACACTCTTAAAGGGGGGTGGGGGGCGCGGGTGGGTGTAGGTAGGGTATAGTGCTGTTAAAGTGTGTGTGTGGTGGTGGGGGGGGGGGGGGGGGGTCAAGCGCTGTTAAAAGGTGGCCTCGATTCAAATATTTATAATTTTTTTTGAATTTTATCAGTGCTAAAAAAAAGCACTGATAAATGACCCTTTTATCAGCACTTTTTTCTAGCACTGATAAAAGACCCCTTTTATTAGTGTTTTTTTAGCACTGATAAAAGAGGCATTTATCAGTATTTTTTTGAGAACTGATAAAAGGGATCCCCTTTATCTTCACTAAGATTAACAACACTTTTTTATTACTATTAATTCCCTTTTTCTAGTGATTTTAAAGGCCATATTTGTAGTAGTCCTCTAGCGTGACAAGGTCCCTGTGTCTAGATAGTTTCTCTAGTCTGTGTGCGTGGTTTTTTTCTTCTTTGTTTGTATGTTATTTGTATTTTTTTCCATAATAAAAGGTACTTTGGGGCGGTCTTCTTACTATGGAGTAGGTCTAAAAGGTACGAATCATGTAAATATCAGTGTCCATTTTTACTTTTATGCACTTTTCCTTTTCTATTCTTTTGTATTTACTTTAAAAGATTCCTATATTCTTTGTGTTTACTACAAATGTATTAAGTAAACCCCTCCCCATACCCCAAAAAAGTGGTATCAGAACCTGTAATAATTTTTATTTTGCGATGTCTGTTAAATTCGAAGTTGAAAAGTTTGACGGTGAAAATAATTTTAATTTGTGGAGAGTAAAAATTCATGCTATGTTGGTCTATAATGGACTTGTAGATGCTTTGCACGGTAACAATAAACATTTAGTGACCATATCATCCCATGGTCAGTCCACCACTGCTTTAGTTAATGCCAACCCTAGTATATTGGAAAAGACTCATTGTACCCTTCTGTTAACCCTAAGAGATAATGTTTTGCTTGATGTTTCACATGAAACTACTACTAAATCTATTTGGCTTAAACTCGAACATTTGTACATGAATAAATATTTTCTTGGGTGTTTGTATAAAAATTTACGGTTATATTATTTTAAAATGGATCTTGGCTCTTCTGTGCGAGTTCATATTGACGATTTTAATAAGGTTTTGTTGGATTTAGCCAATATTGATATAGAGGTTAAGGATGAATATTAGGCTTTAATCCTTTTTACTTCCCTTAATGATTCATTTAATTCATTGAAAGATTCCATGATATATGGTAGGGATTACATTACTTTAGAGGAAGTTATGTTGGTTATTTTGTCTCGTGATCTTCAAACACATGGTTTGAAGGAAAAGTTTAACGACGTTAAAAATGAACCATAGTTAATGTATATTAAGGGTCCCATGAAAAATAAAGGTAGAAATTATAATAATTGGTTTAATAATTTTTGGTGTTTTGAGTGTGGTAATCCCAGCCACATAAAAAGGCACTATCCTAACTTGAAAAATAGGTAAAGTATGGCCCAGACACAAGTGGTATATCCCAGTTATGAAACAATGGAAGTTATTTAGTTTTTTTCAGGCCCTTAGTTAGAACCAAGCATATATTCTTTTCTTTCTTTTTACTGTGATCCTAGGATGATCTCCACTTATCATTGTAAGGGAACCCGGTTGGGAAAAAGAGTTTTGTGTGGCTTGATCTAAGCTGTTCGAGCTTAGGTGGAGAGTTCTCCTGTCAGCTTCCTTTTTTGTGGTTTTTGTGTTATTGTTTTCTACTACTTTGATTACTATGGAATTATGATATTTTCTTTGTTTTTCATCATTCACTATGTTTTACCCCGAGAAAATTTGTTTTATTTATAGGAGTTTTCATACTCTAGAATTGTGTTTCTGATGAAGACAAAGGTAATATGGGTAAGCTCTCTTTAATGTGGTTTCTTAGTATATTTTCTTAGAATGTTTTATTATTACGAAGTAGAAGATTAGGTTCAGTTAGTCTATGTAACACTGTGGTACACACTAAGTGAATTCGTGCTGGTTGGATTCAGTAGACTTAGGTTTATTTTATATTAATTAAAACCTTCCAAACCCACTGGTATTTTAGTTAGGGATGCAAGAACACCATCAATGTTTTGTTTTCATTGTAATTTGGAAAAGGTAGAGAATTTTTGATTTTGGGTTTTCAAAATAAAAATTTAGTTTATATTTTTTCCATGCAAAAACTTTTGGTCTTATTTTTTTTATTATGCAATTTTTTTCCTTCTGGGATTCTTTGTTTTTGAGCCTCCATGTGGGCCTTCCTTCGGTTCATCGGGCTTGCTTCTGGACTATGTCACTCATGTGATTAATTGATCCGTTGGACCGCCTGGGCCTTTTATTTCCATTGTGGTGATTCTCTTGATCCTGGCCGTCGATGAGCCTCTATCTGATGGCTACAGCGATCAGTGATCACTACTGCTATTTCGCTCCCTAGATGCAATGTATCCCAGTTATCATGGGATCTTTTTCACCCATTTAGCTTCATGATCCTTCTGCATGGCCTCCTCCATCCACACATCCTACCTCATATGTTTCACCTATCAGGATGTCACCTCACCTCTCTCGTTGCATTATTATGGCCCACAACTCTTGTTTTTTGGGTGGTGGTTCTTCTTTGTTTTCCCTAGTAGATCCAAAGAGAGTTAAGAGAGAACTAAGAGAGAGGAGGAATACGTTAACCTCGATTCCTTCACACCCCTATTCCGGTGACCTTATCTGGTGGAGATTTTGGGACCCACGAGCTCCGTGTGGATTGCTTCTTATTCAAGATCATCTGACCCGAGTAGTGCAACATCCTCTTCCATGCTTCTGGTTTTGTAATATATTGCTTTCTTTTTATGGATTGTGTGTTGATTGATATTATTTTGTTTTTATTATTTAGTCTAGTTATTAGGGATTAGTGCATGAGTCTATCCAGTTATAGGGAGGAATTTGTCTTCTTCGATCCAGATTTCATCGCTAGCTCTGGAGTGACGAGGTCCCTATTCTAGGATAGTTTCTCTAGTCCATGCATGAAGTTTTGTTCTTTATTCTATTATTCTGTATTTTTATGTGCATTATCTTGTTTTTCATAATAAATGGTAACATTTTTTGGTGTTATTTCCATGGAGTATAACAAAAAGGTCTGAACCACATAAATATCCATCTTCATCTTTAATTTTCCACAATTTTTCTTTTCTATTCTTTCAACTTTCCTATCAACGATTCCGATATTCTTTGTGTTTACTTTGAATGAATTAAGTAAACCCCTACCCATACCCCGACATCAGTTGCTATACAAACCATCCCAATATAAGAAAAATAATCCACCAGTATAAGAAAAAAAGTCTTATGTTAGTAATACTATAAATAAATAAATTAATCAAAAATAAGAAATAAAACATTAATAAAATTTCAATTTTAAATAAAAGTACACACTTAGTGACATACCAGTCACACCATGTGTCATATTGAGGTGAGGAAGATTCTTACACATTACAAATGAATTATGGATCATTTTCCTAAAGTATAAAAACAATCTGAATACATTTTCTCTATTTTGAGTATATTACTTTTCTTTTCTATTAAAATGTCATTTTAAATTGCAAACACACACTTTGAGTCATACTGGTCACATTATGTGTCAATTTGACATGATACTGATTCGTACAGGTCATAAATGACTTATGAATCATTTTCCTAATGTATCAAGATTATCTAAATGCATTTTCTAAGTTTTTAGTAAGTGACTCTTGTTTTGAACTAAACTGTCAATTTTAGATTGATAACAAACACATTGAGTCATACCAGGAACACCGTGTATCAGATTGAGTTGTGATTGATTCATACATGTCATAAATGACTTATGGATCATTATATTAAATTATCAAAATAATATGAATGTGTTTGATTTGTTTTGAGCATGTCACTTCTATTTTTAACTAAACTGTCAATTTTAAATAAAAAGACACACTTCAAGTTATACCAGTCACATTGTGCATCAGATTGAGGTTCATTTGATTTATAATGTCCCAAATAACATATGAATTATTTCTCTAAAATATCAAAATAATCCAAATGTATTTTCTCAGTTTTGATCATATCACTTGTGTTTTTACTAAAATGTAATTTTTAAACTGAAAACACACACGTCGGGTTATACTGGTCACATCGTGTGTCAGTTTGATGTGATACTAATTACTACATGTCAAAAATGACTTATGAATTGTTTTCCTAAATTATCATGATAATTTGAGAAGTGTTTTTGGTTTTTAGTGAACATCACATTTTTTGAACTAAAATGTCAATTTTAAACTAATAACAAATATTTTGAGTCATACTGGGCACACAATGTATCAGATTGAGGTGTGGTTGATTTTTACACATCAAAAATAACTGATATATTGTTTTATAATATTATAAAAACAATACAAATGTGTTTTCTCAATTTTGAGTATGTCACTTGTGTTTTTTACTAAAATGTAATTTTAAACTAAAAACACACACTTTGGGTTCTACCGGTCACATTGTGTATCAGTTTGATTTGAGACAGATTCCTACATGTCAAAAATTACTTATGAACCATTTTCCAAAATTATCAAGAAAATTAGAGAATGTTTTCTTTTTTTTTATTGAGTGACACATGTTTTGAACAAAAATGTCAATTTTTAACTGGTAATGAACACTTTGAGTCATATTTGGCACACAATGTATCAGATTGGGGTGAGGATAATTCCTACATGTAAAAAATGACTTATGGATCATTGTCATAAATTATAAAAATAATATATATTTTTTTCTCAGTCTTGAGTATGTCACTTGTAATTTTTACTAAAATTAATGTAAATTTTAAATAAAAAGATGCACTTAGAGTCATACTAGTCACAGCATGTGTCAGATTGGGGTGCAGTTTAATCATACATATTAAAAATTATTTATGGATCATTCAATACCACAAAAATGTCTTTACATAGTGCCACCCTTTAACAATGCTAAAAAAAGAGTTGATAAATGGTACATTTAACAGTTCTAAAAAATCACCATTAAAAGTACCCCTTTATCAGTGTTTTTAACACTGATAAAGGTACCCCCTTTATCAGCATTTTTTAGTGTTGTTAAAAGGACCCCCTTTATTGGTGTTTTTTAGTAGCACTGATAAAATGAGGTTCTTATCAGTGCTTTTTTTACTAGAACTAATAAAGGGTATATTTCAAAAAAAATATTGAACTAAAAACTACATATTAACATATAAATGTATTTATATTGATATAAATATAATATAAATTTTAAAATATATTTTAGATAAGGCAAAATATGCATTTACACTTAATATATAAGATAATTAGTCAAAATAGATTATAAAATAATTAAAAATATTTTTTAATTAATAATTTACTAATTATTATCAATTAATAGTCATTTAATAATAATTTGAACTTAAAAAATCAAAAAATCAATAAAAGAACGAAAATATGTTGAAAACGTAACTCGAACTTCAAACGACCATAAATTTTGATCTGGGTGTCCGTTTGAGCTCTACCACATATCAAATAAAATCCTTAGATGGTCTCTACATGCTATTATTTGAGGAGAACCCTTTTTCACATTTTCCAAGGCAAAAAAGGCCCATAAGGCCACCAAAACTGAGTTTTTAGATGGGGTACCCCAATTTTTTAACATTCAATGGATTTTTAGGCTCATTTAAGGGGTAAATGTTTTCCCTTTTTCAGAGTGAACAGAATTTATTCCCATGTATTACATTCATATTGATATTATGGATTTTAAATTTTATAATTTTTCATAATGTACAATTATTTATGATCAAATATATAACAATATTTACATATTTTTTATGTATTCACACATAAAAATATAATTTTGTAAATAAATAATTAATCATATTTACATATAAAATATATTTCTCAATATATAAAACTTATCTAAATAAAAAATAATATCCATTTTATTTAAAATAAAAATGTATGAATATTTACATACATATACAATTAATGTATATATAATGTTTATATAAAAATAAATATATTTGTGCGTGTGTACTGACGAACATATATATATATATATATCTATATATTCTAATATATATATATATATTGATATATAATATATGTAAATAAATATAAATATGTATAATTATATTTATAGATGCACACATATATATAAATAAATAAATATATGTATGTACAAATACACACACACACCAAAAATATTTTATATATGTATTTAAATATATATAAATATATGGATATATCATAAAATAGTGAACAAAACGATATATTAGAGTGTAAAATACCCTAGAGTATGAGAAGGAGGTTTTAGGTTCGAAACCCAGTAAAAAAAGGCACGCGCGCGAGCAGGTGAAGCAGGTTCATAGCACTTTTAAAGGGGGGAGGGGCTACCTAGCGCTGTTAAAGTGGAGGGGCGGTTGGATGATCACTATTATGGGGGTGAGCACTAATAAAATGGTGGTGTTCCACCCTATGATTTACAAAATATAAAGAAAAATAAATTAAAATTTATTTTTTTTGACTTTTATCAGTGCTAAAAAAAAGCACTGATAAAATAGACCCCCCTTTTAATTGTGATTTGATTATCAAATCTTTTTTAACACTATAAATTACATTTTCTCATGATTTTAAAGGCCATATCTACAGTAGTGGTTGTTCTAAAATATCAAAACAATCTGAATACATTTTCTTAGTTCCGAGTATGTCACATGTTCTTTTTACTAAAATTAATGTCAATTTTAATTAAAAAACACACTTGGAGTCATACCGGTCACACCATATGTAAGATTGAGGCGATTTTAATTAATACACTTCATAAATGACTTATGGATAATTTTCATAAATTATAACAATAATCTGAATGTTTTTTCTTGGTTTTGAGTACATCACATGTGTTTTTTATTACAATGTTATTTCAAAATGGAAACATGCACTTTGAGTCATATCAGTCACATCATATGTTAGTTTGACATGAGACTGATTCCTATAAGTCACAAATGACTTATGAATATTTTTCATAAATTATAAATTCAATTGAAGCATGTTTGCTCAATTTTTAGCGAGTGACACACTTTTTGAAATAAAATGTCAATTTTAAACTGATAACATACACTTTGAGTCATACTGGGAACACCATGCATAAAATTGAGGTTTAGTTGATTACTAAACGTAAAAAATGACCTATAGATCACTGTACTAAATTATCAATACAATATGAATGTGTTTCTTGGTTTTGAGCATGTCTCTTTTGGTTTTTACTAAAATGTCATTTTAAAAAGAAAACACACACTTTGGGTTATACCGATCACATCATGTGTGAGTTTGATGTGAGATTGATTCATAAATGTCAAAAACTACTTATGAATAATTTTAATAAATTATAAATAAATTAAGAGTGATTTTTCATGGTTTTCAGGGAGTGAAACATGTTTTGAACTAAAATGTCAATTTTAAACTGACAATGGACACTTTGAGTCATACCAGGCACACGGTGTATCAGATCGAGGAGCGACTGATTCCTACATGTTAAAAATTACTTATGGATAATTTTACTAAAGTATAAAAACAATATGAATGAATTTTATTGGTATTGAGTATGTCACTTGTAATTTTTACTAAAATTAATGTCAATTTTAAATAAAAAGACACACTTGGACTCATATTGGTCACACCGTGCGTCAGATTGAGGTGTGGTTGATTCCCACACATAAAAAATAACTTATTTATATTTTTTCAAAATTATCAAAATAATTCAAATGCATTTTATCATTTTTGATTATGTCACTTATTGTTTTTACTAAAATTAATGTCAATTTTAAATAAAAATAAATACTTTGAGTCATACCAGTCACACTGTGCATCTAATTGTGGTTCAGATTATTAGTACATGTCAAAAATGACTTATGGATCGTTTTACTAAAGTATAAAAACAATCCAAATTCGTTTTATCAGTTTTGAGTATGTCACTTGTGTTTTTTACTAAAATATCATTTCAAACTGGAAACATGCACTTTGAGTCATACTGGTCAAATCATATGTTGGTTTGATGTGAGACTAATTACTACATTTCACAAATTACTTATGAATCATTTACTAAATTATCAAGATAATCAAATCAATTTTTCTTAGTTTTCAGTGAGTGACACACTTTTTGAACTAATATGTCAATTTTAAACCGATAATGGACACTTTAAGTTATACAAGGAACACTATGTATCAGATATGGGTTTGGATGATTCCTATACATCAAAAATGACTTATGTATTTTTTTTATAAATTATCAAAATAATATGAATAAATTTTATTGGTTTTGAGTATGCCACTTGTCTTTTTTACTAAAATTAATGTCAATTTTAAATAAAAATACACACATAGAGTCATACTAGGAACACTATGTATTAGAATGAAGTTTGAATGATTCCTACATATAAAAAATGACTTATGGATCATTTTTTTAAACTATAAAAATAATTTGAATTCATTTTCTTAGTTTTGAGTATGTCAGTTTTCTTTTTTACTAAAATTAATGTCAATTTTATATAAAAAGATGCACTTGGAGTTATACCGGTCACACCATGCATCATATTGATGTGATGATTACTCCTACATGTAAAACCTGACTTATGGATCATTTTCTAAAATTATTAAAACAATAAAAATGTGTTTTCTTAGTTTTGAGTATGTCACTTGAGTTTTTTACTAAAATTAATGTCATTTTTAAATAAAAAGACACGCTTAGAGTCATACTGGTCACAATGTGTGTCCAATTGAGGTGATATTGATTCATACACATCGTAAATAACTTATAGATAATTTTTATTAAGTATCAAAAAATATGACCGTGTTTTCTTAGTTTTGAGTATGTGATGTGTGTTTTAAAATGAAATGTAAATTATAAAATAAAAACAAATAGTTTGAGCCACAATGACCACACTGTATATTTGATTGAGTTGAAAATGATTTAGTATGTTATATGTGTATTTCTTTAAAATGTTTTCACCATTCTAGAAATGAGATAACTGTTCTGTTTGGATGGAACTGGAAACCCCATACTTCCTGAAACACCTAATCCAAAATGAACATCTTCTCTCTTTTTTGGCTTGCTGCGGACAATTGAAAGAAAAATATTAATTCCAAAAAAGAATCCACCTATATAAGAAAATTTTTTATGTTATTAATACTATAAACAAATAAATTAAATATAAATATTAAAAAATACATTACTAAATTGAAAATTTTAAATAGAAACCACACAATTTGATCCTTACAGGGTAAATTGTGTCTCAGATTGAGGTATGGTTGATTCCACCATGTCTTTTTATCCCACTGTTCATGATGATAGTATATGATTTAATCATACTTGTTTCAGAAGTAATTTCTTCATGATATTTGTGAAAATTAACAAAATAAGTATCAAATAAAAATGATGAGGAAATTAAATAAAAAAGTACATAAAACGATGATAAAATCAACTAAATAAGTATTAGGAAATCAAATATTCAGGGTATATTTGTAAATTTGACACTAGGTATTCTACCTAGTCATTTCTAGAGAAAACTATTTCATCTTATGAATATGAGAATTTTCAACAGTCATGTAAGTACTGGAAAAATATAAATACACCAAGGATTAATAAATATTTTAAATTAAATAGTAATTATCTTCCAAAATACCTCACTAGGGATGCTATTTTGTTGATGGCATATAATAGCTATCATAAATTTTCAAACATAATAACCACAATATTTTTCATTGATTTTTTTCAAACACTAAAGAAACATTGAGAAAAAAAAATTAATTTGTTTTGATATGTATTTTGATAGTGAAATCTTATTATATATACCCTATTACTTACCCACTTGAATAAGTTGATAAGCTCCTTATAAGCATGGACCATCCTCATGAAATGATTTCCATGATATTTAAACACCACCTATCATAAAATAATTATCATTAAAACATAATATAAAATATATAACTTGAATTTTAGTTCTAAAACATTGGATGTGGTGTATTACAAATTGAAAAACGTCATCACGTGTGGTCAGTTTGCTGGGTATCCATGCGGTGAATCTAGAATATAAATATTTGGAGTATCTAAATTGATTGAAATGAGTATCTAATGTTTCCTAAAAAAGTGATAATTAATAAAAGGAATGGAAATATATTTTATATGATTAAATAGTATAGTTTTACCCCTAAATCATTGGTAATAAGAAGAGTATTTCATCCATAAGTTTTCTTTCAAATACTACATCCAGTTTTTCCACTCTTACATAAATTTGAATTGAATGTAATGAGGTTAGTTTTGTAGAAGTGATGTTAGTACTAATGAGTCAATATTTATGTTCACAGGATTTTCTCTTTAAAATGTATTGATATATACGCCTGAAAGAAATATGAATTTTATTTAGTCATAATTAACATAATAGACCAGCTATTGAAAAAAAAATCATAAAAATACACCTCATGTATACATTTACAACTGAGACTCCTTGCGAATCATACATGAGTATTTCATTTACATTACCAAGAATAATATAGTCTATAATGGATTCTTCATACATTTGTTCTTCAAAATCAACTATGACATTACTACCATTTTGTAACCTTGGATATTCAAGAACCTTCAATGTTAGAAAATATGGATATTGAATGATGAAGATAAATGTACTTTGTGAAGATCTTTTTGATTGGTCAATTGAACCTTTATATTGTTTTGATTCGACCCTTCATTTCACCCCTTCCATTTTTCCATCTGTAAAAACATTCACTGGTTTAGAAATTTTTTCATTAATTGTTAAAGGTTTTGTATGAAAAATATATTTGAAATGAATACCTACTTGTCGATATGTTTGTTTAAAATATCTAATAGCTATGCTATGAATGTTCCAATATATTTCTCGATTGTATGAATATCTACATCATCAATTGGAATAGGTAGTATGGTTCTTGGATCATGAGATACTCTAATTCCCACTCTCACATGACATTTTGGATGTTGTCTATTATGTAGAGTATCTTCTTGGATATTGTATAAAGTGGCCCTTACAACAAGGTAATTATTTGGTGTTTATAGATATAAATCACAATCATTTTCACCCTATAGAATATATATATAGGAAAGGTATCAGTTTCTTCCAAATTCACATTTCATATAAAGAATTATGATAATATTTATTACCACATATAAGATATATCTTTCAGGGGAATGGATCACCTCAAAGCTGGTGGGGGTGGGGGGATCTTCATACAATGGTTATTATTGAGTTGTTTCTTCTATTTTCTTTCCCCCATAATATTTTTTAGAAACTCAAACGTCCAATGAAATTTTTCTTCAAGAGAATCTAATCATGTATGTATATTTTTTATTTGTTTATCTTTATCCCGCTATTATTTTCTTTTATAAAAATATGTTCGGGGTGTCACCCAAAAACACACACCTCTGACACAACCATACTTTTATAACCTAGTCAAGGCCAGTAATAGTATATATTCATCCAGTACAATTGATGATGATTCCTATGTCTAAGTCAGATAAAAAATATAGATAAATAAGTAATCATTGTTATGTAATAGCAATTTAAATAAAAACGAAATTTTATCATTTCATACTTACACATGATTCCCACACTATTTGTGTGTTTTCATGTATTATAATCTCATCTTATTTTAATGTTCCTTCGTTCATAATACGTGACATGGGATGGAAGTGGATTTGGATTCATCAATCTTCATATAAATAGAGGAATATAATTATGATATTGTTTCATGTCATAGAAAAGTTTTATGATAGACTTAAAATACATACAAATTTTTTTCAAGTGAATCATACCCCATCCTTTCTTTACGTTAGGGGTACGTTGGTTTTGCTGCCCACTGATTATTTTTAGCACTCAATTGCTATTTTATAAACTAATAATTCTTAATCAAAGTGATTAATACACGTATTATTGAACAATTTATTATCAACCATAATGTACCTAAAATATGTCTCCTCGCGATGGTTAGTAAATGCATCGCATGCTTCATGTCTTATCAGGTATGCATACATATATGGTGGGTGCATGTTTATTTTCCCTTAAATATATTTGAGATGAAAATTCATTATAATTATGGAAATCCTCTATAAGCATTTATAAAAAACAATTAATACAAATTTTTTTCAGGAATATTCTACTATAAATGAACCCTATAAGGGATAATGAAGAGTAATTCAATGTTTCAAAAAAAAAAATTAGTAAAGAAAAGATATCATAATTTTACTCTAATCTCATAAAAAATTAGTGTCTTAAGCATGAGCGCAACATGGGTCCATGAATATACATCGATCAGCACACGCTACTGAGTGGTGATCCTAATGAAACTACTGAATATGGCCTTGTCGGGGTTAAGAGGCTTGTCGCATGCATTCTATCCAACCTCAAATTTGATGCCTTTATTTTCTTCCTTAATAATTTTTTCTAACACCATTAAGCTATAATGATCCTATTTTTATGGGACATCATTTATTTTCCATCTACCATTTCCTTGGTCTCAACATCATTAATATATTTTCCCTATGTATTGGTAGCATCGACATGCACATAAGGTTGTTGTCCCATTTCATTGGGAGCACCAATAGGTTGAAAATCCTATTGTTCTACATAATTTAGAGCATCCACACTTGTATAAGTCATTATCTACTGAAGTGTTTGAAAATTTAATTTATATTACATAAATGTAGCAGTGAACAAATAATGATCTGAGGCAACACAATGTATATTACAAAAAAAAAATATAACCTGATTATTGAAATATATTTTCTTAAAAGTTTGAAGGGATTTGAACCATCTATTGAGTATCCAAATCCCTTCATTGTGGTCTCCTATGACATAAAATACCCCATATACATTGGTACTTCTATTAAATGATTGAAATTTCCCAATGAAATGATCATCCTCAGTTGAATTTTCATCTGAACCTTCAATGGTTTTGGTTGATAACAGAATAATTAACCACTTTAATTTGGAATGATAAGGAATATACAATACTTATACTGCATATGATACCATTATAAATGATTCATATTTTTACCCTTACTGAAATATACTTTCATGAATCCCAATTCATATATTTTAACATCACTCTTATTATCAACTAACTTTTATTAAAAAATCTGAACTTAGAATATTTTATAAGACAACTCCCATATTTGTTTGATGATGTCAAAGTATGATATATTAAGATAAATTGGATTTTTTCCTTGGTACCAGATACATGAATCGCTCCAACAACAATTGTAACTCCAATATTTTTTATGGTACTTCCTTCATAATTTTCATTTATATAGAACATATAAACATTAATTACATAACCATTATAATATAATACATGAACACTTGGTCCTATGGCTAGTTATCAAACTCCTTATAAAATTAAATCCATATTTTCATCTAAATACTTAAAAATATGGTCTCGAAACCATCCTATAAATTGTTGATGATGTGTATTTGATATCAAAATTTCTTCCATTAATGGATTAAAATTCATATGAATTTCTTTGTGGGTTTCAAAATATGGGGAATCCTCTAAACTATTATGAAAAATGTAAAGTTGTGCCTGATCCTAATCTATAATAGTGATTGTGACAAAATATATTCTAGAAATTACTTCACCCATAATCTTCTCAGTGTGCAGAGATTTCAGTAGACTAATTATTTCCACACCGGACAGGTAGTCGATACAGAATTCAATGTCTTCCCCAACAATATATCGCTCTGCAATACAACCCTTTGGATGACTTCAATTTTTTATATACCCTTTCAAAATCTTCATATACCATTCATTGGGGTACATCCATCTATAATGTACAAGAACACATAGTCAAATCTCTCTTACCAAATAAATAATCAAGTGAACCATCAAATCAAATAATGTCAGTGGGCAGAACATTTCCAATTCACATAATATGACAGAAATTTCCTTTTATATTGTTGGAAATTTTTTCAGGTCTATAAATTTGTTGCATATAGCTTTGAAAAAGAAATAGATACTGGTTAATGTATGATATAAATTCTTGTAAAAAATTCGACGTAAAGATATAGGCATGAGATATTGCATAAAAATATGACAGTCATGTGATTTAAGACCCTTTAACATTAAATCAGTAATTAACATGATATTCTTTAAATTTTATTAATAACCCTATAAAACCTTTACATCATTAAAGATTTTTAAAAATTGATATCCATCATACCTGTAAAGAGTGCAAGTAGATGGAGGAAAAAAGTTCATTTTTTACCCTTTACTGATGAAAACTCTTCCTGTATTCCCATGTCAATCATCTCCAACCTAGCCTTAATTCCATTCTTTGTTTTTCTATATTCATTTAGTAACTTTATAATGACAATATCATGTACATTTTTTTTCAATATTAAAATCATAAAGAAAATTCATGACATACAAATAATTATAGTATGGTAATTCAAACAAAAACTATTCACTTTTTCTAATCAGTTTTCATAAGATTTTTTGAAAACGTTTTACCAAAATTAGTGTCAATATATTTTAATTTCTCAAAATATTGATTACTTGTTAGTGAATATAGTGTTGTAAATTCTAATAAACTCCCATCGAATGTTGTCTTCCAAGATATGTACTTATGTCATCAAGGTAGAAATATGTTATGTCATCGAAACATAGTCTTCTATGGATGTTTCAACCTAATTAATTGTGTACCTTGCTCAAAAATGGGACACCCTTGAGTTCCTTTAATATTATATCCTGGGAAATTTCTATAAGTAGGAAAGTCATTTATCGTCCCATACAACATTGTTCTCAACATGAAATCTTCATTTATGTAAGCATCATACAATGTAACACCTGAATCTCACAATAATTTTAAATATTTGATAAATAGATCCAAATAAACAATAATATCATTAAAAAGTTGTTTTGGTTCTGATATAAGCATAAATAACATAATGTATTTTCTTTTCATGCATAACCATAATGTAAAGTTATGATTTACCAACATAACTAGTCATGTACTATGAGTGCTCTTTTAAAAACCAAAAGGATTCTCTCCATATATATATAGCACAAGATGAAGGCTTGTCAACTCATTTCCAAATTCAGGTTACTCATGATCAATTCTCTTCCACTTAGGAGAGACTTTTGGGTGATGAAGTTTACCGTCTTTATTTCCTGTATTTTTGTGCTGCATCAGTTGCCTTGCATTCTTCTTACATTCATATAGGTGCCTAAAATTTTTAATGATAGGAAAATTCAATAAAAATTTCATAGGACCTGATTCATCTTTATTATATCAAGAATCACCACACTTTGGGCAATCTTTAAGCAATCTGCCATCCTTGAGAAATAGTATACAGTTATTTGGAAATACATGTATTCTTTCCGTGATCATACCGATAAGGCCCTCGTCTTTAACGTTACATAATCCTAAGTTAAATCAAGAATTCACATTGAGGATCTTTTTGGGTTTAGAGTTTTAGAGAATTAGGTCATAACTATTATATAATAACTCAAATATTACAAAGTATACAAGTCTACTCAATATCCATTTTTGTCATAATCTAAAAAATTTTAAAATAAAACATGAATTATTATGTTGATAAAAATTTTCATAACATTCATCCTATCTTATCCCTTTATCATAACTATCCTTATATATTGTCAAAAACATTTCAAAAACTTGGGATGATCACAAAAATTGCTATAAGGAATATAAAATAAGTAATGAAACCGTTAGTCTGTGAATACTTTAATCTCATGAAAACATTTTCACAAAATAATAATTTCACCCATAAAACATAAACTCTTTAACATACCTTATGGAATCATAATATTCATGACAATCTTCTTAGAAATCATAAATCATAAAGGTAAATTTTGACATCCATATCATACTTACATTATAGCTTTCACTGCTACATAGGGAGTAACATTCCTGGTGACATTTTTAAAACCCATCATAGTATATTACATAAATATCTAAGGAGAAACCTTATCATTTAACTCTGTCTCATTACCCAATTCATTGGAGGGCTATCACAAACTCACCCGCCCTTATTTTATTACAGAACCACCCATATACATAAGCAATTCCCAATAACCAACACATAAGCACAACACATAAATCATGCATAAAAGAAAAATAACATTTCCATATTTCATTCAGAAGATATCATCTCAAGATATTGATATAATCAATTAATTATCAAAACTATTTTCAATACCAAAATACCTGAAAAGGTAAAATGGTATTTATTTTTCTTTTAAAAAACATTAAGGCTTATATTGGAATCCAAATATCAAATAATTATCACGGCAGCGGAAAAGTTGTTGTGGCCATGTATGTTAAAAAACACTAATTTTATAATTTAGTAAAATGATTCCTAGAAAAATATTCCTTTCAAAAAACTATGAATGAAAATAAAATTAAAAGGGGTTATTTATATACCATATAAAACAAAGGTGGTGTATAACATCAAAATACACCTCAATGAAGGGAGATTGAGACGAATTCCATTATCGTGAGTCCAAATCGTCACGTAAAATAATTATATTATAGAATAATAAAATTAGATTGATTTATAATTTCTTGAGAATATTTTTCAACTTTATTATTTATTTTATATAACTTATTACGATGTTATAAAAATAACATAATTATTTAAGTTCATATCGGATGTTTTGTCGATATTTAGTACTTGAGTCGAAAATGAACGTGGTTTGATGACACTAGTCCATGTTTTTATAAGTCCTCTATCTCCAGAAATATATTAATAACATTATCAAAAAAATTATATATAAATTATAAATTTAAATCAAACCATGAAGTGTGGTTATGAAAAATGAATAATGTTATAACCATGGAGATGGTAAGTCGTACGTACACATTAGTAATGATTTTCATTTTTCATTGATCGTAAGGGAAAGAATTTAAGTATTATTTTATTTTTTAATAATAATCATAACATAATTAATATCATGTTAATTATTTAAATATACTTATATATATATCATACAAGTGATATAATGAATTAAAATGAGTTACATCGCTTCATGGAGGTGATAGTTCACACGTACGCACAAACGACATTATCATTTTTATGCACATGGAATGTAAGAACGTAATTGATATATTATTATCATAGAATTATTAGTATGTCATTAATATATAATATTAAAATTAATTCCATTATTAAAACCAGTCATGAGAGACGATTATGAAAAACGAATTAGATCGGTTCGTGGAGGTGATAGTTCACACGTATGCACAAACGATTAATTCCTATCCCATTTAATGGAAGTTGAGATGGATTTAGGTGAATATATTAACATAATAACATATAACTATATTTATGATACTGTAGTTATTAGTTCTTCATGGATGAAGGAGATTTAAGGGAAGTGTAAGAAGAAATAAAATAAAAACACTTAAAAAAATCATTACATTTCCTTCGGATGATCACCTTTCTTAACACCTTAACACCTCTAAGAAGGTTGTTATGCATAAAATAAAGACACAAGAATGTGGGTAGGTATTTTTGGAAGGGTTTTGGGTAGATATTGGCCGAACCAAATGGTTTTTGAAGTGTTATTAATATAGAGGAATGATGCCTTTTTATAGGAGAGGGGAGGGGCACCCTTGGAATTATTAAAAGTATTAAATTAATATAAATTACAATTTGATTCCAAATGGGTAAAAGATGATTTCATTAGAAGATATTATGATTAGGGTTATAAATATAATAATAAAATTACAATTATACAAGTTTTGAATAAGTTTTAATCCTTATTCTTTTGATTTAACCTTTTTAACTCTTAACATTTTATCATGTAATTTACTCTTTGATAGTTAAAATAATTACCAAATCATGACAAAAGACAAATGAACAAGTAATTAATTATATTTTTAGAGTTATCTTAAAATTGGTAAAACATTTTATTTTTATAAATTTTATATCATTTAATTAAATATTTTATATTTTAAAATATGAGTTATGAAAATTTTTACACAATTCATTACATGTCTTTTTTAAAAAATAATAAAAACCTGATTTCTTCAAAATAACTATATAAAATAAATCCTAACATGTCATAGTAATCCAAAAAATTGTGTATGGTATCAAATATTTCAGATTATATTTATTTTAGTATTATTAATATCATTTATTTGATTCTTTCTTTAATAAATCAGTTTTGCATCATCATTGTGTCATCATTAAATTTAATTATTTAATTACTAAAAATTATAAATAAATTACCATGATGTTGGTAATATTTTTAGATTTATAAGTATTATTCATAGTCTAAGATATCACTTATATAACCCCATATTTAAATTGTTTAATAAGAAGGGACATATTTATGACATATTTGCCTTTACTTTAAATTAAATGTTTTAAATGTCACAATCACACCCAATTAGCTTATAATGGTCATAAGTTTTCCCCAAGGATTTTAATGGTCAATAATAACTCATCCAATAAGATTAGGATAAGTTTTAGGGTAATTTTACCTTTAATTACCCTATTTACATTTAATTGTGGTAAATAAAGTACGAAAGTTACTATTCACCAAAAAATATTTTGATCCTATTGGACAATAATTTTCATACTAAGTAAATAAATGTATGTATATTTTTGAAAGTTAAATTAATATAAGTGGTTAAATTAGTTTTAACACTAATCCCCTTGACGGATCGAGAAAACGAGTTTTTAAGTAAAATGTTCAAAAGTTCACATTATTTTTCTATTTAATTTTATTTTGAAATTGCATACAATAAAATGAATTGGATTAAATGATAAAAACTTCATCTAATTATACCTTAAAAGCATGTAAAAGGATAATCTAACAATATAAATAAATTAGAAAAATGGCAGTTTTGAATTAAAATGCAGTATTTTTCACTATTCATTAAAAAATGAATATCATCAAAAAAATAATAAAAATTCAAAAAAAGTAAATTTTGATGTCCCACTTCCAAATAAGAAGTTTATTTTGTCAGATAGAACATATAAAAGTGACAAAAACTAGATTTAAATATGAATCTCCTTCAAAAAGACGTAAAACTACCTTTTAAAAATATTAGAGAATTTTATGCTTAAAATTACATTTATTCTCATTTTAAGCCTCCAAAATTTATTGGAAGAAATTAAAAATATTTAATAAACATGTGTAAACATAATATAGTTAGTTATTTTCTTTAGCACCAATACAATTACAAGGTGATAATGAGCATTTAAAATAATAATATTAATAATATATTATTTTTCAGTATAACTAAGTCTTATATAAAACATAAAATTTCGGAGAAACCTATTACTACATGTCGGGTATTATATCTAATATAGCATTTCATTTAAAATAAAATTAATATCTAATTCATAAATATTAATAGATTATACGAAGTCTTATTCTATAATCACCTAGGATGTTTCTATTTGTAATTGGGTATTTTTTTCAATTATCTCTTTGTTTTGATAAATTAAATTTGTATAGTATTTAATTAAATTAAATTATGTTTCTGGTGTGTTTCACTCAAACATACAATGACTGTTTCACAATGACATGTATTTTTTTCACACTGTTTATATTTTTTATCACCCTGTCGTGTTTAACAATGATGTGAAAATTTGACATCGTTGGTTTCCACTAATGGCATGTGAGTTTTTTCACCAAGTATAAGACACCATTGGTGTCCAACCAATGGTGTGTCTTTAGAAACTATTGTAATTCCAACAGTATTTTGTTCTTCCTTTATAATTTCAACAGTGGGTTTATCCATGTTTTTATGCAGTACGTTTTTTAATAAAAAACATGGAATTAGTTTTGTTTAAACATGTTTGATTTTATTATTTTAATATTCTTTAACAAATAAAAGTGTTGTTTTATTGTTCTGAAACATTAATATGTTGTTTCAACAATTTTTCTTAGGTTTGTGATTTATTCCAATGTTTTACCTCAACGATATAACTTTTCACCCACCATTGAGTATCAACGGGGAGTTCTTTTTCTTCTTACTGTATGTTATTATTTTTCTATTTTTGATTTATTTTACTTAAAATTTTATTAATTATTTATTCTTTGATCATATGTAGTTATGTTCTAAATTATTAAGTTCATTTTGTTTATTTGGTTTAGTTTTCAACTTTTCACTGTTGGAACCTGACGACGAGTCATGAGACATGAGCAACCATTGGAACCCAATGGTGAGTCATTAGACCTAAGCCACTATTGGACACACAATGGTGAGTCATGAGACACTGTTGGACATCCAATGTTAAGTCATTTTTTTATTATTCTCTTCGGACCCTTTGATGATATTATGCATGTAAATGGTTTTTTTTTTGTTTAAAGAGTTTTAGTTTTTCTTAAAATGCTAAAATTATGTAAACTATATTTTGACACATCGCTATATATCCAACGGTGTGTCATTGACACAACGCCATATATACAATGGTGAGTCATGACACCATTAGTTGAAAATTTCTTTTACAAAATTTTATTTTCTAATTTTTAGTTAAAGTTGAATATAATTACATTGTTAAATGCTAAATATTTTATTCTGAAATATTATTGAAACTTTGTTTAAAATTAATTATAGCATTTTTTTGACATGGACTCATGCAGATTATTTTTTTCTCTTTTTTGACATCATTCTACTACATGTCCTGTATAAATAATTTTATTATTATTTAATTTTATTTTCTTTTTAAATTTTTTTAATAAATATTACTTGTGATATATTAAATATTAATTTTAATATTTCATTAATAATATTTTGTCTGATTATGTTTTCTGTCCTCAATAACTTTAACAGAATTACTATAATAGTCATACTATTTTTATTATTCTCTAACAAGTGTAATGTAGAGATTTGATAATGAAACGCTTATGTAGATCTTATATTTAATGATTCGGGACATTACTTAAAGTGTAAAAACAAATGTACCCTTGAAGATTGAAAAACATTGACACATTCAACAATTCGTTCGACAAAGATATGAAATACTTTCCCAATTCTCTAAAAGTTTGATCAAGAAAGTTTTTTGATATCTACTATTTTCCCATGATCATATAAGATCATAACCATCTATGTCTTCCATACCTGTTGTAATCAAGATACAAGAGCTGCATCGAACTTCTTTATCATTTTCTGATGTTATTGTTTCATTTGTATTGTAGTATTTACTTATCCATTATAATTTTTCTAATCTACTATTTGTATTCTAGAGTTTGGTTCAATATTTTCCCATCCAAAAATATTATGTTGGGTTATTTCTCCCATCTAAAAGTAAGTTCATATTATTCCTCCCAAAAAAATTCAAGGAAGGTTTTGACTCCTTAAAAACATAGGGGTTATACCTCCAGGTGAAAAGGTATGTAGGGTTATACCACCAGGTGGAAAATTTATGTCTGTAATTCTTGTATCCAGGTTATTTATCTCATTCAAAAGTAAGGATATAGTTCATACCAATCTCCTCAAGGAGTAAAAAAGATTGAAGAGAGGACTAGGATCTTAAGATCCAAACCTCTATAAAAATTTCTTATATTATTTTTTTTCTTTACTCTAATACATTTAAAATTACTTTTATAACTTTTCTAAATTTTGAATATATAATAGTAAATCAGAAAAGACTATTCACCCCCCTTTAGTAATCTTTTCCATACCAAGAGCACTAAAAATTGGTATTAGAGGGTGGTTCCTATTTAAGTATTTGGTTTTAATTTTTTTTCATTATATATTTATGAACTAACCATTATAATAGACTTAAAAATCTAAGGTAAAGAACTATTTCTATGTTATGGATAATAAATAATTTGAGATGTTAAATCCTATCAGACCACGTCACTTCAATGGAAGTGATTATTTCTACCGGAATGACAGGATGGAGGTATTACTTAAAAACATTGGTCTTGAATTTTGGGGTCCTATGTCTAAACCTTACAAATTACCTAATGTTGAATTAGAAACTCTTACTAGTAATGAGGATGCTAAATGTGTTTTAAATTACAAAGTTATGAATTTATTGTACTATTCGTTAAGTAGAAATATGTATAGTCATATTTCATCATTCAAGACTACTTCTGACATTTGGATGAATTTAAAATACACTCACCAAAGTACTGAAAAGTTGCAGAGAAATAAGTTAGTTATACATAGAGATGAATTTAAAGAGTTAATGATAAATGATCAAGAGAGTATAAATGAGATGTACAATAGATTCAAAAATATTGTCAATAGCATGGTTGATCTGGGAGAAACCATGAAGAATGAATCCCTTATTGAAAGACAACTGTGAGATCTACCCAAAAGATAGAAATCAAAGAAAGTGGCTATTGAGGAAAGAAAGGTATTTACAGAATATTATTTGGATGAGATGATTGAATCATTACTACAATATGAGCTAGAAATGAATAATGATAATATTGATGATCATTATAAGAGAAAATGTATTTCATTTGAATCAAATGTAAATGTTATTACTAATTCTTATGATTTTTGAGTTACAACAAAGTTAGAAGGAAGAAATTGAAAATTTCACCAAATGTGTTTACAAGTAAATGAAGTGTAAAAGAGGCTTCAAGAAGCGTCCTAGAAGATATTATCCAAAGGATGATAGAAGGAGTAGTAAAAGAGGTAATATAAATAAATATGATGCTGTAGAATTAATTTTATATGATTGATGGAAAAAGCATCACATAAAATCAGACTCTCCCAAGTTAAAATAAGAAAGAAAGGATAAGAAATACAATAAGGAATAGAGAATGGAATATCATGTTGGATAGAACTGTACAGAAGAGTCAGACTCAAGTGATGTTGGTTCTGAAAGTGAAATTGAATCTGCAAATCCATGTTTGATGGATTCTTCTATAAATGAGGTATACTCTGACTATAATTATAGTTTTGGTTATGAATCTGATATGGAAAATGAAATTGAATATTTAACTACTCAAAATGAAAAATTTAAAAGTGACGTAATAAGAATGGATGAACTGTACACGAAATTTAAAAGATAAAATAATAAGATCAAATACGAAAATAAAAAACTGAATTATTTTTTTAAGAAATATAGAACAAAAAATTGTTGTGGAATATAAATTATTAAAGTTTAAAGATGAGAATGTTAAAATAAAATATTTCCTGTCTAAAAATGATGAAGATCAACACAGAATACTTAAATTACCCTATGATGTTTTAGATAAACTTAAAAAGGAATTAAAACTTCTTAAACATGAAAATAAGACATAGAAAAATTCTAGTTTATACTCTAATGTTAAAATATGTGATGACTTGGAAGCTATTTAGAAAGCGAATGAAACCCTTAAAAAGGAAATCACTGTTTTAAAAGAGACTTTATCTGTATTTGTCTAAGGCCAAGAGAAATTTGATAAAATAATAGCTATAAACAAACCCAAATATGATAAAAGGGGTTTTGGTTATAATAATCAAATTCATCAGATGTATAGAACTTATTTTATTAAAAGAATAAATGGGAATACTTAAAATGTTACTTGTTTTAAGTTTAACATGAAAGGGAATTATGAAAATGAAGGTTCATTGAAGTTTACTCAGTATTTAGGTCATACAAATAATTTCATTTAAAAAAAAATTTCTTCTAGAGTACCATATAATAAATGTCTCACATCTGTATGGGTACCTAAATCATTTTGTACTAATCCAGTAGGACCCAAACTAGTCTGGGTACCAAAACAACCATCTTCTTGATCCGCTTTTTAGGAAATATGCCTAAAGAGTTCCAAAGATACATGGTACATGGATACTGGATTCTAAAGGAACATGATTGGTGAAATTTCTAATTTATTATCTTTTAAATCTTGTTATGGAGGTACTATTACTTTTTGAGACAACTCTAAACGTATGGTTAAAGGTTTTGGAGAATTTGGTATATTAACTTCTATTATTATTTCTAAAGTACTCTTAGTAGATGGTTTAAAACATAACTTAATTAGCATATCACAAATTTGTGATGATGGAATGCATGTTAAATTTGATGATAATAAATGTATTGTTTATAAAGATAAAAAAGTTTTATTCTATTCTAATAGAAAAGAGAATATATATTCTATTTATTTCTCTAAACTGACTAAGAAGAATGTAAATTGAAAAAATGATGTAGATACAGATCAAATTCTGTGGCACATGAGGTTAGGGAATGTCCATCTTAGATAGTTACACAAGCTGGACAAATATGAATAGGTTTGGGAACTTCCAAATTTTAATTCCTATAAGTATTATGTATGTTATTATTGTTGGAAAGGTAAGAAACACAAAGAATCTTTCAGATATTTAAATATGGCCAATATTGCTAGATGCTTAGAACTGCTTCACCTTGATATTTTTGGACCCATGAGAATTTCCTGTTTAGGCTCTAAATATATATTTTATTAATTATTGATGATTATAGTAGATTCACATAGACTATTTTCTTAGCTCATAAAAGTGAAACTTTAACCAAATTTATTATTTCCTGTAAGAAAACTAAAAATCAGAAAGGTCACTTAATTTCTTATATTAGAAGTGATAAAGGTGGAATGTTTTTAAACTAAGAATTTGAATTTTTTTGTGAAACCAATGGATATTTTCAAAAAATTTACACCCTTAGAACACTACAACAGAATGGTGTTGTAGAGAGGAAAAATAGAACTATTCAAGAAATGGAAATAACAATGTTTAATGAATTCAACCTTCCAAAATATTTTTGGAAGGAATATGTTAACACTGATTTCAATATCTTAAATAGAGTTTTTATCAGAACTTTTCTAAAGTAAACACCATATGAAATTTTTAAAAATAAAAAACCCAATATTGGTTATTTCAAAGTTTTTTGCTGTACTCTATATTTTAAATACTAAAGATAGTTTAGAAAAGTTAGATACCAAAAATGATGAAGGTATATTTTTGGGATATTCTAATAATAGTAAGGAATATAGGGTATACAATAAAATAACTATGATAGTGGATGAATATTTACATGTTAAATTAATTGAAAATAATGAGAAGTAGAGTAATGATATTGTTGATATTGTTGAGGAATTTAAATAATTCATTTTTTATGAAGATTAACCTAAAAGTAATGATGTATTAGTTGAGGGGGAGCTTATCTCATATAAATATGATCATTTTGTTTGGAAAACTATAAAATATCATTCTCTAGAAAATGTTATAGGAAATTTTGAATCTAGAATTAGAACTAGACATTCTGTTTCACATTTCTGTGCTAATTCTGTCTTTATAGCGGATTTTGTTTCTATTAATATCAAAGATGATTTTAAAGATTCTAATTGGATTAATTCTATTTATGAAGAACTTGAATAGTTTGACAGAATTAAATTATGGAATCTAGTCGAATTACTAAAAGATAAAATGCCTATAGGAACAAAATGGATTTTTGAAATAAGTTGGATGAATATAGTAATATAGTGAGAAATAAGGAAAGATTCTGTAAGAACCCAGATCTTTGTTTAGGTATGTTTTTCCTTTTTTCTAGAGTTTTTAAGAAAAATGGTTTTTTCTGGAAATTTTCGAAGTACACGCCATGTACTTTCTGAGTACACGCTGTGTACTCTGATCCGGCTCGAAGCTCTGTGCTGGCCGTGCCTGGGCCACACACACGGTGTGTAGGGGTGACGTGGAGGCCGATTTTGGTGAAGTACAGAAGGGACCCAGTACACGCCATATACTTGTTTTTCAATAAATGATCCGGGGTCGCGTCCCATCGCATTTTTTATCTTATTTTAGGTCTCATTCGCCCGGAAGTGACCCGTACGACCGAATCTTCCCCAAGATCCCGCTTCGCTGTCCGTTCTCTGATTCAAGCACGGTGGATTGTGCTGGAAGCGCACAGGTTAGTTCTTCCTTCTGCTTGAGCCTTGTTTCTTGTTTCCTCCTTATTTTCAAGATTTTGTAGGTTGAGCGTTTTGTGCGTTCTCTCAGATATACGTCGTTCTAAGGGGGATCTGTCATCGTGGTTCACGTATATCGATCACCTAGGAACGAGGTAGGTGGTTTGTGCCTTTTCGTAGAATGTTGATGAATGTTTTTTTCAAATTCCACCACTACCCTTGAACGGGGTATTGTGTGTTCCTGTTTTGCCCTTGTTGTATTTCCTGCTTGCTTGATTGCTAGAGTAGATTTTTTTCCTGTGATTATGGTAGGTTTACTGTAAGTTGAATGTTTTCTATGCTTGTTATTCCTATTTGGTGTTTTTCCAGTTTCCATTCCTAGTTGTAGGATTGTGGACTGTTGCCTTATTTTGCTGCTGAGCCTTAGTTGATAGCCAAGTAGTTCTTGAGGTTTACTTGGACGATGTACACGCGCGCAGAGCATGTTTAGTTTCACTTAGGACTGTGAGAACCTATAGTAGTAGACCAAAGGGAGAATTGACGGAAGGGCTTCTCTAGAGTGTCTTTTAATTACGATACGAGACCACAGTGTGAATTGATGTTGAGTGCTTCTTTAGAGAGTCTGTAGTTCCTCGACACGGGCCACAGAGGAAATAGACGTTGAGTGCTTCCCCATAGAGCATTTATCATGATATGAGACTATAGGGGGAATTGACGGTGAGTGCTTCCCCAGAGAGTCCGGTTAATTTCTTAACCGAACTAGAGGGGTGAGACTGTTTGTGCCACCTAGAGGGTTTCTTGTACTTATAGTTTGAACCATAGGGGTTAGGCTGTGAGAGCTACCCAGAGGGTTAACTTTTTCCCTTTATTATTGGTTGCTTACTTGTGCTCTTATTTTGTTAGAACTATGGATTGTAGCTTCTTGTGCCTTCCTATTTACTGCTTCTTGTTTTACTACTTTCCTTGTGTTAATTGACTATTAGGCACAAATCTTTAGTTGATTACCTACTGGGATTGTATCTCACACCCTGTTTGGGCCATGCTTTTTGGCCCAAGAAGACTATGTTGCTGTAGGTATAGATAAGGGCAAGCTCCCTTCTACTTCAAGTTCTTGATTCCACTAGAGCTGGAGAGCATGGGACCGATCCAGGGCTCGCGATGCTGAGGAGTTTATTTTTTTTTTCTTTTGCACTTGTTTTTAGTTGTATTCCAGCACGTTGTTGTGTTTGCTACTTTCCATAGATACTTGTACCTGCTTCATCATTTTTATCATTTCTATATATATTCATTGCTTCCACTATTTGGTTTATGTTGTTATGCATGTTGTTACTGCTTCCGCTATTGACTGTTGTTTTCCGCTGTATACCTTACCAAATGAGGGCATAGTTTCCCCACCAACTCACCAAGGCCCTCGCTGCTAGTCGGCCGCCTTTGGAATTTGGGGAAACATGCTTGAGGTCATGTGGCGAACCGGGTATGGGGAACCAGTGGAGGGGCTCCGGATTCGGGTCGTTACAAAGTGGTATCAAAGGAGTTCTTTTCTCTTTCTTTACTGTTTGGAGACTTTAGCCCGGGATATGACGGATTCGGTACTTGGTATTAAGATGTGCTTGGGAGTAGCTAACCCGTGTATAGGGAAAGGCCATACTACCTCGTTAATTGCAGTTTGCTGGTTTTGAGTTTTTATGGTTGATATGTTTTCATGTAGAGTGATTCACATGAATTTTATGGTTATTTTTTTGATATTTCGGTTCTATTTCTATCGCAACCTGATGAGATGAGGGTATTCCATTTCATGCATCATATAGAAACTTTTAGAAATCACATGCCATGCATTATTGTCATTCCATCTAGGGTGCATTAGCGATTGCATGTTGTTGTGATAGGCTTTGTGTAGATTATGCATGTTGTTGTGATAGATGCTTGATTGAATCCCTGTTGTTATGTTTGAGAGCTATTGTTTTCCCTTGTATGTCACTACTCGAGATGCTGAGATTTGATTCGCAGGGAGTATGGTCCCTCACAAATTGAAATTTGGCACCTCTTTCCCTTGTTTTAGTGGTTCTGGGAGTCTGAGCAGTTTTTGAGCTACTGCCCAAAAAAACCCAGAATACACGGCGTGTACTTTTCGAATACAAGATGTGTAGTTTTCAGGCCATGTCACTGACCATGTGAGCAGAACACGGTGTCGTGGGAGTAACTTCGGGAACACGCCGTGTATTATTGATACACGCCGTGTAAGTTCGGAGCCATGTACCCGGCTGTGTCACTAACAACACGAGTCGGGGAAGCTTGGGTAGAACACGCCGTGTTTGTTTGGAACACGCCGTGTAGTCCTATACAGGTACCCGTCCGTGTAACGAACAACACGGGCCAACGTTACCTTCTTCTCCACACACCGTGTTTGTTCAGAACACGTTGTGTAGTCTTGTCCAGGTACCTGACCGTGTCACGAACAAAACGGGACAGGGTCACCTTGCTATGCACGCTGTGATTGTTCGGAGCACGCCATGTAAGGTTCAGCCGTGTATACGGCCATGTGTTTCACAAACACGGGCTGCCGAAGCCTTTTCTAGTACACGCCGTGTGTGTTAAGAACACACCGTGTAGTCTCGGGTTAAGTCAGACCGTGTGGGTTAGCCGTGTAAGGAGACTCGGGCAGGGGAACAGTTTTCAAGTACACGCAGTGTGTTAGTGCAACATTCCATGTAGTTTGAAGTGTACATGACTTGTAGGGTAGGATTACATGCCCCTGTCAGTGGGATAAGAAGACACGCCGTGTAGTTTTATACATGCCATGTAGTCAAGTATTGTAAACTTGTGTGTTTTTCTTCCCCTATTTCCATTTTGTACTCTTGTGTTCTCTGCCCTTGTTTTCCTGATCTAAGGTGTGCTTTTGATCTTTCAGAGCTATGCCTCTGAGACATCCTTCGGTCATACGTCTGTCGTCAGGTAGTGATCAGGCGCCAGATAGGACTGATCAAGGACTTCCTTCTGATCCTCCAGTCGGGCTAGCCTTGGCACCAGGTGTTATACCAGTTGTAGGTCCATATGCGTAGTTCAGATAAGGTTTCATGAGGATGATGCTGGCCTTCTAGGGAGTTCCGCCTCCTGCCACGTCTATGGAAGACTTGACACGGGTTTTTCAACAGCAACATCCTCCCACAATCACGGGGGAAGGAGGACCTCAGGCTGCAGAGTCATGGATGGAAGCCATGCTGACTATCTTCGAGAATCTGGAGACGCCTCCAGAGAGGTGGGTCAGGCTCGCCACCTACATGATCCGAGACTCCGCCAAGAGGTGGTGGGACATGATCTCACAGGTGGGTCAACAGCAGGCTATGGCTTGGGAGGAGTTCCAGTGCGTGTTCTATGACTACTTCTACCCGGAGACCCTGAGGGATGATCGAGCCCGGGAGTTCATGAGCTTAGAGCTGGGTACTCATTCTGTCATGGAGTATTCCGCTCGTTTCACCGAGATACAGCGCTTCACGCCCCTCCGGGATGGGAGTGGGATGTTCTTAGCAAGGAAGTTTTAGGATGGTCTCAAGCGGGAGATCCGCTCACTGGTGAACATCATCCAGCTGACTTCCATTACTTCCATCGTCAACCAGGCACTGATTACAGAGCACAATCTGAGAGGCTCTAGAGCTGCGAGCTAGGGGGTTCTACTTCCAGAGCTAGTCTTACTTTATATGACAACAAGAAGCATCGTAGAGATCCTACACATGGTGATCCGAGGAAGCGATATCCATCGTCAGGCAGCCAGGTGACATGCTACCAGTGTGGCCGGTCAGGGCACACGAGGCCGCAGTTCCAAAGGGACCCCATGGAGTGCTGATCTTGCAGAAAGATGGGTCACCTTCAGCATTTCTGCCAGGTCTTCTCACCAGCAGCTGGTGACTGGGGTTCTTCCATTACTCCTCATTCAGAAGCAGCACCACCAGTTTCTCACCAGTCGGGGAACTAAAGTTCTTCCGGCCATTCGGGTTGAGGTGGAGGTCGAGGCCGTGGCGGTCAGCCACCAGTTCCTCAACACCAGCATGGAGGTTCAGCTCAGAGTGGTTAGCCAGGGGTGCAGGGCCGTGGTATAGGCTAGTCTTTCACCATGGAGTAGACTTATCAAGAGTAGGATCCCAGACCTTCTATTGTTCGAGGTACGATTTTAGTAGCCTCAGTTTTATCTTCAACCCTTTTCGATACTGGTGCTATACATAGCTTTATCTCTGTTGCTGTTGTGGAGAGCCTGGCACTCTGCATATTTTATTCTGCCGACTCGTTGACACTAGACACACCTTTGGGGACGAAGACATATAGTGTACGCCAGTGTAGAGAGTTCCCTCTCGAGGTTGTAGGGTATCACTTCTTATAGGATCTCTATATCCTAGAGATGATAGGATATGGTGTCATCCTTGGTATGAATTGATTGATTCCCTTTCAGGAAGTCGTCAACTGTTATCACCGCAGAGTGAGTTTAGTTTCACCAGAGGGCGAGTCTTTTCTCCATATGGGAGAGTGGGATGTTCGGGCGAGTCGGGCAGGACTCGAGCATCTTGGGCTAGGAGGGGTGATGGCCCAGATTACTAGTCTTTATCTGGATGATTAGGGGACTCCACAGTTGGATTTTTCCCTAGTGGTGGATCTCTTCAGGAACGTCCTTCCAGAGGACTTTTCAGGTTTTCCTCCGGAGCGTGAGGTAGACTTCTCTATTGATCTCATGCCAAGAGCGGCACCGGTGTCTATTCCTCCCTACAGGATGGATTCACATGAGTTGCAAGAGCTCAAGAAGCAGTTGGAGGAGCTACAGGCTAAGGGTTTCATCCAACCCAGTACTTCTCCTTGGGGTTCGCCTGTCCTATTTGCAAAGAAGGCAGACGGTACCCTTTAGCTTTGTGTGGATTATCAGAATCTGAACCAATTGATGGTCAAGAACTGATATCCTTTTCTGAGAATTGACAACCTTTTCGATCAGCTTCGAGGAGCCCGGGTGTTCTCGAAGATCGACTTGAGGTACGGTTATCATCAGTTGCACGTTAGACTATAAGATATACCTATGATAGCCTTCAAGAGCATGTATGGTCTATACGAGTATACACTCATGCCGTTCGGTCTCACAAACACACCTGTAGTTTTCATGGCACTGATGAACTGAGTGTTCCATCCTTACTTGTGCTCCTTTGTCGTGGTCTTCGTGGACGATATCTTGGTGTACTCTCACACTCTACACGACCATGACACACATCTGGAGATCGTTCTGAGTACACTAAGAGAGCATCGGCTTTATGCTAAACTCTCGAAGTGCCACTTCTGGATGGATCATATTCACTTCTTGGGTCACGTCATCTCAGAGGCAGGAGTATCAGTGGAACCAGAGAAAATGAGAGCTGTAGTTTTCTGGGAGCAGCTGAAGAACGTCATTGAGGTACGGAGTTTCCTAGGGCTGGCTGGATACTACAGACACTTCATTCAGGACTTTTATCATCTACAACACCTTTGAAAGGTTTGACCAAGAATGGGGTGAAGTTCTTATGGTCAGATTCTTGTGAGTTATCCTTTTAGGAGTTGAAAGGGAGGTTGACATCGGCACCGATACTAGTCTTGCCGGAGCCAGGAAAGAACTACACTGTTTACTGTGATGCTTCAGGTATCGGGCTGGGAGCTGTGCTTATGCAGGGGGATGGAGTCATTGCATACGGGTCTCGGCAGTTGAGGCCACATGAGAGGCACTACCCTATGCACGATCTGAAGTTGGAAGCTGTTGTTCATGCCTTACGCTGTTGGAGACACTATCTGCTGGGAGAACACTTTGTGGTCTTCACTGACCACAAGAGTCTCAAGTATATTTTCACTCAGCGGGATCTAAACCTGAGACAACGCAGGTGGGTCGAGTACCTTCAGTATTCTGATTTATAGCTTTCCTATATGCCAGGGAAAGGCAACACAGTGGAAGATGCGTTGAGTAGGAGAACTCATATTTAGGCAGTTCAGGAGGCCAACAGTGAGTGGTAGCTGATGGCTCTGTTCTCTGAGATGCATCTGGAGGTGCAAGACAAATAGGGGCATACTATACTATCTTCTGTAGCTGTTACCTCTACACTTCTTGATCGGGTACGGATGAGGAAACTATCAGTATCTGAAGGCTTAATCCTACAGGAGAGTATGTCAGGAGAGTACCCTCTTCCCAGATGGGTAGTGGGTGAGGATGAGATCTTGCATTTCTAGGGACGCGTATGGGTGCCAGCAGACATACACGAGGAGCTGATGTGGGGTTTTTATTCCTCAGTTTGGGCAGTTCATCCTAGCATCACCAAGATGTATCAGGATCTTCATCGCCAGTTCTGGTGTCCATATATGAAGAATGAAGTTTCTGGTTTCATCATGAGATGTTCTACTTGTCAGCAGGTGAAGTCAGAGCATCAACGACCAGCAGTCCTTTTACAGCAGTTACCCATTCCAGAGTGGAAGTGGAATGATGTCGCAATGAACTTTGTGACTGGGTTTCTGAGGTTTCCTCGAGGGAACGATTCTGTTTGGGTTGTCTTCAACAAGCTTAAGAAGGTGGATCACTTCTTAAAGATTAAGTATACCTTCAGTGTTGATGATCTGGGACGACTTTACATCCGAGAGATCATTTGTTTGCATGGAGTTCCACACTCCATTGTTTCAGATAGGGATGCGCGCTTTCCCTCTCGGATATGATAGGGACTTCAGAAGGCCTTGGGTACTAAGGTACTTTTGAGTAAAAGATACCATCCCCAGACTGATGGACAGTCCGAGCGCATGATCCAGGTGGTTGAGGATATGCTCCGAGATTGCATCCTAGACTTGGGCAGTTCTTGGGAGAAGAATATTCCTCTGGTGGATTTCTCCTACAACAAAAGTTTCTAGGAGACCATTCAGATGGCACCATATGAGGCTTTGTACGGTAGGCCATGTCGATCACCCTTATACTGGCCGGAGGCAGGAGAGGCAGCTTTGCTGGGACCTCGTCTCATTCAGGAGACCTTAGAACAGATAAAGCTGATTCGGAAGAGGATGGCTATGGCACAGTCTCAACATAAGTCTTGTCCTGATCAGCAGATACGACCTCTGGAGTTCGAGGTTGGGGATCAGGTGTTCCTGCGCGTCGCACCGAGGTTGGGACACAAGAGGATTCGGAGACAGTGAAATATTTCATCGCAGTACGTCAGACCATTTGATGTCGTCTTGAGAGTGGGACCGGTTGCCTATCAGTTGTAGCTACCTTAGAGGTATCGGCCCATGCACGAAGTCTTCCACGTCTCTCAGCTCCGACATTACTTTTCAAACCCGTCTCACGCCTTTCAGCCCGAGGAAGTTGAGCTTGAAGCAGATGCGTCATTCGAGGAGCATTCTATCCGGATTTTCGATCGTAGTACGAAGGTCCTCCGTGGGTGGTCTGTTCCTCTGGTACGAGTGTTATGGCAGAACGGGTGAGTACAAGACAAGACCTGGGAGAGGGAGGCCGATGTACGATCGTAGTGGCTGGAACTGTTTGGGGATTCTTCTTCTATGCCATGTTAGGGATATTCGGGGACGAATTTCTTTAAGGGGGGAAGTATGTAAGAACCCGGATCTTCATTCAGGTATGTTTTTCCTTTTTTTGGGGGGTTTTTAAGAAAAATGTTTTTTCTGGAAATTTTAAAAGTACACGCCGTGTACTTTCTGAGTACACGTCGTGTACTCTGATCCGGCTCGAAGCTGTGTACTGGTTGTGCCCAGGACACACACACGGTGTGTAGGGGTGATGTGGAGGCCAATTTTGGCAGAGTATGGAAGGGACCCAGTACACGTCGTGTAATCTAAAAGTACACACCGTGTACTTTTATTTTTTTTTCTCTAAATGTACCGGGGATGCGTCCCATCGCGTTTTTTATCTTCTTTTAGGTCTTGTTTTCCCGGAAGTGAACCGTATGACCGAATCTTTCCCGAGATCCTGCCTCACCGTCCATTCTCCGATTCGAGCACGGTCGATTGCGTTGGAAGCACAGCGGTGATTTCTTCCTTTTTCTTGATACTTGTTTCTTGTTTCCTCCTTGTTTTCAAGATATTGTAGGTTGATATTTTTGTGTGTTTTCTCAGATCTATGTCGTTCTAAGGGGGCTCTATCATCGTGGTTCACATATATCGATCACCTAGGATCGAGGTAGGTGGTTTGTGCCTTTCTGTAGAAAGTTGATGAATATTTTGTACAAATTCCACCAATACCCTTGAATGGGGTATTGTGTCTTCCTATTTTTCCCTTGTTGTATTTCCTACTTTCTTGATTGTTAGAGTAGATTTTTTTCCTTTGATTATGGTAGCTTTACTATACCTTTAATGTTTTCTATGCTTGTTCTGTCTATTTGGCAATTTTCCAGTTGCCATGCCTAGTTGTAGGATTGTGGACTGTTGCCTTGTTTTGCTAATGAGCCTTAGTTGATAGCCAAGTAGTTCTTGAGGTTTACATGGATGATGTACACGTGCGCAAAGCATGTTTAGTTTCACTCAGGACTATGAGAACCTAGAGTAGTAGACCAAAGGGAGAATTGATGGAAGGGCTTCTCCAGAGTGTCTTTTAATTACGATATGAGACCACAGGGGGAATTGATGTTGAGTGCTTCCTCAGAGAGTCTGTAGTTCCTTGACGCGGGCCACAGGGGGAATAGACATTGAGTGCTTCCCCAGAGAGCCTTTATCACGATACGAGACTATAGGGGGAATTGAAGGTGATTGCTTCCCCAGAGAGTCTTCTTAATTTCATAACTGAACCAGAGGGGTGAGACTGTGTGTGCCACCTAGAGGGTTCCTAGTACTTATAGGTTGCACCATAGGGGTTAGGCTCTGGGAGCTACCCAGAGGGTTACCTTTTTTCCTTTTTTACTGGTTGCTTACTTGTGCTCTTCTTTTCTTAGAACTGTGGATTGTAGCTGCTTGTGCCTTCATGTTTACTACTTCTTGATTTATTACTTTCCTTGTATTCATTGACTGTTAGGCAAAAATATTTGGGTGATTGCCTACTGGGATTGTATCTCACATCCTATTTGGGACATTCTTTTGGGCCCAAGCAGACTATGTTGCTGCAGGTATAGATAAGGGCAAGCCCCCTTCTACTTCAGGTTCTTGATTGCACTGGAGCTGGAGAGCATGGGACCGAGCTGGGGATCACGATGCTGAGGAGTTTATTTTGTTTTTCTTTTTCACTTGTTTTTAGTTGTATTTCAGCACGTTGTTGTGTTTTCTTATTTCCATAGATTCTTGTACCTGCTGCATCATTGTCATCATTGCTATATATATTCATTGCTTCCGCTGTTTGGTTTCTGTTGTTATGAATGTTGTTACTGCTTCCGCTGTTGACTGTTGTTTTCCGCTGTATACCTTACCAAATGAGGGCATAGTTTCCCCACCGACTCACTAAGGCCCTCACTGCTAGTCGGTAGCCTCTGGAATTTGAGGAAATGCGCTTGAGGTCATGTGTAGAAATGGGTATGGGGCACCAGTGGATGGGATCCGGATTCGGTTCATTACAGATTAGTTGACCAAGGATATCATCAAGAATAAGGTATTTATTTTGAAGATTCTTTTTCACAAGTTTCTTGATTATAAGCCATTCAGATTCTATTATCCTTTGAAATCATTAAAATTTTTAAACTTTTTCAGATGGATGTAAAAAGTGTTTTTTAAATGGTGTAATTTCAGAAGAGGTGTATGTTAAAAAACCACCTAGATTTGAAAATAATGAATTTCCAAATCATGTTTTCAAACTATCTAAATCTCTTTATGGTAATAAGAAATCTCCTCAATCTTGGTATGAAAGGCTCACTCAGTTTTAAATTCAAAATGATTTTGTTAAAGGTAAGGTTGACCCATCCTTATTCATAAAAATAGTTTCAAATGATATATTGTTAATACATATTTATGTTGATGATATAATTTTTTTGTTCTACAAATGATATGTTAATGAATTATTTTTCAAAAATAATGGAAAATGAGTTTGACATGAGCCTAATGGGGGAATTAAAATTTTTACATGTTTTTCAAATTACTGAAAGAAAAAAATGGTATTTTCTTAAATCAATCCAAGTATGAAAAAGATATTGCTAAAATTTTTGGACCTGATTCATGTAAAACTATGAGAACCCCTATGAGCACAAACTCTAAACTGGATGTAGATGAATCTGAAATGTCTATCTATGAAAATTTGTATAGAGGAATGATAATAATTCTCTTGTATATTACTTCTTGTAGACTAGATATTATGTTTTGTGTTTTCATGTGTGTTAGATATCAGTACAACCCCAAAGAAATTCGTCTTAAGATTATTAAAAGAGTAATAAGGTATATCAAAGGCACTTCAAGTACTGAATTGTTTTATTATAATTAGAATTGATTTGATATACTATCTTACTCTGACTCTGACTTTAGAGGTTGCAAAATTTACTAAAAAAGTACTTCATGTATATGTCACTTTTTAGGAAAAATTTTAATTTCATGGAGTTCTAAAAAACAAATATCTGTAGCACTGTCAATAGCTGAAGATGAGTATGTTACTGAAACTTGTTTTTGTTCATATAGTATTTGGATAAAGCTAACTTTATATGATTTCAATATTATTTTTGAAAAAAAATCCTATTTTATGTGATAATACTAGTGCTATTTATATTTCTATACATCCTCTTCAACACTTAAGAACCAAGCACATTGATGTTAGATTTAATTTTATTATAGACCATATTAATAAAGATGATATATTCTTAGATTTTATTTTAACTGAGAATCAGTTAGATGATATTTTCACTAAACCATTAGAACCTATTAAATTTGAGAGATTAAAGTTCGAATTGGGTATGTTGGAAGATTAGTTATTTTTTTATGATTAGTTTTTTGATAAATATATTCAATGTTTTTTATGTATTCTATGGTTGGAAGTTTTTTTAAAATGATAATTAGTTCTTAATTGTTAAAATTTTTATTTTTTTGATAAATTTCAAAAAGGGGGAGATGTTTTTAAAGATTTAATATTTTTTATTTTATATGGTTTGAAAATTTAATAAATATTATGCTTTGTAATTTAAAAAATGGGGAGATTGATTGTAATTGGTTATTTAATTTTAGTAATTCTCTTTTTTTTGATAAATTATAGTTTTATAAAATTTAATTCAATTTAATTCTATTTTTGGTGTGTTTCACTCAAACTTACAGTGACTGTTGCTCAACGACATTTATTTTTTTTCAAACCGTTGATATTTTTTGACGCACTATCATGTTTAACAATGGTTAGATAATTTGACATCATTGGTTTCCACCAATGGTGCATGAGTTTTGTCACCAAGTATAAGAAACCCTTGGTGTCCATCCAATGGTGTGACTTTATACACTATTGTAATTCCAACAGTATGCTGTTCTCCATTTTTAATTTCAACAATGGGTTTATTTATGTTTTTATGTAGTACTTTTTTAATCAAAAATAGTGTAGTAGTTTTGTTTAAACATGTTTTATTTTATTATTTTAATATTATTTAAGACATAAAATTCTTCTTTTATTATTCAGAAATATTAATATGTTTTTTCAACAATTTTTCTTAAGTTTTGATTTTCCACCATTGTACCTCAGTGGTATGACATTTCACCCACAATTGAGTATCAATGGTGAGTTCTTTTTATTCTTATTGTATGTTAGTATTTTTCTATTTTTGATTTATTTTACTTAAAATTATATTAATTATTACTTCATTGATCGTCTGTATTTATGTTCTTGATGATGAAGTTCATTTTATTTCTTTGTTTTTTTTCAACTTGTCACCGTTGGAACCCAACAGTGAGACATGAGCCACCTTTGGAACCCAACGGCGAGTCGTTAGCCACCGTTGGAACCCAACGAAGAGTCATGAGGCTTGAGCTACCATTGGAACCCAACAGTGAGTTATGATACCTAAGCCACCATTGGAAATATAATGGTGAGTCATGAGACACTGTTGGACATCCAATGATAATTCATTTTTTATTGTTCTCTTCAAACCCTTTTATGATATTATGAATGGAAATGGTTTTGTTTCTATTTAAATAGTTTTATTTTTTCTTAAAATTCTAACTGTATGTAAAATATGTTTTGGCACACCGCTAGACATTTCCAACAATGTTTCACTGACACACCGCCAAATATCCAACAGTGAGTCATGAAACTGTTAGTTAAAAATTTATTTACAAAATTTTATTATCTTATTTTTATTTAAATTTGAATATAATTTCATTTTTAAATGCTAAATAGTTTTTTCTAAAACATTCTTACAACTTTTTTTAAAAAAAATTAATTATAGCATTTTTTTGACATGGACTCATGGATATTATTTTTTTCTCTATTTTTCACATAATTATGTTACATTTCCTATATATAAAATTTTATCATTATTTAATTTTATTTCATTTTGATATTTGTTTAATAAATAATAATTTTGATATATTAAATATTCCTTTTAATATTTCATTCATAATCTTTTGTCTGATTATGTTTCATGCCCATAATGACTTTAAAAAAATTAATGTAATGGTAATATTATTTTTATTATTCTCTAAAAAGCGTCATGAAAATATTTGATAATGAAATTCTCACATAGATCATAGATTTAATGATTTGGGAGATTAATTCAATTATAAAAAACAAATTTACCCATGCAGATTGAAAAATATTGACACATTCAACAATTTGTTCGACAAAGATATGAAATACTTTCCATCTTCTCTGAAAGTTTGATCAAGAAACTTCTGTGACATATATTATTTTGATATGATCATAGAAGATCATCATTATCTACATCTTCCATACCTATTGTGATCATGAAACAAGAGCTTAATAGAACTTATTTATCATTTTATCAAGTTATTTTTTCAATTTTTCTGTATTATTTTTTATCTATTATAATTCTTCCAATATCCTGTTTGTATTCTAGAGCCCGGTTTAATATTTTCCCACCCAAAATATTTTATTGGGTTATTTATTCCATCGAAAATGAAGGTTAAGTTATTCCTCCCAGACAGAAGGTAGTAAGGTTGTGACTCCTTATAAATTCAGGGGTTATAACTCCAAGTGAAAAAGGTACCAATGATTATACCACCAAATGAAAAAGTTACGTCTATAATTCTTATAGACGGGTTATTAATCCCAATAAAAATTAAGGATAGAGAGTATACCAATCTCCTTTAGGGTTAGAGGATATTGAAGAGAGGAATGGTATCTTGAGATCCAAACCTCTAAAAAAATTGCTCGTGTTATTTGTTTTCTTTTCGCTGCTACATTTAATATTTATTTTATAACTTTGATAAATTTTGAATTTATAATAATAAATAAAAAAACAACTATTCACCTCTCTAGTCAGCTCTGTCATACTAAGATCACTAATAGTTACATCCTTACCCCCTTTTGGAAATTTCATACTCATAATTTTATTTACTTATACAATAAGTGGGGGTATTTGTCCCTCATTGCATTTTCATATTCCCATGTTTCCTCTAAAACCTAATGGATTTCCCACAAACCATTAACCTGAAAAATCACCTTATTCCGCAACACTTTCTATCTATTGTAAAGAATCTGTACCGAATATTCCTCATAAGAAATATTATCTTCCAACTGAACTACTTTTGGACTCAAAACATGAGATGGATCTGGCACATACTTTCTTAACATTGAAATATGAAAAACATTGTGTACCTGGAAATGACACGGAGGTAAATCCAGTCAGTAGGAAACTGATACAACATTCTCTAGGATTTCATAGGGACCAATGAATAGTGAAATCAACTTCCCTTTTTTACCAACTTTTCCATAAAGAAACTTTGAGAAATACATGATCACCTATCTCAAAAGAAAGATCATTCTTTCAGTTATCTGTATAACTTTTCTGCATGCTCTGAGCTATCCTCATGTGTTTCTGAATCAATTAAATTTTTTCTTCCATCTCTTCTACCAATTATATTCCCATCAACTTTCTTTCACCTACTTCATCCAAAAAAACTATAGTTCGACACCTCTTTCTATATAATGCCTGAAATGGTTCCATCTTTATACTGGAATGAAAACTCAACCAAAGAAAGATGTTGATCCCAAATTCCCTAAAAAACCCATCAAACAAGAACTTAACATATCCTATAAGGTTTGAATTATTCATTATATCGGCCTATCTGATTGTGGATGAAAAGATGTACTAAAATTTAATTCAGTAACCAATAACTTATGAAGGACTTTTTAAAAATTAGAAGTGAACATGGTATCACAATCAGATACAACTGAGAGTAGAACTCCATATAACCTGACTATCTATTTAATATAAAACCTATAAAGTCTATATAGAGATAGATTTTATCAAATGGGAATAAAATGAGAAGATTTAGTCAATCTATCAACAATAAAATAAATCACATTATTACCTAGAGAAGTCTTTGGTAATCCCACTACAAAATCCATGAATATATTTTCCCATTTCCACTCTAGAACTAGAAAAGTATGAAGAATCCCCTTTAGAAACTATAGCTCTGTTTTAACCTGATGACAATTCAAACACTTCATAGTAAAGTTAGTAATATCTCTTTTCATTTCATCCCACAAGTAATACCCCTAAAGGTCTCTATACATCTTTGTACTGCTTGGATGAACTGAAAATGGATAACTATGAGCTTCACATAACAACTCTTTATTAAATTGTGAATCAAAAGGCACACATAATATCTTCCCAAATATCAAAAAAAAATATTTATGAATGTAAAATTTAAGAAACATACCCTTTTGAACCAATTATACATTTTTTTCAATTCACTGTCTTCCTTATGTTCTTGCTTAATTCTCTCTAAGAGAGATGATTGCACGGAACCCGGAAACAAGAAATAGGAATTTCCTACACCAACAACTTCCATGCAAAATTTTATGAAATCATTAACCAAAGGGTCACATTCCAAATGTAACATGGTTAATGTATCATTACTTTTCCAACTCAAAGCATCTTCCTACTTATTTTCTTTTCCGAGATAGCAATGAATCATGAAATCATAATCCTTGATTAGTTCCAACCATCTTCTCTGTCTCATGTTCAATTCATTTTGAGTGAATATATACGTCAAAATTTTGTGGTCAGCATATATTTCAAATTTTACTCCATACAGTTGATGCATCCATATTTAAAAAAACGACATCTAATTCCAAATCATGTATAGGGAAATTTCACTCATGAGTTTTCAACTGATGTGAAGCATATGAAAATACCTAATCATTCTACCCTAGGAAACAAACAATTATTTTCAGTGAAGCATCACTATAGATAACAAATTCACCATTTTTAGAAGGCTGGGCAAAAATTAAAGCATTCAAAAATATTCTTTTCAATTCATGAAAAAAATAATCAAATTATTTTTTCCATATGAACATAACACCTTTTCTAATTAACGTAGTCAGTGGGATAAATTACTGTGAAAAGTTTTCACCAAACCTATGGTAATAGCCTGCTAAACCCAAAAAACTAAAAATCTCAGTCATATATGTGGCTCTTGTACATTCTTAAAAAAATTTCATTTTAGAAGTGTTAATAGTTATTCCATATTTATAAATAATGTGACCAATGAAAGATGTTTTTTGCAACCAAAATCACTCTTTATGAATTTTATATACAGTTTATTTTATTTTAAGGTTTGAAAAATAACCCTTGGATGACTTTCATGCTCCTATTTACTTTTAGAATATACAGAAATGTCATCAATAAACACAACTATAAACTTATCCAAGAAATCATAGAATATTCTATTTATAAGATCCATGAATACAATTGGTAAATTAGTTAATCGAAATGGAATAACTACAAATTCAAAATGGCCATATCTAGTAAAAATGTAGTATTTGAAATTTTGACTTACTTTACTTTCAACTGATGGTACCCCGACCTCAATTCAACATTAGAAAAATATTGTGCTCCCTATAGCTAATAAACAAATTCATCAATATGAGGCAAATGATACTTGTTTTTAATAGTGATGTTATTCAGGCCTCTATAATCAATGAAAAGTCTCATTGAACCATTTTTTAACAAACAAGATAAGTGCACCCCATGGTGATGTACTAGATTGAATTAAAACATTATATAATATCTTTTTCAAATGCTTATTCAATTCTAAAAGTTAAATTTAAGACATTCGATAAGGGGGTTTTAAAATTGGATTAGAATTAGGAACTAATTCAACAGTAAATTCAACTTCTCGATCATGTATACTACCCAGCAACTCATCAGGGAAAACATCAAGATACTCATTTAACAATGAAACATCATTAATTTGAAAAATTCATTTATTTTCAACAATATGTGCAAGGTAAAATTCATTTCCATATTTTAATAGATTCTCAGCTTCCTGATATGATATCAATGGAAAAGTTTTATTATTGTACACAAACTAAAAGTCTTTCTGAAAAGAAACTTCTTTATCTCTACAGTCAATCTTAACATGGTAAACATGAACACAATCCATACCCACAATAACATAAAACTATACTAGAGAAAAAACAACAAGGTTTCTGGGTAAATTATTTCCATAGATAAGGACAAGAATATTCTTATAATTTCTTTTTGCCTCAAAATTCCCCCCAGGTGTTTTTACCGTAAGTTATGGATTCATTTATTGAGAAGTAATTTACAATTTACCAGAAAATTTATCAGAAATGAAAGAATGTGTAGACCTTGAATCATTCCACAAGTTGGAATAATCTGAATAAACAAATATTATACCTGATACCACTTCATTTTATGGCCCCACATCTGCTGAAGTAGTTGCAAAAAGATTTCAACACACCTTTTTTGTTATAGTTTGGATGATTCCAATCATTCAAGTTCTTCATCAGACACTCATTTTTATAATGACCCATCTCATTGCACTTATAACATTTTAGTGACTGTAAATCAGATTTTTCCCACCACTACCTTGATCTTTTTTAGTGCAGTTATGAGCCTTATGTCCCATTTTAACACAATATAATAACTTACCAGAATTCATAAGAAATTCTATAGTATGTTTTTACCACAATTTTCACAAACTATAAACTTAATTTTTTTACCATCAGAATTTTTTGAAGATTTATTCCCTTTCGCTTGCCACCTCGACCTCTTATTATACTATTTGTCAAAGAATGTAGGACCATCTAAAAACTCCATTTACACCTTCTCTATACATCAAAAAAGTTTTTCATAACTTTTGAGCTCACAAGAATCTAATGCCCTTCGATAATTTGGATTTAATCTTGAGTAAAAATGATTTATTTTACTATCAAGATCCTGGATGAAATTTGGAGTGTTCCTTGATATTTGAGTGAATTTTGATTGATAATCATCCACTAAATACTCATCTTTCCTTAATTACAAGAATTGTTTTTACATCCAATGTCAAACTACCTTAGGAAAATATTTCTCAACAAACATAATTTTGAATTCATCCTACTCAAGAGAATCAATCTCATCACTATCTATGATATTCTTAACCATCAGCCACCACTGATCAGATTCACCATCAAAATGGTAAATAGTGAGACTAAACTTTTGATTTTTTGAACACCCCATGACATCAAAAATCTTTTCTAGTGATTTAACCCACACTTTAGCTAGCATGAGATTATATGATCCTATGAATAATGATGATGTTCCCTCATGAAAATATCCACTACCAAAATATTTTTTTGTAGTTTTTCTAGTTTATCTCGTGCATGGACACCCCCACCATTTATTGTCTGATTCAACTCAAACATCACTGCAAAAGAATCTTCAGTTTTGATTCCAACCATCTCAGGATGCTGATTTGGAAGGTTGTTTTCCTCTGGATGTCATCCCAACACAACTTCCCTATTTCCTCTATAGAAAACCATTCTGAAAAAAATATCTTAGATGAACCCACATGGAAATATTCAAATTCTATATCATTTCAATTTGACCATAATGTAAAAATAATTTATGGATATTCTGTTAACAATATCTTAACCCCTAAAGTTATCTAAACTGATCTTTGATACCAACTATATGAACCTAGCCTTTAATGTTACATAATCTTGAGTTAAATAAAGAATTCATGTTGAGTATATTTTCAAGTTTAGATTTTTAGAGAATTAGTCCGTAACTATTACATAACAACTCAAATATTACAAAGTATAAAATTATACTCAATATCAATTTTTTTCATAATCTAAAACATTTAAAAATAAAACATGAATTCTTTTTCTTGATAAAATTCTTCAAAAAATCCATCTTGTATTCTTTCTTTCTCTTAACCATCCTTATACCCTGTAGAAAACATTTCAAAAACTAGGTATGAGCACAAAAACTCATTAATAAATATAAAATATGTAATGAAAGAATTAGTCCATGAATACTTTAATCTCGTGAAAACATTTTCACATAATCATAATTTTCACCCATAAAACATAACTCCTTAACATACCTCATGAAATCACAATAATCATTAAAAAATTCTTAGTAATCATAAATCATAAAGGTAAATTATGGAAGCCATATCATACTTACATTTTAGATTTCACATCTACATAGTGAGTAACCTTCATGGTTACATTTGGAATACCCATCACACTATATTCATTAAATACCTTAGAAGAAACCTTATAATTTAACTATGTTGTATTATCTAATGACTTCGAGAGATATCACGGGCTCACCCACCCTTGGTTTATCATAGAACCACCCATATACATAAGCAATGCCCAAGAACCAACACATAATCACAACACATAGATCACACATAAAGGGAAAATACCATTTTCATATTTCATTAAGAAGATATCATATCAAGATATTTATTTAATAAATCCATTATCAAAACCATTTTCAATACCAAAATACCTAAAAAGGGAATATTGTATTTATTTTTCTTTTAAAAAAACATTAAGGCTTATAGAGGAATCCAAATATGAAATAATGGTCATGGTGGCGGAAAATTCATTGTTTCCGCGTACGTTAAAAAACATTCATTTTTTCATTTAAAAAAATGATTCATAGAAAAATATTCATTTTGAAAACATTTTAATGAAATTAAAATCCAAATGGGTTAATTATATACCGTATAAAATAAAGGCGTTTTTTATCATTAAAATTTGCCTCAATGAAATGAGATTGAGACGAATTCCCTTACCATGATTCCGAATCATCACATACAATATGTATATTCCTAAATAATAAAATTAGGTTAATTCATACTTTATTGAGAAAATTTTCAAGTTTATTTTTTATTTTATATTACTTATTATGATTTTATTAAAATTTCATTATTATTTAAGTTCATATCATACTATTTATTGATATTTGGTACTTGAGTTGAAAATGAACAAGATTTGATGTCACTAGTCCATGTGGTCATAACTACTTTATCTCAAGAATGATATTAATGAAATTTTTATCAACTTTATACATAAATTATACCATTAAATAAAACCATGAAGTGTGGTTATGGAAAACAAACAACATTATAATCATGGAGATGGTAAGTCATACGTACACATGAGTAATGTTTTTCATTTTTAATTGATCATAATGGAAAGAATTTAAGTATTATTTTGCCTTTAAATAATTATAATAATATAATTAATATCATATTAATCATTTAAATATACTTATATATATCCTACAAGTGATATAATTAATAAAAACAAGTCACATCGCTACGTGGAGGTGATAGTTCACACATACGCACGAACGACGTTATCATTTTTATGTGCATGGAAAGTAAGAAAATAATTGATATATTATTATAATATGATGATTAATATGTCATGGATATAAAATATGAAAATTAATTCCACTATTATAACTAGTCATGAGATACAATTATGAAAAATGAATTAGATAAGTTCGTGTTGGTGATAGTTTACATGTACGCACGAATGATTAATTCCTTTCCAATTTAATGGAAATAGAGATAGATTTATGTGATGATATTAAAATAATGTAATCTATGTTTATTGAGGATAATATATTTATTAGTTCCCCATGGATGAAAGAGATTTAAATTAAGTGGAATAAGAAATAAAATAGAAATACTTAAAAAACATTACTTTTCATTCGGATAATCACCTTTCTTAACACATTAACACCTATAAGAAGGGAGTTATTCCTAAAATAAATCCTAAAAAATGTGTTTAGGTATTCTAGGAAGGAATTTGGGTAGATATTTTCCAAAATAAATGGTTTTATAAGTGTTAGTAATAGAGAGTAATGAGTGCATTTTTTTAGGAGAGGGGAGGGGCACCCTTGGAATTATTAAAGGTATTAAATTAATATAAATTTAATTTTGATTAAAAATGGGTAAAAGTTGATTAATTTATAATAGAGGAAGATTAAGGTTCTAAATATAATCATCCAATTATAATTATACAAGTTTTTAATAATTTTTAATCCTTATTTTTTGATTTGACATTTTTAACTCTTACCGTTTTATCAAGTAATTTACACTTTGAGAGTTAAAATAATTACCAAATCATGAAAAAAGACCAATTAATGAGTCATTAATGATATTTATAGAGTTATATAAAATTTTTGGTCAAATATTTTTTTTTATAAATTTTATATCATTTAATTAAATATTTTATATTTTAAAATATGAGTTATGACAATTTCGACACTATTTATTAAATGACTTTTTAAAAAAATCATAACAACTTGATTCACTTGAAAAAACTACATTAACACAATACTAACATGTCATAGTCATATATAAAATTATTTTATTGGCATCAATGATTTAAAATTATATTAATTTTAATATTATTAATATCATTTATTTGATTCTTTCTTTAATAAATCAATTACTACATCAACATTGTGTGATAATTAAATTTAATTATTTAATTCCTAAAAATTATAAATAAATTACCTTGTTGTAGGTAATATTTTTATATTTATAATTACTATTAATAGATAAATATATTTCTTATATAATCCCATATTAATATTGTTTTAGTAAGAAGGGACATATTTATGACATATTTTCCTTTACTTTAAATTAAATGTTATAAATGTCATAATCACACCCAAGTGACTTATAAAGGTCAAAATTTCTTACTAAGGATGATCATGGTCGATAATATCCCATAAAATAAGATTAGGACAAGTGTTAGGGTAATTTTATAAAATTATAATATTAATTTTAACTTTAATCACCCTATTAACCTTTAACCATGGTAAATAAAATACTAAAGTTACTATTCATTAAAAAATTTCTTGATCCTATTAGACCAAAATTTTCATACTGAGTAAAAAAATGTATATCTTTTTTTGAAAATTAAATTCACATAAGTGGATAAATTATTTTAAAATGTAATCCCATTGACGGATCGAGAAAATGGGTTTCTAAGTAAAACGTTCAAAAGATCACATTATTTTTCTATTTAATTTTAATTTGAAATTTCATCCAATGAACTAAATTGGATTAAATGATAAAAAATTCATCTAATTATATCTTAAAAACCTATAAAAGGATAATATTACAATATAAATAAATTAGATGAAAAGGTAGTTTTGAATTAAAATGCAGTATCTTTCACTATTCAATAAAAATGATTATTAGCAGAATAATACCAAAAATACAACCAAAGTCAATTTTGATTTCCCTATTACAAATAAAAAGATTATTTTGTTAAATATAACATATAAAAGTGACAAAAACTAAATTTAAAAAGGGTTCTCCATCAAAAGGTGGTAAAACTACCTTTCAAAAATATTAGAGTATTTTATACTTAAAATTGAATTTATTCTCATTTTAAGCCTCTAAAATTTATTAGAAGAAAGTAAAAATATTTAGTAAACATTTGTAAATATATTATATTAAGTTATATTCATTCCCTCTAATACAAAGTTTAGGTGATAACTACCTTTTAAAATAATAATATTAATAATATATTATTTTCAGTATAACTCAGTCCTATGTGCAACATAAGATTTTAGAGAAAACCATTATTGAGTGTCCAGTATACTACTAGACATAGAATCACCTTTAAAATAATATTAATATCTAATTCATAAATATTAATAGATATGAAAAGGTCTTATTCTATAATTATCTGGGATATTACAATACCCATAGAACATAGAATTCATTTTACATGATATGTTTGAATAGGAAGATCATTATCTTCTGGGAGAATATCGTTTAGGTGAGTAAGTAGTTTAGTAAAAGTGTAATCTCTCCATCTGTTACTAGATTTTAAATTATACAACTTCAGTATAGATTACAATGCTATATATTTAGTACAACAATCATATAATGACATCTTTTCACAACTCTTTAACATATCAAACAATTTTGGAAAATCATGAAGTTTATCTTAAAATGTCATTTTCATATCCTCAATATGATTATCATCATCCTTTACAGCTGTAATCACATCCTCAATACAGTCTTCTTCATTGTTAACACTTGTAATCATATTAGATGATCTATAAAATGCAGTTCTATCCTAGTCACTAGCTACAATCACATTCACCCCATGTTTTGTACAACATTTATAACTTGGATTTATTTCATGATAGATCATGTGTTATTATAACTCATATGAAATAATTAGTCATGAATAAAAAAAAGTGTAAGAATATACAAAGGATTTGAGAAGGGTCATATGCATGATCTTTTTCAAACTTGATAAACTCTTTCACCCCATATTCATACTCTTTTGTCATATAAACCGAATCTAGATATTTTTGATTCATATCTATCCTATTTTATTAAGTGATATTAATATTTAAAAAAAAAACACAAAAATGATCCTTTAAAATAAAGAGAACCCAACATTTTAATGTTTTAAATAGTTTTATCATGCTTTGATGGAAATGGATAATCTAATTTAAGAAAAGAATTACTCCACTGGTGGTTGGTGTTATCCTATGAATTCATCCACAATGATCATCGATACCTAATATGGGATGTCTTCTACTTAGGGTAGTTCAAGAAACACAGGTTCATGTCTAGAAGATATAAGGGATGAGTCTTAGGAAAATAAATGCAATAATAACTATTCATGAGATGAAGCTAATGAGGATGACAATTGTCCCCTTAAATCTAAATGTTCCCAGGTTGGGGAGTTGGTGAAGCACCAGAAAAAATTTATTAGTTTCTTGTCTATAATGTTTAATTTTACTTTGTTTTGGTTGTATTGGACAATTTTAATTGATGATACCTAGGTAATACATTTTTTCCCTTTTCTAATTTCAAACTTCATATAAAAAACAAACCAATCACTAATTTTATGGATGTATTTTGATAAGAGGTTAGTGACCAAAGTGAAAATATAATTCAAGTGGGTGATGTAGGAAATAAATTCAACTTACATCTAAATGTTGAAATCAAATTATGGAATATACATATTAATCATCTTATCCAAAAAAATATGATTATGATCACTTAAGGAGAATTTTTTTTGTGACCTACCAATACTAAAAAGAGAAAGTAATATGATGTTCTCAACATTCATAAAGGGACAAATTGTTAAATCTTCATTTAATAATTTATAGATACAATCTACCCAATAATAAAAGACCATTTATTTATATAATTGTGGTACTATGAGAAAGTATTAAAAAATTGTAGAAAATTATATTATTTATATTATTGATAAATTTACCTAAGTTAAATCAATTTTCTTTTTGAGAAATATATAGTTCGATATAATGGGTTTAAATGTTTTATAAAAAAATTATAGAAGGATGGTAATTTCTTCATATAGATGATCTAGTCAGATAAAAGTTTGGATGGTGAATATGCTTGATACGACATCGAAAACTGTTAGAGTTGGTGTCCTGAGAACTAACTATTTGTACTTTGATTACATGAATGTACACTTATTATATATTGTTCATTGTTATTCATGACTATAATATAATAATGTCCAGGAATATTTGTTGGATTAATAAGGTCATGGAAGATCCCTCCTATGATGAGAACATTGAAATGCTATCACAATATTCTTAAATAAAGTTCTACGGTTGGATGATATACTACGATAGGACACATAGTATACAGACTGTCATGTGCGTGTACACATAAGAAGACGAGAATCTCTCTCATGGAGTTCTCACTTGGTAATCTCCAAGATGAGAGATTATGAGAACAGACCCTCCAATAGTAATTCCTCATGTCTTGGTGTCATTGGATATTTCTATCTGTGAGCATGTGTAATGGTCCTTAGACTTGAAGATTATCATTAACTCATGTCATGACTCACACACTTAGATTTGCTGATGAAAACTATCACGTAGACATTTGGCAGGAAGTAGGGTATGTTGGGTGTGTCACTAATAATATGTTGTTAATGGATAAGTCGAGGAAGGATTTGTCCCTTCCATATTTATGGAAGTAGATATCTCGGGCCCTTTGATTGAAATAGAACTGTTGCACAAATTCCATGGCCATGGTGTAACGACAAATTTATTTCTGGAAGTCAAATAATGACAGATCAAGCATATAGGTTTATGAAACTTCCATGAAACCTACTTTATGAGATATTGATACAAAGAGATTAAATTAAATGGTAAGCATTAGTAAGAGGTGACACATCAATGTGGCGTCAACTTATTTCTCTTGGGTGCCTTAACTCGTTGCTAGACAGTAACCTTCGACTTTAGGCAAGCCTGCCTAATGCCAATGAGAAAGAGGCCTAGAGGGCCACACACTAAGTGTAACCAAGTATCTCAAGTAGAATAAAGACTATTCCTGTATTTAGTTTAATAAGTATTCAAGGAATCCTAAATCGTTTTAATGTTGGAATAAGAATAAAATGAAATCAATTACACGCCATGTATTAATGATTACACACCGTGTAGTTTTTATTTTTTAAAACTAGTGCACGCCATATATTAATGATTACACGCCGTGTAGTTTTCATTTTGTAAAAGAAATTAAAAAAAAGTACATTCTATGTATTAATGATTACACATCATGTAGTTTTTTATGAAAAACAAGTACACGCCGTGTATTAATGATTACACACCGTGTAGTTTTTCTAGTCGGGATTTTGAGGATATGATATTGTTTTATTAAATTATATTTATTATAATCAGCATGGGTACATGTCAAGGAATTAATTATTCGACATGGGTGTTTTCAATAAGAGTTAATGAAATAAATAAAACGCGTAACACGTTTATTTATTGTCATAACTCTATAACCTCAAACCTGATTATAAATATCCTCACAACCCCAACACTTTTCCATAATCGTTGTGGACAACAATTCTAGAGAATTCCCTTAAGGCCGAGAGAACTCCTTCCTCCAAGAATTCTCTCAAGATTGAGAGATATCCTCGTCCATTGGATTAAGATGATCTAAGGAGGACAACACAAGAAAATATTTCTCCACACTAGCACCTAGAGAATCCTTTGGTCATATCCAAAGATACGTGGTGCATGTGTGGATCACCGCTAGTGGAATTCTACCCTTGGATTCTGCAACGCAATGACGTATCACATCAAAACGTGATAAAAAATATCAACAAAGAAAGAACACCAAAAAGGTACTTCTTTTCAATTGATTAAATTAATTATAATCAACCTATAACGATTATACTTTGTAGTTCCGAGACTTTCCTTTTCTTTGTCTATTTCTATGATTCGATCTGTGGAGACTGGCATTTATCGTCGTATTGATCCTTGATTGATCATTGCTAATGACAAAAGGCCAAGTGGGCACATCCTCCCATGAGATTTTGTTGCACCTGGAACCTTCAAACACCCATCAAATTTGAAATCTATATCCATAAAAATAATACAATCATCTTCTATCATCAAGATTTATAATGTTCTCCTGGGACGAGTTCATGGTTAGAACAAACGAATAATATTAAATAAGCATAGGATAGACAAAGAACCCAATGTATTTTTTATTCCACCTTAAGATGCATTCTATCAGTATATCATAGTTGAATTTAATAGAGGTATTATCACTTAGAAAAACACCAAACACAATTAATAATGAGATAATTTATTAACATTAAGATGTTTTTATAAAAAAATATTTTCTTTAATAATAATACACATCCACACAATATACATGTATATATTTGATAAATAAATAAACTTGAAATCCACATTTTTTTAATTAAATTCACACACATATAAATACTTGAAATAATAATTAATCACTTTGTAATAAATTCAAAACACCCCTTAAACAGTATTAAAATTATTGTAATAATGAAATAATCTAAAAAAGAAGTTATATCATTAAATTAAAAATTAAAACATTATCCATTATTCTTAAAAATAAAACATTTTATTAAAAATTTTGATAAGAAATGGGTGTTACACTATGGGTAGTGGATTCATCCATTTTATACGGATTCATATAGTCTTTTTTCTTACATATGAATTGAGAACCTCCTTCATATCCATGATTTGGACTAGGATTCAAGGATTACCTATACTATTCCACAACCCAACAATAAACAATCTTATTACTAATTCAATTGGTTTCTACCTTTACTCCAACTAAAGAACTAACATAGTTTCTCATCTCATATATCCTCACATTTTCATTGATATCAACCCATATAGGATAACACTAAATTAGCAAGAAGATGTAGTTATTGAAGACTCACCTAATTTAAACCATGTAGGTGATGTTGGATGCAAATTAGGTTTAGGAGTTTTAATGGGGTTGAAAATTAAATCACCTATTGACGGTGGTATATTCTTGTTGGTGAAGACTTAGTGGTTATCTTGGTAAAAGGTTTATGTTTTAGTATGTGGGAGGGAAGTTTAACTATTGTACCTATAAATTTTAGAATATAGTGGGGTTATTCTTGGTTACATTAAATTATATGATTTATATTGAATTTCATAAGAAGTTTGTGTTACCAATATATTAGGGTGATTAAATAATTAAGATAGTGATATATGTATGACTATTTTTAATAGGTACATACTATCACTTTCCTATTAGTTTTAATTTTTAATTTTCTATCTATCTCAATTCTTGTATTTCATTATCTATTTTTATAAATAATGTTTTATCCTATAATATTATTATATCCTTTGAAAACAATTTACTTGATCAAAATACTATATGAACACAAATTGAGATAAACTATCAAAGTATATATTTTGTTTACAGTAAAAATAATTTTCAGTTTTAAGGTAGAAATAAAGTAAAAAAATTAAAGCACACCGTGAAAATATTGAATACAAGAGGTTTCGTATCAAGTCAAGACTTAGTCCTCTCCACTTGTTGATCACTTTACAACAAGTAGTTTATATAAATAAATAAGTTTATTCACAACATGGATTGTGTTTTACAATAGTTTACAAATTTCCAGGTCACACATGACCTCTTCCATAGTTATACGTGGGAGTAAAAAAATGAACAGACCACACAAGGAAATCTACCAATTTTATCCTTGGGAGTCATGGTATAAGAAAATATTAGAAGATATCTAGTTATATTCCAGTTCAGTAAATGAGTCAGTTTTCATGTGATAAAACAATGTATGAACACACACTACTCAAAATGTAATAAAGATAGAAAGAACAGAGAAATCTAAAATTGTATAGTTTAGAAATTCTTAGTCTATTTCAATGCATCTTGTGACTATTTATTTGATTATATAGTGAATATTTATTTTATTTATCTTGAAAAACTTTAGAATAATAGTGTCACAGACACATGTTCTTTATTGGTGGAAGTCAGCAGGTGTGATGATGTAGTTTGGATTTCTAGTCGAGTGTCTGTAGCAGGTGAGCTCTTCTTGTTTTCAATCAGGTTATGCTTTATATCTTTTCAATAAGTTCAATCAATAATATTTATATCATTAATCTTAATCCAATACTGTGTCTATATTATGAAAGAGTGAGTCTGCTTTTCTTTTTATTAGTAGCACCAGGAATATCTGGATCCTCTCTGCTTCTTTGTACCGTACGTCTAGAACTTACATTAATTCATTCTGTTGAACATCCAAGAGATAATAATTTAAATAATAATTTGAATAAAATTTTATAATGTATCCATTATAATAAATTTCTTTAAAAAAGTATAATGAAATAGTGACGATGGATTATTATGGCAGTGTATTAAAGTCTGGTGGTATGTTGTTCTGGTGGCATGACACTGGCGGTGTCTTAGACTTAGCAAAAATTTCACTTCACTAGCGGTGTCTCAACTGGAGGTGTCTGGTATGGTGGTGTCTTATACTTGGCCAAAATTTTGTGTTGGTGGTATGAAACTAGCGGTGCCTTATCTAGAGGCATATCGTACTTATCCAAATTTACTATATACCCGCATGACATCCTAACGGTGTGTCCTAATTTACCAAATTTTCACTCTGGCATTATGTCATTTGATAGCGTCTCGGACTTAGCAAGACTTCCATATTGATAGTGTCTTAACATGATGGTTTCTTAGACTTATGAAATTTCATCACATGTCTCAAATTTAATGGACTACTTATAGAAAATATGAAATTCATTAATATCACTAAAATCATGATTTTGTGATCTTTAAAAAAATGAGGTCAACAATATCCCCCTTTTTTATGATTAAAAATCATGGAATCAATGAACTTTATAAATATAAAAATAGGTCATAAAAGGTAGTATAAATCAAGACATGTCACTCATAGTATGTGTAAATGGTATCAAAATAAAATAAAATAAAATAATAAGTATCAAAGTTAAGTACCATGTATCAAAGATAGAAAGATTAAAAAACAAATAATATTAAATATAACATAGAAACATCACTACAATAAATCCAAAATTCCATAAAACATAAAGTTATAAAAAAACCAAAAAAATATGCCATAAGAATTCTCCCCATTTTGGGATTATCAAAAAGGTAAATATTTGGTAGAGTAATGATAGTAAATGAAGTAATAATAAACAAACTAATAGTTAGGAAAGCAGTCAAAATGAGTATCAAAAAGATATTAAAAACCAATTCCCATAAAATACATACACTCTAATACAAAAACGGTTCAAGATACGGTAGGGGGTCCATTGGTGCTTTTCCCTTAGCCTTGGATTTCTCATGATATGTGGCAGAAGGGTCATCCAATTCTGATAGAGCTCGTGGTAGAAGAGATGGAACACCAGTTGATAGCCGACAAATTATCTTGTACAACAATAACTAGCGAGAGCTATCTAAAATCTTGAGAAGGATACATAGGGAACGGTTGGAATATAGAAGGTATAGATTCTAGAGGATCTCAAGAAACTCCCGGTTGAGATAAAATTGAGGAGTAATATGAACGACTTCCTAATCAACAAATTCTTGACCATGAACATGAATAAATGGATTAATCAGATTTATAAAATCCATTATAATATAGCCACTTATTTACATTACACTGAATAAATATACCTTCTCTTACATAAACCAGCTCAACACTAGATTAATCTATTTAAATTTCCTTACTTACTCTTTAAAATCTTGAGAAATTGGAGGCATCCTTAAATTTTTAGCTAATAACTTGAAATTTGCTTCTATAGCATGATTTGTGTAAATACTCGATAGAAAATAATTGATAGTCTTGGTAATGGTTTCTTTGGTATCATCCATATCCTTATATAGTATATGATCATCATATGGTCATGATCCATACTTTTCTCAATACTCCTCAGAACTTCTAAAGGGATCACAGGTTCTCCACGAGATGGTTCACCGTAGGCAGTTGTAACATCCTCTTTGACAAATATTCTAAACTAATAAACATCCACTACTGGAGTAGAATGAGTAGAAGTATCTGAATATTTATCCTCAAGACTTTTTATGATTTAATCCATGGAGGTAGAAAATGTTGACTTAAGGTATTTAACTATAGCCTCAATAGATTCCAATTCACTTATAATCCTCTTATTCTCAATCTCAACTTCTTGTATGTGATGCATCATCTTTGGTAGGATTTATTGGATTACTAACTCAAAAATATATCTAAAATCCTTTTAACTAAGTTTTATTAGAATAGGATATTGACTTCTCAACATCTCCTTGAAGTATGAAATTAACTTTTCACCAAAATCATGTAAGTATTCTCTTGTGACTAAGACAACTAAATTAGTAGGAGGATATGGAGAAGGTTCAGGTTGAGGAGTTATAATAGAATCAAACATATATAAGAAACCTTCAGAGTATACTTGAGAAATCATAGATCCCTTAGTATATTCTTCATTTCGAACCTCAGGTCCACCATTATTTGGTGGACTCCTTACAACACTGGAGTACTTTCCCCATTCTTCTTCCATAGGATCAACCCATCAATCTAGAGATACATTTGAGATAGATGCAGTGGTTTGAGGTACCGCACCAGTAGGTACAACTAACACTTCAAGAGATCTCTATCCATCTGAACTCTGTGCAACTATGGTGAATTCAAGACTGGAATGTTTTTCTTCTATCTATTTATCAACATGAGGTGACACTATCATCTGATAATCATCCTTTTGACCAACAACAATATATTCCAATTCCATACAGTTGTTAAATGGAGACTCATCAGTATCCAAAACATCAATTTTTTCACCACTACCTTACTCAGAAGAATGTATCTTCTTTTTTATCTTGCTCAGCCACATGCTGTTCCACAAAAAATATAACACTCATATGCTCAACCAAGGAAGAATCAGAAACTATTTGACCAGTGGCAATAGAGCTGGCCTCAACTCCATCAACTTCCTGACCTTCATAAAAGATCTCCAAAAATAGGGATTTCTACCCCTCAACAAGTGAATATTTCTCTCTTAGATTTGGGTCCATAACTCCAGTCAAATCTAGTTTTTCTAAAGATTCAACAGGTGAAGCAAGAAGTTCTTCAGGAATCTCCACTTCACTCCTCTTAATTAGGAAACTTTCACCATTAGGGCATGAGTCATCATCATCATAATCACATTCATTTTCATTACGATTTTCATCATTTTATTCTTACTCTTATTCATAATAGTATTCAACTATTTCATCATGATTTAGACTTGATCAATAACATACCTAAGCCTAGTAGGATTATCAACCGGGTCAAACTCATTGTTCAACTTATCATTATCTCTAACCCATTGTCTTGTAGGACCCCAGAACACCCTTAGAGGGGAGGGGTGAATTAGGTCGTCAAATTTTTCTTTTAATGAGATAGATCTTGTTCCCACATTAATAGTAACTCATTAAACTTATATGATGGATTCAATGAGAAATAAAACATTCACATGCAGAAATACAATACAACATTTTTACTTAGTTTACCACTAAGGGCTAGTCCAATGAGAATACGTCGACAATGATTTAGTCATACCTAAATCTATTAATCTTCACTAGTTTTGGAATATAGAAGTTTGGAAATAGTCACTTTGTTATAGGAAAACTACCTTTACAATATTTTAGTGACAACACACTATGTCCCTCAGAACACTTCCATCGACTCCCCCAAACTCACTGTTGTGAGAGAAGTCTAACCCATCTTATCAACTTGAAGGCCACTTCAATGGATTGGAATTAAAGTCTTTGTCCTTGTCTAGAATGAAACTATGCTTGCACATGATACCTGATTTGATGCACTCTGAAAGCACCATTCACTTAAAAATTGATGTTCAAAACTTCCTTTCATGACGCTCCTTCACGAAGCTCACAACCATCACGAAGAAACTATATTTTCAGAACAAACAGCCTTCAAAAATCTCACTGAGTAAACAAAGAATACCCCATTATCATGAAGAAATCATTACTTAGAAACATCTGCATCAGTCAATAATTAAGTATTCTTTTCATGATACTCAAGCTCGCATAGAAACCCAGATTCATGGAGCTCCATTTCCTTCATGAGATGAGAGTGATTCATGTTTTTATCTGAATTTTTCATATAAAATGAAGTGGGGGTAGCTTTATATTTATAGGCTTGACGATTCACTATAATCCTCTTCCTCTATCACATTTTCCAGAGCATTCAAAAATATCTTCACAATGCTCATCCAGTCATGAAGCTCCATTGAGATTTGACATTATTTCAAAGCTTTCCATCAAATCATTGCACACTCACGATGCTCCAATTATCATAATTGTGGAGAATACCATCACAGTTCATGATGCTCAACATATTCACAAACCTCAACCCATTGTTCAAAAAACCCATGCCTTTACCATATTTATGAAGAGATGATTCCAAAAAACAACCCTTCATGATGCTATCCCTTCCTCTAGATTTTGTACCCAGAAATTTGGAAAACACTGGGAAACAACACCACCTTCAACACTTTTTTCAGCCTATACTGTAAGATCACTTGTCTTAAAAAACACTTGATCAAAATAGTGTGGATTGACAATAAAAACAAACTTAACTCTATTTACATAAAATAACAAACTTGGTTCTATAAATCTCCCTATTTGGGTTCCTTGGAAATTTGAAGATAAATTCTATGAAGCACCACTCGCAATCAAAACCTGATGCGATAGAAACAAATCATCCAACACACTAAGTTTACATGAGTAAAGATCATTGTATAAAACAAGAGGGATAACATGAATTGGGTTCTCATGTTTTAGAATTCTTAAATATTCCCAAGAAAATATTTGATCTTGTCATAGAAGAATTTTATGCCATGAATTGTTTCCTCATAATACCTGACTCTCATCATGTCATAGAAGCATTGAATGGTTTATCAATAAACCTACAACTATCAAAACATAAATTTTTCATTATCCCCCTTGTTTCTCAATTCTATTACAACTTATTATTTATTCTACAACCTCATTGCATTGAATTTATCCATTCTCCCCCATTGGAAATAAACCCAAAGAACCTGTTATTTAATGCATGGAGATCAAAAGACACTCCCCCTAGATTGTATCTCTCTTATAAACCATCATCACTTCCTCAAATAGATTAAAATGGTTAACAAAAACGGGGAGAGGGGAACATTCGTAACCTCCTTATGCACTGTGAGGTGGTTGAAAACATAGGTTCTATTAATGTTTCTTGAACACATGTGCTACCAATGGATGGGTTAGAATGTCATCCACTTGGTCATCAGTTCCAACATGATCCATTTTAATCATTCCTCGTTCAACATTTTCCTTAATTAAGTGATATATAATTGTAATATGTTTCATATGAGAATGATGAGCTAGATTATTCATAATATCGATCGTTCTCTTGTAATCATAGTGAATCACCATTGGTTATTTCACTTCATCACCAATATCAGTTAGTTACTACTTCATCTACAATATCTGAGTGCAATCCTTTTTAGCAGATATATACTCTGCTTCAACAGTACTATGATAAGTACTTTCCTATTTCTTACTCAAGAAGCCCAAAAATTTATTTTCAATAAAGAATGCTCCACCACTTGTGGACTTTCTATCTAACACATCTCCATCACAGTTATCATTAGAAAATACCGATAGTTCATTGCCTCTTTCTGTAGCCCCATGAAATATGTGAGTTCACTAATCATAGACATTTTAAATTCTGATTTCATGTGATTAGAAAATTATTCCACTGATATTTTCCTTATTCTGCCAAATATAATATCATCCACATACACCAACAACATAAATTGATATTTCTTTTAATTATTCACATAGAGATTCTGGCGACACCTCCTCTTTTAAATTCAAGATTCTTCAGATAATAATCCATAAAATAATATGATGCTTGTGGTGCCTTCTTCAGACCATAGAAATAATTTTTCAATCTAAAAACATTAATTTCATCATTACAAATAAGAAAAACCGCCAATTGTTCAATGTATAATTATTATTCAAGAACACCATTTAAGAATGATGTTTTTACATCCAATCGATAAACATTGTATCCTATTTATATTTCCATAGCAAGGAAAACCCTGATTAACTCCAGTCTCTCCACTGTAGAAAATCTTTCTTAGACAACAATTCCTTCGGCATATGAATTTGTTTTATGTCCACTGATCATGATACCTCATGAGATGAGAAAAGATATTATTGTATTCAAGTTTCATTCACTCTTACTTCAGAGTGAAGATTCTAAATGTGATAATAATATTTTTAGGAAACTCAACCTAAAACTACTTTTCCAATAACATGATCTTCAATAAATTTCTAGAATAATAATATTTGATAATAATTGAAATAATGATTGTAGCATATTATTCATCGTTATTAATTTTTCTACCCTTAAGGGAAACACTTCTCAACATCATCATAATGGTGGATCTAATCAAGAATGAATTTAAATAAATTTAAGTATAGAGAATACAACAAAATGGGTCTTTAAATTGTGACTGTCCACATTGGACAAATTTCACAACATCACCAAGGATGATCTTCTTAAAAACCTTTTCTCCAAGATATCATAAATTTGATCAATCCATGATGGTACCTCATTTATCCTAATTGTCCAGAATAAAACATCTTTATCTTCTTAAAAAAATTAACCTCCACCATATCTGTATTGGAATATCTAATTGAGGAATCATTAAAATCTGGTGATTTCTATAGCTTGGCTATCAAGAATTGAAAACCCTATCGGCTTCTCAGGTTCCCCCCCTAAGAAATTTCTTCACATTTAATTCCCCGCATTATAAGCACAAATACCATACAAAAAATATTTGGGGAATAAGGTGGATCCTCCATGATTCATCAATATGAACTACATGGTTGAGATGATCTTCTCAACCATGTTGCTCCATTTGATCAAGTTTTCATGCCTAAACATCTAAACTTATCTTCTAATTTATGTTGTTGTGGCATGGATCTCTTCACATTCTATTCTACTTTGTGTGGATAATTGTTCTTCTTATCAACTATCATGGGTGATACATTATTACTCCTTTTGAGGACTGATTTTTGCTCTAGTATGAAGGTTAAACACCCTTATTCAATGTGACCATATTTCATGCATCTCTCACACATAAATTCATTAACACATGAATTTCCTTTTGTTTGAAAACTATCATGCACTTATTCTTCATGATGTGGAATATTTTATTTACCCTTTTCACCATCCTTGGCCTGTGCATCTTCTTGTTTCCCCATTATTTCCAAATATTTTGGCCAAATAACTAACATGTTATTAGGAACTCTTACAGAAAGTTTGGATTTTCCACATGGGTTCATCTGAGTGTCATCCCTCTTAGTAGTTATTTTGGATGCACTGCCCTTCAAATTCATGTATTCAGAATCTAGGGTCTTATCATATTCTTTACTTGAGATCTTCTTAGGATAATTTTGGTTCACAATATTCCTCTTATTTATTTCAAAGGTATATTTTCATACTTAGATAGATTTTGTGGTCTTATTTACTTATCAAAAATGATTTAATATTGAGATAAGCATATACCTATCTTGTTACCACTGCTATTTCATACATGATAGATGTTATCAAGCATCCAAAATATTTTATCAGCATACAGATTCTTCTAGATCAATGGATGTTTCATATTTTTAGTTGGCTTGCTCCCCCTTGAAATAGGCTTCCTTTGTGCTTTTTCATTTAGTGGATTATACCAACAGTCCAATGCACAATTCCCAAATCTGTATTAGCACCAACATTGACCAACAAACCTTGATCTCCTTATATATTCTCTATAAGGTTATTGGATCTTCTTAATGTCTTTTTGTACTCTTCATGGGTAACCCGATTACAAACTCTTTTTCCTGTAAACCCTAGTCATTGTGGTAGGTTTATTATAACCTTTCTTCATCCATACTTGTATAGTCTTTGTCTTATAACATTTACTCTTCATGATAATAGGTTTAGAGAGATTGATGCAAGTTGGTATGGATGGTACCTATTTCTTCTCAGCTACTTGATATAGATTATAAAAATATGTCATGATCTTCTTATCACATATTATATGTCTTTTATATTTAGAATACTCTAATGAGAATTGTGTAGCTGCAACAACTGTTTCTTTCTTTTATGAATTCTCAATATATGTATTCTTAAGATCGGACAACTGAGCTACCAAATTCTACACATTTCATATTGAGGATGGTTTTATGACCTTCAATCGTAATCACCTTTTATTCACAAGCCTTATTAATTCTAATAACTTCATATTCATGCATCTTAACTTTATTTTGAATCAAGGATTCTTGTTCCTTGATCTTCTTGGATATTTCTTATAATTATAAACCCTTGACATCAGTGCTATGTTTCAATTTGTCTGCAATCGCATGGATATTTTCCTCAAGAGTATTTTTGACTACCTCTTTCTCTTCAAATTCTATGAGATATTTTGAAGAAAATATTTCATGTTCCTTATTTTATTCTTCAAAGGTTCCAACCTCTCTAGAGAGCTTTAAACATTCAAGAATTTTTCCTTGTAAGGCCATTTCAAAAGCATCAAATTCTCCTTCTATCTAGGTGATCACTACCTACATACATTGAAAGATTATACAAACAATGAAAGATCTTTCTTCAGGAATATCATGTAGAAAATTTCATAATATCTCAATTGAAAATTCATGCAAGGTTGTAGATTTGTAACACCCCAAGATTCCATGATATTCTTCTCTTTGAATAATAAAATAGTGTGTGTTGTACGCAACTTCGAGTTCTAGCACACCACAACCAATCAAAGTAGCCGTTATGAATAGTAATAAACACTTTTTAAAATTTTATAAATTTTATTATTCAACTTGGACTTCATTTTTGGATTCAGAATATCAAAATTATTTTTGGATGGATTTTTGGTATTTTTCTGAAAACATTCAGTTTTTGATGAATAGTGAAAAATACTAAATTTTAATTAAAAACAACTTTTCTAATTAAAATAATTTATGGTGATAAATTATAATAAAGTGTAGTTTTAATGTATAATTAGATTATATTTTTAACATTTAATCCAATTTTGTTCATTGGATGTAATTTCACATTTAAACTGGACATAAACAAGTGTCAATCTTTTGATAGTTATTTTTTCATAAAAACACGCTTTTTGTTTTGACAACGGGAATTAATTTTAAATTAATTTCTGCCACTTCTATGTTTTGAATTTAGAAAAATGGATTCCATATTTGGAATCAGTATGTCCAAATTGTGTAAATAGGTAACTTTTATTTTTAGACATTATGAATAATTACTTCGGTAAATATTTTATTTACCGTGGTTAAAGGATAAATCAGGTAAATAAGGGTAACAAAATAATATTATAATAATATACAATTACCCTTAAACATGTCCTAACCCAATTTGATGATACATTTCCAAACACGGTAATCCTTGGGTATATTTTGGGACCCCATTGATCCACTTGTAACTGAAAATGACACTTTATATTAATTAAGTTAAATACAAAAACGACATAAGCATATATCTTTTAGTAAAACAATTTTTACATATGGTTTTATATGTTATATATTCAACTATAAATATTCATCATAAATATAAAAATATTTCCTACATAATTTTATTTTATTTATGATTTTTAGACATTGAATAATTAAAGTTATTTATGACACAATGATGATGCAATATTGTCTTTATTAATGAAAGAATCAAATAATTGGTATTATAAATGTTAAAATAAATATAATTTGAAAGTTTTTATTCCATAAACTAATATTATAAGTTAATATGACATTTTAGGATTGATCAAATGAGTTTATTTATAATTAATAAAGTTTTTCGGATTTTTTTTAAAAAAAATTACCAAATTGTGTCAAAATTGACATAAAAGTGTTTTTAAAACAAATATTATATTATTAATTGATATTCTATTACTAAAAATATAAGGTTTGTCCAAGAGACTTATATAATTATAGTTGTATCATTAATGAACCACTTGGGGTTCTCTTGTAAGTTTATTGTATGTTTATAAACCATATAATATAAAAAAACAAAGAGACATGGTAAATGTCAAACTAATTAACTAAGAGTTAAATCTAAGAGATAAGGTTAATATAATGACCCAAACCTGTATAAAACCTATTGTTTGAGTGGGTTTAGTCCCATCCCCACCTTATCATCTAAATAATCCACTTTGGATCCATTAGAAACCTAACATGATTTTATTATAAAATAATATTTCACTCTTTTCCTAAGGTGCCCCTCAACCCTCTTATAAAAGGGAACTCACCATTCTCTCTAATTCACACCTTAAAAGCCATTTGGATCTACCAAAACATACCAAAATACTCTCTAAACTATCCTAACTTTATCCTAGAGGCCCTACTTTAGTCAGAAAGCCAACCTAAGGATCCCTTTTGATCAAATCAAAAAGAAGAACCCGAAGAAGAGGTAATAATTTCACCACCCTCTTTCAAGTTCCTTTCTTCTTCCACTTCTTATTTATTTACTATTTACATTATAAAATAATAACACTAGTATATTATATATAATGTGATGTTATTATAAATATGTTACAACCATATTCAGTATTCTATCCATCGTTTGAATGACATGTCACCATACGTGCGTACGTACGACTTACCGTCTCCACGTCGTGGTGTAATTGTTATTCTAAAAATTATTACTTGGATGGGTATGATAATGATGTGTAATTTAATTAAATAATAAATATAAAATTATAATTATTCTGTATATATGATATACCATCTAATTATATATTATTTTAATATCAAAAGAATGATATTGTCGCTCGTGCGTACGTACAGACTACTGTCTCCACGAACGCGATGAGATTCATTCCCCATCATATCCATTCAAGAATAATTTTCATTTGATGGTTAAAAATAAATACATAATATAATTTTGAATATAAATCAAATATATCATATTCATATAAAAATGGCTTACCTAACCAAATATATAAATAAGAACAAATCAGTTAACACCGAAACGACGATAATACTAAAAGGAAATATTAGAAGATCATATATGATATCATATTTATGTATATGGTTCTTGTATAATTTAATAAATATGATTTAACTATTATAAAGGAGGTTAAATTACCCTCAACCAAGGAAAATTACAAGGTAAGGGTTAATTTCAAAATCTCTTTATTATCCGAGGTTGTTTTTATATAAGTATCTACTGGGACCTCTTTATCATCCACATCCATGTTTCTTAAAAATGAATTTCAAAACATTTTTAATATTTAATCGATAGTGGGTTAAATTCATTTATACCCTTATTTGACCTTATACGTTTGTGAATGGAATATTTCTGTCGTTTTCCAAACAAGGTCCTTTTTAACCTTTCGATGAAATTAAGGTAAGAATGTTTTTTTAACTTATATGGTGGGTGCGGCTATTTTCCGCCGTTATAAAATCGTCGAAGTTTTCCTTAAAATATTATAAGAATATTTTAAAAAGAAATGTTTTCTCTTATAATTATGTGACTTTTAAATTATTTCAAAAAGATAAATTTCTCTCAAATAGTTTTGATTTCATCTATGTCAACATCCTTTGCTGGATTTTAAGCTTATTTGAAGTTGATTTATTATGATACAAAACTTACCTATTGTATTGAAGATTTTGTGATATGTTTGACTGTGTATGTGTTATTTTTATACCATTCATGGTTTATAGATAAAGTATTGATATTTCATATGATAGTTTTAATACGAATGTTTATGTTATGTTTAAACCTTTTCGTATGAGAAATGCATTAGACTTAGTAAGTGACAGGTGGAGCCCACTATATCTCCTTGATGAATCGGTAGGTCTCCTGAGACAATTATATGTGGAATTGGCCAAGGCCTTTCCCAATTTTATATATGGTTTTGTCCGAGGCCTAAATCATTTTTAGACTTCTTGGTCGAGGCCTTGAAAAAATGATTCAAAATGTCCGGCATTATTCATTCCATCATTATGAAAGTGGCTATTTGATATTGAATGTGATTATTTGACTAGTATAATATCCATGTGAATAAGTAAATGGAATTATTTGATTTTATCTTTGCCATATTATGCTGAAGTTAAAGTTTAAAAGGATTTTGTTTTAGTCATATACATTGCTTTAAATTATTATGTTTATTTATGAAATTTTCCGCTATATTGTTATCCTTTCTGAGCATATGAGCTCACCCCTTTATATGTTTTATTTTTCCTGTGATGTGAAGAAGTTTATTATGAGTGACCTACAGGGATAGTCTATGGGATATTAATGGGGTTAATGAAGACAATATTGTTTTTTTATTTCATTTTACAATGTAATGTAAAACTTATGAATGTATCTAGTGTTTTCAAGGCTACTAAAATAATCGGTCATTCAAGACTTGATCTTTTGTGATCATTCCAATTATACGTAATAATGAACCGACTATAGGATTCTGGGGTCGGGGCATTATAATATTGGTCAATATCACCACTTTTCAAGGATCATTATTTTTAGGAAAAACATTAAAGGTGATAACACATACCTATTGATCACTTAAAATTTTTCATTTACATGGGGTATACATGTTTTCCTTTTCATTAACTAAAACCCAATCCACCTTAAATTTAAATCACAATCCTAATATATCTCCATTATTAGAAATTCAAGAATAACCAGATACTAAATTATATTTAGATAAGAGATACTTTTTTAATTATCTCTCCTATTTATTTGTCCTATTAATCATGTTCTTGGTGGATATAGACTTCTTCTTAGAGATGATTTAATCTTCATAAAAATCTCACTTCATTGTTGAGTCACGAAAGAAACACAAATATTCAAAATAGATTATCTTTACTGTAGATAATACAACATAGGTGAACCTTCCCTCTAATACCACTTATAGGACCCCAAAACACCCTAAGAGGAGAGGGGTGAATTAGGGTGTCAATTTTTTTTAAATTAATGAATCTCATTACCACGTTGGTAGGAACTCATAAAACCTATAAGATGGATTCGATCAACAATAAAACATTCACATGTAGAAAGAAAACATATCAGTTTTACTTGGTTCACCACTAAGGGGTAGCCCATGGAGCATTTGCTGAAAGTGTGTCGGTCATACCCAAATGCACTAATCTTCACTAGTTATGGAATAAAGAAGTTCAGAAATAACCACTCTATGCTAGGAACACTACCATTCCAAGATTTTAGGGATAACACACTGTGTCCCTTGAAACACTTCCATCGAATCCTCAAATATCACTATTGTGAGATAAGTATAACTCAGTTTATCAACTTGAATGCCACTTCAATGGATTAGAATTAATGTATTTGTACCTATCTAGTAAAAGAATATACTTTCAATTGAGACCTGAGTTAATGCACTCTAAAATCATTGTTCACTTAGAAAATAATGTTCAAAAATTCCTTCCATGAAGCTTCTTCATGAATATCACAACCTTCATGAAGCAACTCCATTCATGGAACAAACTTCATTTGAAAAGATCACTAAGTAAACACAGAATACCCCATCATCATGAAGTAATCATTACTTAGAAGCATTGGTATCATTCAAGACTTAAGTAGTCCTTTTTCAATGCTCAAGCTCGTGTAGAAACCCAGATTCATGGAGCCCACTTTCCTTCATGAAATTAGAGTGATTCCATATTTTCTATTATTTTTTCATGTAAAATGAAGTGGGGGTAGCATTATGTTTATAGGCTTGTCCATTCACAATGATCCACCCATTCTAGTGAATTTTCCATATCATTCAAAAATATCTTCATGGCACTCCTCCAGTTGTGAAGCTCAATTGATGTTTAATGTTTTCATGATGCTTTCCATCAATCCATTGTGAACTCATGATTCTCAAATTCTCTTAACCATAGAGAACACCATCATGGGTTGCGATGCTCCATATATTCATGAACCTCAACCCGGTCTTCATGAACCCCATTCCTTTACCATATTTATGAAAAGTTGATTATAGAAAATAACCCTTTGCAATACTAGCCCTTCCTCTGGATTTTGAGCCTAAAAAATTATCAAAAACTGGGAAACAATGCCTCCTTGAACACCATTGCTAGCCGTTATTGTAATATAAATTATATTGAAAACTCTTTGATCAATTAAGTGTGGATTGAAAATAATCACAAACCAAACTCCATTTCCAGCAATGAATAGCATTGGTTTTAACTTGTATCTTCCAGGGGTTATAGATAATCTTCATCCTTGAACAAGTATCTCTAGAAATATAGAAACCACCATTTTTGTAACAGACTCTTCATCCTCAGCTACTAGGACCTTGGACATTAACATGGATGAAATTAACTTGTGGGTAGATCAAGGAATTAGATCTGGAGGATGGATTTATCATTTCACACATGTGAACAATTATATATCTACATAAATTTATCTTATAAAACTCTTTCATAATATATAGAAGGTAAATATCTTGGTTCCTTAGAGTTGAGAAATAACCCTTTCTCAATAATAACATGGGATGAAAAAACTTAAAGAGAAGACTACATTCCCAATCAATATTTGTGGCAAGAGGTATTCTGGTTATGAAATCTCTTGTCAGTTCTGAAAAAGCCTCTTCATATACCAAAAACTCAGTATCTTTGGGAGTGGTGCCTTAGTAATCCACATATATTCCTTCATGGGGTATATCCAAACATTTATCCCATTTATTCAACCAAAAAACCTATTATGTTTCCTTTGACCTGACTACTTACCCAATCAACACCATCATGATCAAATGAAAATTCTACATGCAGATAGAATTCATAATCCAACATAGGGTAAAAGGGTATCTTATTTAATGATAAACACTCTAACCATCCTCAGTTATGGAGTACTTTGAGTACTAGAGACTTTCTGGAAAACAACCAATTCAATTTAACATCCCTTTTAGATACTATAACTCTGTTGAAAAACACTATATTAACTGGTGAATTTGGACAAGGAATAATCAGTTCTTTTTTTTGCTTCTTAGATGACCATGACTTTCTTAAAGAAGACTTTTAAGGGTAATTCATCCTTGGAACCAAGATCGGTTTGGAGGTCAAAGTCTATGAGAAATTTTGTATGTATGAAGGTTGGGATTAGAGAGGTAGCTCAAGGATCGAGAGTATCACACTAGTGTTAAGGTGTGCTGGAAATAAATATAGATTCATTTTTTATCATTTGGGATTTCTGTATACAAAAAATAAAACTAATACTAACAATTATAAATTTGAATCTAAGAAAACATACGTATTGGGTTATGAAAATAAAACATAAAAATATAAAACCGACGGTTCAAAATATTGAGAAACAAATTTTTTTTCAAAGGAATGAAATAAAAATGGCATGACAAGCCGATGGTGTGATAACCCAATGGTGTAACACCACAACAATGTGTCAACCACAATGGTGTGTCACCACAATGGTGTTTCACCACCACGGTGTGTCGCCACAATGGTGTTTCACCACAACGGTGTGTCACCATAATGGTGTGTCATAGAAAATTAAACATAACAAAAATTTATCATTCTTAACTCATGTTTGATATAGTTCATCCTCTCATAATTCAAAGGACTAGTAAATATATCAGCTAAATTATGTTCTGTACTAATAAATTCAAGATTAATATCACCCTTTTGAAAATGATCTCTCAAAAAGTGATGTCTTAAATCAATATGTTTTTTCCTATAATGTGAAATAGGATTTTTGGAAATTTTTATAGCACTTGTGTTATCACAGTTTATGGGGACATGTAGGAATTGATATCCATAGTCTAGTAGAGTGTGTTACATCCACAAATTTTGTGCACAGTAACTACCTACAGTTATTTATTCATCTTTTAACAATTGACAGAGTAATGGAATTTTTTTTCTTACTACACCATGAAACTGGAGACCTTCCCAAAAAGTGACATACTGTAGAGGTGTTTTTTCTATCTAACTTGCATCCACAAAAATCAATATCATAATAACTCACTAAATCAAATGTTTATACTATAGGGAAAAACAATCCTAAATTGGTTGTATACTTGAGGTATTTGAAAATCCTTTTAACAAAATTTAGATGCGAATCTTTTGTATTTTTATGAAAAGAATCACACATACACACAGTAAACATAATATTTTTTTTGATAACATTCAAGTAGAGAAGACTTCCAATCATACCTCTATAACTGGTTTGATCCACTGGTTTCTGAGCTTCATCGAGATCAAATTTATAGGTGGTACTTATATAAGTTTCACTACTCTTAGTTTTATCCAAGTTAAATAGTTTTATAATATCTTTTTTATATTTACATTGATTTAAAATAATTATTTCTTTATTTTGAAATATTTTAAATCCAAGAAATGATTTTAGTTCACCCATTAAAATCATTTTAAAATCATTTTTGAATCATTTTAGAAAAACTAATATGAAGGTAATTTCTTTAAGATCCAAAAATAATATCATCAATATATATTTGTACTTCTAAAACATATTTTGAAATTATTATAATAAAAAGGGTAGGGTAAACTATGCCTTTTGAAAATAATTTTAAAATAAGAAAGTTCCTAATCCTATCATACCAATCTCTAGGAGCCTATTTTGAACCATATAAAGATTTTTTTAATTTAAAAACTTGATTTGGAAAGTTTGGATTTTGAAAACCAGGTGGTTGTTCTACAAAAACATCCTCAATTATAAATCCATTTAAGAATGCAATATTGATATCCATTTGATAATGATTGAATCTAGATGAGATGTATAAGAAAGTAAGATTCTTATGAAATCAATTATGGCTATAGGTGCAAAGGTTTCCTCATATTCTATTCCTTCCTATTGACTAAAACCTTGTACAACAAGTCTATCCTTGTTTCTAACTATAGTACCTGACTCATAAACCTTGCTTCTAAACACCCATTTAGTAGAAATATTCAAGGTGTCCTTGGGTGTATCTATAAGTCCCACACTTTGTTTCTTTCAAATTTATTCAATTATTCTTGCATGGATATTACTAAGAATTCATCATTAATTACTTCATTGATGTTATTAGGTTCAAGATGAGACAAGAAATCTTGATTTTCATCATGATTTATTAGAGAAACTCTAGTTTGTGTACCTATATCTAGATATCATACAATAGTATCTAAGGGGGTGATATTTAAGAGTTTTAACATCTCTAGAGAAAGAAGGCCTGGTCACATTTATTTCTATAGGTTCATGTTCTAGAAGTTCTATAAATTCTTCAAAATTGGATGATTTTTCTGGATTTTTGACAGTAGTGTCTAATGGTTTAGAATTTATGTTTAGATAAAATAAATCATCCTCAATATTTTATTAGGAGGTCTTAGGATCATGTGGATCAGTCTCATAGAAATTTATATGAACTGATTCTTCCACAGTTTTTGTTATTCTTATTATACACATTATTGGATTTTCTAGATATTGAATAACTAAGGGAAATTCCTTCATCACTTTTGGAAGAAAATTTGTCCAAATTATCCTTAGTGTTAATAATAAGGATGTTTCAACAAAAAACTATAAATTAATTAGCCATAGTTTCTAAATATCCCAAAATTCATAAGGAGTCTTCTTAAGGATAGTTCTAATCAAGACTCTATTTATGTTATAGAAGGTTGTATTAATAGCTTCTTCTAAAAAATAGTTAGGTAGGTTATACTCATTAAATATGGTTTGGGTTATCTCTTTTAAAGTAATTTTTATCCTCTCTACAACTCCATTTTTCCGAGGGGTCCTAGGAGTATAGAATTTATGAGTATAGCCATTTTTTGAGAAAAAATATTCAAAATCATGACTTTAAAACTCAATACAATGGTCACTTCTTAAGGTCTTAATCCTATGTCCACTAAGATTTTATATAGACATATACCACTTGGTAAAGTAAGAGAAAGATTCACTTTTGTGAGCTATAAGATATACCCAAGTATACATAGAGAAATCATCTACAAGAACATAAACATAGTGCTTCCCATTAATAATATAAACTCTAGAAGATACAAACAAATCCATGTGAAGAAATTTGAGAGTTTTAGAAGTTGTAACTTGTTTCATTAATTTATAATAAACTTTGTGCTATTTCCCTTTTTGAAAAGGGATATAGACTTTATCAGTTGGGAACTAAATATTAGGTAGATCCATAACTATAACTTTTCAAGTTATCTTACTAAGTGAGTGAATGTTGCAATGACCTAGTATCCTATTCAAAATCCAAGATTATTTATGAAAGATACTTAATTATGAAACATTTTGTGAAAATAAAAAAATTAAATCAATAGCATAGACATTATCATTTCTCAAAGAAGTAAAAATTTAGAAAAATTGAATCATAAACATTGAATGCATAATTTTCAATCTTAAAATAAAAACCATAATCACATAATTGAGAAATACTAAGAATATTATAATTTAGACCATCAAAAAATAATCCTTTATAAGTTAAAACTGAATTATTATTACCAATTTGGCCTAGGATGATGATTTTTCCTTTTTCATTTTCACCAAAGGAGACATGACCACCACAAAACTTAATAAGGCTATTGAATCATGAATAATATACTATCATATGTATTTAATATCCACTTTCCAAGTACTACAGGATTTTACTGGATGACTTTAATTATTTTTCCTATAACAAAAGTTTTAAACAAGAAATGATTTTGGTACCCAAATCTATTTGGGTCCAGAAATGTTAGAAATTAAAGATTTGGGAATCCACAATTTCATGATGGGTTTCCTATAAATTTATTTTATAATTTTTTAAATAATTACTTTATTAGGTCTTTTAGAAAGATAGTTTCCATAATAACTCTTTGGTTTGAAATTAGGAACAATATTACTCTGTTATTTTCCTCTATCCAAGTTGATATCAAATTATAGTAACATACTTTGTTGAAACATGATTACCCAAAATTTGTGTGAGTTTATCTCTACCATTTTTAAAATTTATAGATATTTCTTTAATTTATCATTTGATAGCATAAGTTCAATGTTCTATTTGAGAAGTTGATCATTTTTCTCCCTTTCAATAGAAATTTTTGATTTTCTATTTTCTATTAAAAAATTCTGTCTTTTTAAAACTTTATATTTATCATTTATCTCATTAAAGGGGTATTATAACATATTTTAGTATTTAAATAACTCTCAATTTGACATATTATCATCACTATTTTGTTCATTGTCAGAATCATCAGAATTATGCTCATGAAGAATTTTAGAAACAGTAGGTAAAGAAGATACCTCACTGACTTTAGTAATGAAACACATATTTTTTCTATATGGCTTATCTTTAGGTGAAGAATCTGAATCACTAGAGCTATCTTCATAAGAAATCTAGGTATCATTCATATAATTTTTGTATCTTCTATTATTTAATTCATATTTCTTTTTAAACATCAATTTTGGATGATCTAATTTTACATGTCCTTTCCTATTACATTCATATAAGACAACTTCTTTGAATCATCATCATTATTCAAATATTTCTTCCATATTACTTTTGAGTCATATTTCCCTTTTATTTTGGTTTTATAAAAACATATATTTTCTATAAAACTTCTTCAACCTTCTAGATAAGTGAGTTATCTCATCATCACTGCCTGGTGGAGATTCACTATCACTTGAATCTATTGATTGGAATTTTCCATTTTAATTTTCCTTTAATTTATGTATAGATGCAGTAGTCCTGAAGGCTGTTGATTTTATTTTAGGCTCTTCATCTTCTTCATAGTTTACCTTTATCTATTCTTAATACATCATAAGCTTTCTAATCAACTCCTTGACTGGAAGATTTCTAATATCATAAGATTATCTGATGGAGATAGATTTGAATCTCTATCTTATAGGTAGACATCTCAGAAATATCATAGTCTATTCTTTATCAGATACTAGTTTTCCAAGAGAGGGAATTGTATTCATAATTTCATCGAACCTTAGGTACATGTTAGAAATAGGTTCATCAAGATTCGTTTTAAAATTATCATATTTAATAATATAAGTATTAAGCCACATCTTCTTTACATTATTAGTTCCCTCACGGGAAACATAAAAAGTGTCCCAAATATCATAAAAAGTTTTACATAAAAAATTATATTAAATTCTTCATCTCCTAGTGCACAGTAAAGGGTATTCATGGATTTAAAATTAGTATTGTAAGCTAAATTTATTGCATCATCCTATGTACTTATAGAAATATCAAGTATAACATATTCATATTCTATAGCATAAAAAATATCAAAATCCATAATTTCAATATGAATTTTCATTTCTATTTAAAATGTATTATTTTTAAATCCCCTAAGTGTTTAAATATAGACCAGTTTATCAAAATATGTAGTATTATATTGATATTAATATTTTTAAATATTTCTCTAAAGATTTACTGGGTATTAGATGAATAATATATAATATTATGATGCCTATTGAAATCAATTTACTTGATCAAAATACTATATTAACAAAAATTGAGATAAAATATCAAATTATATATTTTGATTATAGAAAAAACATTTTTTTAGTTTTAAATCAAAAATAAAGTAAAATAAAATTAAAGCACACAGTGGAAATATTGAATAAAATAGGTTCAGTCTCAAGTCAAGAATTAGTACTCTCCACTTGGTTCTCACCCACCACCAAACATTTTATATAAATAAACAATTTGATACACAAACTGAATCATGTTCTATAATAGTTTACAACTATCCATGTCACACACAACCTCTTCTATAGTTATATGTGTAAGTAAAAATGTACATGACACACAAGGAAATCTACCACAGTTATCCATGGGAGTAAAAGTGTAATAAAAGATGATAATATATATAGGTATCTTCCAGTTCAGTAAAAGATTCAGTGTGTGTGTGATAAAACATAGTATGCACACAGACTACTCAAAATGTAATAAAGATAGACAAAACATAATAATCTAAAAGTGTAGAGTTTCTAAATGCTCGAGTTGCTATAATGCATCTTGTGACTCATTATTTTATTCCATAGTGAATCTTAAGATGGGTTCTCTTGAAAAACATCAAAATAAAGGAGTGTCACAGACTCGTGTTCTTGAATGGTGGAAGTTAGGAGATGTGATGATTTAGTTTGGCTTTCTAGTCAATTTTTTTGTAGTAGGTGAGATATTCTTGTTTTCAATTAGTTTTAGCACTATATATTTTTAGTAAGTTTGAGATCTCAAATTTCTCTTAGTCGGCTTCATCCACTATTTTATATCTCTTGTGCATTAGTGAGTCTACTTCTATTTTTATCAGTAGTATTAGGAATATACTGGTCCTCTCTACTTCCTCATACGACATGTTTGATGCTTACATTAATGTGTTATATCAAACATTCAAGATCCAATCATAAAAAATAATAAGTGGAATTAAATTCGATAATGTGTATGTTAGAATAAATTTATTCAAAAATATGTATAAGGAAATAGTGTCGGTGGATTAGTATAACAGTGTCTTGAAGTCTGGTGGTATGTGGTTATGAAGACATGACACTGATAGTGTCTAGGAATTAGCCAAAATTACACCTCTCTAGTGGTGTATCAATTGGTGGTGTCTGGTCTGGTGGTGTATTATACTTGTCCAAAACACTATGTTGGAGGTATGACACTAGAGGTGCCTTGTCTAGCGGTATCTCGTACTTAGCAAAATTTATGTTCTGGCGGCATGAAATCCTAATGGTGTCTTATACTTCACCAATTTTTCACTCTAGTGGTATATTATATAACTATGTCTCAGACTTAGTGAGATTTCCATGCTGATGGTGTCTCAGAATTTGGAAATTTCATCACCAATCTCAAATTTAATGAACTACCTACAAAAAACATGAAATTTATTAATATAAATAAAATCATGATTTTTTATTATTAAATTAAGTATTTCAACATTATGTTTTATTTTAGATTAAATTTTTATTGCATCCTTATTCAAATAATCTTGTACGTACATCCTTTTCCAGATGATATTTCCATAAATCATTTTTGAGATAACTATTTCTAAACATATTTTGACATTTTTTCATCTCTGGGAACACCATGACATGCCTATAATTAAAATAAAGAACATATTTCACAATAGCTTTGGAATCAAATGCATTGGATATTTTTATGTGTCAGTAACATCGCCTTTGAAGGAAATTTATCATCACAAGTTCCATTTTTTTTAAATTAGTGAAATGAGATGGAGTATTATCCAGTTTGAAATATAGATTTTGAATTTTTAAATAATGAGGGTATGAATCTATCTAACATTGATCTATTTGAATAGTTCTGTTATATATATTTTCTCTTTAGTTTAAATTTTAAATTTTATATTTATCTTGAGTTTTTTATCTCGATATTCATCTATATAAATAGAGTTTCAACATTATTCAAGTGGAAAGGTTTCTTGGCCCAGTATTTTAAAATGTTATTAATGTTGGATATGAGTGTTTGGTTATAGATTGTTGGGAAATTTTTATTGTATGTGAGACATTCTTGAGGTAAGATGATTCAAACAAAAGTGTCTTAGGGTCTTGGTCATCAAAATCATGTTTTTCATTGTTTCAGCAATTTTTAAATTCATAAGTGTTTTTGAATTATTCTAATATAAAATAAATATTTTCCCCACTAATAAAATTATTTTATTCATGAAAATCACTTGTTTCAATTTTAAAAACATAAATAACTTTAGGATAATTTAAAAAATGATTGACAAAATAGAAAAAATATTTTGTGTTTAAATTATAAAAAGCACTATAGTTTCAATTGAAAATTAGTTTTAAAAAGATAATAATTTTTTAAGGAAAAAATATAATCAACATAATGTTTTGAAATGTAGAAAATTATTTGTTGAATTAGTTTTTTCAAAAAAAAACAATAATTTCAAAAAATTTATTTTTTCAATAAAAGGCTTTTTTATTGCTGAAAAATATTAAAAAAAGTGGTTGTAAAAATCCTTACAAAAACTTAACTATGTTTTAAATGATGAAACATGTTTGGTTAACTCACACTCAATAATTTTTTTAATCTTAAAATAACAATTACAAAAGTCAATAAATATAAAAAAGTGTATACTTTGAATGATTTTCTTCATGAATTTAATTATAAATGTTATTTAGAAAAACAAAACAACTATCAATTTAAAAAAACTATTATAAATGATAAATGTTTTGTAATTGAATCAAGCATAGTCTAAATAATCATTTGAAAATACTAATTAAAAGTATGTTCACCCCTTTATGTTTTTAAAATTGTTTACTGGAAAGAATAATTTTCTACCACTTATTTAATTTTTTTTAAAATTTAAATGCAAGTATTTTTTAGAAACAAGACAAACAGAAATTGTTTTTTCATATACCTTCATCAAGATTAAGGAGAGATATGAACTCTTTTAGGTTTTATCAAATGAAACCAAATCCATTAATTCCCTTTTAGTGGGTAGTTTTGCTTGTAATTTTTTGATATCACTTATTTTATACAATTATCACTTATATAATTTTTCCATGTTGATTTTTTAAATAGTATTTCAATATTCCTTAACATCATGGAAACACTCACACACAAACACTTAATAAGCGATTTAATAAGTGATGTCAAATGAAACACTAGTCTTAAAGGAATTTATCTATCAAGTTCTAAGGCATTTTTTATAGTAAATAACATTGAAATATTTTCGTAGTTTCTTATATTCAGTTTGAATTCTTTGATTCATATATTAAGGTTTCCTCAATTGAAATTGAATGTGATTAAATATTTAAACAATCAATTGATTTTAAATTATAGGTGGTTTAATATTACTCATTATTTATTTAATGACATTTATCTTTATAATATAGATAAAATTATATTTGTGTGGAAGAAAATCACTCTGGAATTGCAGTTTCGATTCCTTGTTAGGCGAGGCAAAGATAATTGGAGGCTTATTTCACAAAAAAATTCCTCATATAATTCTAAACCTCCAAGACCATAATAATAATATAAGGGAAAAAATGGTCACTTTGAAAACGCCCCTCAAAAGGTTACACATAACCATTGAATTCACCATTAATAATAAAAGGGGTGAATTTGGTCTGAACGACATGAACCTAACCCAATCAAGAATGCAAAGAGAAATATTGAGAAAGAAATGTGATTTGAGAAGGAGAAAATAATAAACAAAATATTGGCAACATAAACAGAAAGTAGAATTATAAACAAATATAGGAAAGTAAATGGACAAGAGTATTTACATGCTTTGAACCTCATTGTTACTACATGCATGGAGGTTGGAGGGGGCAAAGACCTAGATAGAAAAAGCGATTAAAGATGAAAATAAATAATCTCATACCTTAGATCTCGAGTGGATCAATTCATTGATGAAGGCAGGGGATCAGTTTCACGAGGGTTCAGTTCTCCGCAGGTTTGGTTCCATGAGGGTTAGGTTCCATGAGAGCTTGAATGCACGCATAGGAGACGACTCTATTAGGGTTCTTTTTATAAGAACTCGTAAGGATTTTATCAACGCATTCAAAAAATCAATGATAAAGAGTAGTTTTATCAGCACTAAAATAGAAAGCGCTAATAAAAATACTCTTTATCCATATTTTTTACCATTGATAAAGATACTCATTTATAAACGCTAAAATTCTAACACTAATAAAGATTATTTTTTAGTGCTTTTTAGCATTGATAAATATGTACCATTATCAGTGCTAATAGAGAACTGAAAAAGATCTAATCATAATAATTTATTTATTTATTTATAATTATAATTATAATTATATATATTTAAATATATATATATATATATTTAAAAATAATTTTCTATATTTATAAATATATTTATATTATTATATATATTTATAAAATTATAAATATAATAAATATAATTATTATTTAAATATATTTATTATAATTTTATAATTATTTTAATATATATATATATATTTATAATTATAATTATAAATAAATACATTTATAAATATTTGTATATAACTATAAATATACTTATATATTAATATATATATTTATATAATTATATATATATATATTAGTATATTAATATATATATTTATAAAATTATAGTAACTATATTTATTATAATTTTATAATTATTTAAATATATATTTATTTATTTCAAATTATAATAAAAAATAAATATATTTTAAAATATTTCTATATTATTATAAATATATTTATATAATTATATATATTTATATAATTATACCTCATGATCTGCATTGCTTTGGTATATTTATATAATTATATATATATATCAATATATATATATATAATTATAATTATAAATATAATAACTATATTTATAATTATATATATTGATTATAAATTTATAATTATTTAAACATTTATTTATTTATTTATAGTAATAATTATATATAAATATATTTAAAAAGTATTAACATGTAATAATAAATATATAATTATAAATAAATACTTATAAATATAATAAATAAATTTATTATTTTAATAAATTTATTATAAATTTATAACTATTTAAATATATATTTATTTATTTATAACTATGATTATAAATAAATATATTTAAAAATTATATATATATATATATATATTAGGTACTTTGGGGTACATTTACACCAAAACACACACAATCTTCAACACTGATGGACAGGTCATAGCCCACCTAAGGGATAACCCACCCATTAACGACTCGAAAATCTAAATAATAATATCCCCGAGAACCCTTACATATTATGCCTTTAAAGGCCCGTAATTACAAATCATAGTTACTAGCCATGTGTGTCTCTAGTCGAATTACCCTCCTCGACAAACCAATGATGGGAAGCCCCATTGTCTCACTGGATGCCATGTCTGTGACACAGACAACCACTAAACCACCACCCCCACTATCGATCAAGGTTCACTAATCTCATTCGTTGGAAGATGCACATCGCCCCACTCACCTCACCCGTCACTGCTATCCACCATCACCATTCACTCGGTGTCAGCCGTTATTTTCCAACTCTCGTAGAGATGATGTCAGGACATGCATCTCATTCATCACCCATCACACTATCTCCCCTACATGCCACATATATGGTGCCCCAATTCTCCGTTAGTCACCATGTCGGGCATCACACCATTTCCTTTCATTAGAGGGATCCAACCCTTGTCTGCCTCTCCACTAAAAGAAGACACTACACCGCTGGTCTCTACACCTCACTACCTTCTGAGAAGATCCCTCCCACTATCAAGCTCATCCTACGCCAACTGACCAATCCAGTCCAAAACCAACCACCTCCAAACACCGCTTCATGCCAGTGTCGGTTGGTTCCACAAGCTAATAGTTACCTGACATGGAGGTCTTCCCACATGACGCCACCATACACTACCTCGTTCCCCCACTGGTTATTGTCGCAGACTATTACTCATTTTTCGTGGAGGTCTTCCTGCACGATGCCACCATACTCTAGTTCCCCCCTGCCATCTGCCATAGTTTCTTTATTTTTACCCACCTAAAGCAACCCCATCATTGATATAATTATAAATATAATAAATATATTTTTAAATATATAATTATAAATATACTAAATATATTTATTATTTAAATATATCTATTATATTTTTATAATTATTTAAATAAATAATTATTTATTTATAATTTCATAAATACTTTTTAAAAAAAACTTATATATATTTATAATTGTATAATTAAATATTTAAATTACAAAATTATTAAAAAAATCTTGTAAATAGATTAATTATATAAATTTCAAACATATTTTAAATTTTAAAACATAATAAATAAAAATGAATAAATATTATTCATATAAATTACAAACATATTGAAAATATTACATGTATAGTAAATAAATATATGTATAAATAAAATATTTCAAAATGATTAAATATATTTTCAACATTATCAATGAATATGTAAGGAATTTTAAAGGATGATTCTCTGTAAGAGAATCTTGCTCTAAGCCACGATAGAGACTAGGGCTCATAGGGAAGATGTCTTCCTACCCTCATGATATGGTGAATTCTTATCTCACTTAAGTCCATTTTGATCTATATATGTTCATCAGTGAAAAAGGGGTATACTTGAAATCTACTCATGGAAAGATCTATTCTACGATTTTGATTGATGTGGGACTGTAGAGTTAATCCCTCTCTCTCTTCAAGGGATCCAATACTTGGTGTATCCATAGAAGAGGTAGTATGGTCCACATAAACATATATCCAATAGAAATATCAGATCGATTAAAACTAGGCGAGTTCTTGATCATTTCTTTCTTAATTTTACCACGGGGTTCGAAGCCGTGTAAAATTGGGGATCTTGAAGATCATCTCTCTGAAATATGGAAATTATCCAACTGGAAATGCATCTCTTTGGGACAAGGATTTTTCCACATTATATTCTCCTTCTATGAAATGAAGATGAAGGCCTGTGGTTTTAGCTCGGTCTCCCTCAAGCTAGGTCTGCTTCACATCCACAAATGGGATACAAGTTTCAATCCTCTAAAGGTAAGAAACACTTCTATGAAACAATGGGTTAATGTTTTTGGTTTAAACTGAATCCTATGGTATCCTAAAATATTGCATGACATAGCTATGACCATTGGGATTCCTATAAAAATAGATAGATAGACTGAAATGGCCAGATTTGGACATGTCATGTGATTTCTATTTGAATTTAATATCTCTTCTTCTTTGGTGTAGACAATTGTTCTTTCAATAGATGATGAGGAATTTGATCTTAAAATTGAGTATGAAAATTTACGCTTCTTTTATTCTATTTTTAATATCATTGTCCATGATGATTTATGTTTCAAGAGATATATTGTGTGCATGTTCTTCCATGCCCGTGGACATGATGAAAAAATGTGTTACAAAAAGTTGAAGTAGGGGATGTCCATTGTTCCAAGTGGAATGGATACTGAACAGATTCATTCCTTGGGTGTTGATCATCTAAATCAAGATATCCAAATAGACGTGATACAAAATGTAGGGTCTAAAAATAGATATTTTTCTACTTCCCTTATAGATGAGGAAAGAATGCATACGTTGTGTGTTCAATCATCCATTTCTCTTGCTGCTCTAATGCTGGAGAACTTTGTTCATGGCATTAATATGGATAAGGATAATATTATAGTCAATAAATGGTTGTGTTCCAGAAGGATAATGTTTATGGACATGTTTTCCCTCCAACAATGAATAATTCTAATGATCTGAGTGATCCTTTTCAAAGACATTTTTATTTTGATTTTACAGGATCCTCCGAAAAGACTATTGAATAAGAAAAGGTTGTGGCTATCTCTAAACCACAGAAGAAGAATTGTGTGGATGAATTTATACTAAAAGATAACATATCATGGGATGAAATGGTGGAATGTGGGTTGGATGTGGATGATATCTCAAATGGTGAAGCTAGAGAACATGAATTGGCTGACCAGCTACTCTAACATGATCATTTGATAGTATAGAGGAATAGAAAAGGGAAAGAAAAATTGGATGAAGGTGAATTTCAAAAGAAACAGGGAGTTCCAGAGAATGTCTCAGTCTTTTTGTAGAGGCCTTTTGGGGTTTTGGACATGAGTAATGAGCAGGTGGTTTCTTCACACCCTGATAGGGATGTATCTCCTTCTTTAGAGAGGTATGGATCTACTAGTCTAGCTAGAAGAGGTGGCCTCCCTTCTGCCACTCAAGCTCCTTCCTCTAGAAGTTTCACTGTGAGGAAGCTCATAAGGCTTCCAAGAAGACCGAGGCTACCCAATCCATGTCTGGGTAGGTTGATACTGATCAAACTATTTCATTAGGAAATACTTCCACTTTTCTTGTGCAGGTGAACACAATAAAGGTGCTAGAGATACCTATGATGGATCCCTCCTCAGACAGTCATCAGGATGACTTTACTCATCCTATTGTTCCATGTGACATTAGGATTAAAAATTTGGTAGATACACAACATTTTTTAATTAATGTGTATGTGCCTTTGGCTCAACATGAGATGAAGCTAGTGACAAATTTAAACCCTTTTGATGTTATTGAATCACACAATTAGAATGCAGGGCCAATGAATGGAATTTTTTATGATGTTGACCCACCTTGGGTGGATAGTTCTATTGAATGTTTATAGGTGGATATAGTCGTATCCTTGATAGAGGATGTCCATCCATTAGAGAAGCAACATGTTTCTTGATATCAAGAAGATATGGTAGAGGAAGTAAAGATTTATAAATACGTTTCTTTTAAGGGAAGTTAAAAAATTGATAATAAATCCTTAGATAAGGAGTTAACCGCTTTGGAAAATGAAAAATATAATGTAGAGGAGGATGAATTAGATGAGACTTGGAAACAAGTCAAGTAATGGAAATGGGTTCGTCATCCAAAAATTTGTGGTAGAGGACGTGGCCGTGCTGATTGGATTGCTAAGAAGAAGGAAATAAAACATGAGTATCCTAACTCGGATGGTATTGACAAAGAAATCCTACTCCATCAAGAGGAATTATTAAGAGAGAACCACTCTAGGGTTCATGGTCATAGACATGGTTGAGGAATTGATTATAATTCCTTACAAGAAGAAGAATGTAGTATTGGGATAAATATTTAAAAAAAACTTGGTCTTTGAATATTATTGATGAAGGTAGTGGCCTTGTCTAGACCCATCTCTTCATTTTCTTTGTCCCCTTGTTATTTATGTTTCAATAAAAGGGGATTTGTCCCTACCTTTAAAAAAATGAATATATAATAATAAATAATTAGATAAAATTAAATTAATTACAAGAGTATTAAAAAGTGAATTCATAACATTTACGTGAATTAAAAACATACATATGTACATGTACACATCTTCACACACATCTACATACACACATGTATACACACACATACATATACATACATTTATTTATACATGTACATATATTTTAAATTATACAACATCAATATAAATATATTCATTTATATATTATATAATTGATTAAATAAAATAAAATATATTGTATTTATTTTAATTAAATATTTATTTTGAAATCAATGTATATAAAAAAACAATTAAACATTTTGACTAATATAAATTTGATAATTTTTTATATATAAAATTGTGAAAATTAGATTCATTTTTTATTAAAAGTTATACAATTCATATTTCTATATTATATTAATATATATATATATACATATATATTGTAATATACCAGGAAGGTTCAAGTACCGAGTGAACTAAGTCCTAAAAATTTATTAATGAAAATAAAATAAAAACACAAACCAACAAACTTGAGGCACATAAAACACCACCAAATCATGAATGTGGAAAATGAAACCCCCCCCAAAATCACTGACCTGATGACCCACACAAAACCTAAAATAAAGCCCATAAGCCCAAAACCCACAACAGACAACCCATACGAACGACCCAATGGAAGGACCAGCTGACAGATTCCCCATGCCATACATGCAACTTAGACACAACTCCCATCAAGTCAACACTAGAAAACCAAAATAGCCCCACATTATAAGGACATATAATACCCACAGCTCGAGGTTCTAGCTCCCGAGGTCGCCCCCATCACACTCCCAACCACCAATCTTACACCTGCTGTTGGGCCTCCATTGACTTATCATCAGCCAATGATCCATCGTCTCATTCCCAAGGCCAGAAGGTCACTGATCAGAAGATCTTCCACTGTGCAGGGGATCAACTATCACCCAAAAAACATATTTATTATAATAAATATATATTATTTAAATATATTTATTGTAATTTTATAATTATATATATATATATATATGTATTTATAATTACAATTATAAATAAATATATTTATAAATATTTGTATATAAATATAAATATATTTATATAATTATATATAATTATATATAATTTATAAAATTATATATAATTTATATAATTATATATAATTTTTATAATTATACATAATTCTATAATTATATATATGTATATAATTATATATATTTTTTAAAATTATATATATTTATATATTTATATATATATGTTAATATATAAATATATGAAAAGGGTCAAGCCAGAGGCAAAATCCCCTAACCATAAATTAAAAATGACTGAAAAAGAAAACATTCAAGGAAGATAACAGATGGGGTTACATAAAGAGACATTCCCCATCTAGAAAAGAAGACTACTAATAAAAAAATCAGGATCATTTCCATAATCATAGTCAGATTCATTAGTGTAATCATCAGTTTCCCACTCTGACTGTGAATTTTCTTGATTAAGAATCCCAAGAATTACTTCCTTCAACCTTTTTTTCCACAGGGTGAGCTTGATAAAATATTCCTTGGATGATCTTGTGGAAAAATTATATAAAACATTGGAATAATCCTTCAACAAACTTCTTTTTAAAGGATCTAGAGTCAACCCTTCATTACTAAACATTTTCCCCTTTCCCTTTAAAACGAAAAACTTAAAAGAAATAGATCATTCGCTTATCATAGATCAGATATGAGTGGTGTCTAATAGAACCTTTGGCTTCTATTTTTCACTTCCATCGTCTGATACATTACTCCATTTACCAAGTAGTTCGGAAGACCTGAATATGTTCCAAATCTCTTGATAATAATTCATACTATGTTGAACACCATCTTACTGTGGAACATGTCCTGAGAAATATGTATCCAGTTTCTTCACAATAAAATCTTTCTCACTAGACTGTGAAGGAGCAACCATTAACACAAGACATTGGGAAAAAACCTGAAGGTTAGCTGAATTTGTAACACCAATTTGAGAGGCACCTGAAGGAATACATGAACCATCCCTAGAACCATTCACCTGAACATCATGATATTAGGTTAGATCAGATAATGGAAGATGGCCTAAAGGGGGGGAATAGAAAAAATTAAAAAAATTAAACAAATAAATTGATTAATTAAATTAATTATCAAAATTAGTTATTAAGGTTAATTAGCAGTAGAAAAAGTAAAGAATGCAAGGATGTTTTTTTATAGTAGTTCATAATGAAGTGGGTCTAATCTACTATTATACCTCTCTACTCGGTGGGAGATATGTGTGAACAAAAAAATGATTTTATGGAGGAATCATAACCCAATTACAAAATCCTTATATAGTGGATGGATAACCATGGCACTGACTTTTGTATGGGGAGTCAAAACCCTCACAACCTGAATTTAGACAATGGGAGTCACAACCCAAATAGTCATGACTTTAGATATAGGGAGTCACAACCATTAGATCATGACTTTAGAATCCGGGAGTCATAACCCTAGAAAACAGAATAAAAATAATGATTTTGTGTGTAAAATCATAAACATAAAAAATAGAGTGTGTGCGGGAGATGGAAAAAAGTGTTACAGACTCAAAACCAGAAAAAATAAGATACACAATGAAAGAAAAGGTACTAGTTGTTGAGGATTAAATTGGATCGTCTCATAAAGGAAACAAAATTCAAAGCATAAATAATCCAACACTTGAGAGACCATGCATATGATGAAACAGAATGTCGCAAGACATTGCAAATACACAATTGGTTCAATGTTCACAACACTTTCTCTTTGAAAAAAAATTATCAAATTTTTTAGCCACTGTCTATGTTTTTCCTTCCAGATATATATATAGAGAATAAATATTCAAAAGTTTCAGAAGATCCTATTCCTTTAGATATTCAAAATAAATTGAGTTAAGATCTATCAAAAATATCTCTATAAAATTCGCATCATCGTTGCCTCTTTTTTTCTATAGAATAAATATCTAATAAAATAATTAAAAATAATTTGAATAAATCTTCTAATAACATCTCTATAATCATAATAGCACTGAATGATTTATAAATCCAATTAAAATCAATTTAAATTTAGTCAATACGTTTCCTGAAAACTAGCAGCATAATCCAAATGAAAATTTAAATATTTGAAAATAAATGAACTTGAAACCACCATATTTATTGAAAAAAGGCATTGAAATTTTTTATTAATTTTTCTCTTTAAATATTCCTCCAAAAAAATTAAAAATTCTTTAATCATATTCTTTAGAATTAATGTGAATTTATCCCGTAGAAAAACCATTGAAAATAATCCACATATATGCAACAAATCGATTTTCAAAATAAAAGCATGGAATGACCAGTAACGTAGGGTATGAACATTAATATAATGTAGTGTATGAACAATAACATAGGGTTGAATAATAACATAACATAGGGTATGAACAATAATGTAGGGTTCCCCATCCAAGCACAAGAGCATCAGCCTAGTTGGTGAGGACTCGACAAGTGCATCCAATAGACCTGAGATCAAAACCAAGCGGAGGGGTAATTTCATGGTCACTGTAGCAATACTGTAGCAGTTACTATTCGGTACTATAACAGCTGGAACTATTCACTCGTTTGGGCCTTCGGGCCACCGATTTGGTCTTCGGGACCTTCAAGGCCTTTGGGCCACCCAAGGCATTCAGGCCAGTAAGGCTTTCGGGCCAGTACAAGGCATTAGGGACACCTCAAGGCCTTCAGGCCACCTCAAGGACTTAGGTCCACGTCAAGGCCTTCGGGCTACCTCATGGGATGGCAATACCATCGGTACCTGCCTGTGATTTCATGGGATGCTTAGCTGAACGACCATGCAAAGGTGGAGAGCTACCATAATGATGCAGATGCTGGGGAGGGTTAGTTACTTGTAGTTATAGTTTGGTTGAATTCCCTAAGACCTTTGGGTCATGTAATGTCTCATATACCTACGGTCCATGTAATCTCTAAGCCTACGGGCCTTGTAAGGGCCCCCCCTAATCCCTTGAAAGGGGGGTTATCAAAAAATCAATAAAAAAAAAGAAGTCCTTCATGCTATTTGCAGTAGGGTTTCCTATCCATAATTTGTGGAAATGAATAGTAATGTAATATAGGGTATGAATAATAATGTAACATAGGGTATGAAAATTAATGTAGGGTTTCCCAAGCATACTTTGAGGAAATGAACAGTAACGTAACATAGGGTATAAATAGTAATGTAGCATAGGGTATAAATAGTAATGTAGGGTTACTAAACCATACATTTTAGAAATGAACAGTAACACAATGAAGGGTATTAATAGAAATGTAGGGTTGCCAAACCATACTTTTCACTATTGTGAAATTAGGGTTTCCATACTTTGTGAAAAAACTGGACAACATACTTTAAAAAAATTCAATGAATTTTGAAAGGATCTTAACAGAAGATTCAGACTTTGGTCAAGAATACTTATTTGTATAAAAACCTATTATCTCTCCAATAAATCAAGAATAAAATAAATCCAACATCTACAACTCCAAATATCGTAAAAAACAGAAGAAATAACATTCTAAAAAAACTATAGTTCTAGAAAAATTAAAGGATAACTTCATACCTTTTATTCACCATCCAAACAACCTTTTTAAACTTCGATGTAAACTAATTAAATTAATATAAACACGTTTTATTTCTATAAATCTAATTTTCATGAAAATACAATATCTGTATTAGTTTTAGTAAAATAAATATAGAAACTTTTTTAAAACAACAAAGTTAAAAGTTCTAAAACTAAAATAATATATTCATTGATTTTTAGAGTACTAAAAGCATTTTTAGACATCCTCATTAACTATTGAAATTTAGACAAATATCTTATCTATCTGTCATGAAAAGAATCACACAAATCCAAACACATTTTATTAATATCATAAAAATACCGGAAGGTTTTTAAAAGAAAATTACATGTAATCAAACAAAATCATAAAGGGTTAAAAACAAATGTAAAATCATATATAATAAAACAATAGAAAACATGAACATACACAAAAAATCTCTCCATATTTAAACATATTTAATAAAATAAAATAAAACATGAAAATACAAAAACAATCTCCCTATTTTTTTTTATTACAAAACCAAAAAATTTAAACCATTTAAAACCAATTCAAAAAATATTGAAAAAAATTTATTTCTCACCAAAACCAATGTTTTAAAATAATTAAAACCAAGTTATCTCTCCCTAAAAGTAACGTTTTAAAACAATTAAAACGAAGTTATTTCTCCAAAAAACCGATGTTTTAAAATAATTAAAATCAAGTTATTTCTTCCCCTTTTTGTGAACAAATAAAATGTAAAAACAAAACCCCCCTAAACAAATGGAGAAATAAATAATTAAAATTCCAGCATAACAGGTTCAAATTAAAATTTTACAAACTGATTAGAGTCTAAAGGCTTTGTAAAAGTATTTTCTAGCTGATTTTTATAAGGTATAAACTCTAAAATAGTATTACCCTTTTTCACATGATCTCTAATAAAATGAAATCAAAGATTAATATGCTTTGTTCTAGAATGCTCTAAGGGGTTTTTAAAAATATAAACTGTAGAAGTGTTATAATAATAAATAGGAATCTTATCAAGATAAACACCAAAATCACAAAAGGTTTTTTAATACATAAAATTTTATCACAGCTACTAGCAATAGAGATATATCCAACTTCTGCAATAGATATGGGAACAGATAGTTTCTTCTTAAATGACCAGGAAATTAAACTTTTTTGCAGAAAATAACACATACCTGATGTGTTTTTTCAATCAATTCTAAATCCTAAAAAATCAGATTTGTAATAAGATATTAAATCAAAAAAGTTATATTTTGGATAAAATAAACCAGAATCAACAATTACTTTAACATATCTAATTATTATTTTTGCATATTTAATATGAATTAATTTATGATATTCTTGAAATCTATCACATAAACAAACACTAAATATGATGCTGGGTCTAGATGAAATTAAATATAACAAGCTACCTATCGTGCCTCTATAAATTTTAAAATCAACAGATTTACTAGAAGAATCAATATCTAATTTATAATTCGTACCCATAATAGTTTTCATAGATTTATCAGAATTATGACTAAATATTTTAACCAAAAATTTAGCATACTTATATTGATTAAGAAAAATTCTATCTTTCCTTTGATAAATTTTTATTCCAAGAAAGAATTTTAATTCTCCCATTAAACTCACGTCAAATTCAGAAGACATAAAAGAAGAAAATTCATTACAAACTATTTCACTAGATTATCAAAAAACTATATCATCAATATAAATCTGAACAACTAAAATATCATCAGATGTTATTTTAATAAAAAGTGTTGGATCAACATTTCCTTTCTTGAAATCATTATTTAACAAAAACAAAGAAACCCTTTCTTACCAAGAATGAGGTTCTTTCTTGAGACTGTACAAAGATTTAGATAATTTTAAAACATGGTTAGGAAATTTTTCACTCTCAAAACCAAGGGGTTGAGAAACAAAAAATTCTTTAGTTATAAAACCATTTAAGAAAGAACTTTTTACATACATTTGATATAATTTAAATCCTTGAAAAGAAGAAAAAGCCAACAAAATTCTAATTGCCTCTAACCACTACTGGAAATAGTATATTTCCCAATGGTTCAGAATTGTTGGGATAGGCTGCAGAACTGTTGGTATATCTTATACCAACGATTATTCCAACCATAGGGAAGTAAGCCGTTGGGAAAACGTTTTCCCAACTAATTATGTAGAACCGTTGGGATAGGTTAGATACAGTAACCTATCCCAACGGTTTGGTTAAACCGTTGGTATAAGTTTTTCCAACGGTTCAACCAAACCGTTGCAAAAAACCTCTTCTAGGAACCTTTTCCAATGGTTTACAGAACTGTTGGGAAAGGGTTTTTACCAACAGTTCTCATAGAACTATTGGTAAAAACATCCTACAAAATGTATGCCAACGGTTTAAAACCGTTGGCATAGGCTATGCTGTGCAAATTGCACAGCAGCCTGCAATTTGCACAGGTATGAAATCCCATTCCTGTCCATTGTGCTGTAATTATTCATTCCCTCTCCTTTCCAATTATTTTACATATAATGTATACAAATTTAACATTTCAACCTAGAACTATACACATCCAGAATTAAATCATAATTCATAACGTAATTATAAACATACATAATTGATTTAGAATTAAATTTAAAACTTAGATAACAATTATATGTCAAATCCAAAATTCAATTCATAATTGAATACATACATAATTTAATTATAAATTATCAAATAAAATACATAAAAAAATGAATAAGTAGTTATATGTTTTATATAAAATTAAGAATATATACAAGTGGTTTTTACTAAAAATGATGTCTATTTTAAACATTATAAATACACTTGGAGTGGTACCGGCCAAAAAGTGTCTTATATTGAGGCGGGGTTGACTCATACACGTCAAATATGACCCATGGATCATTTTACTAAAGTATCAACATATTCTGAAAGCGTTTGGTTGGTTTTCCGTATGCCAGTTGTACTTTTCACTTAAAATGTAGTCCATTTCAAATAAAACTGAGACACTTCGAGTTGTGATGCCAAACTGCACCTCATATTTAGGCACGATTGATTCATAAATATCACATATGGACCATGGATTGTTTTTCTAATGTTTAAAGGGAATCTGAATGCGTTTGGTCGGTTTTCCGTATATTAGTTGTTTTCACTCAAAATGACGTCCATTATAAAAAAAAATAGAGACTCATTGAGTTGTGTCGGCCACACCACACCTCAGATTGAGGTGGGATTGACTTGTACACGTCACATATGACCCATGTATCGTTTTCCTAAAGCATCAACACATTCAGAATGTGTTTGGTAAGTTTTCCGTATGTCAGTTGTTGTTTTCACTTAAAATGTTTTTTATTTAAAAAAAACGAGACACTTTGAGTGGTTCCGGTCACACCATGGCTCGGATTAAGGTAGGTTTTACTTGTACACGTCACATATGACCCATTGATCGTTGTTATAAACTTTTAACACATTTTGAATGCGTTTGGTTGGTTTTCCGTATGCCAGTAGTTGTTTTCAATTAAAATGTTGTCTATTTCAAATAAATGTGAGACACTTTGACTGGTTATGGACACACCATGCCTCGTATTGAGGTGGGGTTGACTCGTACACGTCACATATGACCCATGTATCTTTTTCCTAAAGTTTCAATGGAATCCTAATGAATTTGGTCAGTTTTCCGTATGTCATTTATTGTTTTCACTTAAAATGAAGTCTACTTTAAATGAATGAGAGACAATTTGAGTGGTTCCGACCACACCATGCCTCGTATTGAGGCGAGGTTGACTCATACACGTCACAAATGACCCATGGATTGTTGTAATAAAGGTTCAATAGAATATGAATGTGTTTGGACGGTTTTCGGTATGTTAGTTGTTGTTTTCACTTAAAATGAAGTCCATTTTAAACTAAAGAGAGATACTTTGAGTGGTTACGGCCACATCGCGACTCATATTGAGGTGGGGTTGACTCGTGCATGTCATATATGACCCATGGATCATTTTTCTAAAGTATCAACACAATCATAATCCGTTTGGTTGGTTTTATGTATGTACCTAAAATGTTGTCCATTTTAAACAAAAGAGAGACACTTAGAGTGATCCCAGCCACACTACAACTCATATTGAGGAGTGGTTGACTCAAACTTGTCCCATATGACCCATGTATTGTTTTCCTAAAGTTACAACAGAATCCGAATGTGTTTGGTCAGATTACCGTATGTCAGTTGTTGTTTTCAATTAAAATGAAGTCCATTTTAAACTATAGAGAGACACTTAGAGTGGTGTCGGACACTCCAAGCCTCTGATTGAGGATGGGTTGACACATACACATAACATATGACCCATGGATCATCTTACTAAAGTTTCAACTGAATCAGAATGAATTTAGTTGGTTTTACATATGTCAGTTGTTTTTTTCATTTAAAATGTTGTCTATTTCAAATAAACCTGAGACACTTTGAGTGGTTCCAGCCACACCTAGCCTCAAATTAAGGCAGGGATGACTCATAAACGTTAAAAATGACTCATGAAACGTTTTCCTAAAGTTTCAATAGAATCTGAATGTGTTTTGTTGGTTTTCCGTATGTCAGTTGTTGTTTTCAATTAAAATGAAGTTCATTTTAAACTATATAGAGAAATTTCGATTGGTGGCGGTCACACTAGGCCTCGGATTGAGGCGGGGTTGACTCGTACATGTCACATATAACCTATGGATCATTTTCCTAAAGATTCAATAGAATATGAATGCATTTGGTTGGTTTTCCGAATGTCATTTATTGTTTTCACTTAAAATGAAGTCTATTTTAAACGAAAGAGATACAATTTGAGTGGTTCCGGCAACACCGTGCCTCGAATTGAGGTGAGGATGAATCATACATGTCAAAAATGACCCATGGATAATTTTACTAAAGGTTCAACAGATTCCTAATGCATTTTGTTAGTTTTCCGTATGTCAGTTGTTGTTTTCACTCAAAATAAAGTCCATTTTAAACTAAATAGAGACACTTTGAGTGGTTCCAGCCACACCGCACCTCATATTGAGGGGGGTGGGGTGGGGGTTTAATCGTGCACGTCATATATGACCCATGTATCATTTTACTAAATAATAAACACATTCGGAATGCATTTGGTCAGTTTTCCGTATGTCAGTTGTTGTTTTCACTTAAAATGTTGTCTATTTCAAAAAAACAATGGGACACTTTGAGAGGTTTCTATAACACCATGGCTCAAATTAAGGCATGGTTGACTCTTACACTTAACATATGGACCATTGATCATTTTTCTAAACTTTCAACACATTCTGAATGCATTTGATCAGTTTTCGGTATGTCAGTAGTTGTTTTCAATTAAAATTTTTTCCATTTCAAATAAATGTGATACACTTTGAGTGGTTCCAGCCACACCAGGCCTCTAATTGAGGCGGGGTTGACTCATACACATCACATATGACCCATGGATCGTTTTCATAAAGTTTCAATGGAATACGAATGCATTTGGATAGTTTTATGTATGTCATTTATTGTTTTGACTTAAAATGAAGTCTATTTTAAAAGAAGGAGATACAATTTGAGTGGTTCCGGCCACACCGTGTCTCTGATTGAGGAAAGGTTGACTTTTACACGTCACAAATGACCCATGGATCATTGTACTAAAGGTTCAACAGAATCCGAATGCGTTTGGTCGGTTTTCCATATGTCAGTTGTTGTTTTCACTAAAAATGAAGTCCTTTTTAAACTAAAGAGAGACACTTTGAGTAGTTCTGGCAACACCGCACCTCGGATTGAGGAAGGGTTGACTTATGCACGTCATATATTACCCATGGATCGTTGTGATAAATTATTAACACAATCATAATCCATTTGGTCGTTTTTCTGTATGTACTTAAAATGTTGTCCATTTTAAACAAAAGAGATACACTTAGAGTTATCTCGGCTACACTGCCACTAGGATTGAGGCGCGGTTTACTCGAACACATCACATATGACCCATGGATCATTTTCCTAAAGTTTCAATATAATCCGAATGCGTTTTTTTGGATTACCATATGTCAGTTTTTGTTTTCAATTAAAATAATGTCCATTTTAAATTATAGAGAGACACTTCGAGTGATGTTGGCCACTCCGCACCTTGGATTGAGGCTGGGTTGACATGTACATGTCACATATGACCCATGGATCGTTTTCCTAATGTTTTAACAAAATCCAAATGCGTTTATTCAGTTTTCTGTATGTCAGTTGTTGTTTTCATCTAAAATGTTCTCTATTTCAAATAAACCTGAGACACTTTGAGTGGTGTCGGCTACACCTGGCCTTGGATTGAGGCGGGGTTGACTCGTACACGTCAAAAATGTCTCATGGAATGTTGTCCTAAAGATTCAACAGAATATGAATGCATTTGGTTAGTTTTATGTATGTCAGTTCTTATTTTCAATTAAAATGAAGTTCATTTTAAACTATAGAGAGAAACTTTGATTGGTGGAGGTCACACCAGGCCTCGGATTGAGGCAGTGTTGACTCGTACATGTCACAAACGACCCATGGATCGTTTTCCTAATGTTTCAACGAAATATGAATTCATTGTTTGGTTTTCCGTATGTCATTTATTGTTTTAACTTAAAATGAAGTCTATTTTAAATGAAAGAGAGACAATTTGAGTGGTTCCGGCCACACCGTGCCACGGATTGAGGCGAGGTTTAATCGTACACGTAATAAATTACCCATGGATCATTTTACTAAAGGTTCAACAGAATCCTAATGCCTTTGGTCGGTTTTCCGTATGTCAGGTGTTGTTTTCACTTAAAATGAAGTCCATTTTAAACTAAAGAGAGACACTTTGAGTGGTGACGGCCACACCACACCTTGGATTGAGTTGGGGTTGACTCATACACATCACATATGAACCATGTATCATTGTCTTAAAGCATCAATACATTCAGAATATGTTTAGTTGGTTTTTCGTATGTCAGTTGTTGTTTTCACTTAAAATGTTGTTTATTTCAAAAAAAACGAGACACTTTGAGTGGTTCCGGTCACACCATGGCTCAGATTAAGGTAGTATTGACTCGTACACATTCTAAAATTTCAACACATTACAAATGAGTTTGGTCATTTTCCGTATGCCAGTAGTTGTTTTCAATTAAAATGTTGTCCATTTCAAATAAATTTGAGACACTTTGAGTGGTGCCGGCCACACCATGCCTCGGATTGAGGCGGGGTAAACTCGTACACGTCACATATTACCCATGTATCATTTTACTAAAGTTTAAACGGAATCCGAATGCATTTGGTGGGTTTTCGTCATGTCATTTATTGTTTTCATTTGAAATGATGTCTATTTTAAACGAAAGAGAGAAAATTTGAGTGGTTCCAGCCACACCATGCCTTAGCATGAGGCAAGGTTGACTCTTACACATCACAAATGACCCATGGATCATTTTAATAAAGGTTAAATAGAATCCGAATACGTTTGGTCGGTTTTTCGTATGTCAGTTGTTTTTTTCACTTAAAATGAAGTCCATTTTAAACTAAAGAGAGACAGTTTGAGTGGTTCCGGCCACACCACGCCTCAGATTGAGGCGAGGTTGACTCGTGCACGTCATATATGACCCATGGATTATTGTGATAAAGTATAAACCCAATAAGAATCTGTTTGGCCAGTTTTCCATATGTACTTAAAATGTTGTCCATTTTAAACAAAATAGATACACTTAGAGTGATATCGACTACACTGTGACTTGGATTGAGGTGAAGTTGAATTGAAAATGTCAAATATGACCCGTGGATCGTTTAGTTTTAATAGAATACGAATGTGTTTGGTCAGAGTACCATATGTCAGTTGTTGTTTCCAATTAAAATGAAGTCCATTTTAATCTATAGAGAGACACATTGAGTGGTGTAAGCCACTCCGCACCTCAGATTGAGGCTGGGTTGACACATACATGTCACATACGACCCATGGATCATTTTCCTAATGTTTAAACTGAATCCAAATGCGTTTAGTCAGTTTTACGTATGTCAGTTGTTGTTTTCATTTAAAATGTTGTCTATTTCAAATAAACCTGAGACACTTTGTGTGGTGCCGGCCACACCTGGCCTCAGATTGAGGTGGGGTTGACTCGTGCACGTCACAAACAAATCATGGAATGTTTTCCTAAAGTTTCAATATAATATTAATGTGTTTGGTTGGTTTTCTATATGTTAGTTGTTGTTTTCAATTAAAATGAAGTCCATTTTAAACTATAGAGAGGCACTTCGATTAGTGGTAGTCACACCAGGCCTCGGATTGAGGTGGGGTTGACTCGTACATGTCAGATATGTCCCATGGATCGTTTTCCTAAAGTTTTAGTGGAATATGAATACATTTGGTCAGTTTTCCATATGTCATTTATTGTTTTCACTTAAAATAAAGTCTATTTTAAATGAAAGAGAGACAATTTGAGTGGTTCCAGCCACACTATGCCTCAGATTGAGGCGAGGTTGACTCGTACACATCACAAATGACCCATGGATAGTTTTACTAAAGGTTCAACAGAATCTGAATGCGTATGGTCAGTTTTCTGTATGTTAGTTGTAGTTTTCACTTAAAATGAAGTCCATTTTAAACTAAAGAGAGACACTTTGAGTGGTGTCGGACTCACCGTGCCTTGGATTGAGGTGGGGTTGAATCTTTCATGTCATATATGACCCATGTATCATTTTCCTAAAGCATCAACACATTCAGAATGCATTTGGTCGGTTTTCCGTATGTCATCTGTTGTTTTCACTTAAAATGTTGTTTATTTCAAAAAAATGATACACTTTGAGTGGTTCTGGTCACACCAAGACCCGGATTAAGGCAAGGTTGACTTGTACACGTGACATATGACCCATTGATTGTTTTTCTAAACTTTCAACACATTCCGAATGCGTTTGGTTAGTTTTCTGTATGTTAGTAGATGTTTTCAATTAAAATGTTGTCCATTTCAAATAAATGTGAGACACTTTGAGTGGTGCTGGCCAAACCAGGTCACAGATTGAGGCGGTGTTGACTCGTACATGTCATATATGACCCATGGATCATTTTTCTAATGTTTCAATGGAATCCTAATGCATTTGGTCAGTTATCCGTATGTCATTTATTGTTTTCACTAAAAATGAAGTCTATTTTAAATGAAAGAGAGACCATTTGGACACCCCTACCCCCCAAACCACTTGGAAAACCCATCCTCCCCCACCCCACCTGGACTGCCCTAACGTCACCCCAATTAGACAACCCACCCCCACCCTACCTAGACAACCCCTCCCCCACCCTACCTAGAAATCCCCTCCCCACCCCACTTGGACATCCCTACCCCCACCCCACTTGGAAAGCCCCACCCCACCCCACTTGGACAACCCAACCCCCACCCCCACCCCACTTAGACTGCCTACCCCCACCCCATATAGACAACCCACCCCCCCTCCCCACCCCACTTGGACAGCCCTACCCCCACCCCACTTGGAAAACCCAGCCCCCCCCCCCCCCCCCACCCCACCTAGACACCCCTACCCCCCACACCCCACTTGGAATCCCAGCCCCCCACACCTGGAAAACCTTAACTGTATTTATGGATAACCAACGGAATCAATTAAATAGACCTTAAATTTAAAATAAACCAAGGATAAAATAACTCAGGATCATATTGACGTCTTCAATATCAACCAAAATTATTCTCTATAGATAAATCACAACAGAACCGCAACCTAAAATGAAATATTGATTGTGTTCATAATGGAATCATAATACACAATACATTGTAGAAAAATGGAATGAAAAAATATAATAAAAATGAAGTCACACCTACCGATTTAGAATGGAAGAACAAAAATTACTTGAATCAAAGATAGATGTCCTGTTGGAAATTAGATTTAGAACCCTCTAGAGCAGGTTGAGAAGCAGGGTTCGAACCGTAACATAAAATTATATATGCCATATTTTCGTAAGAGGATCATAATATACACTATATTGAAAAAAAATATAATGAAAAAATATAAAATAAATTATCACACACGTACCGATTTAAACGGGAAGAAAAAATCGAAAATTAATGAACTCACACATACCGATTTAAACGGGAAGAAAAAATCATTGGAAACCAGACCTGTTGTGTTGGGAAGTAGAATTTGTGTTGATATTTAGAGGCAAACCTTCCAGACAGTTGAGGTTTAGGGAAAAATTTTTGAGAGGGTGCGTCCAGCTCTCAGTAATGGAAAAAATTTCGAGATTTTTGGAGTTGCAGATCGATGATATTTGGGGATTTTCTTTCCCAACAGTTTTAAAAAACCGTTGGGAAAGTTATGTCATCCCAACAATTTCAAAAAACCATTGGGAAAATCCTCTTAATACCATATATACCTATGGTTATACATAACCATTGGTATAGGAGTCTTCATCTTTCTGAACGGTTTCACTAAAATGTTGGGAAAACTCTTTTTTCCCATTTTTTCCAATGGTTTCATCAAACCATTGGGAAAACTCCCCTATACCAACGATTCTTTTGAACCATTGGTATAAACGAGTTGGGAAAATTATTATTTCCAGTAGTGAACATGGAAACATGAGAAAAAGAATATTTAATGTTTATACCTTATTCTTAATAGTACCATTGACCAAAAATTCTGACTTTTTTGTTGATAATATGTCCAGATTCATCCAGCTTGTTTCTAAATATCCACTTAGTTCCAATTACCTATTTATCCTTAGTCAATTATACTAAATTAAAAACACTCTTTCTAAAAAATTTATTTAATTCATCTTGTATTGAAATAATCCAGTTTGAATCTTTTAAAGCATCATTAACATTAAAAGGAATAAAATTAGAAATAAAAGTTGAACTGACACAAAAATTTAAAATAGAATTTCTGGTTTTAACACCAGAATCAACATTGAAAATTACATTTTAAACAGGATGATATTTGTGAATCTTCCATGATTTGGATTTGGTTGAGAAGGAGTATACTCCCCCTTAATTGATTTATTCTTATCTTGAGGAATATATTCACCGAAATTAAATTCTCTAAACACATCATTAATAACATTAGAATAAAAAATTATTTTAATATTATTTTCATCAAATATAACATGACCAAATTCTTCAATAATCATATTTATTTTATTATAAAGTCTATAAGATTTACTATTATTACAATAAACAAGAAAAATACCTTCATCACTCTTAGCATCAAATTTATCTAAATTATCCTTTGAATTTAAAATAAAATTTTTACGACCAAAAGCTCTAAAGTAATAAACTTTAGGATTTTTAATTTTAAATAATTCTTAAAGAGTTTTCTTTAATTGAGGTCTTACAATAATTCTATTTGAAATATAACAGGAAGTAAAAATGGCCTCATCCCAAAAATATCTATACAAATTATATTCAATTAACATAGTTTGATCCATTTTAATAAGAGTTCTATTTTTTTCTAGAACACTATTTTGTTGTGGTGTTCTAGGAGCATAAAAAGTATGAGAATAACCATTATTTTCTTAATTTTTTTAAAAATCTAAATTATGAAATTCATTTTCTTTATGAATACGAATAGAAAAAATCATACAATCTTTTCATTTTGAACCAACTTACAAAAAGCAGTAAATCTAGATAAAGTATCGTTTTTATGAGTAAGAAAGTATACCCAAGTAAATATCCTATAATAATCAATAATAACTAAGGTATATTTCATTCCACCAAGGCTATAAATTTGAGTGGGAACAAACAAATCAATATGTACTAACTGTAAAGGTCTATTAGTACTTATCTAATTTATTGGTCCTAAAGAAATTTTGTGTTTCTTCCCTTTCATGAAAGCGTCACAAACATAAAGATGTTCTTTCTTCAAGGAAGTAAACTGTAACACATTCTCATGATTTGAGAGATTATGAAACATTGTAAAATTAAAATGACCTAAATTTCAATACCAAAGTATACTATTATTATTTACAACATTCAAACACTTTATATGTTGAAATGTTAGTTCAGAAAAATCAATAGTATAAATATTATCTTTTTGATTAGCATAAAATAATAAATAAATATCTTTAAAAACTAAAAATTTATCATTATAAAATTTAACTTCCATTACATCATTACATAATTTTTATATACTAATTAAATTATTTTTTAAAACTTCAGCATATAAAACTTTAGAATTTGAAATACCAACTTTACCAAAAACTTTTTATTCTCATTTGGAATTGTCTCAAAAAGTAACAGTGCCTCTATCTCATGTATTATAAGTTGTAAAATTTTATTTGTCTCTTGTCATATTCCTAGATCATCCACTGTCCATGTACCATATGTTATTCTTGAGACATCAAAGTATTTTTCCTACAAAAATCAATTACTTGACAATTTTGATACCCAAGCTACTTTGGGCCCAATAGGATTTATTATACAATTTTTAGGTACCCATATAGAATTTAAACATGTATTGTAAGGTACTTGAGATAATACGGATTTAGATATATTAGTTTTCATAATTACCAAAGATTTATTAGATCTAAGAGAACAATCATTTGCATAATGACATTTTATGACATATTTAAAACAAGTAACAGTTTATGTACAACCATTTTTACTTTTAACAAAATGGGTTTTATACATATGAGTAAATATTCTATCATAAACAAAAACATATTTATTTTTATTAGTTTTTGTCAAAGAAATCATTTCATGATATTTTTTATGACCTTGAATAAAAGAAGATAAATTTTTTTCAATACATTCAACTTAATTTTTCAAAATTTCATTCAAATCTTGAGCAGATTTCAAATTTTCATAAACTTTTTAATGAGAAGTAGAAGAGATGTTACTTAGTTATTCATTTTTCTGTAAAATTATTTTATTTTTAGAAACAAGATTCTCATTTTTTCTTTAATCTTATTATATAAATAAGAATATTTGAAAATATCATTTCTAAATGTTTCAATTTCTTTATTTAATTCAAAAACATCAGGGTTTTCATAATCACATTCAGAATCAAAATATTTAGAATAAAAATTAGAATTAATAACCTTATCCAATGATTCCATAAAGCCTATGTTAGTAGATTATTTTTAATTTCTATATTTTTCACTAGAATTAGATTCTTTTGTACAACTCTAACTAGTGGTCAATTCCTTTTTGTCCTAATTTTTTTTATTTTCATTTATTCTTTAGTTTAGGAAAATCAGTTTTGATATTACCTTTCTTAATGAACTCATAACAAGTTACATATGATGCATTAAAATATTTACTACCTTTCTTATCTCCCTTATTTTTTTGAGGGTTTCTTCTAAACTGATTCTTGAATCCCTTATTTTTCATTATTTTGTAAACTCTAGTCACAAAATGAGCCATATCCTCTTTTTTACAATCCTGTAGATCAGAATCAAAAGAGTTAGTAGAAACAACATTCATAGATTTAAATGCTACACCTTTTATCATTGTTATCTCCTCAAAACAATGTTATTCAGTTCCAATTAAAACTAAAGGAGTGATCCGATCAATTCATCTAGCGTGTACTCTTTGTAATTATTTCTTTAATCAATGGAAACCTTCTTTGGATACCATTTATTTAGTAATGATTGTAGGAATCTTTCAACTAGTACTTGGTTTTCCAGAGCTTCTCTAAGTGAATTCATTCCATTCACAATGCTTGTGAATCTATGGAACATTTGGTTTACTGTTTCATCTTCACTCATCTTAAAGTTTTGGTACTCAACATGAAGTATTCCAATTGGTAGATATTAGTTGGTTAGAGCCATGGTGAGTAACTTGTAGAATCTTCTATATTTCATGAGCTATCTTACAAGTAGACACATGACTAAAAACACTTATGTTAATAACACAATATAAAATATTAACAACTTTGTAACTTAAAACATATCTAATAGAATCAATCTTGGTAAGAATATCTGGTTCAGCTTCAAGAAGTGTGTACTGTTTTGACATGATATACCAGTTCTCAATGCTCAAATGTTTGATTTAAGCCTCCATTTGGGATCTCTAGTAGCCATAATCATTACCATCAATGTGTGGTGGATTTTGAGGAATCAAAGCATCATTTGGGTTCAATAATTCCATCTTATAAGATCATTATCCTTAGACCGTGAGGTTTAGAAATATGTTAGCACAATTAAGTATAAAAGAAGACTCTATAAATGGTTGGATAAATTTTAGAACAAACAGCCAATGACACTGTTGTTTGGTATTGAGAAAGATAATGATAGAGCTAAAAAATTCTTAAAAAGGTTATCCTTTCACTACAAAAAAAATCATTAGTGATGGTTTTTAGAGGGGGTTATGCACAACCCCCTCTAAATTTTTTAGCATTGTTGTTTCTAAAATTTAGTTTGATTTTAGATCCGGTTATATGAAAACCAATTATAATTTAATAATTAGTGGCACTATATATTCTATTGGATTTTAGAGGATATATATATATATAACATTCGTTTAGATATATATATATATATAATTGTTTTTTAAAATAAATAGTGGGGGTTTACAAGCCCCTCTAATTTAAGATATTAGAGGGGGTTCATGAAACGCTGCTAATCACTTATATTAGAGGGGTTTTTGAACCCCCTCTAATTGATGACATTAGAGGGGGCTTTTAACTCCCTCAATTTTAAGAAATTAGATGGGGTTTTGAACCCCTTCTAATTTTAGAAATTAGAAGGGGGTTTTAAACCCCTTGTAATTTAAGAAATTAGAGGGGATTTTGAACCCCTCTAATTGATGCCATTAGAGGGGGTTCAAAACCCCTCTAATTCAAGAAAATTGATAGGGGTTTTGAACCGCTGCAAATACCTTTAATTAGTGGGGATTTTAAACCCCCTCTAAATTTTTATTTATTTTTTAAAATAAATATCATATAAATTCAAATTTTATAATATATATATGTGTGTGTGAATGTGTGTGTGTATATATATTAGATAAACACATTATATAAATGTATTTAAATACAATACAAACACACATATATATAAGGACATTATATAAATATTGTAAATAAATACTTATACATATAAAAAAATGTATACATATATAAATATTGATATACATTATATAAATGTAATTATAAATACATTTATTCAAATTTATTAAATTTATATATGGTTTTATAAATACTATACATTTATATTATGATTTATATTAAACATATATTATATTAAATACATTTTTATTATAAATTACTGTATAAATACATTTATATAATATTATGTATACAAATATATATAATATAGACAAAATTAAATATAAATATACATATACATATATATTTTAAAATATTATATTATATATATTATATTATAAATATTTAATTATATATAAATTTATATATATTATATATATATTATATATATATTGTAGTATACCTTATTAATTATAAATTAATTTAGTATATATATATATCATATAATTATATTATATATTTCTAATTATATGAATGTATTTATTTTTGGGTGTGTGTATATATATATATGTATGATATAATATAAATGTATATAATCACATACATAAATATATAATATAAATATATTTAATATAATATATGTATAATATAAATCATAAAATATATAAATTTTAAAACTAACATATAATTATTATTGTTTAAAAAATAAGTGTAATAATAATAATAACAATAATAATAATAATAAAATAATTAATAATATCATTGTTACACACACACGTACATAAATACATTTGTATTTTATATTTATGTATAAATACATTTATATTAGATTATGTATACTAATATACATAATTTAGACTAAATATAAATATAAATATAAATATAAATATCTTATTTATTTATATAATAAATATTATATTCTAAATATTTTTTTATAAATAAGTAAATAAATATATTATATAATTATTTTATGTATATTGTAGTATATCATATTAATTATAAATTATTTAGTAGATATATATATATATATATAATTTAAGTATATTATTTATTACCAATTATATGAACACATTTAATTTTGTCTGTATATATATGTGTGTAGACGATATAATATAAATATATATAATTATATACAGTATATATAATATAAATTTATTTAATATAATATATGTAAAATATATATTATAATTTTATTATATCTATAAATACAAAAATATACACACACATATAAATATAAATGTATTTATAAATATATGTATAAATATGTATTTATATATATTAAACACACACACACACACATATATATTACAGACAAATATATTATAATTATACATAAATACATATTATATATAAATATTATGCAGAAATATATATTATATTATAGAGAAATATGTTATATATATACAAATATAGTATATTATTTATATCTCTAAACACAAATATATATATATATAATATAATATAATATAATATTTTAGATTGTAAATAAATATACCGCATTGTATAATATAAATGAAAACGTGCTTAGCATAGTGGTTCGGTTGTGTGCACTGCTTCGTACCAATCTAGTGTTCGAATCCTTGCAGATTAGATTTTACCACTGGTGTGCCGCACAGGTGTAGGCGTGCACGTGAGCTCTCTGGCATGGGGGTCTCAAGGTGCTAGCCACTGGGGTGTTAAGGGGTGGGTTGTCCAGGCTTTGTCAGGTGGGTTTGGGGTTGTCTAGGCAGCTTGGTGGGTGTCAAGGGGGGTTGTCAAGGTGTTTGTGTAGGGTGTCAAAATGGGGTGGCCGTTGGACACCGGGGCATCTGAGTGGGGTGTTATGGGCGGTGTCTAGGCGGTCACCTGTTGTGTCATAGGGGGTTGTCCGGGTGTGTGTGTGTGGGGTGTCAAGGGGGTGGACGGTAGACACCCTCAGGTGTGTGTGTAGGGTGTCAAGGAGGTGGCTGCTGGACACTGTGTGTTTGAGTGGGGGGTGTCTAGGGACCAATGGTGTCATGAGTGTCATTGGGGGAAAATAAATGAATAAAAAAAGAGGAAGTTTTGGGATGGTTATAGGGCCACCTCTAAACTTGAGGACTGAACCTAAATTTGGGGTAGTTTTAACTGCCCCTAATATATGCTCTGAGGATTAGAGGGGGTTAAAACCACCTCTAATCCATAATATTTTGGGGAATTTAGACTGAAATTAGACGGGTTTATAACCCCTTCTAATATAATCGCTTCTAAACACATTCCTACTTTACCAATGCTTCTCCAAAATTGCCACTAATCAGAGTAGGCAACCAATTTAGAAATGGTTTTGGGTAACCACCACTAAAGTATTTAGAGGGGGTTAAAATCCATTCTAAATGAAAAAATAACCCCTTCTAATCGCCCTTTTTTTTGTAGTGTTTGATACAAATTGTTAGGTATTAGAAGGAGAACAACAAAGATAATCAATTCTAAAAATGATTTCCCTCTAATACCAATTATTAGGTCAGATAGGATAATGAGAGATGATCTTGGGGGGGATGAATATACCAGATTAAAAAATTAAATAAATAAATTGATTAATTAAATTAATTATCAAATTTAATTATTAATGTTAATTAGTAGTGGAAAATAGTATAGTACACATGGATATTTTTTTATAGTATTTCAATCTGATGTGGACCTAATCTACTATTATATCTCTATACTTAGTGAGAGATATGTGTGCCCTAGAAAATTATTTTTATGAAGGAATCATAAACTTACAAAGCCCATTTCTACTGGATGGATAACCATGAAACTGAATTTTGTATGAGGAGTCAAAAACCTTACAACCTGACTTTAGACACTGGGAGTCACAACTCGAATAGTCCTAACTTTAGACACATGGAGTCAAAACCCTTAGATATTGAATTTAGAATCTGGGAGTCAAAACGTGATAAAATAGAATAAAAAATAATGGTTTTGTGTGTAAAAGCATAAAAAAATAGAGTGTGCGTGAGAGATGGAAAAAAGTGTTACAGACTCAGAACCAGATGAAATTAGATAAACAATAAAAGCATAAGTACTGGTTTTTGAGGATTAGATTGGATCTTATCATCAAGGTAGAAAAAGTCAAAGAATAACTAAACTGTAACTTGAGAGAACCTGCAGATAATGAAACCAAATGTTTCAGGATGTTGGAAATTCACAATAGGTTCAAAGTTTACAACACTTTATCTTTGAAAAACAATGTATCAAATATGTTAGCCAGTGTCTATGCTTTTCCTACTAGATATATATATAGAATAAATATTCAGCAGTTTCAGTATATCCTCTTCCTTTGGATATTCAAAATAAATTCAGTCAAGAGAAATCATAAATATCTTCATAAAATTTTCCACACCGTTCCCTCTTTATTATTATAGAATAAATCTATAATAAAATACTTTAAAATAATTTGAATAAATCTTCTAATAATATATCCAGAATCATAATAGTGTTGAATGATTTAAAACTTCAATTTAAATCAATTTAAATTTAGTTAATACATTCCTAAAAACTAGAAGCACAATCCAAATGTAAATTCAAATATTTTAAAATAAATAAACTTTAAACCATCAGATTTATTAGAAAATGATTTGAAAAAATTTGTTAATTTTTCTCTTTAAATATTCCACCAAAAACATTAAAAATTATTTGACCATAATCCTTATAATTGATACGAATTTATCTAGCATAAAACCATTCAAAATAATCGATATATATGAAACAAATTTATTTTCAACATAAAAGCACAAAATGAATAGTAACGTAGGGTATGAAAAGTGATGTAACATAGGGTATGAACAGTAACACAGGGTTGAACTGTAATGTAACATAGGGTATGAACAGTAATGTAGGGTTTCCCAACCATACTTTTTGGAAATGAATATTAATATAACCTAGGGTATGAACAATAACGTAGTATAGGTTATGAACAGTAACGTAGGGTTTCCCAACCATACTTTGTAGAAATGAACAGTAACGTAATGTAGGGTATGAAAAGTAACATAGCATATGGTATGAATAATAACATAGGGTTTCCAAACCATACATTGTGGAAAATGAATAGTATCATATTGTAGGGTATGAATAGTAATATAGGGTTTCCATACCATACTTTGCACTATTGCGAAAGTAGGGTTCCCATACTTAGTGAAAAAAAGGACAAAATACTTTAAAAAAATTCAATGAATTTTTTAAGGTTCTTATAGTAGAATCAGACTTTGGACAAACAATATTATTTTTCGAAAAACCTATTATCTTTACAATAAATAAATAATCAAATAAATCAGATATCAACTACTCCAAATATCATCAAAAAATATAATAAACAATATTTTGAAAAAACTACAGTTCTGAAGAAATAAAAACAGAACTTCAGACAATTTATTCACCATCCAAATGAACTTTTAAGACTTAGATACAAACTAATGAAATCAAGATAAATATTTTTTGTTTATATAAAACCAAGTTTCATGAGAATACAATATCTATTGAATTTTAAATAAAAAAAATATTTTTTTTAAAACAAAATAATGAAAAGTTCTAAAACTACAGCAGAAAATCCATTGATTTTTTAGAGTACTAAAAAATAATATTCAGACTTCCCCATAAAATAATTAAATTTAGATAAATCTCTTATCCATCTAACTTGACAAGAATCACACAAATACAAAAACTATAGTTTAATATATCATGAAAATAGATAAAGCTTTTTAAAAGAAAATTACATGTAATGAAACAAAATCATAAAGGGCTAGAAAACAAATGTAAAATCATATGTAATAAAACAAAAGAAAACAAGAAAATACAAAAAAATATCCCCATATTTAAACATATGTAATAAAACAAAAGAAAACATGCACAAAGACAAACACATGAGGCTATATTAAAGATTTAGGGATGTTAAGAGGAGTCCACCTCACATGTTGACCAACACCCTGAGCCTATCCAGAAGGATGGCCAAGACTTGAAGCCTAACCAAAAGGGTAACCATGACCCAAAGCATGTAATTTGATTACATTATCAGGTAGAGAGGCACTTATATCCTCTCCAGCAATAAGAACCTGACCCCGTCTCCCTGCATCATTGGGCCAAACCCCCTTGCCCTTTATGCAGAAATCATTTTCCAAATTTCCACTCAAATGTCAGAGGTCACAAGATAAATTCCTTCTATAGTTGTATCTCTTATGAACAATATCCTTACAGTAAAAAAAATCCAGAACAATTTCATACACAATTCTCATATAGAATTCATCTTTAATATACGAGAGGCATACAGTGTCAACAATAGTTGACGAGATATGAACTTCCACTAATTCACGCATAATGACTAAATTTTATGTTGTTATTTTATTTAACAATTTTAATCAGAACACCAATAGCAATAACAATATCATAATGAATTCTTGGATGCCAAAATACCTAATTAAGACCATAAATTATTACCCACACTTGAACATAATAATTCCTGTGATCAAAGGGATTGAAGTTGTAATCCCATTATTGGATATGAAGATAAATCGAATTGAAAGAAATGGTCCCAAACCCCTAAGACATTGCCTTAAACTCCTTAGAATGGAAATAAAGTTAAAATAATCCATGCCCCATTGAGATAAGCCTCTAGGAATTAAAACCCAAAATAGAGGATAAAAAATAGACAAGATCTTCCATCCTCCATGGATTAGAACCACACGAAAGAATCAACCAGGAAATAATAAAATATTTACCTAGTTACTTTCACTCTACGATGGAATCCTCATAGGCAATGACATGATCCACATTTCCCTTATTCTGAATCTAGTTGGAACATGTATCCATAAACTGATAGAAAAAAACATCCAAAATCAGATACCTTTCTCACAATAAGGTCACCTTGGACATCAGCTATTGCATTCTGGCTTGCATCGCCCACCGCAGTCTCAACCACCATAGTCTTTCTCCCTACTATAGCCACCAAGGTGAGATGAGAACCGTTCACCTCAGCCACCACCGCCTCATACCGCTGAGATCCTTTTTCTTTAACCACCACCATCGAGTTCAACTGAGGCCTGTTACCCTCGACCAATGCCATCACATCCTAGAAATTGCCATCCTTAGTGGATTTGTAAATATTGTTCACTCTAGAAACAGAACCAGATCTGTTAGATACACTCGATCCCTCGATGTTCATTATCATTGATCTATGATTTCTCTCTGTGTCATCACCTATAACCAGGAGGATAGAGCCATCAAAGTGAGGAATCCCCATATATAGGAAACCCTAGCTTTCTAATACGTGGGATTCACCATCCTCTGAGAGATCCTTAACCCTAAACCCATCATCTCTTAATATATAAATATATATAATTATAAATGTAATAAAAATATTTATTATTTAAATATATTTATTATAATTTTATAATTATTTTAATATAATTATTATTTAAATATATTTATTAAAATTTTGCAATTATTTAAATATATAATTATTTATTTGTAATTTTATAAATATATTTTTTATATCATTATATATATTAGAATTATTATAAAACATATATTAATATATCATATTTATATCAATTATAAACATTTTTTTACTTAATTTATATAATTAAAAATTATTTTTTAATATAAATATGATAATTTATATATATTAATAATATTTTTTATTAAATGTTCTTATTAGCGCTAAAAAAAGCACTGATAAAGATACACCTTTTCCAACATTGTTTTAGTGCTGAAAAAAGAAGATGATGCATATGTCGTGATTAGTGGTAGTGTATATAATATAAATGTATTTCAAAGTATTTTTAGCTTCTCTAAATAATTTTACAAAATGTTAATCACAAAATAATAAAAATAAAAAAATTGAAACAAAAAAGAATAATTTGAAAGAAAAAACATCTCTAATCCATTCTCAAAATAACAATAAATAAATTCCAATGATTATAATCGATAAAGACTGACAAAGAAGAATATAATTCACTTTTCACTACAAAATTTGAAATATATAGTACTAGCCTTTATCAACACTAAAATAAATACACTGATAAAGGTATCTTTTATCAATGCTAAAAGAATCATTGATAAAGGGTAACTTTTATCAACACTAAAAAACACTCATAAAAGGTACCCTTTATCGGTCCTTGTTTCAGTGCTGATAAAGGGTTACCTTTATCCGGGTTTTTAGCGCTAATAAATGGTACTTTTATCATCACTTTATTTTTAGTGCTGTTAAAGGGTATCCTTTATCAACATATTTTATAGCACTGATAAAGGCCTTGATCGCGTGTGCAAGTCCCGTACTTAAATAATGGATATCTAGCCGCTTATTTATATATGATTATATTGCATCCCAAGCTCAAATGTCTACTGTAGATATGAGCTCCCATATTCATTCTCTACACTTATATAAATGGGTCCTTGGGACCACACGAGCCTTATCTCAACCCATACATGGTTCGAGTCCCATCGACCTCCCTTTATTTGGGCCTATACATAGCTTAACCCATATGTAGCCCTTTTTTTATTTTAAACCAATAAAAATAACAAGTATTAAAAAATAAAAAATGAAACAATTAAACAAATAAAAATTAGAAATGAATAAACTTAAAAAATCTTAAAAAATTTATTAATTAAATAAATATTAATATATATATTATAAATATAAATAAATAGTATAAATTTAATATAAATATATAAAATGAATAAATTACAAACTTTTTAAAAAAAAATTATTAATAAAACACTTATTAATAAAAATAAATAAATTTAATATATATATTAATTATAAATAACAATAAATATAGAAAAAGAATAAAATGTAATAATTAAATGTACATTAATGTCTTATTAATTTTTAATAGACTTTATACATAATTGTTTAATAATATATTTAATATTTTTAATATAGAAATATATTCACATATATTTCTATATATATGTCAATATATATAATATTTCCTAAAATACGATTTATATAATATAAAATATTTACGATTACATTAAAAAAGACATATATTTAGTGGAAAATGGTTTATAATTAGAAAATAATATTAATTAAAAATATTTACTAATTCTATAGAGTAATAAACATTTAATTATTTACCCCATAAGCAGCTGGGGTGGCAGGGGGTGGGGCGCCAATCACAGGGTTGAGTCCCCAGTCCATCTTTCTTGTAGTGTGTGTATGAATGGAACCCACCTTTTAATAGACATTTAATCGGTTGTCATTTATTTTTTATGTTTAACATATATCAAACATGTGTTATATTTTTTCAAAGGACCAAAGGCCTTAAATTTTTATTTATTTTTTTGGATAATCCTTTTTTTTAAATGGCTTAAGAGGGAACCTTTACATGAACTGTAGGCCCAGAGGCACAAGGCCCAATACCAGAACCGAAGTCTTAAAGACTCGACTATATTGAAACTTACCCTACCCAACATCTTCTTCGTTGATAGCACCTAGCTCCCCACCTCATATGGATAATCGACTAGCATTTCCTCGTGAAGAGCTGCACAATGCCTGGTTCCGATAGCTGTTTCCATACCCTCTCATTCATCCAATCTAGTAAGCTCTACTGGTGGCTGATACTTTGCTCTGATTCCTCTTCTAGGGCCCACTCCCATATATTCCGATCTAATGCTATAGCCCGGAGGCCTAGTGGCTTGAAATCTTGGATGGCCCAAAGGCCATACTGTATTAGCACGTCTAGGGACTGCACCCCAGCCCACATCATGCCCACATCACTACCTGTCTTCATCATCCCTATGTCACCACCACATCATAAATCCACCTAAGAGGCCTACCTAAAGTCAATGCTAATTCTTTTGGATGCCAAGAAGGAGCCTCTGCCACACGGGTATAGGCTCAATGGAAAACGTGTGTTACATTGATTTCACACACACATATATATATTTAATGATTTTTTATATACAACACACACACACACACAATATTTATGTAATTTATTAAATTTTTAATATTCATTTTTGAATTGTATTTATTAACATAATCTATTTAATATATATAATGTTTCTAATCAGTAAATTTTATCATTTTTTATATTTTAATTCAATATATATTATTTATTGTTTTTTAATATTTTTTTAAAATTTATTCATTTTTAATATTATTTATTCGCTAATAATCTTTATTGTTTTTTAATATTTTTTTAATTTATCCATTTTCAATTCTTAATTGTTCAATATGTTTGTAATTTTATCCATCATTCAATATTTATTTATACATGTTTATTTATTAAAATTTAATGTCTTTAATATGGTTGTATTTTATATAATTAATATGTATTCATTAACATATATAAATATTAATTTTTTATTTTTTTAAATTATCTATATAATTAATAATATTTATTCATTTTTAAAAACTTTTCACTCTAATTATTATTTATTTAATTAATAGATGCTACATATTATATGATACTATTCAATTTAACATATATCAAACTTATATATATATACACATTAATTTGATGCACACAAATATTTATGCAATTAATGAAATATTATATAGAAATACATACACCTAATATTTATGTAATTTATTCAAATTTTAATATTCATTTTATAATTTTATTTAGTATCATAATATATTTAAAATGTATTGTTTTTAATCGGTATATTTTATTTTTTTATTTTTAATATTATTACCATTAGCATTATTTATTCATTTTTAATATTTTTAATATTTTATATTTTTTTGAAATTTAATGATTTTATATTTTATATTTTTACATATTTATTTTCTATGTTTTAATATTTTCAATATGTATTCAACTTCAGTTTAATATATACCTATATTTTATTTTTATTAAAATTTGTATAATTAATAAAACTTATACATTTTTCTGTATTTTTAAAGTCTAATCATTTTTAATTATTCAATTTCACTCATTTTTAACATTCATGAATTTAATATTATGTATTTATTAATAATGTTAAAAATATATTTTTAAATAAATATTTATAAATAAATATATTTATAAATGTATATTTACTATATTTATAAAATTATATATTTATAATTATAAATTAATAAATATAAATTATTAAAAAGTATTTATATATTTATATATATTAAAATCCCTTTCCCTTTTGACATTTGGGTCCTTGTTAAGGAATTCAGTTCCTCTTTGTTAAGGCATATATGCCCTTGTCATGTAATGGGTTCCCTCTTCTCCCAGTTCTTAAAAGAGGTTTTCCTTTCTTTTTTTGTTCAATAATGGGGGCTTGACCCTAATCATTTTTAATATATATATATATATAATGATATAAATATATTTATAATTATAAAATTATAATAAATATATTTAAATAATAGATATATTTACTATATTTGTATTTATATTTATTTAGTAAATATATATAATTACATAAATATTTTCATAATTATAATTAATATTTATTTGTAAATATTTTTATAAAGGGAAATTTACTATATTTATAAAATTATATATTTATAATTATAAATAAATATATATTTTTTTAAAAAAATATTTATATAATTAGAAATAAATAATTAAATATTTAAATAATTATAAAATTTTAATAAATATATTTAAATAAAAAAATATATTGATTATATATATATATATATTATATATAATTATATGAGGATGGAGGAATAGGAGAGAACCCTACTGAAACCTCTGAGCGACTGCACTTGCTAAGATCATCCCCAAAATCTCAATTTATATTCCTATGCTTCAAATCATTAGATTACAAGTTAGGAATCAAATAAATCAAAGGAGATGGAAAGATATGCATTGTCTGGTCTTCAATTATTCGCGGGATTTGCAAGCTGATCTTTTTACCTAATCAAATATCGAGCTCCAAAAAGAGTTATCAGGAAAGGAACCGTCGCACATATCTCTTCTTCATATGGAGTGATCTCAGAACAGATGGATTTTTGTTGTCACTCTATCATGGGAATCTCTTTGTCAAAAGGTATGAAACCTTGGAAGGTATCAGATCTGATTTCCAGACTCTCTTTGATTTGGGGATTTGAGTATTTCAAATGTGTCTCAATTGGTAGAGGATTTTACCATCTTATTTTTCCCTCTTCCAAATTAAAAGGAAAATCTCATGGTTTTGGTTCTTTTATCCTTAGGCCTTGAATTTTGAATATATACAACTGGACGTTGAATTTTGACTTACAAGATTTTAGGGAAACATGTTCTCACTTCTAGGTCAAGATAGATGGACTGAGTTGGGTCCTATGGAACCCTAAGATCTTGTATGATATAATATTTTCTCTTAGAGTTCCAGTTTGGATGGATAATTCCATAAAATTGGTTTGTTATGGGAATTTTTCTCAGGTTCTATTAGAGATCAACCTAGTCCCTACTCTTATTGGCAAATTTGTTCTATCTACACCATGAGACAAAGTCTGCTTGGCTATTTAATATGAAAGTATTCCTCCATTCAGTCAATCTTATGGAATTATTGGATATATAAAATCTACTTGTAGAATGGAGATTGTTTGTTCAAATTGTCATATGAGAGTTCATGACAATCTTCACTATTATAGAAATAAGAAGGATACTCTTGCTCAAGACCAAGGTAAGGCTGATGTTTCTCCCACAATAAATAAGGTTCAATATTAGCTTTGGTCTCCCCTATAAAAGAATCCACAGTTGGTCCCTACTGATTCTTCTCATAGAAGGGAGGAGCGTGCAATTCATGACATTTCCGAATCTACCCCTCCCCATAGATTGTATTAAATACAATGGATTTATCTAAACCCAAATTGGTTTGGGATGTAGACATTGATGAGGAAAATGTGCCTATTTTAGTTGTATCCTTTAAATATTTCCTACAAAAGGATTAATTGATGGTAATATAGATGATGACTCTATTTATAGATATGATGAAAAAGAAACCTCTGCCTAGAATGGGGTAAATTACAAATTTTTGAAGGAGGGGATATTGGTTGCTTCCTAAAATAGAAAAGGTAAGTCCAAAATAGAATCTTCCGCCTTAACAAAATCCATGCATAAAGGTTCTACCACAATTATTCATTCTAAGTACACTATTGAAAGTGATTAGTAGCTGAATCCAGCTCATCTTTTTTAAGTCCCATTTTAAGGAGGTATCTCAACCCCATGATAGAAAATTGATTACGAAAAATGGAAGTGCAAGGGTTGAGAAGGAAAACTTCATTTTTAATGAAGCCAATACCCTTGTGAATGTAATTTCTATTGATTATCACATGTATTCCGGGTTACTAGATATACATAGGTGTGATATTTAGGATGGTTCTAACCTATATAGGAACTCTCCCACTCAAATTCCATTTGAAATGTCTCAAGATATTGGGAAGAAGCATTATGCTGTTTCACATGATCATTCGTCTGATGAAATTATAGAGTCATGTGTTAAATCCAGATATGGAAAATGGATTCCTGTAGGGACCATTGAACCAATTAAAGTGCCTCGATCTTCAGATGTTGTACCCATGGTTACATGTGTGGAAATTGTGAAAAAAATTCAACTGATTATGGTCTTTCAACTGGTGAAACTTCAATTTTTTTTTAAAATCCAACAATGAAAATGGGGTTACTGAAGCGATGTCAGATTTAAATCAATGTATAATGTCTATAGAAAATTATGAAATAACTTTGGATACAAGTACTAAAAGAGTTAAGGACACTGGAAAGTGTTTCTGTGTATCTTCAAGCAGCTATTCTTATCTTAAGTCTACATCAATTGTTATCATCAAAAAATAACTTTAATCAGCTTGCCTCTCGTATTAGTGAAGAGGAAGAATTAGAAAATTTTCATGTACATAAATTTAAAGAAAAGATGGTGGTCAGTGATGATGAATTATCAAATGATAGTGGTGGGCTGGGGATGTAGGTCAAAACTTATAGAATATGACAATATCATCAAGGATGGGGTGGACATGATTCTCATCATATCATGAGTATGGGATCATGAGCTATTTGATCTTTGAAGGCTTTATTTCTTGCTATTTTTTCCTTTGGAACTTTTTTATGTTGTATGTACATCCTCCTATCGCTTTTTATTTAATAAAATGGGTCCTCAAGCCTCATAATTATATATATATATAATTATATAAATATATATAACAATATAAATATATATATAATTATATAATAATATATATAATTTTAAAAAATTTGGGGTAGAAGTCTGTTTATTATGAAAGAAAATACCTATTTCTTTCTGGGTAAAGGGGGACCCATTACATAGCCCATAGCCCCAAGAACAAGTGACCCATGAACATGGACTAAAGAACCAATGAAACATCATGCCTACATCATCCTAGCTATGTCACCAGGCATGCGTTAGGTCTGTATCACCGTCTGCATCGTAAATCCATCAAGGGGCTTTCCATGATTCGAACCCTGGTCTTTTGAATGAAGGATTATGGGGATTACCACTAAGGAGAAACCCCAACTACAATATATATAAAAATATTTATAAATATAATTAATAATATATATGTAATTATAAATCTTTACCAACACTAAATAAGCACCGATAAAAGAAATATTTATCAGTGCTATTGTTTTAGGGAGAATAAAGGTATATAATTATCAATACTTATTAATTTATCACTGATGAAACTCCTCTTTATCAGTTCTTTTTTAGAAGCGTTGATAAAACTCTCCCTGATATTTTTAAAAGAACACTAAGAGAACCGATTTCCATCACACCGTTCAAGCTCTCGCAGAATTCCAGTGATGCCATCGTGCCCCCTCAACCTTCTCGCAGATGAATCAACCCTAAAATCTAAGGTATTTTATTTTTTCCTCCCCTATAATTTATTTATTATTTAGGTTCAACGGTGTATGATAGTGAATTTTTATCTTGGATCAGTGGTCTCGTGGTTCCACATTTAGGAATTCTATAAATGAAGTCCCCAACATCATTCATCCTCCTCTAACAGTTTCTTGTTTGTGGGTCTCTACATTCCTGATTTTACGCTACTATATCTCGTATAAGTTCCTCATTATCCTATTCTTACTTCAAGTTTGGAATTTCAACTATAGATCCTAAAATGGACAGGTTCTATATTTTTTATTGATTCATGTCATAAAACTATAGATCTACAAGATATTTTTTACTTATAATATTAGAATCAAAGTATTATATTTCCTATCTATCCAATATAGATTTTAATTTGTCCCCCAATATTTTATAACATAATTACAAGTCTTTCCTTTGATACTATAACCTTTCTAATTGAATGAGTCTTCCAAGCCTAAGTCACAATGGTGACTTACAGCCAATAAATAATGATGAATTCCATCAATATATAAGACTAATGTATTCCCTAATTAACCTATGTCCAACTAGTTCTTTCCACTAATTTTAATCTTTAATGTTATACCATTTACCAAATTTATTATTCTATAAAAATATCCCTTTTAATTCTTTAAAAAATTCATATTACTTATCATATAAGATGAACACCCAAAATCCAGTATCTAGGTTATACTATTTGTTAACCCTCTCAAGGAAATATCAACCAAATTATATTTCATTATATTATTTCATTACTTCCAATATATTCTTAAACGAGTTGTGACTTTTTTTGACCTCTACCCATTTTATATAACATAATAAATTAGAGTAAATATTTATTCTTCAAGAAAATAAAACCAATTTTTTTTTAAAATATTTTCTTTCATCAATTTAAAATTGAATTCCATAAAAATACATACATATTCTATGGGTAGGGGTTTCAATCAACCTGATTTTTAGGAGGGGTCAGTGGAAGAGGAAGCTTTTGGTAAGGGGAAGGAAGGGGTCAGTGGGGTAGGGCTTGCGCTAGGTAGCATCCCTAGTCAACTGAAAGGGAATGTCTTGGAGGTGCAGGCTCAGACCAATCTTGGAGATTCAGGGGGTTCGGGCTCTGGTATTCTGCCAGGGGTTGTTTCTTCAACCTGGACCCCAGTCATCTTGAGAAATAGGTTTGAAGGACTGGATGAGGTTGAATCAAGAGATGAATCATATGCCCTGGTTGAGGAAGGTAAAGACAACATGAGGACTATCAATGAATTATTTTTGGAAGGTCGGATCAAGGGGCATGTTTTCCCACATTGTGCTTTCGGTGGAGGGGAGGCAGAACATGATGAGGTCAGTAGGAGTATTTCTGAAGAAGAGTCAGGTTCGAGGTGCAATAGGAGTAATAGGAGGAGGAGGGGTAGGAAGGATTATTCCTCCTTGCCTCCTCCTATGAGGACTCGGTCAGTAAAGAAGATAATGGTTGAGAAGTTGGACAAGGAGGCCAGGTGTCATATAAAATCACATGGACAGCCTGAAATTTCCTCAGATTTGGTTTTAAGTTCGGACGATGTGGCGACTGAGCAGGTGTTATTTCTCAACGCCTCAGAAGAGGATGCAGCCAAGATGATGGGTCGGAATCTTGATGTGGACCTTAATGAAGAGCAGTATATTTGGGTTGACAAAGAGGACACGATCCTGGTTGGAGGCTTCAATAAGGGGTTGATCAGACTTGAGGAGTACATTCAGGTCTGGAATAAACTGACTTCTTCTTTTAAAGACCTGATAAATGGGGATCCACTTTCGCAGGTATCTAATATATCCTGGAAGCTGTTTAGGGATACAAACTATGGTACAATTCAACTGGTTTTCAATGATTCTGCTTACTCCTTTCCTAACAAATTCTTTTTTTGAGTTATTGCCCTTGTTGTGTGTGGAAATGTTGGAGGGTCAGATCGGCTCAGATGGGCTACAGCACAGTGCTTCTTCCTCTGCAGGTCATTTGGGATGTGGCTGACTCAGAGGGATGGCTTGCCATCGGGAGGTACCATGCTTACATGGATCACTAAGTGGTCCTTCATTGGAGTTAGTGGTTGCTGCTTATTCTTGGAAGAGGTTGTATCTGGTTTTTCTGTTTGGCGTTGTTTGGTGTTTGTTGGAACTTATGGTTTCTCACTTTTCCCTCAAAAGTTTCTTTCTTAATAAAAAAAATAATTTTCAGTAATATAATTATTTATCCAATTTTTTAGTAATTAAAACAATATCTATAGAAGTTTTTTTTATATTTTTATATAAAGGAAACATTTTTTCTTCTACTATGTTGGTGACCAATCTCTTCATATCAAAAATCGATTTCTACTTCACAATAACAAGATATCAGGTACACAATATAACCATATAACTAAAACATAACAAGAGGAAAAATATTATTTATTCTATCTCTTAACATATAATATAATTTTTTATAACTCTTTAATTATTGATAAATTATTTATGGTTGAGAAATTGATCCTTTCATCTTTTTATCTTTACTTTTCACATTGGATGTATTTATTTTTGATGTTTGAGTGTCATATACAAGATTAGTTTTACCTATGTAAATGGGTCTTTGAGAATATAACACTTCCTAAATTGATCTTTTTACTTGTTCACCCCTTTCATTTAAAACATCTTGTGAAAAAATTCTTAATTGTAACTTCTTCTTTTAGCCTTTATTTTTACATTCAGACTCAACTTTCTTTCTCAATGAAACAAATTCTACTTCCTATATCGCAATATTATTTTACCTTCCCTTGAAAAAATACTATGATAATTAGTGATATTTATCTATTCCTTAATATTAAATTTTTAATTCAAAACTACTTTATATTTAATATGTATTTTTTCTCATTATTCTATTAATTTTTCAAGATGATAATATTCTGCTTAAATTTTATCAAAATAACCTGAATAATCCTTAAAAAAACCATGAAAGTTTCCTATGCATATTTATTTTTAGATCAATAACCATGAGATCCCATTATAATTCCAACTTATGATCTATAAATCCTTCTTATTTAACATCATCATCAATAATAGATTTTTATTTTTCTAGTTATTCCAAAATAACATCTTCCACTTCTAAATAACATATTTTTCAATACATTCTAAGGGATTTTTCACAGAATCCTCGACCTCATCATTCACCACCACCTTTCTCTAAAAATTATATCCACTTGAATTTCTAGAATTAAAATTATTTATATGGGAAAATTTCTACCTTTGTTTTCATGAAAATTCAAACTCATCATCATCTTCTCAAACTTATTTGGACATCTAGGAACAAAGAGCCAAATATCTCTACAATTAATGTAATAAGAAATCAACATACCCTCAAATATTCCTTTACCTATTTTAAAAAATCATTTTTAAAAGATATGAAACCCTCACTTACAACTTATTCAATTCCAGAAACCCAAAAATCTTGGTTCTTCGCATCTATGAAAAAAATTTCATTACATAAATTTTATAAAGATTTTTCTAGATTCACTCACATTTCATATGCAACTAGTTTATTATATAAATCATCAAGAGATAACTCTATAAGATTCATTTCATCATGCACTGACACCTTTAGATTTTTAATTAATATTAATCTTGATATGATCTTATTTATAATATTTTAATCATTAAACACATGTACAAGGTCATGAATATGTATAATAATTTTTTTAATATGATTAAGTAATCTAACCAAATTTTTATTAGAATTCATCATCAATTCGTTAAATATTCTTTAAAAAAATCACCTTTTCTTTTATCTCTTTTCTATAAAATTCATAGATATCATCAAGTTTTTATTAGACTTCTTTGGATGTTGTGTCATAAAACACCTTCATATAAATATAATTAGATAAATATTTGAATAAAGAATTGTGATATTTAGTTTCATTATTACACATCATGTTACCTACTTCCATAACTTACCATCTAAAATGATCAATTACTTGAGTCCCATGTATTGTTGCCGAGTAAACATATTTTACATGATATCTTAAATTAAATCTCATTATATTATTATATACCTGAAAATTACACCCATAAAATAAGATTACTCCCTCTACATTCAAAATATTCTCCATGGAAATTTCCTTTGATATATTATCTGAGAAATAACATGTGTATCTAATACCACATGTTATAAATATAGTTATATTGTACACCCTAACATATATTTAATTTTTATGGATACTTTATTCATATTAGATAAGACACATTGAATATCTAATGTAGTCATAATCAAATATTTAAATAGTATATAGAACATGAAATGAAAATTTTATAAGGTTCACATATAATGGGATATATCCAAGGAGTACATATCAATGATGTGTTAATATGATAATTATATACAACTTCACTGTTATGTGATTACAAGATTTTGGATAATATCACTTCTCATACAAGGTTTCCATCGTCTTATTCTAATCTAATCACTTCATCCAAGATGGTTACAAAGATAAATTCGATATATAGTTCAAACTCACAAAGATACCAATTAAATATTTAAACCAAAACTATAACTTGTGTTCAATATAATACTACAATATTCACCTCTAGAAATTTTTTGGTTCACCCTATCCCTCGCCTTCAAATTTATTTTTTCTCATTAATTATTATTTCTCACTCTGGTTTCATGGAGCTACTAGTTATGCAAAAAAAAAACTCTGCCTACTATCATATCAGGTGGTGACTAAAAATGATAAGTAGATAGAGTCATTGTGGTGAATAGGTTATAATGGAATACAAGTTCCATGTATCCATCCTATTTACATGCTACACCCAATATATCTTGTCTCAATCCATTAAGAATGGTTTTAGTGTAACCCATAATTTTTTTTAATTTAAAACAAATTTATCTCAAACATATACAAAATTATAAGATAGTGGATTTTTTTCATGTTTATTATAATATACACTAACCATACATGTGGTATGGATTTTATTAAGAATGAGAATACTATTTTGGATATACCTATGAAGGTTTTGACAAATGGATATATGAGATATATTATAGTGATTCATATCATTGTTTTTTTAATAAAAATTAGTCCATAAGATTCAGAAGAACATTTTATTTGTCATGTAATAGATCAAATATATAAATACATGGTCCAGAATATTCTAAAAAATTGAGTAACATGGAATCAAACTTCACTTATGTATTCAATAATAGTTTCATCCATTGGTTTCATGAAATTACAAGATCCTTGTCCCTATGTCAAAATCTAGTGATTACATGACCTTTTATGTTTTGAGGATATATATTTTTACACAAATTTAGAAATCCATGCCGCATTTAAATTGAAAGAAAGATACAAGAATTTCCAAGGGAAATTTTCCATCCAATAATAAATAAATTTTTGTTTTCCAACATATTTAGTAGTGATGATTATATTAATATATGTCTTTATGTGATTTAGTTGAGTGATAAATCCATTTTATTAAAATTGTTAATAAGATAATTTATATTCATAAATGAAATAATGATTTTAAATTCTTTAATGTATGATGTAAAGTGTACCAGAGCATGGTACATAGGAATAAATGAGAGATGAAACATTTATACTTGAATTGGCTACCCATCATTGGTATGGTGTCATAATTAAATGAAATAATTATCAATGGTTGACCGATACTTTTTATTGGTCAAATGTTCTTTATGATTTCAATTGCTCACTAATTTGTTTTTTGTATTTTGGAATTAATTATACGTTACATTTTCCCACTGATAGGTGACAGTCACTTTAACTTTCCCACTCCTTTAAAACTCTACACTATCAATGAAACACCACCTGGCCTACAACATACCATGTGAATAAATAAATAAACATAAAATCCTACCACTTATTGGATTCCCACCTAGAAATTTTATAGAAACCATTCAAGAATTACTGAATTTTTATCCCACACAATATCAAATTGAGAACCTATTCCATAATCTACAGGTTTATACTTGGTGGTTTATTTTTAAGTTACCCTTGTGTAAAGTGATAACTTTTTATGAATCATAACAAATAATGTTCAAATGTTGGTTTCCCATTACTATAATTATGAATAACTTTATCCATTTATTATGAATATCATATGTGTATTTTTTTTTAAAAATTGATAATTTTATGAACCTCATAGGATTGATATTAATTGAAAAATGGATGCATGCTAATTGTATAACTAAAGAGTATGAAGATGAAGTTAATGATTTAATCAGGTTTGGAATAGAGCATGTATATGACCCTTCTCTAATACTTTTTTTGTGTTTACATTATTTTTATTCAAGAAAAATTAGTTTAGAATTGTTATGGGAAAATTTGATTTGTTATAGAATAGATCAAACCTATAAATGTTGGAATAAATATGGGGGAAAAACTAAATATGCACACCAATTGGGATGATGAAGCAGTTTATGAATCATTTTATATGAATACCAGTTTAAATGATGAGGGAGATTGTATAAAAGAAATGAAAAAGGAAATTGAAGATGATCGCTGTGAATTCCTAAAGTTGTTTTATAAGTTATATAGTTGTGCTAAGAGGCTATTGTATTCCGGTTGTACTAAAGATACAAAAGTTTTAGCTCTATTTAAGTTATATAATTTTAAAATTGGAAGCAGATGGATCAACAACATCTTTATAGAACTACATAGTCTCCGGAATGATATGATACCAAAATAAAATGAAATTCCTTGTTGAACAAATTACACTAAAATAATTCTACGTTAAATGGACATGTTATCTAAAAAAATACATGCTTTTAAAAAATATTTCATATTGTTTGTCATGGACCCTGAATCACTCATAAAATTACATAAGTGTGGCACAAACCGATACAATAAAGTTGATTAAATTCCTTAGAAATATGTATAGTAATTTCAAATCATTCCATAGTTTAGAAGACTATATGGATGTAAAGAAACCAAGAGACAATTGAAATGGCATTCATATACAAGAACTAAATAAGGGAAACTATGTCATCCAAGAGACTCTCTTCAGTGGAAGTAAATTGATTACTACTATCCTGAATTTTGAAATGAGCTGATAAACTTCAATCTTGCATTATCTATAGATGAAATAAATCCTTTTGGTGTACATATTAGTATTCATAGTACATGTATAATCATGTTAGTAAATTATAAATTTCTTCCATGGTTATGCATGAAGTGAAAATACATTATGTCATCTCTACTTATATCAAGACCAAAAAAACCTGGTAATAATGTTGATATATGTTTGGATCCATTGATTGAAGATCTAAAATTTATGTGTGATATTAGTGTTAAAATGTGTTATTATTATTGAAGTGAATAATTCACATTAAGGACCATGTTATATGTGATGATAATTGACTTTACTGAATATGGAATTTTTTTAGGATATAACATTAAAGGAATGTTTGGGTGTTCTATTTGTGAATAATTAACACACACATTTTGGTTGGAACATTTCTCAAATACCATGTTTTTCAAACATCCAAATTTTTTACCTCAACAACATAAATACTGATCTCTTATGATACCGTTAAATAGAAATACAAAACAAGGTACAACACCATCTCCACTAATGGGTGATCAGCTGTTTGATAAAGTAAAATATATTGTCACTTTTTTAGTTAGCCATTTTTGAAAAACCTTATGAAATCAGTTTGGAAAAAGTGATAAATTATATTTGAGTAACCATATTTTATTTTTTGTATGTCAGACATTTTATTAATGTCTTGCAGGAAGAAAAAAAGTATTTTATAGTGTTATTGGAATGCTACTAAATGTTACTAAAAGAAGACTCCATGAAGTCTAAATTGGATATTATTGAAATGGGGATAATGGAAGAGTTTTCATTAGTGAATGGTAAAGGGTGTACATTTTTTACTCTAGTATCTTACACTCTATCCAAAGAGGAAAAAGTTCAATTTTTCATTTTCCTTAATGGTGTAAAAATCATTGAGGGTATTCATCAAATATCAAGAATGTCATGTCAATGACTAATATGAAGTTAATGGGACTAAAACTACACTATTTTCATTTTTTATGCAAGATTTGATACCCATAACTTTATGTTGAATTATGATTAAAAATTTATGACATAAATTAACTATACTTTTCTTCTTTTTCAAATCCAAATGCATTAAAGTTATAGAACCAAAAAAGTTTCCAATAATGAATAAGGAAGTTATCGTCATACTATGTGAATTAGATATGATCTTACCACCATCATTATTTGATATAATGGTCCAAATTATGGTTATCTTGGTTAGAGAGGTTCAATTATGTGGTCCTGTAAATTATAGATAGACATATCCCATTGAACAGTATTTGAATATTTTGAAAGGGTATGTAAAGAATCGAATTCTTCTAGAAGTTTTTATTATAGAATGATATATTTTTGAAGAATATGTTGAATTATGAACCAATTACCTATCAAATGTTGATAACATTGATCTCCAAAAATCTTTTCACAGCATACACCATATGGGAAAAGGGATTTCTGGAAGATATGATGTTACACTTACCATCACAAAAGTGGGAGCAATCACACCATTACATTTTACATAATAGTGAAGATGTTGATCCATATGTTAACGACCATAAAGAAATTCTTAAAGATTTTAATCCATAACGATATGAAGGATAGATATAAAATACACATATTAAATAGTTTATAGTATGGTTCTGAGATCATGTTTATAAGGAGTTATCGAAATATCTGAATCCAATTGCCGAACGAATTCAATGGCTATCCAGGGGACAAAATAAAAATTTCATATCTTACACTGGTTTTGTAATAAAAGGTTATACATTTTATAAAAAATAACACAATGATTTTAATACGATAAAAAACAGTGGATTTACGCTTATGGAGGAAGCAATGCGCATATCTGGTTCCAAGTATAAAAATCCAATTTATACTAATATGTCATATTTTTGTATTATCGAACAAATATATGAGTCAGATTATACAACATTACAAGTTTTTATTTTTCATTTCAAATGGGTTGACAATAAGAGTGCAGTGAAAGTTGATGAAATGGGATCCATGAAGGTGAATTTCATTATGGAAGGAGAAAAGGATGATCTATTCATAATGAAATCATAATTAGTGTAAGTATTTTATGTCTCAAATATAGAAAAAAATAATTGGTTGATTATCCTATTGGTGACTAAAACAACTGTAGGGTAAGATGAAAATTCAATCATGGATGGCCCATTCATTAAGTGATCACAATCAATTCATAGTGGTACCAATGTAGACAATGTCTTTCAGATTATAGGGGACCATAAAGTGGGGATTTGGATTCTCAATAGAAGAGTATAATCCCTTAAAACTTTAAAAAAATAAATAAAGTTCAATGAGAAGGTTATAGTTTTTTTTATAAAGGATTATTTTCCTCATAATATTATGTGTCCTCTATTGTATTAACATAATCTAAATGAAACTTCGGACTACTCATACAGAAAATATTTTATTCACATTATGATGTTACCAATATCAAGGAAGATAATACGATTGATTATGAAACTATAGAATTATTAGGTTATCAAAAACATGTTGATGATAAAAACAATAATGATGCAACATAATAGTGTTGACTAAAATTATCATGTAATGAAGTAGGGATAAAAAATTTGAGGTTGGTTGGAATTGACATGGCCAACCTATTGACTCCAATAAGTCAATTTTCATTAGTTATGTTGGGTTCTCAATGAGGAATAATGTTCCAATTGATATATAGTCAAGGATCCATTTCCATCATATAATAAAGGAAACCCTTTTGTAATATATAAAGGTAATGTTACAATATACTTTCTCTATTTTACAGAAAAATTATATAATGAAACATTGATATAATTTTTATTATTCCTTATAGAGTTCATTTATTTTAGAGTATTTTCATAAGAAATATGACTTATTGTATTCTAGGAAATCCCATAGAGGCTTATATATTCTTCTTACCAAGTTTCATCTTAGATATGTAGAGGGAAAAGTAAAGCCCCACCCACTAGTTACATATATAGACATAATAATGCAGTAAACATAGAATTATTTTAGAATTAGTTTTGATGAAAAATCATTTGAGGTTCATTGTATTAGATAATATTCTATTTGACATTATTTATTTTATCTAATTTTATTCAAAAAATTTAATTCATGAAACAAAAAATGAGTTCTAAAAATAAAAAATGTGCATCAAAACCAATGTACCCCTATTTCAAAGGATGGGGTAAACTTCACAAGAGAAGAAATTGGTATGTATTTTAAATCAAAAACAAAAGTTTATTGTGATATAAAACAACATATGTTTGTTTTTTTATATACAGATTGATGAATCAAAATCTGAATCCACTTCCATCCCATGTCATGTGCTATGTAAGGAGGCCCACATAAATAATGGGGGAAAATAGTTGATAAAAAACAAAAGAATTATGGAAAACATGTTTAAGTATGGCCTAATAGTAATTAATTTTGAATTATAATGATATTACAAAAAAATATCTATTTATGTTCATATGTTTTTTATATGGTTTGGAATCAAGAATCAACAATGACCATACTAGAAGAAAAACTACTTTCAGTAGCTTTGAAGTGGACAGAGCAATATGGTCGTGTTAGAGGTGTAGGTTTTCGAGTGTCTTATTGAACATATTTTGAGAAGAAAAAACCATAAGAAGAAACATATCATATTATGAAAGTATTTAAGGAACAAATAGATTATTTACAAGATATAACTATTCAGTTTAGTCTGGTAGAACAATATTTACAAAAAAGATCAAATAGAACTGGCAGTTGAATAAAGATCAACACATGAAAAACCAAATGAACCCACTATATTTGAGATTAGTCATTCCTCTCAACCACATACCTTACCTGAGGTAATAAAATTATTCATTACTCTTTCTAATAAATGTGAATAAAAAAACGTTCAATAATTTTATTTTACTAAAATTATGTAGTTTAAATTTGTATGTTATTTCTATCTATCAACACCCACACACTGCATTATTGTGAGCAGTATAGTGTATAATATCTTGGGAGACAAGTTAAAAAAATAACTGTTAAAAGATCACATGAGATTGGGGATTGAGGTATATCAAGGGTCAACCATTATGTTTCCTGTTCCACTTGATGATTTAAATATCATAATAGTTAATGATGCTATCATAACCTTAATAGCATGTCCATATAATCTTATAAAGATACACGAGGTACATTCTTAACAACTTTTTTAAATGAAAAACCTATAACAGTTGATGAAGAAGTTATGAAGTGTGGTATGGTATTACAGACAAGTAAAAAAATGGGGAAATAGAAGGCCAGATCAAGGAAATCTAGTGAATTGACCAAGAAAGAAAAAAGACCATCTAGGATTAAATTATCCCCACCAGTTCCACTGAAAAATATATTATCATTACAAATTCTTGTAGAAAACACATTCAAATATGGATATGTTTCCTACATTTCATATGAAGAATAAATATTTGTAACTATCATTACATACATAATTAGTCTCGAGAGTATAAATGAGATTATCAAGTTTCAATGGATGGGTGTCTAAATTGTGAATACACCTAAAAGGTATATTTTCATAATATGTCTGTCCAAAAAATGATTTAATATGTTCATTAAATTTAATAACTATTCATATTTTCTATAGGAATTTATATTAATATTATATAATGGAAAAATCCTACAAATCACGATTTGGATTCATTAATCCCTTTATTGGTTTTATAGATGAAATAAAATTGGAGTTAAAAGAAATTGATAAGAAAAAAGATGAGCTAAATAAGACGATTGAGAAGAAAATAATAGATAAAAAACTCTTTTTGATACCTACAATTCAAGGGTAAAACTCTGCAATTTAATCATATATAATATATTTTTATTTTCTTCATAACTTTTTTTAAGAAACACTAGATACTGATCATAATCAACCTGGTTTCATAACATATTTATTTTTTGAATCTAAAGCATGGATATCCATCAAAATGACTACAAATTATGTGAATTGTGAATTTATAGTGCACTGTAATAAATACTTTATAGATAAACTTCAAATTATATGTTTTAGTATGTGTTTTAATAAGAATTTTGTTATCATAGGGAAATCACTAAATATAGGCTGAATTATGGTATGAAGTTGATGTCTGAATATAAGAATCCTATGGATTACTTCAAATGGAAATATATTAAGTTATATATAGAAATATTTAACTATCATAAAAAATTCAAAAAAATTATTTATTTTGGTCAATATTCCTAAAGTTTCCTAAGCAAGATAACAATAATGATTATGGATATTATGTATGAAAATTTATGAAAGATATCATAAACCATCAAAATACTAGAATATTCGAACATGTAATTAATAAAGGTAATTGAAATTTCATTAAAAATATTTCATAATCATTTTTTTAATATTTTCTCAGTACTACCAATATTTCCAACAATCTACATACTTAAAAGAATAATTATATCTATTTAGAGATGGGTGGGAAGTGTACATGGCGTCATCATGTTTTCCAACTTCAAATTTAGGTGATTAACTACTATGTTTGTGATATAGTATGGATTATGACCTTAGAAATATATTTGGGGTGTGAAACATTAATATCAAAATGATTATATATTATTTTTGATTTGTTTCTCAAGGAGAAGTATAATAAGAGAAATCAATTTTCTTAGAAACTATTGGAATGAATACACGGTGTTAGAATGTGGGAAAACATCATTAATATATGACTTCATACTACTTATTTTCTTAATTTTCTAATCATTTTCTGTACTTTTATTAGTTGATTTTCTTATCATTTTTATTTTCAAATTATTTTGTTAAGTTTACAAATTATTTCAAAACACACATTATATGATAAAAACAGAGAAAATGAGCTCAAATTATTTTCAATGTTTAGGAAAATGATCTATAATTCATTATAATGTGTATGAATTTACCTCATGGTAATTCGAAATACGATGTGGTTGGTATAACCTGAAGTATATGTTTTCAATATAAAAGTGTCATTTTAGTTTAAAACACACGTCACATAGAAAAAAATCAGTAAACAAGATTATATTGTTTTAAAAATTTGGAAAAAAAATTCATTTTTCATTTTTCATATATATTAATCAGCCTCACATCAATTCGACACCCGATGTGGTCGGTATGACTCAAAGTATGTGTTTTGAATAAAAAAGTGTTATTTTAGTTTAAAACACACATCAAATATTAAAAACCAATAAAACATGATGGTATTGTTTTCAAACATTAGTAAAATGATACATAATTCATTTTTCATGTTTAGTAATTGATCATACATCAATCAGACACACAATTCGGTTGATATGACCTGAAGTGCACGTTTTCACTAAAAAAGTTCCATTTTAGTTTAAAACGCACATAAAATAAACAAAAATGGTAAAATGATCTCATATTGTTTTTAAATTTTATGGAAATGATCCATAATATATTTCTGATGTGTAGTAATTGACCACATGTCAATCTGTCACATGATGTGGTTAGTATGACCTGAAGTGTGTGTTTTTAATAGATAATTCTCAATTTTTTAAAATGTGTATCACATATTCAACACTAATAAAATAAGATAATATTATTTTCCAACTCTAGGAACATTATCCATAATATATCTCAAATGTGTATGAATTTACTTCACATCAATCCTACACACGATGTGGTCAATATGACTCAAAGTTCATGGTTTCAATACAAAAGTACCATTTTAGTTTAAAACATGCATCACATAGCTAAAAATATAAAACAAGATCATATTATTTTAAAACATTATAAGAATGATCCATAATATATTTATTATGTGTATGAATTAAACACACATTAATCCAACGCACAATGTGGTCTATATAACCCAAAGTGCATATTTTCAATAAAAAGTACCATTTTAGTTTAAAACACAATCAAATAGCCAAAACCAAGTAAAAGAACTCAGATTATTTTAAAATTTTTGTAAAATGATTCATAATATATTTTTGACATGTTGGAATTAGCTATATTTCAATATGACACATGATGTGGTCAGTATGACTCAAAGTGCATGTTTTCAATATAGAAGTGTTATTTTCATTTAAAATGCACAATACCTAGCCAAAATTGAGAAAATGAGAACATAATATTTTCAAAAATTTGTACATCAATTTATAATATATTTTTTATGTGTAGTAATTTATATTACATCAATATGACACACAATGTGGTCGATATGACCCTAAGTTCATGTTTTCAATAAAAAGTGCCATTTTAGTTTAAAACACACATCAAATAGACAAAACCAAGAAAATGAGATCATATTGTTTTCAATTTTTTTGAAAAAAATCCATAACATTTTTATGATGTTTAGGAATTTACCTCATGTCAATTCGACACATTATATGGTCAGTATCACTCAAAGTGCATGTTTTCAAAATATAATTGTTATTTTAGTTTAAAACACATATCACATACCCAAAGGGAAAAAACAAGATTGGATTATTTTAAAACTTTAGGAAACTTATACATAATATATTTATGATATATAGTAATCAACCTCATGTTAATCTGACACACGATGTGGTCGGTATGACATGAATCACATGTTTTCAATAGAAGTTCCATTTTAGTTGAAAACAAGCCTCACATATACCAAAAAAGAAAAAAAGATTGTATTGTTTTAAAATTTTAATAAAATGATCTATAATATATTTATGACATGTAAGAATCAACTACACATCAATATGACACACAATATAGTTGGTATTACTCAAAGTACATGTTTTCAATATAGAAGTGTCATTTTAGTTTAAAACGTGCATCACATAGTCAAAACTAAGAAAATGAGCATAGATTGTTTTAAAATTTTAGGAAAATGATCCATAATATATTTTTGATGTGTATAAATAAACCTCACATAAATTTAATACATGATGTGGCTGGTATGACTGAAGTGATTTTTTAATATAAGTGCCATTTTAGTTTAAAATGCACATCACATATCCAAAACCATGAAAATGAGTTTAGATTGTTTTCAAATTTTAGGAAAATGATCCAAAATAAATTTTTTATGTGTAGGAATTGATCACACTTAAATCCTACACACGATGTAGTCAGTATGCCTTGAATTATGTGTTTCCATTATAGAAGTTTCATTTTAGTTTAAATACGCATCACATAGTAAAAGCTGAGAAAATGAGCTCAAATTGTTTTAACAATTTTGTGAATTGATCCATGATATATTTCCAATGTGTAGTAATTCACCACACATCATTTTGACACACTATGTGGTTGGTATGACTCAAATTGCATGTTTTCAATATAAGTGTCATTTTAGTTTAAAACACACTTCAAATTATCATAACTGATCAAACAAGATCATATTGTTTTTTAATTCTTTTACAATGATCCACAATCCATTTGTGACATATAGAAATAAATCACACATAAATCTGACATATGATGTAGTCATTATGACTCGAAGTGCATTTTTTCAATATAAAAGTTCCATTTTAGTTTAAAACATGTATCACATAGCCAAAACTGAGAAAATGAGCTCAGATTAGTTTTAAAAATTTAGGACAACAATTCATAATTCATTTGTGATGTGTAGGAATTGACCGTACATCAATCCGACCCATGATGTGGTCGGTATGACTTGAAGTATGTGTTTTCAATATAAGTGACATTTTTGTTTAAAACATGCCACATATAGAGAAAACTAGGAAAATGAGCTATGATTTTTTTAACAATTTAGGAAAACAATCTATAATATATTTATGATGTGTCAGAATCAACAACATATCAATTAGAAACATGATGAATTGATAATATCACTAATATATACATTAATTAACAATATAATTTATCATATGTTGATTATATAACATTAAAATTGTAATTTATTTTTTTATTTAATTTTATTAAAATAAACATTGGTTTTATTATAGGGACATTATTTTATATAGAGGTTTATTATTGAAAAGTATCTACTAGTTTTGATTTTGTATACGGGCTGTAATTGTTTTTGGTTAATTGTAAATATAACATTAATGTAAATATTTTTTATGTAAATTTTTATTTGAAATGATAGTTCCATGTGTTGTTTTTATTCCAATACAATTTACGGTATATTTTTGTTACTTTTTATGTATTCAAATAGGTTTTATTTTATAGGGCAGTTGCATGGCTGCAACTGTATAGCAGCTGAAATGGACTTTATCAGCACTTTATCTAGTGTTGATAAAGGTCCCCTTTATGTAATTACCTAGATCAAGAGACACTATAACTAGTTCCCTGATCTGGGTCATCAAATGACCTCAATCACACCTCCCCATATTCGAGAGGCTGCCAACTGGTAGTGCAGGTCTATAGAGATGCAATGGGGAGACTATACCCACTTATTATAGTAAAAAATGGAAATAAAATCAACATGTATAATAACTATCAGGAATAATAAATAGATATCATACAAAAATATCAAACAAGTAACCGAGAAACACATTCTATGATAACATAATGGGTACACTACATGTCAAGAATTCATACAATAAAAACCCAAAATAGCAAAACTAGGAAAATCCCCCAAACCCGGTCCTGAGTCCAAGCTCAGTCCTGACATCCCATGCTCTAACCCATCATCCCAAATACAACCAAACAATAGTTCCCTATCATGAAATTGTACTATAATACAAGTAGAATCTTCTTGGGTACCCATGTGCCATGTCGGCCTGAGTAGGGTGTGAGTACAAATTAGTAGGCCACCACTAAAAATGTCTAAAACAGAAACCAATCTATAAAACAATTTATGTAGGTAATCAAGGTGTAAAAAATAAATAAGACAACAAGAGAATCATGTTTCACATTTAAACAACTATTAGTTAACCATTTATCCTTTTAAGTTATATCATGCAATCCAACCAACCTAACTCACTCTGGCCATTCCGAGAGCCTAATCCATAATAAATGTTGGTTACATAATTTTATTCACAAATGGGAATTCACTAAATAATTCAATTTAACCATGTACCTTGGAGAATTAGTCCAGGTAACCATACCATGTCCATACTTTGGGACCATAGAGCCTCAGTCTATTATCCCAAACCATTCCATATTTAAGAGTATAGAGCCTCAGTATGAAATCCTAAAAAAGAAAAAATATCGATGGGGACTAGAGAATTATTCTAGCCCAACCCAAAGATGAGAATCCTCAGTCTAACATCCTAGTTATACAATATATTGGTGTGGCCAAGAGCATCAATCTAGTCCGACCTGTGATAGTAGAACCGTAGTCAAATACCTCACTCATACCATTTACCCACATGTAAATTCTTCCTTAACCATTTATCTCATTACCTATATGTCATTTCATTTACCAAGTTCCCAATGGATCCCTAAAACCAAAATAAGTCATAAAACATGAAAACAAAATACTCATTTAAGAACAATCTTGAATACGACCCATTAAAAACGGGTCTTCCTATTTGAAAAAATATACCATATCCCAAGGCTCTCATTACCATATCCAACAATTTAAAAGGACCATTAAATCAGTTACACAAAAAGGGGATACACACCTATATTTCAAATCACCATTTTAAATATAATAATAAAACCCACTTTTCAAATTACTTTGAGGTTAAAACCTCCTTTTAAAAAATTACCCACTTTCAAAAAATCATAATCCATTATTGAAAACCATAACCGGATCAAAATCTAAAACAAATCATTTGAAACATTTAAAAATCCTCTTAGACACTTCACAAAATCCAACATATAATATTTTCAATTATCCATTTAACCATGAACACATACCAAATTACAATTCAAGATACATTAAAATTCATAATTACCCAATCTCAATGTTTACCAAAATAGTTCACCATTTAGAAGGGTTTGGAATACACTATGGGTAGCCCTCAGTCTGGTCTCAAATCGTAAATAGACCCAACAAGGTCTGTAAAGGGCCTGTCACCTCAAATTAAGTACCAAATTACATTAATTATCCAAAGACATAAAAACATAGAAAGGAAAAAAGTTGTAACAACTACATACACATATGAAAAATTCATGACTCTGGGAAAAAGTTCATAGACCACCTACCTTATGCTCGTAGTTAAACACTCATCCATCCTTGACACTTGATTCTAGAAAAAAAAATATTTGACACCAAAACTTTGAATCTTTTGGAAAAAGAGGGTTTTAGGACTTTGTAATTATAAAAAACATTAAACCACACCTCTACCAAAAAATGGAATGAAATGGAGTTGGAGGCATACCAAAAGCTTTAATTCCCACCCAAAGAGACTTCAAGCGCATATGATTTAAGGGATAAACACCCATAGACGAGGGGAGAGCTCTTGGTTTGTCACCCCAGCTACTAGGGGTTGAATTTGGGAGAAAAATAGGGGATAAAGAAATAATTACAGGAGAAAAAAATGGTAAAAATCCACTTTTAAATGAGGTTCATGGTTTGAAGGCATGGTTTTCCAGACCATGCACCAGCAATGGGGTTCCCTATCTCTATGAGGAAACTGAGTCACATGGTGTCCTGGGCTACCCCGAACAATTTCCCTAACCATGAACCAACATTGTGGTTCCCTATCTCTAATAGGAAACTGAGTCACATGGTGTCCTGAGCTACCCCGAACAGTTTCCCTAACGATGCACCCCTTTTACACCACACATAGTTATGGTGCACGATTACTACTAGCCATGTTCCAACTATGCTCTCCGCACATATTGACCTCTTTTATGTATTTTTCATTCCTTGAACCCCTAGAACACCCTAAGTGTAATGGCATGGACCTCTCCAGCCCATTCCATTGTTTAAAAGAGGGTCATGAAGTGTTTTGGAGGGTAGAATGGACTTTTCCCACACTTTTCAGAAATTTGTAACTACACAACATGTAGTGTGAGTACACTCCGTGTACCACCTTACCGGGTATAACCCATGTTGAAGTCGTGTCCTTGCCATGTGAAATAAATTAGTACATGCCGTGTATCCCATACCACACACCGTATAGTTCCTCCCCGCGTACACATTACCCTCAAACCGTGTGTTGACCAGTCAATGGTTGTGTGTTTTGTTGAGGCCGTGTCCTTGCCGTGTGAAATAAATGAGTACACTCCATATAGCCCATACTACACGCCGTTTAGATCCTCCCTGCTTACGTGTTACCCTCAAACCGTGTGTTGACCAGTCAACGACAGTGTGCCATGTTAAAGGCTGTGTTGGAAGCCGCGTGGTGACCGTGTGAAATGGCCGAGTACACGCTGTGTAATAGAAAGTAAACGCCGTGTACTTTAGTTTTTTGTCACCTATAAAAAGAGTAGGCCTCTACTCCTTTTCAAAACACTCCTCTCCTCCCCTTTCCCTCGATCAGAGCTCTCCCAAGAGACACCAAATCTCATTTCTTCCATAACTTTTCCATCCGAACTCCAATTTATGATCCGTCAGCGGCCACGAGATCGTAACAATGATACGAAACTTATGAGCATGGATGTATTGCTTTCCCTATTTCCTTTCCTTCCCAGAATCCACCTAAGGAGGCTTTTTCAGGTTTTGAAAGAAGCGACGGACACCGACAAACGTCTTCTAAAGCTGATCTGGGGGATCGTTGTGATCATAACCTGTTGAGGTAGGGATCTTACCTTAGTCGAAATCTTTTTTTCATCATACGAGGTGGGTATCCTCTTGTTTTCATGATATACGATTGAACCAATAAATAAGGATAATAACTAGTTAAATAACAGGGATGGGGAATTTGTTATGTATATCTTTGTTTATCCTATTATTATATTGTGAATTGAATCGGCTTATGCCTACTGAAAATCACAGTTGTTGGGGGCCTTTTATTGCGTAATTAAATGTTTCCCTATCCTTCTAGACCATTTATTTGGATGGAAACTTTGAGGAATATGGAAATTGGTTAATCATGTAAAGTTGGCTGACTAAATGAATATACAGAACCCCTGTGTGATCACCTTGGTAGAAAAAATGGAATAATGAACATGTGGGTGTTGGTTTGGTTACATGGTGTGTGAAAGGGGGGTGAATCCTAGGTTGTTACAAATAGGATAGGTAGCGGGGCTGCGATAAATGATATTAAAGGGGGAAATGATGTGGCACGAGCCATGTTTTTTGATACAGTTTTGGAGATGTGGTTATAATGGAAGCAGGGCTGCAGTAATGTGTTGTGATATTAAAAGAAAGTAGAAAGTTGATAAATGAAATAGGGGGGGATAATGAATTAAACGCTGGAAAAATAAATGGGGATCGACTGATGATAAAAAGGTTGGTTTTGTGTTGCTTGTGATTTATCTAACTAGACTTGTGGTTGGAAGGTATATGTTTTATGAACAATTGATATGGTTGGTTGTGGTTACTTGCCCAGTAGTTAAGGAAATAATAAACTACTACTGCTGAAACATGAAAACCTAAATGGGGTTGGGATTTTTTGTTGCATGCATGCTTCATAGTAGCAGTGTCGAGGAACGTGCTCAGTTTATTTGTTTACAAGCCATAGGTTGGGCTGTGTGTTTGGTATATATATATATATATCTGTATCTTTGTGTTTATTCGCACCCCACCCATGTTTATCACTTAGTGCCGAACACTCCCATTTCATGGGAGAGGGTGTTTTCCCCTTAGTTACTATCACCTTTCTTCTTCTTCTTCCATAGGCTATGATGGCTTGAGGCGACCTTACACCCAAAAATCTTCAGGTAGGTTTCGATTGGGGTGGTTTCATCCCAAGACTCTTCGGGCAGGTGTACTATTCCCATGAATCTTCTGGATGGGGCCCAGGTGTGTGCGTGCGTGATATGTGGATTGAGAGGCCCAGGTGTGTGCGGGCAGGATATGTGGTTTGTGAGGCCCATGTGTGTGCAGGAGGGATATGCGGTTCTTGAGGCCCAAGTGTGTGCGGGTGGGAAGAGTGTGGTAGCGTCAGGACGTTCACCATTAGGAAGAGCAGTTGTCTAGTGGAAAATGGTGTGGGGTACCCAATACTTGTTTCTATATACTACTACCTGTTTTTTTTGTGTTTTTGGATAGCGTGGCTTGTGAGGTTGGGTGGATAGAATTTTTTTCCAGGTTTTGGTTTCTTCTGTTGTTCTCACGAGACATTAAGATGTCTCCCCACCTATGCACAAGAGCTTTAGGTTTCCCTACTGAGTATACTTGTATGATCACCCTATGTTTACTTTCAGGTTTCCAGGAGGACTACCAGGGCCGTGCGGGACCCTACTAGTCAGGACAGTTGGAGTTTTTGCAGTTTCTATACTCTTGTTTCTTTTGGTATTGTACTTTTTGAGCTTTCTTGTACTTGTACCTTGGTTCAAAATTGTTTAAATATGGATGGGGGATTGTTTGGGGTTTTATTTTCTTTTACTTTTCCCTTTTTCTTTTTGTGTTTGACTCATCCTATTTCCCGATCTTAAATAATAAAAGGGTAATGCCTCCCATATTCGTGAAAACTCATACCCTTGGTGCTAGTCGCCACCCCGAGGCCTACTGGAGATGGGACTCAGGGGTCATTATCTCCCTTTCACCATTGCCAGCTCAGGAGGGGAATATTTGATGGAAGGGGGTCGTAACAGAATGGTATCGGTGGCAGGTTGAGAGATAGGATGGAGTCTAGAGTTAGGCACAGTGATAATTGCATGGGATTGTAGGGCGACAGTGTTGGATGATCTTGGTGCGTGACATAGGCCAGGGAAGACCAGCTATGACACGGGATCTTAGGGCCCCCCATTACTACAAACACGACCTTTATCAGCACTAAAAATGGCTTTTATCAGCGCTAGAAAAAGCGCTGATAAAGCCAGCGTAGATAAAGGGGGGGGGGGGTCCCCTTTATCAGCGCTCCGAAAAGCGCTGATATAGCACCCCTTTATCAGCGCTAAAAAAATGCGCTGATAAAAGTACCCCATTATCAGCGCTGATATAGGGGTCCTATATCAGCGCTTCCTTTATCAGCGCTTTCGTTTTAGCACTGATAAAGGACCAATTTATAAGCGCTTTTAAAAAAGCACTGATAAAAGTTAAAAAAGTTAAAAAAATTTAAAAAAATTTAAAAAAAATTAATAAAAAATTAAAAAATACTGCGAATCGGGTGGGCTTTTATAGCGCTTGAGCCCCCCATTTTATAGTGCTTTTCTGCCCTTGTACATCACCCCATGCACCCCACGCACCCCCTTCACCCTTTAACAGCGCTTGCTGCTATATTCCCCCAGGCGGGCGCGCCCCTGCCTCCCACAGGATTTGAACTCGAGACCCACCCCCCCCCCCCTGCGCGCCTAAGCCTTTACCACTACTCTATTTTGATTTGCCTTCAAATTCATGATATCTATATATATATATATATTTAGTTATATTTATTCGCATAGTAATATATATTTATATTAATATATATATAGTTATTAGATTATAATATATATATAAATTTATATTATAATATATATAGTTATATTATAATATATATATAGTTATATTAATATATATATAGTAATATTTATATATATATATATAGTGATATTAATATATATACTTATAGTAATACTAATATATATATGTAGTTATATTAATATATATATAGTTATTAGATTAATATATATATAGTTAGATTAATATATATATATAGTTATATTAATATATATATATAGTTAGATTAATATATAGGTATATAAATATTCATATATTTGTATTTTAAATAAAATGGATGTTAGTTATTATTTAGATAAAGCTAATATATTTTATATGTAAATATATTTTATTATTTATATTTATAATTAAATTTTTAGGTATGAATATATAAAAAAATTATACATATAGTTATATATTTGATTATAAATAGCAGTGCATTATCACAAAGGATAAAATTACAAATACATAATATCAATATGAATTTAATAACTTGGAATAAATTCATTCCCCACCCAAAAAGCCAATAATACCCCCTTAAATGAGGCTGAAAATCCACAAAATGTTAAAATATTTGGGTATCCCGACAAAAAACACAGTTTTGGAGGCCTTCTGGGACTCTTTTGGCCTCGAAAAACGCTTGACCTAGGTAGCCCCGGCTCACAGCGACGTAGAGCTCGTCGCAGACTTCGATTTGATATGTGGTAGAGCTCAAACGGACACCCAGATCAAAAGTTATGGCCGTTTGAAGTTTGAGTTGCGTTTTCAACATATTTTGGATCTTTTTTTAATTTTTTTAATTTTTTTAGTCCTCAAATTGTTATTAAATGACTATTACTCCATAATGATTATCAAATTATTAATTAAAAATATTTTTTAAATTTTTTAAGAAGCCATTTTCACTAAATATCTTATATATATATATTAAGTATAATAAGTGTAAATGTACATTTATACTTATCTAAAATATATTTAAAAATTATATATTATATTTATATAACAATATAACAATATTTATAAATTAATAAATTAATATGTTTTTAAATTTTTTTTGAAGCTGACCCTTTATCAGCGCTAACAAAAGCGCTGATAAAGGGGGCCCCCTTTATCAGCGCTAAAAAAAAGCGCTGATAAAGGGACCCCCCTTTATCAGCACTTTTTTGATAGGGCTGATAAAGGGGGGGCGCTGTGAAAAACTATTTTTGTGGTAGTGCCCCTTGATCTGATGCAAGGACTCTGAGCCTACCGAATGACCAAGTGAGACTTCATTGATCACAGGGTAAAGAGCCTAGGGAAGGTACATCCATCATCATGATTGTGTTTTACTTGATTTGGGTGTTCTGGGAAATAAATAAAGTGATAAAAAAGAATCCTTGAGAAATTTCATTGCTACTTGGGCTTAGGCGATCATTGTTTACTGTACAGCTATGGCACCTGGACATCGTCCCCGGGTGGCTCAGACAGCTGAGGCCCAGCAGATTCAGGTGGTCGATTAGTTGAGGATTGACCTAGAGGAGGAAGATAGCCAGTGGCATAAGACTCTCTGTTCTTTCCAGCGACAAACCCTCAAGAAGTACGGGGGTAGTACTTTGGATATGGAGACGGAGGGGTGGCTTGAAGGGCTAGGGATCACTTTTACTTTTATCCACGCTTCGAGGGATTACTGGGTTCCCCTAGCAGTCAGTCAGCTGAGAGGTACGACACGTCAGTGGTGAATGCTCTACCTCAGAGAGAGGACAAAGGCAGAGGTTCCATGGGATGACTTTGAGAAGGAATTCAGAGACACATTCCTTTCTTCCATGATCATGGCGGAGAAGTGGAAGGAGTTACTCTCCCTCCAGCAGGGGAGTATGTCAGTACGAGAGTTGGGGATCAAGTTCAAGGATCTCCTACGCTTTTCTCCGGATCTCTTTCCAGATGAGGAGTCTCGGGTGAGACGTTTGGAGGAGGCGCTTCGTCCTACACTTCAGTATGATGTCACACCCCTCAACCCTTCTGACGTAGTTGACAATACAGAAGAAGGTAGAGGTTGTAGAGAGGATGCACTCTCAGGGAGGTGCACCACGAGAAGGGATCCAGCCGGGTTCGTCAAAGGGGAAGGCAGGCAGCAGCAGGTCTCCTGCGACAGGACCTTCCAGATTCAGGCAAGTGGGGAGTAGGCCCTAGCATTTCCAGTTCAGATATTTGGTTCCTCATCCAATTTTCATTAGCCCAGTACTGAAGTGTTTCTCTTGTGAAGGTTTCAGGAACATCCGGAGTCAGTGCCCGACCCGAGCTCAGTACGGTGGAGGTGGGCAGGTGCAACGCCCACCTTAGCAGTACCCGTTGTCGGCGAGTCCCTTCCAGCAGCAGCAGGACCCTGTTCCTCCAAGGGAAGACTTTACAGGAGGAGGATGACCTCAGAGTGCTCCTCAGGGACCTCGACCAGGGCGTGGTCGGGGAGGTGGTCGACATCAGAGAGTCATTGAAGCTGGGTATGGACAGTTTCACACAACAGAGTTGGCAGCTCCAGTAGGACCAGAGGTGGTGCGAGGTACGATTTGTTTGTTCAACACTCTTGTTTCTACTTTGTTCGATTCGTGAGCTTCACACATCTTTGTTTCACCCGGTCTAGACCATTCTTTGGGTCTAGACGTAGAGATACTTTCCGTACCCCTGGGGCTGAGTACACCAGTTGGAGGTCAGACCAGCGTATCTTGTGTTTGCCGGGGATTTGGGCTGACATTGGGACCACATATATCTAGTGGCGATATAATTTTGCAACAGATGTAGCCATACGATGTCATCTTAGGCATCGACTGGATGTTTTCTATTGGTGCCGTTATTGAATGCTTCCGAAGAAGAGTCGTGTTCTCCGACGTGGATGGGAAGCGTGTAGTTTTTGTTGGAGAGAGGAGATATCAGGTGGGAAGCCAGCATGTGAAGCCTCTCTTTTCCTTTCTAGGTGGGGTAACAATGGTTTCAGCTGATATAGATATGGTGGATGTTGCATAGGTTGACGAGGACTTCCTCGATGTTTTTCCCAAGGAGGTTGTGACTTCACCCCCCCGACATGACGTTGAGTTCGGGATAGACTTACAGCCTGGTGCCCGTCCGATTTCGATGGCCCCATATCGGATTGAACTTTCGGAGTTGTGGGAGTTGAGGATTTAGATTGAAGATCTGATAGAGAAGGGTTTTGTTCGACCTAGAGTATCACCTTGTGGTGCTCCAGTTTTGTTCGTGAAGAAGGAAGATAGTGGTCTCAGGATATGCTTAGACTACCGAAGGTTGAATCAGGTAACGGTCAAGAACTGTTACCCCCTTACAAGGATATATGATCTTTTCGACCAGCTAAGGGGAGTAGGTTGGTTTTCTAAGATTGATCTATGATCTGGATATCATCAGCTAAGGGTAAAGGATAGTGACATCTCGAAGATGGATTTCAGGTGTAGGTATGGGAACTTCGAGTTTGTAGTGATGCTGTTTGGAGTTACGAATGCACCAGCTGTGTTCATGGGACTTATGAACTTTGTCTTTCAAGAGTTCCTAGACCAGTTCTTTGTTGTGTTTATCGATGACATCCTGATCTACTCAAGATTAGAGTAGGAGCATGTTGAGCATCTCAGGGCAGTCTTGGAAGTCCTTTGACACCACCAGATTTATGGGAAATTGTCGAAGTGTAAGTTCTTGACGCAAGAAGTACACTTCTTTGGGCACGTGGTGTCTCATAATGGAGTGTCAGTGGACCCGTCGAAGGTGGAGGCTGTTGTTTCTCGGGATTCAGCCAAGAGAATGGTTGAAGTTCGTAGTTTCCTAATGTTGGAAGACTATTATCAGAGGTTCGTTTCAAACTTCTCTTGATTTTCTGCTCCATTGACAGCTATGACTAGGAAGAACCAGGTTTTCCTATGGAGTGAGCAGTGCCAGGAAGCTTTCGACTACCTGAAGGAGAAGTTGTTCAGTGCTCCAGTACTCAGGTTTCAAGATGAATGGTTGTTGTATGAGGTGTTTTGTGATGCTTATGGCCTTGGTTTGGGGTGCGTACTGATGCAGAAGAAGGGTGTGATCTGTTATGGTTCTAGGAAGTTATGCCCTAATGAGCGTAAATATGCCACCCATGTCCTAGAGATTTCACCAGTAGTGTTCGCACTGAAGTTGTGGCAACATTACCTCTTTGGGGAGTGCTTTTTGGTCTTCTCAGATCACAAGAGCTTACGTTATATCTTCTCCAAGCGTGACCTGAACTTAATGCAGTGAAGATGGCTCGAGTTTATCCATGACTATGACTTTGAGATCTCTTACACTGAAGGTACGGGAAACGTTGTGGTTGATGCCCTGAGTAGGAAGTCACAAAAGTAAGTGGTTTGGAAATCCACTGATGCTTGGAAAGCGATGGGAGAGTTGGATTCCTTACACTTGGATGCAAGGGTAGAAGGTGTTAGAGGCTGTTTGTTTCAGATGACAGTGTAATTCTCCGTATTGTAGCAGGTGGAAGATTCTCAGTGGGGTGAATCTGAGGCGGAAGTAATGCAGGGTCGTATCTATAAGGGAAATGCTCCAGAAGGATGGTCAGAGGACAGCCGTTATTAGATGATTTTTCATGGAAGGTTGTTTGTTCCGGAGGCGATGAGTGAGGGAGTTCTCCGTGAGTTCCATGGTTCATCCTTTGATGTGCATCCGGGAGTTTCAAAAATGTACCGAGGCCTGAGGGAACCGCTTTGGTGGCCCAGGGTGAAACGAGTAGTGGAAAAGTTTATGGCTAAGTGCCTAGTGTGTCAAAAAGTAAAAGCTGAACACCGTGTTCCCAGTGGTTTGTTGCATACTTTAGATGTCCTCGAGTGGAAATGGGATGAAATCTCAATGGACTTCATCACAGGATTACCCAGAGATTAGGGTGGTTATAATGCTATCTGGGTAGTGGTGGATAGGCTGAAAAAATCAGCTCACTTCTTATAAATTAAGGAGTTGGGCCTGGTGAGTACCTTAGCACAGAGGTACGTAGACGAGGTGGTGCATTTTCATGGAGTTTCGAAGTCTATCGTCTCAGATCGGGATACTCGGTTCACCTCACGAGTCTGGAAGGGGTTACAACTTGTTTTTGGAACCCAGCTATTCCTTAGCACTACTTTCCACCCCCAGACCGATGGGTAGACAGATCGGACTATCCAGACGTTGGAGGAAATGATGCGAGCATGCGTTCTGGATTTCAGAGGATCATGGGTACGACACTTGCCTTTAGTAGAGTTTTCCTACAACAACATCTTCCACTCTACTATTGGCATGGCACCCTTTGAGGCTTTGTACAGAAGTCCATGTCGTTCACCCATTTTCTGGGAAGATGTTGGAGAGACAGGTGCTCTTGGGCCAGAGGTAGTACAGAGCACCACAGAGAATGTCCATCTTGTGCATGAAAGGATGAAAGCGGATCAGGACTGATAGAAGTCGTATGCTAATCGTCGGAGGAGGCCCTTGGAGTTCGAGGTGGGGGATCATGTGTTCATGAAGTTTTCCACTTGACGGGGGCAGCAGAGGTTTGGGAAGGGGAGTAAGCTCTCCCCTAGGTTCATCGGACCTTTCGAAGTGCTGAGGCGAGTCGGCGAGGTGGCATATCATCTAGCCCTGCCACCTCAATTGGAGAAGGTTCATGACGTCTTCCACGTCTCCTAGCTTCATCTGTACTTATATGTTTACTCTCACGTTATCTATTGGGGAGAGTTAGATGTGGGAGGTGATGCGACCTTCAATGAATGACTAGTCAGAATCGAGGATCGTAAAGAGAAGGTTCTCCGTGGATGAACCATCGCCTTGGTTCGTGTGTTGTGGAGGCATGGAGGCTTCGAGGAGAGAACTTGGGAGTGGGAGGCCCAGATGCACGCTCAGTACCTGGAGTTGTATTGGATTGTGTTTTTCTTGTTCTTCTGAGCTTTGTTTTGATGTTATACTCTGTAACTTTGATATATGGAATGTTTGGCTTGTTGGTTGTGAGATGTTTTGTTTCCTTGTTCTCTGGAAGTAAGTAACATGTCCGGATGTGTGGGGAAAGGAAAAACCCTGATACTTAATCGAGATGCATAATTGCGGATGCGATTGAGCTCGTGCGGGCGAGTTAGTACCGCCTAAAGCGGATAATATCTCGACATGCGAGAAGGAATTTCCACAAGCCACGTGTTTGGGAAGTGTGTTGGTTGTACAGTGTTGGGGGAAATGCAAATTGAAAAAAATTACTAATATATAGAAGTGGGAAGTCCCAATTCTTAATTAAGAAGCATTAATGCGGATGCGTTTAAACCCATGCAGGCGAGTCAGTGCCACCTAAAGTGAATAATATCTCGACATAGGAGAAGGAATTCCTAACACATATGATTAGGGTTATTGGTTGGGTTCCTGATATAAAGAGATCCCTAAGAGGTATCTTGTTGGGTTTCTCTAGGTTGGTTTCTGAATTGTTGGGGATGAAAATGTTTTAAGAGGTATCTGATGTAATGTCCCGGACCTCTCCGGACCATTCCTTTGTCGAAAAGAGGGTCATGAAGTGTTCTTGAGGGTAGAGTGGACTTTTCCCACACTTTTCAGAATTTTGTAACTACACGCCATGTAGTGTGAGTACACACCCTGTACCAATTTTCCGGGTATACCCCGTGTTGAAGTTGTTTCCTTGCCGTGTGAAATAAATGAGTACACACCGTGTAGCCCATACTACATGCCATGTAGTTCCTCCCCGCGTACACTTGACCCTCAAACCATGTGTTGACCAGTCAACGGCCATGTGCCGTGTTGAGGCCGTGTCCTTGCCATGTGAAATAAATGAGTACATCCTGTGTAGCCCATACTACAAGCCGTGTAGCTCCTCCCCGCATACACGTTACCCTTAAATTATGTGTTGACCAATCAACGACCATGTGTCGCGTTAAAGGCCGTGTTGGAAGCCGTGTGGCGACCGTGTGAAATGGTCGAGTACACGCTGTGTACTAGAAAGTACACGCCATGTAATTTAGTTTTTTCTCACCTATAAAAGGAGGGGGCCTCTCCTCCTTTTCAAAACACTCCTCTCCTCCCCTTTCCCTCGAGCAGAGCTCTCCCAAGAGACTCTAAAGCTCATTTATTCCATAACTTTTCTGTCCGAACTCTGATTTACGATCCTTTAGTGTCCACGAGATCGTAACGATGAGGCGGAACTTCTGAGCTTAGATCTATTGCTTTCCCTTTAGCCTTTCCTTCCCATATTCCACCTGAGGAGGTTTTTCCGGGTTTTGACAGAAGCGATGGACGCCGACGGACATCGTCTAAAGCTGATCCAGGGGAGCGTTGTGATCAGAACCTATTAAGGTAGGGATATTACCTTCGTCTCTCCCTTTTTTGCATCATGTGGGGTGGGTATCATCTTGTTTTCATGATATACGATTGAAACAATAAATAAAGATAATAACTGGTTAACGAACGGGGATGGGGAAGTTGTTATGTTTATCTTTTTTTATCCTATTATTATGTTGTGAATTTAATAGGCTTATGCCTACTGAATATCACGGTCGTTGGGGGCCTTTTCTTGTGCAATTAAATGTTTCCCTATCCTTCTAGACCATTTTTTGGATGGAAACGTTTTGGAATATGGAAATTAGTTAATCACGTAAAGTTGGCTAATTAAATGAATATCTGGAACCCTTGTGTGATCACCCAGGTTGAACAAAATGGAATAATGAACATGTGGGTGTTGGTTTGGTTACGTGGTGTGTGAAAGGGGGTGAATCCTAGGTTTTTACGAATAGGATAGGCAGCAGGGCTATGGTAAATGATATTAAAGAGGCAATGATGTGGCATGGGCCTTGTTTTTTGATTCGGTTTTGGAGATGTGGTTATAATGGTAGTAAGGCTGCATTAATGTGTTGTGATATTAAAATAAAGTGGAAATTTGATAAATGAACTAGGGGGGATGATAATGAATTAAATGTGGGAACAATCAATGGGGATCGACTGATGATAAAAAGGTTGGTTTTGTGTTTCTTGTGTTTTATCTAAATGGACTTGTGGTTGGGAGGGATATGTTTTACGAACGATTGATATGGTTGGTTGTGGTTACTTGCCCAGTAGTTAAGTAACTAATAAAATAATACTTCTGAAACATGAAAGCCTAAATGGGGTTGGTATTGTTTGTTGTATGCATGCTTCATAGTATCAGTGCCGAGGCACGTGCTCAGTTTCTCTGTTTACAAGCCATAGGTTGGGCTGTGTTTTTAGTGTATATATATATCTATATCTTTGTGTTTTGTTGCACCCCACCCATGTTGATCACTTAGTGCCGAACACTCCCATTTCATGGGAGATGGTGTTTTCCCCTTAGTTACTAGCTCTTTCCTGCTCCTTCCATAGGCTGTGATAGCTTGAGGTGACCTAACACCCAAGACTCTTTGGTAGGTTTCGATTGGGGTGGTTTGAGCCCAAGACTCTTCGGGCAGGTGTACTGTTCTCAAGAATCTTTGGGATGAGGCCCAAGTGTGTGCGGACAGGATATGTGGTTTGAGAGGCGCAGGTGTGTGCGAACCAGATATGTGGTTTGTGAGGCCCAAGTGTGTGCGGGTGGGATATGTGGTTCTTGAGGCCTAGGTGTGTGCGGGTGGGAAGAGTGTGGTAGCGTCAGGATGTTTTCTGTTAGGAAGAGTAGCTAGCTAGTGGGAAATGGTGCGGGGTACCCAATACTTATTCTTATATACTACTACCTGTTGTTTTGTGTTTTTGGTGAGTGTGGATGGTGATGTTGGGTGGATATAATTCCTTGCGAGGATTTTGTTTCTTCTGTTGTTGTCACATGACATTAGGATGTCTCCCCACCTGTGCACGATAGCTTTAGGTTTCCCTAATGAGTATACTTTTATGCTCACCCTACGTTTACTTTCAGGTTTCCAGTAAGACTACCAGGGTTGTGCGGGACCCTACTAGTCGGGACAGTTGGAGTTGTTGCAGTGGTTGTACTCTTGTTTCTTTTGGTATTGTTATTTTTGAGCTTTCTTGTACATATACCTTGGTTTAAAATTGTTTAAATATGCATGTGGGATTGGTTTGGGTTTTATTTTCTTTTAATTTTTCCTTTTTCTTTTTGTGTTTGACTCATCCTATTTCCCGATCTTAAAAAATAAAAGGGTAATGCCTCCCATATTTGTGAAAACTCATACTCTTGGTGCTAGTCACCACCCCGGGGCCTACTAGAGGCAGGAATCGGGGGTCATTATCTCCCTTTCACCATTTCCAGCTCAGGAGGGGCATCTTTGATGGAAGGGGGTCCTGACAGAATGGTATCAGAGGCAGGTTGAGAGATAGGATGGAGTCTGGAGATAGGAACAATGAGGATTGCATGGGATGGTTGGGCGACAGTGTTGGATGATCATGGTGCGTGACATAGGCCAGGGAAGACCTGCTAGGACACTGGATTTTAGGGCCCCCCATGATTCGATACAAGGACTCTAAGCCGACCAAAAAACCAAGTGAGACTACATTGATCACAGGGTAGATACCCTAGGTAAGGTACATGCATCATCATGATTGTGTTTTACTTGATTTGGGTGTTATGGGAAAGAAATAAAGTGATAAAATGAAACCTTGAGAAATTTCCTTACTACTTGGTCTTAGGAAATATTTGTTTACTGTACAGATATGGCCCATGGACGTCGTCCCCGGGTGACTCAGATAGCCGAGGCCCAACAGATTTAGGCGGTCGATCAGTTGAGGATTGACCGAGAGGAGGAAGATAGCCAGTGGTAGAAGACTCTGTTCTTTCCAGCGACAAACCCTAAAGAAATACGAGGGTTGTAATTCAGATATGGAGACAGTGGGGTGTCTTAAAGAGATAGGGATCACTTTTACATTGATCCACACTTGGAGGGAGTACTGGGTTCCCCTAGCAGTCAGTCAGCTGAGAGGTGTGGCACGTCAGTGGTGAACGCTCTACCTCAGAGAGAGGACAGAGGCAGAGGTTCTGTGGGATGACTTTGAGAAGGAATTCCGAGTGGAATTCCTTTCTTCCATGATCAAGGTAGAGAAGCGGCAGGAGTTACCCTCCCTCTAGTAGGGGAGTATGTCAGTACGAGAGTTGGGGATCAAGTTCAAGGATCTCCTACGCTTTTGTCCGGATCTCTTTCTGGATGAGGAGTCTCGGGCGAGACGTTTGGAGGAGGCGCTTCGTCCTTCACTCCAGTATGTTGTCACCCCCCTAACCCCTTCTTACATACATGGCACTATTGAAGAAGGTAGAGGTTGTAGAGAGGATGCACTCTCAGGGAGGTGCACCACGAGAGGGGATCCAGCCGGGTTCATCGGAGGGGAAGGCAGTCAGCAGCAGGTCTCCTATGACATGACCTCTAGATTCAGGCCCGTGGGGAGCAGGCCCCAGTAGTTCCAGTTTATATCTTTGGGTCCTCGTCCCTTTTTCATGATCCCAGGACTGAAGTGTTTCTCTTGTGGACATTTCAGGCACATCTAGAGTTGGTGCCCGACTCGAGCTCAGTACGGTGGAGGTGGGAAGGTTCAACGCCCACCTTAGCATCACCAGTTTCCGGCGAGTCCCTTCTAGCAGTAGCAGGACCCTGCTCCTCCGAGGGAAGACATTGCAGGAGGAGGCCGACCTTAGGGTTCTCCTAAGGGACCTCGACAAGGGCATGGTCGGGGAGGTGGTCGACATCAGAGAGGCAGAGGAGCTGGGCATGGAAAGTTTCACGCAGCAGAGTTGGCAGCTCTAGCAGGACCAGAGGTGGTGCAAGGTATGATTTGTTTGTTCAGCACTCTTGTTTCTACTTTGTTCATTTCTGGAGCTTCGTACTCCTTTGTTGCACTCGGTCTTGCCCATGATTTGGGTCTAGACATAGAGAGACTTTCCGCACCCATGTTGCTGAGTACACTAGTTGGAGGTCAGAACAATTTATCTTGTGTTTACGGGGAGTGAGTTGACATTGGGACCACATCGATCTAGTGGGGATCTTATTTTACTACAGATGAAGCCATACGATGTCATCCTAGGAATCGACTAGATGTTTTCTGTTAGTTCCATTATCGAATGCTTCTGAAGAAGAGTCTTGTTCTCCGACGTGGATGGGCAGCGTGTAGATTTTGTTGGCGAGAGGGGCTATCAGGTGGGAAGCCGACATGTGAAGCCTCTCCTTTCCTTGCTAGGAGGGGTAACCTTGGTTTCAGCTGATATAGAGATGGTGGATGTTTCAGAGGTTTTTGAGGATTTCCTCAATGTTTTTTCCCAAGGAAGTTGTGACTCCACCCTCCCCCCCCCCCCCCGACGTGACATTGAGTTCAGGATAGACTTACAGCCTGGTGCCCGTCTGATTTCGATGACCCCTTATTGGAGGGAACCTTTAGAGTTGTGGGAGTTACGGATTCAGATTGATGATCTGATAGAGATGGGTTTTGTTCGACCTAGCGTGTCGCCATGGGGTGCTCCAGTTTTGTTCGTGAAGAAGGCAGATGGTGGTCTTAGGCTATGCATGGACTACCGAAGGTTGAATCAGGTAATGGTCAAGAACCTTTACCCCCTTCCAAGGATATATGATCTTTTTGACCAGATGAGGGGAGCAGGATGGTTTTCTAAGATTGAAATATGATATAGATATCATCAGCTGAGGGTAAAGAATAGTGACATCTCGAAGACGACTTTCAGGTGCAGGTATGGGCACTTTGAGTTTGTAGTGATGCTATTTGGAGTTACGAATTCACTAGCTGTGTTCATGGGACTTATGAAATTTGTCTTCTGAGTGTTCCTGGACCGGTTCGTCTTTGTGTTTATCGATGACATCCCGATCTGCTCAAGATCATAGGAGGAGCACATTGAGAATCTTAGGGAAGTCTTGGAAGTCATTTGACACAACTATCTTTATGGGAAATTGTCAAAGTGTATGTTCTTGATGAAAGAAGTACACTTCCTTGGGCACGTGGTGTCTCAGCATGGAGTGACAGTGGACCCACCGAAGGTGGAGGCGGTTGTTTCTTGGGAAACACCCAAGACTGTGTCATAAGTTCGTAGTTTCCTGGGGTTGGCAGGCTATTATCGGAGGTTCGTTTCGAACTTCTCTCGAGTTGCTGCTCCATTGACAGCTTTTACTAGGAATAAACAGGTGTTTCTATAGAGAAACCACTCCCAGGAAGCTTTCGACTACCTAAAGGAGAAGTTGTTTAGTGATCCTATACTCAGGTTTCTATAAGAAGGGTTGTTGAATGAGGTGTTTTGTGATGCTTCTAGCCTTGGTTTGGGGTGCGTACTGATGTAGAAGAAGGGTGTGATATGTTATGGTTCTAGGCAGTTGCGCCCTCATGAGCGTAACTATGCCACCCATGACCTAGAGCTTTCAACAGCAGTGTTCGCACTGAAGTTGTGGCGACATTAACTCTTTGGGGAGCGCTTTGTGGTCTTCTAAGATCACAAGAGATTATGTTATATCTTCTCCTAGCGTGACCTGAACTTACTACAGTGAAGATGGGCAGAGTTTCTCTAAGACTATTACTTCGAGATCTCTTACACTGAAGGTAAGGGACACGTTGTGGCTGATGCCCTGAGTAGGAAGTCACATAAGGAAGTGGTTTGGAAATCCACTGATTCTTAGAAAGTGATGGGAGAGTTGGATTTCTTGCACTTGGATGAAAGGGTAGAAGGTGTTAGAGGCTGTTTGTTTCAGATGATGGTGTAATCCTCCTTGTTGCAGCAGGTGGAAGAGTCTTAGTGGGGAGACTCCAAGGAGGAAGTAATGTAGGATCGTATCGATCAGGGAAACTCTCCAGAAGTATGGTCAGAGGACAACCATCATCAGATTCTTTTTCATGGATGGTTGTTTGTTCCGGAGGAGATGCGTGACATAGTTCTCCATGAGTTCCATAGATCAGCCTTGGCGGTGCATCCAGGAGTTTCAAAAATGTACTGAGGCCTGAGGGAACAGCTTAGGTGGCCCAGGGTGAAACGGGCAGTGGCTGAGTTTGTGGCTAAGTTCCTAGGGTGTCAGCAAGTAAAAGCTGAAAACCATGTTCCCAGTGGTTTGTTGCATCCTTTAGATGTCCCAGAGTGGAAATGGTATGACATCTCAATGTACTTTGTCACAGGATTACCCAGAGCTCAGGGTGGTTATGATGCTATCTGGGTAGTGGTGGATCGGCTGATTAAATCAGCTCACTTCTTAGCAATTAAGGAGTCGGTCCCGGTGAGTACCTTAGCACATAGGTACGTAGATGTGGTGATGCGTTTTCATGGAGTTCTGAAGACTATCGTCTCATATTGGGATACTCGGTTCACCTCACGAGTCTGGAAGGGGTTAAAACATGTTTTTGGCACCCAGCTACACCTTATCACTGCTTTCCACCCCCAGACCGATGGAAAAACAGAGCGGACTATCCAGACATTGGAGGACATGCTGTGAGCATGCGTTCTGGATTTCGGAGGATCATGGGTGTGACACATTACTTTAGTAGAGTTTTCCTAAAACAATAAATTCCACTCTACTATTGGCATGACATCATTTGAGGCTTTGTATGGAAGACCATTTCTTTCACCCATTTGCTGGGTAGAGGTTAGAGAGACATGTGCTCTTGGGACAGAGGTAGTATAGAGCACCACAGAGAAAGTCTAGCTTGTGCCTGAAAGGATGAAAGCGGCTCAGGACCGACAGAAGTCTTATGCTGATTGTCAGAGGAGGTCCTTGGAGTTCGAGGTGGGGGATCATGTTTTCTTGAATGTTTCCCCTCGACGGGGGCAGCGGAGGTTTGGGAAGTGGAGTAAGCCCTCCCATAGGTTCATCGGACCTTTTGAAGTGCTGAGGTGAGTCGGTGATGGGGCATATCAGCTGACCCTGCCACCTCAATTGGAGAAGGTTCATGACGTCTTCCATGTCTCCCAGATTTGTCGGTACTTACACAAAGACTCTCGTGTTATTGACTGGGGAGAGTTAGATGTGGAAGACGACGTGACCTTTAAGGAACGACCAGTCAGAATCGAGGATCGTAAAAAGAAGGTGCTCTGTGGATGAACCATCGCCTTGGTTCATTTATTGTGGAGGTATAGTGGCCTCGAGGAGAGCACTTGGGAGCAGTAGGCCCAGATGCACGCTCATTACCTGGAGTTGTTTTGACTTGTGTTTTGCTTGTTCTTCTGAGCTTTGTTTTGATGTTATACTATGTACCTTTGATATATGGAATGTTTGGCTTGTCGGTTGTAAGAAATTTTGTTTCCTTGTTCTCTTGAAGTATGTAACATGTTAGGATGTGTGGGGAAAGGGAAAAACCTGATCCTTAATCAAGAATCACAATTACAGATGTGATTGAACCCGTGCGGGCGAGTTAGTGCCACCTAAAGAGGATAATATCTCGACATGGGAGAAGGAATTTCTCCAAGACATGTGTTCGGGCATTGTGTTAGTAGTACGGTGTTGTGGGCTGTGTAAGTTGAAAAAAATACTAATATATGGATGTGGGAAGACCCAACTCTTAATCGAGATGCATTAATGCAGGTACGATTAAACCCATGTAGGCGAGTTAGTGCCACCTAAAGTGGATAATATCATGACATAGGAGAAGGAATTCCTAACACATATGATTAGGGTTTTTGGATGGGTTCCTGATATAACGAGATCCCTAAGAGGTATCTTGTTGGGTTCCTATGGGTTGGTTTCTGAATTCTCAGGGACGAGAATGTTTTAAGAGGTATCTGATGTAATGTCCCAGACCTCTCCGGCCCATTCCTTTGTCAAAAATAGGTTCATGAAGTGTTCAGGAGGGTAGAATGGAATTTTCCTACACTTTTCATAATTTTGTAACTACACGCCGTGTAGTGTGAGTACACTCCATGTACCACCTTGCCAGGTATACCCCATGTTGAAGCCGTGTCCTTTCTATGTGAAATAAATGAGTACATGCCGTGTAGCCCATACTACACGCTGTGTAGTTCCTCCCCGTGTACACGTTACCCTCAAACCGTGTGTTGACCAGTCAACGTCTGTGTGCCGTGTTGAGGCCGTGTCCTTGCCGTGTGAAATAAATGAGTACATTCCATGTGGACCATACTACAGGCCGTGTAGCTCCTCCCCGCGTACGCATTAACCTCAAACCATGTGTTGGCCAGTCAACGACCATGTGCTGCGTTAAAGGCCGTGTTGGAAGCTGCGTGGCGATCGTGTGAAATGGCCGAGTACATGCCATGTACTAGAAAGTACACACTGTGTACGTTAGTTTTTTCTTGCCTATAAAAGGAGGAGGCCTCTCCTCCTTTTCAAAACACTCATCTCCTCCCCTTTCCCTCGAGCAGAGATCTCCCAAGAGACTCCAAAGCTCATTTCTTCCATAACTTTTCTGTCTGAACTCCGATTTACGATCCGTCAGCGGCCATGATATCGTAACGACGAGGCAGAACTTCTGAACTTGGATATGTTCCTTTTCCTTCAGCCTTTCCTTACCAGCTTCCACCCGAGGTTGTTTTTCTGGGTTATGACAGAAGCGACGGATGCCTAAGGACATCTTCTAAAGATGATTCGGGGAGCGTTGTGATCAGAACCTGTTGAGGTAGGTATCTTACCTTCATCTCTCTCTTTTTTGCATCATGCGGGGTGGGTATACTCTTGTTTTCATGATATACGATTGAACCAATAAATGATGATAATAACTGGTTAAAGAACGGGGATGGGGAAGTTTTTATGTTTATCTTTGTTTATCGTATTATTATGTTGTGAATTGAATACTCTTATGCCTACTGAAAATCACGGTCATTGGGGGCCTTTTCTTGTGCAATTAAATGTTCCCCTATCCTTCTAGACCGTTTTTTGATAGATACTTTGTGGAATATGGAAATTGGTTAATCATGTAAAGTTGGCTGAATAAATGAATATCCAAAACCCTTGAGTGACCACCCCGGTTGAACAAAATGGAATAATGAACATGTGGGTGTTGGTTTGGTTACATGGTGTGTGAAAGGGGGGGTGAATACTGGGTTTTATGAATAGGATTGGCAGCGGGGCTGCGGTAAATGATATTAAAGGGGGCAATGATGTGGCACAAGCCTTGTTTTTTGATGCGGTTTTGGAGATGTGGTTTTAATGGAAGCATGGATGCAGTAATGTGTTGTGATATTAAAAGAAAGTGTAAAGTTGATAAATGAATATGGGGGATGATAATTAATTAAACACGGGAACAATCAATGGGGATCGACTGATGATAGAAAAGTTAGTTTTTTATTTCTTGTGTTTTATCTAACTAGACTTGTGGTTGGCAGGGATATGTTTTACGAATGATTGTTATGGTTGGTTGTGGTTACTTTCCCAGTAGTTAAGGAACTAATAAACTAATACTGCTGAAACATGAAAACCTTAATGGGGTTGGGATTGTTTGTTGTATGCATTCTTCGTAGTAGTAGTGCTGAGGCACGTGCTCAGTTTCTCGGTTTACAAGACATAGGTTGGAGTGTGTTTGATATATATATATATATATCTTTATCTTTGTGTTTTGTTACACCCCACCCATGTTGAGCACTTAGTGTATAACACTCCCATTTCATGGGTTATGGTGTTTTACCCATAGTTACTAGCTCCTTCCTGCTCCTTCTTCCATAGGTTGTGATGGCTTGAGGCGACCTTACACCCAAGACTCTTCGGGTAGGTTTCGATTGTGGTGGTTTCAACCCAAGACTCTTCGGGCAGGTGTACTATTCCCAAGAATCTTCGGGATGAGGCCCAGGTGTGTGCGGGTGGGATATGTGGTTTGAGAGGGCCAGGTGTGTGCGGGCGGGATATGTGGTTTCTGAGGCCTAGGTGTGTGCGGGCGGGATATGTGGTTCTTGATGCCCAGGTGTGTGCGGGAGGGAAGAGTGTGGTAGCGTCAGGAAGTTCTCAATTAGGAAGAGAAACTAGCTAGTAGGAAATGGTGAGGGGTACCCAATACTTGTTTTTATATATAACTACCTATTGTTTTTTGTTTTTGGTGAGCGTGGCTGGTGAGGATGGGTGGATAGAATTTCATTCTAGGTTTTGGTTTCTTCTGTTGTTCTCACGGGACATTAAGATGTTTCCCCGCCTGTGCACGAGAGCTTTAGGTTTCCCTATTGATTATACTTGTATGCTCACCCTACGTTTACTTTTAGGTTTCCAGGAGGACTACATGGGCCGTGCGGGACCCTACTAGTCAGGACAGTTGGAGTTGTTGCAGTTGTTGTACTCTTTTTTCTATTGGTATTGTACTTTTTGAGCTTTCTTGTACGTGTACCTTGGTTCAAAAAAAATTTAAATATGCATATGGGATTGGTTTGGGTTTTATTTTCTTTTATTTGTTCCTTTTTCTTTTGGTGTTTGACCCATCCTATTTCCCGATCTTAAATAATAAAAGGGTAATGCCTCCCATATTTGTGAAAACTAATACCCTTGGTGCTAGTCGCCACCCAAGGGCCTACTGGAGGCGGGGCTCAGGGGTTATTATCTCCCTTTCACCATTTCCATCTTCGGAGGGGCATCTTTGATGGAAGGGGGTCGTGACACTAAGACCTATCCCACTCCTTAGCAACCTTCAAATAATTTTTCAAGGGGGATGAGAGGAGCCTCAGAGCGGAATATCTCCCAATCTTGCGACGCCTAGGGTTTATCCATGAGTCTACTTCCCTTCCCCCTTCATCCAGATCTATTCGTGATGGATGCTCCTAGTTCTAGCTTGGAGAGGGCGATGTCCCGATTCCGTTTTCCAAGCAACAACGTCTCGGAGGGGATTGGCATCTCGGCGGGGCTTGGCATCTCAGCGGATATGGTTTCTTCCACTCACCGAGGCTCTCATTTCCTGCTTCATGGCTTGGTGGTAGTGGATCAGAGTTCGCCTGTGCTTCCAATGACGTAGCTCAACATTTCAGAGTCTCTCGGATCGGCCGTCGTGACCTGGTGGTCTTCAGCGGTTCCAGTGCAGCTCGCCCAGATCAATGTTTCTGGGAGGGGGAGGTACTGTGCTATGGTTTTAGTTTGTGGTTTTCCAGGTCTAATTTTGGGTTGTTTTGATTTCGCATTTGGTTGAACTGGTTTTTTGGTTTGGTTCATCACCAACGGTTCTTCTCTACCATTCCTCTATTTACTCGTCATCATGGAAGTTGCGGCGGTGGGGGTGTATAGTGGAGGGCGGTGAGGTTTTGTGCTTTGGTTCTTGTTTGAGGAATGGTGGAATGGTGGAATGGTTTTTGAATTGTGTGGTCTGTTGGTTTGGTGATGCACCTGGACTCCACTTGGATCAGGCCCCAGAGGAGGTTCTTGAGCTTGCTTTTCACCGCTGCTGTGCTTTTCAGATTTGGTTGTTTGAGAGGGTATGGCGTTGCCATCAGATCGGGCCTATGCTTTGATACAAGACACTTGTTTTCTGTTCATCCATGCTTTGGTGGAGAGCTCTATCATGGTTATATGCTGGGAGGGGGTTGCTCCATGTTGTTGTTTTGGTTTGTCTCACTTGACCTTTGGATCATGGTTGTCTTATGTCGATGATTTCTGTTCTGGGTTTTTCCCTTCTTCCCTTAAAAGGGGGTTTTTATAATAATAATAATAATTTAAGGCCTATAGACCATTGGATGGATGGATAACAACCTTCAATAAACTAAAAAATCAATCTAGAATGTACATTATCTCTAGGTTAGGATCATACAAACTCCGCACCATATAAAATATCATCTCTAAGCTCCATTCCACAGTATCAGCAATCCTCTAAGAAAAATGGTCGGAACACATATCCACTTATCAACATTCATCTCCCAAGTTTCCTCCTAAACACTACCAAGCTGTCACAAAACTTAGACCAAAGAAATAGTCCCACCCCAATGAATTCTTCCATTATGATCCACATTGTGAACCTAATTCTCCTCAAAGGATACATCAACCTCAACTCAACATAATTAACACCAACCATATCAACCGTGTGAGAAAACTAGGGAATTCCACCCAAACCGTAGCACAAGAAACATCATGAGAGCACTATACCACCATGGGAGTGCCAATAAGTACATCCTAAGTCTGATTCTCCCCATAAATCTCAAGCATCCCAACACACCAAGAATCAAATGAAGGAACATATGATTTTAAAAACACATTTCCCAACCTACATCGGTCCACAACTCAAGGCTGAACAACCTTGCTTCATATCCGAAACACAACCAAAGAACAACACTCGTCTTAAGGCACTCAACCGATCAAAACCTGATACAATGCATGTTTCCAAAACCGAACACCAAGATGGATTTTATAGAATCCTTCCCATCCTGCAACATCGATCACATCATCAAACAACCTCTTTCCCACTATAGTGATACCCACCATATGCATGGGCAAAAAACCAACAACTTCCAATGTTTGGAACCTCCACTAAGGGGAAAAGACCACTAAAACCTAAAAACCAAGACTCCATAATTCACCCAATGTGTTTCCCAACTCTCCACACCCAAAATTCCATAAGTTCACCATCAAACATCAACCTCCATTCCTTCCATTGAAACCACCTAGAATGGAAAAAAATTCACCATCCATACATGAACCAAGGACAACTTATATATCCCTAAAATCTAACTTATATTCCCAAAATACATTTATCATTTCTAGAATTAATATAATGTGGTTCACAACCCACCACTTTCGTTTATTTTACCATGTTGTGTCAGACCACCCCCAAAAAACTCGCCTCGAAAACACCCAACCCCCACTTTTGGAATGTTACCACTTTACCTAGTCATGATGCCTTCTCACTAAAGTCATTCCACCACCATATGAAGAACCTAATGATGTCTATCCCCGAATTCATGTAAAATTCCACCGTCAAAGCATCCAATGAAACATCTCTAACACAAACACCCCATATTTCTTTGAGAACCACCCAATCTCGAGGCCAACACTCATCCCGATCAACCACCACATCCGAGGCCCATCTAGAACTTTCTGAGGAACCCAAATATATACCTCAAATGTTTATCATTGGATTCTTGGTTCCACCACATCCGTTCTATGGTTTGATCCACACATCTATGACTGGCATATCAATCCCCACATTAGGAGTGTCATTTTCACTATTTCATAAAAAAATATACAACCACCAAGGTCCATGCTCTAACATTACCAACTCAAGAAGTGGGAATGGAAACCCCACTCTCACTCGAGTGGAAAAAATGTCAACCTCACCTATCCATGACTTTTGGGAATAACATCAATTGAATTTTCCAACACTTGATCTATCATGAGTACCCAGATCATAACTGGAGATGGTGAACCTCCCACCAGGTGGATTTCCTAACACCCCCCGTGAATGTAATACCCAACAGATTATCCATCCAACCAAAAGAGAAAACTTTATATAGTTTGGAATAAATCCAATGCTCTATCAGTGTACTCAAGATGATGTTAAGATGTTGGGAATGATCATATTTAATCTAAGAGTACACTAAGATTCCCCTGATGAATACTGCCACAAATGGTTCATTTTTGATGTCACCTCTCACTATAGGGACACCTTAACCCACATGTAATCATTTTTATTCCTTTTCAACATAGGTATAATCAATACCCAGCCATCCTAACTCACATGTTATTTCTAAAAAAAATTACCACTGCTTCACGAATCTCTACCAAGAATCCATGAACCAATGTTTCCTTTAGAACTACCACCACTAAACAGTTGAGTTATTATATCATGACCCTGGTGATTCACACTGGATAGAAGATGATCCATCACACCGATCCAATTCCAATCATCCTCTCACATAATCAATGATTCCCACTGAGGCCTCACCAAAATGACATGTGCTTACTCCCGATCCGCTTGTTTACATGTCCCAAATGACATCATGCATCATTTGAATGTTCCAAACATCTAGACCTCATAAGAAAACTTGATTCCATGTAATTTCCCATGACTAAACACTATACCCAAATATAGGATCCATGAGTGATACATCATAAGAGCTAGGCCCAAACACTTCTTACAAAAATAACCATGACTCCTAATCTTCCAGCCTCATCAGACTCAAGGCATTCTCAATGTTCTTATAAAAAAAACCTTTCACATAAAAAAGACCAACCACAAGACCACCCCTTCCCTTGAGTGTCACATCCATATCAAAACATCCATATAGGGTTATAATTGATTTCCATAATGAAAATTTCCAAAATATCCTAGCTAGACACTTGAACAATTATTCCCTTCTAAACCAACCTTATAACCATCAAAAGTACTTAAGTGATTTCCTGATAAAGAAACCAAGGAAAAATCATGCACTTTTATTGAAATTCGATGGCACCCACTGTGCATAGATTCCACCTTTGAAGTACCCACCCATGATTCACATTCCAAGGAACTTATATAATTGGTATAACCTCCATCAAGGTCACCCTTGACTTCCAAAACAACTAACATATAACCAAAAATCAAGTCTCATGTACAAAACCATTGAATTTACCCCATAGATCTACAGGAAAAACCTACACTAGATAACACTATCAGTATATCACTATTGAAATCCAAAACATCAACCCATTTGATACACACCCAAAATAACTAACAACCTAACCAACCCCTCTGACAGGTTACCCTCGTATGTCAAATGAAACCAAATCCCTAAACTAGAGTCACATCTAGAAAATGGCACTATCTATCCTCTAATTCAGAGACATCAAAACTAAAAAAAGACATTACTCATGGGTGATACTCCTACACCCATTCTGAAACACACTATGTATAACACACCAATCGATCATTCACTATAGGCCCCATGAAAAAGATACCCACACACAAAAATTAACACTATGATCCAAACACCCACTCTAGGGTCCAAAATAAAACTCACAAGGTCTAAAATCCCAAGGGTCACCACATCTATATTAACAGATGACCTCCCATAACCTCAAGGTCATAACCTAAATAAAATCACAACAAGAAACACTCCACTATATAACACAACCAAACCCATTAAGGTCTCAGAGCCTGTAACCCAAGGTTTCAAAAATAAGGCACTCTCACTACCCAAAACACCCATTCAATGGGTAAAGAAATAACACAAGGGATACTCACAACTGGTGTCCCTAAAAGTTATATCATTACAAATTCTTCTTTAATTAACTTTACCATTATAAAAATTTGAGAATTCACGTTTCAAAACCTTCAATTTCAAAAACCCAAGGATTTACACTTATCAAAACCCTTTATATTAACCCAACATTTCAAAAATCCCATATTTATTCAGATTCATATTTTAAAATATTATCATTAACAAACATTTCAATGAATGATCAATAGAGATAAACCTCAGACATAAGAAACACTACCAACATATGAATCCCATGGAGTTATCAATCATAGGAATTGTATGGATGAACTATCAATCCCATGTTCCTAGAATGATGAATTGACACACACACCCTCTATTTACATACTAAGAAAAGATATAAAACCTCATAAATCAATAATATCACCTCTAAGTGCACCACTTGAGGTGTAAATATCAATCAAATATAAAATCAAAAAAATATATCAATTCCCACCCCTAGAAACATGGGTTTCCCCCCATGTGTGGGGATGGAGGCACCCATGCATGAGCTCATTACCAAGCATTAACAATATCCCAGTCTCCTACATTTTCTAATTAGTGAGACAAAATACAATAGCTCTGATACCACTTTGTAATGACATGGATTGGGAGCCACTATAATCGGTGCCCCGAGACAAGTCACCACATGAACTTAGGTGAACCTCCCCATATGTTATAGGATACCGACTAGAAGCATGGGTCTATGGAGATGCAACGGGGTGACTATACCAACTTATTAGAGTAACATAATAATAGAAATAATATCAAAAGTTCTAATAAAGAAATGAACAATCAATGTATATCATAAACCAAGATAAAAAAAGTAACCAAGTAACACATGCTATAAAAATATGACTGGTACACTACATGTTAGGTATTTATAGCTTAACAACCTAAAATACCAAAACTAGGAAAATCCCCTAACTCAGTCCTAAGTCCAAGCCCAGTCCAGACATCCCATGCTCTAACCCATCATCCCATGCACAACCAAACACCAGGTCCCTTTCCTGTACCTGTACAAGAAAATAAGTAGCATATTCTTGCGTACAAAAGTTCCATAGAGTCCCAAGTAGGGGTTGAGTACAACTTAGTAGGCCACCACCAATGGTGTCTATAGGAAAACCCAATATGTACAATAGTGTATGAAAGTAATAAAGGTGAAATAAAAAAAACATAACAACAAGAGAATCATGTTTTATATTTCAAAAACTCTTAATTAACCATTTTACTTTATGTTGTATCATGAAATATTACCAACCTAAATTTCTCCGGCCATGCCAGGAGCCTAACCCATAAAAAAAGTTGTTATATACTTTTTCTCAGAAAGGATAATTCACTAAACAATTCAAAATTAAACATGTAACTTGGAGCATTAGTCTAGGTAACCAAACCATGCCTATACTTTGGGAGCATAGAGACTTAGTATGACATCCCAAACCATGACATATTTAGAAGCATAGAGCCTTAGTCTGACATCCTAAACCAGAAGAAACATTGGTGGGGCCTAAAGAATCAGTCTAGCCTGACCCAAATATGGTGAGACTCAATCCAACATCCTAGTCATACAATAGATTAGTGAGGCCTAGAGAACCAGTCTACCCTGAACCATGGGAGTAGAGCCTTAGTCTAATACCCCAATCATACCATTTAAACACATGGAAATGATTCTTTAACCATTTATCACATTAACCATATGTCATTTCATTTACCAAGGTCCCAACAGACCCATAAAACTAGAACAAGGCATAGAAAACTAAAACCAAATACTTGATTAAAAAACATCTTGAAGACGACACATTAAAACAAATGTCATTATCTTTGGAAAACTAAACCATTCTTGAAGGATATCAGTTCCATTTACAACCTTTTAAAAGGGCCAATAAATTCGTTACACAAAAAGGGAAAACACACCTCAATTTCAAATAATCCTTTGAAATCTAATAAGAAAAACCCCTTTTTAAATCACTTTGAGGTTATCACCACCTTTTAAAACATTACCCACGTTTTAAACCATCATATTACTTCATTGAAAACCATAACTTGATCAAGATAAAAAACACATCATTTGAACCATTTCAAAATCTTCTTATGCACTTCAAAAATTCTAATATATAATATTTTAAATTATCCATTTAACCATTCCCACATGCCAAATTACAATTAATAATCTATTAACATTAATAATTACCCTATATCAATGTTTACCAAGGGGAAGTCTGAGCTGTATGGTCTCTTGGGATACCCCACACAGTTTCCCAAACTATGAACCTCCTTTTGTAGGCCACACTAATATGGCTTATGGTTAATAGTAACCATGTGTCAACCATGCTCTCAACCCAAATCAGCCTCTTTTTCTTATTTTTCATGTCCTGAACCCTCAAAACACCCCAAAATCTATTATAATTATATGAAATCTTCTATAAACCAAAAATTCAATATGGTACATTCTTTATATTCGGGTCAGGATCTTACACTTTATCAACACTTCTAAAAAACACTGATAAAGGTGACCTTTATCATAAATTTTTTGGAAGTGTTGATAAAGTGTATATTTATCAGTGATTAATCTATCACTAATAAAGGAAGTGAAATTTAAATATTTCTTAGATTATTAGTGCTTTTAAGCACCGACAAATATCATTTTTAGCATTATTAAAAGCATGTTTTGTATTCGTGTCAATATTTATGTTTTAATGAAAATAATTTTATTATACAAGAGGAAAAAAAATAATGAAATAAAATGGTTCCTAAGGTAAATTTAATTTTTCTCAATTTACATTTCTTGATACATATTTCAAATTATGTATTTTATATTATTTGAAATGATATATTTATTTTAAATTGATTTATTTTATTAGAAATTTCCTTTTATTCATGTGATTTAAAAGTATATTTTATGATAAATTTCTATTTTTTAGGGGAAACGTTGTTGTATTTTTTCCTAAGAATGTTCAAGGATCCAATTATGCATATTTATGTGTCACAAATTGAAACAATTAACTTTTTATGTTTATTAAAATAAAATAATGAATGATTTTTCTTGAAATAAATCTTCTAGATTCACAAGAACCGAAAGAAAAGAAAACATAAATCAAAAAAGAACAAAAAGATGAAACGTGATTTAGATCACTATGATGCTAAGAGCATGGTGATAACACCACCCTAGGTAAATTTTTCATTACTAAATTGAAAAAATAAATGAAATACATACTCAAATTCAAATAATATAGCCTTATATTCTATTTGGGGAGACCGACCTTGTTGAACAAGGTGTCGATGATGAAACCCACCACATAGAGTCAACACCATCAACTTTTAGACACACTCATGAACACACCCAAGAAGGATATAGTTCCAAGAATGACCAGAAATAATGTAAATCACTTACAAAGATATATTCAAATCCAAAACCTAGTTATGATGAATGAATATAAAAATCTAGAACTCCTTTTCATGTGAAGTCATCCTAGAAAAAAGTTCAATCCATTATTCTGCCAAATATTTACTATAATAGACTACTAGTTTCAAGGATTGATATAGATAAGATAAAGGAGAGTGAGGATGGATGGAAAACCTCATTTTCCCTCTTATTCTCAATGTCATTTTCTATGAAGTAAGATGAAAACCATCTCAGAAGCTCTCGAAACTAGATCAGTCATCCAGAAAATAGTGTGAGAGAGGAAATACATATGAAATGAAGTAGCAAAGAACCATTATAGAATTTCAAGGAAGTGTTTGGATACAAAGAGAGAGACCATGGGATGATGGCTACATGGATGGTTCATATCATAGAGTTGATTCACCGAACAAAAGGATGAAAAACTTGGTGGATAGGTGGAAGCATGCGAGTGTCCAACGGAGATGCGATGCATATCTATTCTAAGCAATAAACACTCCATAAAGCAGTAATGACCATTAGATAAAATGTTTCCATGATTCATATAAATCCCATATAATGATTAAGGAAAACCATTATACTCGGTAACAATAAAGACAAGGAAATTTTGAAATAATCCACGAAAACAATAGAAATTCATGAATCAGTGAGAAAATAATGATTCATCACACAACATATAAAATATATGATCATAAAAGATATTTCAGGCTTAAATGATTTTAAATTAAATAGTTATGCGAGGCGTAAAACAAAAAATCTCCACCTTGAAATTAAATGTATATAAATATGGTTTTCTCCTAACCTAAATTATATAACTAGGACCAAATTCAAAAACGTTAAATAATGTTTAAGTTTAGGTAATTGGATAGTCTTAGTAAAACTATCATCTAGATTGTATCCAATGGGTATCTTAGTGACACTAATTGTCTTAGATTATATAATATTCCTAAAAAAATTAATTCTGGTGTTAATGTGTTTTGATCTACCCTGTAATATATAGTTTTTAGATATGTTCAATGCATATTGACTCTAAAAAAGAACTAAAATGTTATCAGTAGATAATGATTACTCAGTAATCAAACCTATTATCTATATAACTTCTTTGATTGATTTTTTTCAAATCCATATACTCCACCTCAGTGGTGGAGAGGGAAACCAATGATTACATATTCCACTTCTAGGTGGCCGATCCTCTATATGATAGAAAAAACTAGTGAGTGATTTAAAAATGTCAATATTTGAAGCATAATCATAGTAAAAAATCCAACGATATCATCATTAAAACTATTATTTATTCCATATCAAATTCACAACTTAGCAGGCATAAGAAGTAACTGAGGTTCCACTTTAAAACATTTTAGTGAGTTTTACCATGTTCTCCGATAAACTTTCTCAAATTACATATTAAAAAAACAATATCTAGTCTATAATAGACCATTGAAAACATAATATTTCCGATAACACTACCATAAAGGATCTTATTCATGAAGGCTGCCTCAGAATCATTTTTAGGGGACTATTATAAAGATAATTTAAATAGTTTTCCTAAAGGAATACTAATGGGTTTAATGTGATCAAAGATGTACCTTTTCAACACTTTCTTTATATAAGAATACGAGGAATGGTATAAGGTCCATAACTTTATATGTGTAATTATGTCGATACCCAATATTTGACTAGTATGTCCTAAGTATTTCATTTCAAAGATATAATTCAATTGGGTATTGAAAAAATTTATAATATTCATATTTTTTTGATTAATAGGATTTCATCAATATATTAAAGTAGGTAAACCCATTCATGTTTGACAAATTTTAAGTATACACATTCATCATATTTAATTATGATTTTTTTTCAATAATAAAATAATCAAAACTTTTATACCACTACCTATAAGACTGTTTAAGTTCATATAAATTCTTCTTAAGGAGGAATATTTTAAAAACACTTAGGAGGAGTTACATAATTTTTTTCATAAAGAGTACCATGTAAAAAAGAAGTTTTTATATTCAATTGTTCAATATGAAAATAAAATTTAGTATCAAAACAAAGAATAATCCTTATAGATGAATTTTTTACAATAGGGGACAATATCTCACTATAATAAATACCTTAACATTAAAGGAAACTTTAGAAACCATTCATGAATTAAATTTTATTTTAGTTTCTCTAACATTGTTATACTGTTTCATGAATATACATTTAGAACCTATAATTTTTTGATTATCAAGTTTGGTTACTATAACCCAAGCTCTATTCTTAAGGAATGAATTCATCTATTACTTCATAGAAACCAAAAATTGGATGGATTCTTTGGTCATAAGTTCTTTTTTATAAGAATGTGGTTCCTCATTAAACATGTCTAGAGAAACATTAAAATCATAGGTATCCACATCCACCTGGTTAAATAATGATGGAGGGATTATTATTATTCTCTATCTATCTTAGGTGATCTAATAATCTATAATATTTTCTTTATATTCATTTTTAGGTTGAAAATTTGAGTTAGTATCAAATTCACCTTGAGTCCGAGGAATATGAGTGATGGGTTCTACCTCAGACTGGGACTGGTCGTTAGATTCAAAATGATTTTAAACACCTATGGGTTTAGGAGTTCTATCAAAATATTTTCCATAATTCTTTGAAGACTATACATACTCTATTAATTTTAATTTATAGAGACCAAAATCATGAAACAAAACACCATGACTAATGATTCATTTTTGATTACCTAGTTTATCTATCTATTAATGATATGCATTATCATCCTCTGGACATCACACAAATATGTAATTTACTTCCCTAGGATTAGGCTTATCATTGTGGTTATGAGCATAATCTATGGATCCAAAAATAATATTGTGTGAAAGACTTTGGGGGATACCATTCCAAAGATCTTCAGGTGTTTTAAAGGCATTAACATAAGATAGATAACAATTGATTAAGTAGACAGTCATGGAGGAAGCCTTAGCCTAGAAGAACCTAGAGAGATTATAATGAGAAATCATGAATTTTACCTTTTATAAAACAATATTATTTATTTTTTCTATTAATATATTCTATTCTGAGGTTTCCACAATAGTCTGGTACCATTGAATCAACTCAGATTCATAGAATTCTAGAAATTTATTTGAAAGATACTCTAAACCATTATCAGTTTTTAGGGATTTGATTTTCATACTAGAATAAATTTATACATTAGCTTTAAACTTCTTAAAAGTATTAAAGGTATCAGAATTATATTTGAGTATATAAATCTAGACATTACCAGAGTATTCATAAATAAAGGATAAAAGGTAGTAGCATCTACCATGGGAGGTGACCTTAGAAGGACCCTGAATATTAGAATGAACACATTCAATGGGTTCTCTAGACTTATAAAATTACATAATGAGGATGACACTTTTGGATTTACCATACACACAATCTTATCAAAAAGGAAAACTATTAGGACTGATATTACTCAATAGACCTTGTTTTCATATTTCATTAAGACCTTTGGTGCTTATATGACCTAAGATTTGATGCCAAAGGGTGTATTATCTAAACCCGAAGCACTAGATAAATTTATCTGACATCTATGCACCCTACCATCTAATAAATTGAGTCCATTATAGATGTTTCCTTTCATGAAATTGATATATCCTCACACAATCCTTATACTTCCAGTGTCTGACATAAATGTATAGACCTTTTGATCAAAGAAACCTAGGGAAATTAGGTTTATTTTCAGTTTAGGTACCCACCAAACATCATAAATAGTTTTAATAGTTCTATCATGAATCTATAAGTAAGTTGATCCTATCCCCATAATAGGAAAAATCTTATTATTCCCCTGTAACACCTCAACTGATTCTATTCCATAAATTCATTGAAGTACTCCTTCCTAGGACACATGTGGAATGAAGATCCAAAAACAAGGACCCACTCTTCAGAGATGGAAACATCATATACATTTAATATATCAGTAGTATCAAAATACTATTCAACTAATAGGGAATGGCCATTATATTTTTTCTTTCTAGCTACCCTTCTTATTGGGACCATTCTGTTTTATGTTGAAGGGTTATTTACATTGAAATAATTTAACTACTTTGTTATTGGATTTGAATATATGTTTTTTATATTGATCTATTTATTTCCTTATAGCCTTATACTTGATTCTACCCCTTACATTAAAATCCTTATACTTATCCTTAACGCTACCCTTATTTTGATGGTATTTAGAGAGCATAGTGTATTTAACTTCTTCAAGAGTAAGAGTGTCTTTTCCATATATCATATATTCTTTTACAAAATTAAAGGAGTCATCTAATGATGTCAACATTATTATGGATTGGTATTAATAATCTAAATTAATATATATGTTGGAAATATATAATAATATTTTATTAAATTCATCAATGTGAGACCTAACTACAATTATAGGACTCATTTTGAAAATATATAATCTCATTTTATTATATAGAATTCCAACAAGTGACTTAGTCATATTAAGGGTTTCCAAATTAAACTATATACCAATAACATACGACTCATATAAAACTTCTCTTATAACTTTATATCCTAAATATAAAAGTATTAGACTATGGGTTTTTCTAAGGTCCTCTTTGATAACATAAATATAAGTGATAATAGTCTATCCATATAGGGAAATGATGGTATCTTTTTTTTAGATTTAGTAAGAACATCAATTAATTCATTATGATCAAGAAAGGTGGTTATCTTAATCCACTAAGGGTTAAAATCATTTTCAGCATCAAAATTTTCATTATCAAATTTTGTAGAGCCCATTATCTATGTTTTAGTAGGCTCAGATACCAACTGTTGGGGGAATTTTATTTTGTTTATCCCCAAGAATGTCCAAGGAGCTAGTGGTTCATATTTGGGGGTTACAAATTGATACAATTAATATTATGTATTTATTAAAACAATGAATGAGTTTTCTTGAAATGAAACTTCTGGATTCACATGAATCAAGAGAAAATAAAATATAAAATAGAAATGAACAATAAGATATAACATGATTCAGATCACTGTGATCCTATGTGTATAGATAGATCACCAAAATAGGTAATTTGTTTTATTTACTAAATAAATTATGTAGTAAAATATTGAATGAAATGAAAATATGATAACCGGAGAAACTATCCAGGGAGTATGGCCTTTTTGAACTAGGTGGCGGTGATGAAACCCATTATATAGAGTCAACACCATCCACTCCTAGATAGACTATCACACACACCCAAGAAGGATAAAATTTCAAGCATGACTTGAAATAAAGTAAATCAATTATAGAAACAAGATTTAAAGTCAAAGGTTGGTTACAATAAATGGATATAAAGACCAGAAAATCCTTATAGTGTGTAGTCATCCTAAACCAAAGGTCATGCCACTATTCCACAAAATGTCCTCCGGAACAGAAAATTAGTTGTAAGGATAAAAAAGAACATAAAAAAGGGGAGTGTGAATGGGAAGAAAACCTCAATATCCCTCTTCTTCTCTAAGTTCTTCCCTGTGAAGCAGGACAAAGACCCTCTCAAAATCACTCAGAACTAAAATAATCATTTACTGAATGGAGTGAGATATGATATACCTCTAAATCAAAGCAGTGAAGTGCGAATATGGAGTGCTAGAGAAGTATAAGTTGGTGAAGATAGAGGCCACATGATGAATTCCACACGAAAGACTCAGATCATGAAGAAAATTAAATTAATAGAAGGTGGAATAATTGGGTGGACTGGTGGAAGCATGTGAGTGGCCAATAGGGGTGAAGTGTTGATCAGAGCCAAGGAAAAAATATGAAAAGAAGTAGTCATGGATGTTAGATCAAGATGATCCATGGTCCTGATAAATCTTGTGTAACTAGTAAGGAAAAACAATATACACAGTAAAAATAAATAGAAGGTAATTCAGAAATAATCCATGAAAATAGTATCCATCAAAGCATCGAGGAGAAAACAACGACACATCATATATCATATAAAACATATGATCATCAATGATATTACATGATTAAAGGAATTTAAATAAAATAGATATACAGGGCATAAAACAACACATATGATTTTGATTCATTACCAAATTCGTTAGGGGTTGCTTAACTCAATTTCTTTTCATTGAGTAATATACTCCCTTTATTTATTATGTTATTCTAAGAATATGAAAATTATAACCTATGATTGATTTATATTTTATTTCAACTTGTTTCACTACTACAAAACAAACAATATACAATTCTAGTTTTATCAGTTCTTTTTTTAGTGTTGATAAGGGGTTCCCTTTATAAGCACATTTCTTAGCACTGATAAAAGGTATATTTTTTTAGTTATTTATTTATAGCTCTGATAAATGTCCCGATCCCGCGGGTGAGTTCCAGATCAAAATAGTGGATGCCTGAATACTTCTTTATATATGATTCCACTACATCCCATGCTCAGATGCTTGTTGTGGGGATGGGCTCCCACATTCACTCTCCACACTCATCCAAATGGACCCACAGGCTCATGTGGGCCTTGCTCCACCCCATACAAAGGTTGGGTCCTATCGACCTCCCCTCATCCAGGCCTATACACGGACCGACCCACCCATAGCCCCAATTTTTTTATAAACCAATTAAAAAAATAAAAGTATTAAGAATACTAAAAAACTGAAATAATGAAACAAAAAAAATGAATAAATTTAAAAAATATTAAATTTCTTATTAATTAAATAAATATCAATAACTTTAATATATATATATATTATAAATATTTATAAATATTATATGTTAAATATTTCTATATACAATGAATAAATTACGAAATTATTAAAAAAATTATTAATAAAACACGTATTAATAAAAATTAATAAGTAATATATATATATAATAATTATAAATAGTAATAAATAATATATAAAAAATATAAATATAGACAATGGAAAAAATTTAATAATTAAAAATATATTAATGTCTTATTCATTTTAATAGATTTTATACATAATTATTCATTAATATATTTAATATTTTTAATTTAGAAATAAATTCATATAAATTTATATAAATATATCAATATATATAATATTTTCTAAAATATGATTTATATAATACGAAATAATTATTTTTACCTTAACTAAGTCATATATTTAGTGAATTGTTTTTATAATTAAAAAATATTTTTAATTCAAAATATTGACTAATTGTATCGAGTAATAGACATTTAATTAAATATCATTTGATTTTCCAATTTAATATATATCAAACATGTGTTACATTGATTTCACACATATATATACATAATTAATGAATTTTTATATATAACACACACACATAATGTTTCTATTATTTATTCAATTTTTAATATTTATTTTAGAATTAAATTTATTAACACAATATATTTAAAATATATTATGTTTTTACTCAGTAAATTTTATCATTTTTTATATTTTTATTCAATATATACTATTTAAAAGTATTTAATATTTTTTTTCAAATTTATTCATATTTAATATTATTTATTCAATAATAATTTTAATTGTTTTTTAATATTTTTTTAATTTACTATTTTTCAATTTATCATTTTTCAAAAAAATTTTAATTTTATCCATATTTCAATATTTATTCATTAACATGTTTTTAATATGGTTTTATTTTATATAATTAATATGTATTTATTAACATATATAAATATAAATATTAATTTTTAATTTTTTTAAATTATCTATAAACTTAATATTATTTATTTATTTTTTCAATTTTTGATTTTTTCATTCTTCTTATTATTTATTTCATTAATGGATGCTACATATTATATCTCATTATTTAATTTAACATATATAAAACCTGTATATATATACACACATTAATTTCATACACACAAATATTTACATAATTAATGAAATCTAATATAGAAACACATACACTTACAATTTATGTAATTTATTAAAATTTTAATATTCATTTTATAATTTCATTTAGTAGAATAATATATTTAATATATCATGTTTTTAATCAGTAAATTTTATTTATTTATTTTTAATATTGTTATAATTAGTAATATTTATTCATTTTAAATATTTTTTATTTTTTATTTATTTTAAAATTTATTCATTTTCTAAAATTTATTTATACATATTTATTTAACATGTTTTAATATTTTTAATATGTATCCATCTATATTTTAATATATTTCCATTTTTTTAAAGGTAATGCCTTGGTCAAAGACCAAGGCACAATTTATTAAAAATAAAGGAGTTACAAAAGTCTGAAATGAGGGATTTTATTACAATCTCTAACATATATATGAAAAAGGTCAACCGAAATTTCATCATTCCAAGTAGTGCGTTGGTTGATTCCTTTGTTGGAAAGACCATCTGCCACCATGTTTGCTTCGCGGTAAGTATGAGTGGAAATGTGTCTAATATCTTTAAGCAGATTCAAACAGTTCATCCATCGGGAGGTAAGTTTCCAAGCAAGATAGATTGTCCCAGTCCAAATGGATTGTAAAAAGGTGGTAGATTCACTCTCAATCCATATGTCATTCCAGCCTTTAGATTTAACATAGTCAATGACTTAGATAACGACCATCATTTCTGCTTCGAGAGAGGAGGCATTACCACACCTTCCATAGAAGCATCCATGGCAATGTCCCAGGCAGTCTCTAAAAATATCACTATATCCTGCTGGACCTAGATTTCCTTTGGAGGTGACATCAACATTGATTTTGATCCATTGATGGATGAGAGATTTCCAAAAGACTTCAAGAGTCTGACATGGTTTTGGGTAGAGTCCATCAATGCAGAGTCACCGTAGGATCATGAAGTCACCAACATAGTTGTCACAATGTGCCTTTTGGATCAAAGCTGCATCCTTGATGGCTATGATAATTCTCATTCTCCCTGTATTAAGATTGATTGAGAATTTGTTGTGAATAATATTATTCCAATCATACCAGATAACGTGGAGGAGTTCAGCGACCATAGAGTGGAAGACGTTTTTGATTTGCTTCTATGTGTCGCACTCCACACAATGTTTCACTTGGTCGAGAATAGAACTTAAATATATCCATGTGCAGTCAAATAGGCTAGTAACATAATTCCAGAGTGTAGAGGTAGTGGAACAGGATAAAAAAGGGTGATTATTATTCTCTCTGTGTTGATGGCACATGTGAAATTGTGAGAAAAGTTGAATACCAAAAGATTCAAGGGTAACCTCTGTAGGAATACAATTATGAGAAATACACCAAATGAGGTTTAATTGGGAAGGTTTGATCCAAGGTTTGCCAAAAGATTTCAACAGTTAAAAATAGGGATAGATTTAGAGAAAATGTGATTGTAAAAGCTTTTTGAATTCAAGACTCCATTATGGATAGGTTCCCAAATGAGGCAGTCATCCGAGAAAGAGAAGGAATTATTATCAATAATATTTATAATGGAATTAGGTAGGTTAATATTTTGAGAGTGAATCACCTCCTGAATAGTGAGGTTAATGCTATTAGGATGGGGTTGAGAGGTAAGCATAGAAATTAGAGGCATTCCAGTCCAATTAGCAGTCCAAAAATTAAGAGTAGAGTTCACATTGACTAACCATATAGAATTGGCCATGAGGTTTGAGAAGGAATTTTTGATGGAAGGCCAGATTATGGAATTGACATATCTAAAATTTCTGTTTTTTAATTTCACAATTAATTTTTTATAGAGAAATTCAATGGAATCGTCATTCCGATTAATCAAGTTCCAAGTAAACTTGGCTTGGAGAGCTTCATTAAAAGGTTTAAGGTTCTTAATTCCCAACCCACCATTTTCTATCGGCTTGCAACAAGTAGACCAAGGGATGGTGACTAGCTTTCTTTCAAGGATGCTACCTGTCCAAAAAAAGTTTTTGATAAAAACATTAATTAGTTTTAGAAGAGAGACTGGCCATTTATAAATCAAGAGGGATTAAACCATTTTAGAGATGATAGAAGATTTAACAAGGCAGATTTTTCCAGCCATAGAGAGGGATTTTCCTTTCCAAAAGGATTAATGGCTTAAAACATGGTTAAAAACAGAAGTAAAGTATATAGATTTGGGATGACCCTAGAATAAGGGGGCTCCTAAGTAGGTAAAAGGAAGGGTACCTTCCTTGATACATAGATTCTTAATGATGTTAGCGTTCCTATTGGAGGGAAAGGATTTCCCAAAAGTATATGTACGATTTACTCTAACTAATGGATTGTCCAGAGAGATCCTCATAGTGAGATAAGGATGATTTAAGTTGAAGTGTATTTTTTTTACTCCTAGTATGAAACCGAATAATTTCATCAGCATATAAAAGATGGGTAAGAACATTTAAACCACAGGCTGCTTGTATGGGTTTTAATTTATTTTGAGAAACCAGATGAGAGAGGAGTTTGCTAAGATAGTCTTCTGCAATGGAAAAGAGAATATCAGAAAGGGGTTCTCCTTGGAGAACCCCTTTTGAACATTTAAAATAACCTTTGGGCGAGCCATTAAAAAGGATGGAAAGGGATTTCAAGTTGAAGAGAGTTTGAATATGGCTTATAAAAATATCATTGAAACCAAAGCTATGAAGAACTTTGAAAATAAAGTTCCATTCCATGGTATCAAAATCTTTTTTGACATCTAGTTTAATGAAACATTCCCACCTCATGAGACTTTGTTAAGGGTATTGGTGCATTCCTAGGTAAGACAAATGAAATCCTGAATGGACCGACCTTTGATGAATCCAAATTGGTTCCAAGAGATGATTTTGTGGCATAAGGTTGAATGTTTAGAAGCTAAGAGTTTGGTGATGATTTTATAAAAAGAATTGATGAGAGCAATATGTATAAAGAGGTGAATTTATGAAGCATTAGAAACTTTATGAATAAGAGTGAGAAATTGAGCATTAAGATGATGAGGGAGATTACCAGTAGAAAAGAAGTGTTTAACAAAATTACAAACATCAACATGGATAATTTCCCAGTGTTGCTGATAGAAACCATTGTTGAAGCCATCAGGGCCTGGAGCACTATCCGGATTAAGGGAGAGGACGGTGTCCTTAATTTCATGGTCCATAGGAATACCCAAGAGGTGGAGATTATTCTCTTCAGTCACAAGGGAAGGGATGAATTCCATATTTTTTTTAACAATTTGTATAATTAATAAAACTTTTCCTTTTTTTCAATAGTTTTAAAGTCTACTCATTTTTAATTATTCAATTTCACTCATTTTTAACATACTTATATTTAAGATTATATATTCATTAATAATGTTAAAAATATATTTGGTAATAAATATTTATAAATAAATATTTTTATAAATTTTTATTTACTATATTTATAAAATTATATATTTATAATTACTAATAAATAAATATTTTAAAAATTATTCATACAATTTTAAATAAATAAATATATATTTAAATAAATAAAAAATCATAATAAATATATTTCAATGATGAATATATTTACTATATTTATATTTATATATATTTGTTAAATATATATATATATATATAATTATATAAATATATATAATGTTATAAATATATTTTTAATTATAAAAACATAATAAGTATATTTAAATAATGAATATATTTACTATATTTATATATATATTTATTAATTAAGTATATATAAATATATAGATATATTTATAATTTTAAAAAAATAATTATAAATATATTTATAAATGCATTTTTACTATATTTATAAAATTATATTTTTATAATTATAAATAAATAAATATAAATTTTTAAAAAATGTATTTATATAATTATAAATAAATAATTATATATTTAAATGATTATAAAATTATTATAAATATATTTAAATAATGAATATATTTAATATATTTATATTTATATTCATACATATTTATTGAATATATATATAATTATATAAATATATATCATGATATAAATATATTTATAATTACATACAAATATTTATAAATACTATTATAAATATATTATTTTATAATTATAATTATAAATCTTTATCAGTACTAAACAAGTTCAGATAAAATCCATCTTTATCAGTGCTAAACAAGCATTGATAAAATATATACTTTTTATGATCACTAAAACTTTAGCACTGATAAAGATGGATTTTATCAGTGCTTTTTTAGCACTGATAAAAGGTATTTTATTAGTTCTTATTAATTTAGCATTGATAAAACCCCTGTTTATCTGTGTTTTTTTGAAGCGCTGATAAAACCCACCCAAATATTTCTAAAAGTACCCTTAATGAACTGATTTACATTTTTCCATTAAAACTCTTGTGAAAGTCTAGTGCTTCCGTCAGTCCCCCTTGACCTTCTACCAAACGAATTTAGCCTCAAATCTAAGGTATGTTATTTGTTTCTCCTCCGCTCTCATTTCTTTCTTGTTCAGGTCCAGTGGTGTGTGATAGTGTGATGTTAGCTTTGATTGGTGGTCTCATGGTTCCACGTTTTGGAGCTCTGATGATGAAGTCCCCATCATTGTTAATCCTTATTTGATGGTTCCTTATTTGTGAGTCTCACCGTTCTTGATTTTACCCTACTATGGCTTGAATAGGTTCCTTCTTTTCCCTGTCTTACTTCAAGATAAAAATTTCAAATAAAGCTCCTAAAATGGAAAATTTCTCCATTTTTATTGATTAATGTGGCCTAACCTATAGTTATATGAGATATTTTTTCATTTCAATATTAGAATTAAAATATTCTCTTTTATATATATCTGATATAGATTTTCATTTTTACTCTAATATTTTATAAGATAATTCCCAACCTTTACATTGATACTGTAGCCTTTCTGATTGAATTCGACTTCCAATCCCGAGTCACAAAGTTGACTTACTGTAATAACCCATATTTTAAATTAGGCATGGGTACTTTTAATTTTGGTCTAATTATATTTTATGGACCTAATATGGATGCCTAATGAGTTTTTAAAGGTCAAAAGGGTATCTAACGCTTGCTCGAAGCCCAGAACACCGTTATTGGGAGAACATGGCCTGTCACACGATTAGAGGAAACTGGGTGGGGCATGCCGCACAATTAGTTCTAACCATGCGAGGCTGAACAATGGGATGGAGTAGTGAACATAGCTTTCCCTAACTATGTGCTAGGGGCCACATAGATATGCGAAAACTACAAAACAATTGTAGTGTTGTTTGTACGATTAGCGCATGGTTTCCCTAACCATGTGGCCTAATAGTGTTAGTGCCCCACCCTATAGTAGACCATGCTCAGTTGGAAAATGGTTTGGAAATCCATGTGGCCAAACCATACGATGCCCAATTTTTTCCAATTTTATGAAAATTCCCGTAATGATCTAATTAAACCATTTATCCTCCTACCTTCATCATTCTAGCATAAAACCAACTTCTTCCTCCCTCTTTGGAGCTCTTAAGACCTCTTCGGTGGAATTTGATCCCAAGAATTCATCTGGTGTCTGATTTGATCATCGCCAGTCATGTTGGCTTGAGTATTGATAAGGCCTTAATTCCATTTTATCCATTCTTCACTTGCCTTTCTATCGACAATGCTATTTAGATATAGGATCATATGCCCTATTTTTAGGCTGTTGATCAATTCTTCAGATCTATTCTAATCCAAGAAAAATTAGAGGCTGATAGTAGATAAAGAGATTCATATCAGTACATGGTAGGTGGTATATAACTCACTCATCAAGATTCATCATTTTATAAATTACCAGAATTGAGCACGCACCGATTTCATCGGGTGTGGCCTATTAAATTGTTGTGTCTTGCTTATATTCATTAGGATCATGTTCTAGATCTTCTTTTATAAACATAATTCATGTTATTATAGGTTAAAACCTCAACTCCATACATCCCATGTAGGGTGTTTTCATATTTGGTCTTTTAGTTGTTTGAAATGTTCATTTGAGCCACCATTTAGGTGTGTTTTAGTTATACCTTTTTAATTGAAAGCCTCCCTTAATTAAATGAATGTTGAATTGTGAATTGATAAATGGATAGTATCATGATTCTTCCCACTTAACCCGCCTAAGTTAAGTGCTTCATTTTGATAAATCAATCTAATGGTAAATGAAAGTATATTGCATATATATGACTTGGCCTAATTTAATGTAATTAAATGGCTTGGTTGCACATTCATAGCACCCTCTTCCATGTCTAATGGAAGGTATCGAATTTAACCTTATAAAATAAACATGACTTATATGAAATGAAATAAATTAATACATTCCCCTTGGCCTTTTCACACAAATGAAAGGCAAGGCTTGGACGAAATGAACATATTAAGTGGTATTAACATTAAATGGATCTATTAAATAGATTATTCAACTATAAGTTGCGTAATTTTATATGGACCATGAAATTAATATAATATTGGTTAGACTCGAGTTAGATTTTGGATTCCCAAAGTAATGCCTTGAGCACTCAAGGGTTCTATTCCAATTCATGGATGCTAGTTGCCTTGGTTGAGACTCACCTTGGAACCTGATCCTATTCTATCAGTGGAGGCTGAGTATGAAACCATAGGATCCCTTATTTACTATTATAGGATGACTTTAATGCACTCCTTGGATCTGGAAAGGATTCTATGGGCATGAGGTGTCTTGGTTACATCCTTAGGCTTGGCCATTTCTTATCCCATTTTACCTCAGATGTTCTCATTGGAATCAGTTAGATTCATTATTGTTGAATTCCTTGGATGAATCTCCTTAGATTACACTTTTATACCTTAGCCAGGATATAGTTAATACTAAGTTGGTGGCCCTTGAGGTATAGGTTTCCTTGATTATTACCTTGGAACCTCTTCATTATTATTATAATCATGGATGCCTTGTTACATCTTGGATCCTTCACTATTACTATTATGTTAGGAAGTGGGTGAAGGTTTTATCTCACATGAATTAATTAAATAAAATGGAACCTAATTGATCGATGAATTTTTTATATGTTAAGACACCAGCCGAGGGATGAATCAGGTACTTGGGTATTTAAATTACTATAGTTATTTTCTTTAATATATGAATTCTTTCACACTATTTTAGTTTATAATAAATAGATAGTATATGATAAACACCATTTGTGATGGCCTACTAATATTTATCTCACAACCTATCTGGGATGCCATTGGAACCCGAACAGACTATATGTATAAAGGTGTTGATTAAGGGAAGCATATCACTTCAGACACATTATTTCTTGATTTTTTAGGATTAAGTTGGTAGCATATGACCGAGTAGGATCACATGAAGTTAGGAATAGTTTTTAGTTTATTATTGATACTTTGGTATAGAATGTATACCCACTACCTTGTATCCTTGTTTTCTAGTTTTATAGTGACACAACATGTATCATCACCAGTTTTTGTATATTTATATCAGCTTCATTTTTTATATTATTATTTAGTATGCTTCTATTGTGCCACATGTTTGTTAATATTTCTGCTTTATACTCAATATTCTATTTATCTACATTTCTACACTCTAGTAATGAGGGTATAGTCTCCCCACAGATACACCCTAAGACCTCACTACTTGTTGTAAGCCTCTAGAATTTGGGGAGATGTGCTAAAGGCCATTTGGACAACCAGGCTCGGGGCACATCTGAGTGGAATTTGGATTCGGGACATCAAAAAGTGGTATCTCAGGGTTCCATTCTTGAATTACTATTTGAAGAAAATATTCAGGAGATTCGGAATGCTGAGAACATTATTATGATCTATGCTTGGGTGTAGCTAACCCATGTTTGGAGTAAATTCTGATTTTCCGGAATTATAATTACTGTTTTGATTTTTCATATTATAGTTGATATCATTTTACCATTGGGTTATGCACATGTTTTATTGTGGTTATTATTATTATTCTAATTGAGATCTATATTCATCATTGGCCCAATGATATGAGGGAAAGGGGAATTATTACGTAAATCGTTACAGACACCTAGATTTTACATTCCATGCTTATGCCATTCTATATAGGTGAATTTCAATTCTTACATTTCTTGATATGCCTATGATTTTTGAGTGAGCATTGTTTGTATATTATGCTTGTGCTATTATTGGGCTATGATTGAGTGGTTTCCTATTTCAATTCATGTGGTGTATGGTCCCTCATGGGTTGGAACAAGTGATTTACCAAGACAATCCTTTAATTTTAATTTAAATGGGTGTTGATATCAGTGATAAAAAGTATTTCCCTTGAGTTAGTAGAACAAAAAACTCATTTTAAATGAATCATGATATATGGAAATAAGAAAATAAAAATTATAAAGTTAAATTTGACTTATAAAATGAAATGGTTTCTAGTAAATGATGAGGGAAGGTATAATTGACCATTAATCCACTGGAACCTTTATAATTTAAACAATAGTACTTACCAATACATGGACTTATATGTGGGTAGTTGGGGTAGTATACCATGGGTAGTGAGACCTTTTTTTTCATCTTCTGCTAGTGTTTTTATCTATATGTATAAAGCTTGTTTTGAATCATGTGATTGGAATTTTTAGACAAATACTGCCATGACTTCCTCGTGTCATGCACCAGAAGGGTGGAAAAAACCATGTTCCAGATATGGTGGGACCTAAGATTCCATTCATACTACCAGGATTTCCACTTGAGGTACTGCCTATTATACCTGATCTAGGCACTGACGCTCTACTGCATGATAGTTTCCTATGTATGAATCAGTCCATGAAAGGTGATCTATGATTATCATCTAAAATGGATGATCTGATCCATGAGTTCCATATTCAATATCCTCTCACTTTCTTGGGGGATGGTGGTCCACAGGCTGGTGAGTCATGGCAAGAGGATGTCATATCTATCTTTGAGATTCTGAAGATGCCTCCAAATTGGAGCTTCAAGATTTCTGTCAACATGTTTTATGATTCAGAAAGAGATAATGGGATGTAGTTACCCATCTGGTCTACATCAGGTCATGGTATGGGTTGATTTCTAGACCTCCTTATATGAACAGTTATATCCTCAGATGCTGAGAGATGATAGATCAAGAGAGTTCATGCACCTCGAGTATGGTTCTATGTTAGTCATGGAGTATTCAATGCATTTTATAGATTTACATTGATTTTCACCACTTCTATCTGGTGACGAACTTTCGCATGATAGACACTTTGAGGATGGGATTTAGTATTCCATATATACCTAGGTTAATGTCTTTCTCCTACCTAACTTCTCAGAAATAGTCAATCAGGCTCCTATCAGTAAGTGCAACATGAGGGATGGTGATTGTGTCGATCATAAAGAATCAACATTGCGATAGGAAAATAGTTCTTCTAGTAACAGGAATTGATCTATTGAAGTTTTTTCTTCAAGGAAGTGGCAACCAGAGTACCCATATTGTTAGCTCAATTGGGTGTCAATAGTGTAGATGATAGGGGAATCTGAAGCCTCAGTGTGATAGAGACCCTATGGAGTGTCGGGATTGAGGCTCTATGAGGAACCTTTAGAGATTCTGTCGGACCATTACATTATATTCTAGTGGAAGAGGTTACACACCAACTCCACCTTTAGGGAAAAGTTCTTTTATTCCATGTTAGGTGGGGACATGGCATAGAATAGATAGGACTAGATATAGAGGATTTCATGGACATGTTAACTAGACTCCTAATCACTAGAAGCACCAGTAGATCAGTTATACTCAGGGTAGTCCAACTGCAGTATAGGGATGAAGATCAGGCCAGTTATATGTACTATAGCCAGTACCTAAGGATCAGGCTGTAGAACCATTAAAATTATGGGGTAATATTCTAGTATCCTCCACTATAATATCTTCTTTATTTGATACATGTGATTCACACTCCTTTATATTATTATATATTATAGAAAGTATCAGGCGATAGTTATAATATAACTATAGTGTAACGACCCTGAATATGCCAATGAAAGTGTGGATAGTGGGTATACACTAATGTAGAGACTATCCCCTTGAGGTAGGTAGTACCCTTTATTATGATACCTCTTTGTTCTCAAGATGATGAGATTTGATGTAATTCTTGGGATGGATTGGTTGGTTTCGTATCATGAATTTGTGGACTTCTATCGCTATAGGGTTTCGTTTACATCAACAAAGGGAAGAAGTTATCTACACAAGGGTGATTGGGATGTCTAGGCTAGTAGATATATACCATAGAATCATTGGATAAGTGGATTGACTATATATATTTCCAATATCTTAATAGAGGATCATGGTTCACATTAGGATAAAAATACTCTTACAGTAGATCGTTTCAAGGATGTCTTTCCCAATAATTTTGTAGCTTACCTCATGAGATAGAGGTATAATTTAAGATTGATATTGTTCTTGGAGTAGATCCAGTGTCCATTCCTCTATATAGGATGACACATAATGAGCCCTATGAGCTCATGTGGCAATTATAGGATCTCGATACCAAAGGTTTTATATAGACCAATACTTCCTCTTTGGATTAACCCTTTCTTTTTTCCAAGAAAACGGATGGGACACATTATCTATGCATGGATTATAGGTGGTTGAACTAGATTAAGATCAAGAACCAGTATGAACTGACTCAAATAAATAATATCTTTGACCAGCTTTAAGGATCTACAGTGTTCTATAGGATGGAATTGAGGTTGGGCTATCATCAGGTGTGAGTTAGGCCATCATACATACCTTATACAACTTTCTATAGTAGGTATGGTTTATATGAGTACCTTGTTATACCATTCAGTCTTACGAACATGCTCACCATTTTCATGGATCTGATGAATAGTGATTTCAACCCCTATTTGGATTCTTTTGACATGGTATTTGTGGATGGAATATTTTTTTATTCCCATACTCACAAAGAATAAGCTAAACACATTCATATCATTTTGAGTACATCGGGAGAGCATCATATTTATACCAATATTTCTAATTGACACTTTTGGATTGAAAAATTTCACTTATTGGGTCATATTATCTTAGAATCAGGAGTCTCTATTGAATTAGAGAAGGTGATTTCTATAGTTTTATTGGAGCATCCCAAGAACATGTTTGATATATAGAGTTTATTGGGGATGGATGGATATTAAAAGAGTCTTATAAAATAATTATCACACCATTATGAACCTATTAATGGTCCTAAAAAGAAGGGTGTTAAGTTCATGTGGTAGGAAGAGTGTCAGAAAACCTTTTAGGACCTGAAAGGAAGGATTATATTTACACCGATTCTGATTTTTCTAGAGTTTGGTTGAGGCTATAAAGTGTTCTATGATGCATCTGACGTTGTCCTAGGTGCATTTCTGATATAGGAGGAAAAATTTGTTATATAAAAATCTCAGAAGTTGAGGTACCATGAGAGAAATTACCCAATGCATGAACTTGATCTAGCAACAATTTTCCATTCCTTACTTTGATGAAGACACTATTTGATGGGTGAGAACATTGTAGTGTACACATAGAATAATAGACTCAATTATATCTTTACACAACATGAATTGAATCCCATATAAAGAATATGGTTTGAATATATTTAGTCCTTCTATATTGATCTTTCTTATATGCCTGAAAAAGGAAATGAAGTAGTTGATGTGTTTAGTCAGAAAAATCAAGCACCAGCTATATTGGAAGCCATTGATGAATGAAAATTGATGTCTCTATTTTTTTAGATGCATATGGAGTTTCAAAATAGTCAAAAGAAGTATTATCTCTCATCCTTGAAAATTACCTCTTACCTCCTTGAGAAGGTGAAGAGTAGGAAATTTTTAGATCCCGAGGGCTTGGTTATCCATGAGAGTACTACAGGAGATGACCCACCTATAGATTGGTCTATATACAAATAATACATCCTATATATACATAGATGTGTCTTGGTTCCTAAAAATATGATATAGGAGTTGATTTGAGATTCCCATGCTTCTTAGTGGGCAGTTCATCTTGGAATTTCCAAGATGTATCGAGATATGTGATGCTAGTATTGGTGGCTTGGGATGAAATGTTAGATAAAATGATTTATTATTAGGTGTTCCACCTTTCAAAAGGTGAATAAAGAGCACCAATAACCTATAGGATTATTAAAGCTGCTTCCAATCCTAGTATAGGAATGGGAAGATGTTTCCATGGAATTTGTAGTTAGTTTACTGAGGTCTCCTAGGGGTAGCGACGCTGTTTGGGTAGTTGTTGATCGACTGCTGAAATTATCCCACTTCCTTCCTATCTTAGAGACTTTCTCAGTTGACGATATGAGAATATTATATTTCCAGGAGATCATTTTACGACATGGGTTCCCTCATACAATCATTTTAGATTGGGATGATCATTTCACATCACGGTTCTAGAAGGGGTTGCAGAAATCTATGGGTACGCAGTTTCTTATGACGACAACATTTCACGTTCAGACCGATGGAAAATCAGAATAGATGATATAGGTTCTAGAGGACATTCTATGAGCATGAGTTTTAGATTCTGGTGGTTCTTGGGAGAAGCATATCCTTCTTGTCGAGTTTTCCTACAATAATATCTATCAGGTGACGATTTAGATGGCCCCTTTTGAGGACTTGTATGGTAGGTCGTGTCATTCAAGACTGTGCTGGATATAAGAAGGAGAGGAATCCCTACTAGGTCCTCATATCATGTTAGATACTTCATATTAGGTTCAAATGATTAGGACTTATATATATGTAATGCTCATTCTAGATATAAATCTTATACCGATCATCACTGAAGACCTTTGGAGTTTGATTTCGGGGATCATGTTTTCCTGTGTGTATCACCCATGCCAGGGATTAGATGAATACAGATTCAAATTAATATCTCACTATTCTTTGTTAGGAAATTTGAGATTCTAGAGAGAGTCAGGATGGTAACCTATCGATTTCTACTACCTCATAGGTACTGTTCCATGCATGACATCTTCCATGTTTCACAAAATCACCAGTATCATGCTGACCCATCTCATACTTTTGATCATGAGGAAGTTGAGCTAGATGCTTGTGATTTGTTTGAGGAGTCTACTATACTCATAATTGACTAGACCAAGAAGTCTCTATGAGGACGGTCTTTCTATATTACAGGTAATATGGTAGCACGAATGTGTATAAGATGAGACTCGGGAGTAAGAGTCTGACATACATGCCCAGTGGCCAGAGTTGTTCTCATATGGTGTTTTTCTACCCCTGGAAGGTAAACTCGGGGATGAGTTCCTTTAATAGAGGAAGACTATAAGAACCCAACTTTTTTTACTTAGGTATGGATCCTTTTAATTTTGGTCTAATTATCTTTTATAGACGTAATATGGGAGCCTAATGAGTTCATGAATGTCCTAGGGGTTTCCAAGGCTTTCTCGAAGCCAAAAAACCAGTTTTTGGGAGAAATTTGTCCATCAAATGGTTAGATAAATCCATTTTAGGTAGGAAAAATGGTTAGTTCTAACCGTGTAAGGATGGATAGTGGAATGGATTAAGGTGTACGGTTTCCCCCAACTATGCAGTAGGGGCCACATGACCATGAAAAAACTACAAACACAATTTCAGAGGTGTTTTGCATGGTTGGAATATGGTTTCCATAACCACGTTTCCTAACTAAATGGGTTCCCCCTCCATATATCAGACTATGCATGGTTGGTACATAGTTTGGAAAACTATGCATCAAAACCATATGATTCCCAAATTTGGGTGATTTTATGAGAATTCCCATAATGATCTAATAAAACCATTTCTCCTCCTCCCATACCTATTATAGTGGAAAACCAACTCATTCATCCCTCTTTTGAGCTCTCAAGACCTCTTTGGTAGAATTTGATCATGAGAACTCATCTGGTGTCTGATTCGATATCCATTAGTCATGTTCAATGCGTATCGGTAAGGCCTTAATTCCTTTTATATTTGTTCATCATTTTTCTTTCTATCGATAATACTATTTAGATACAAGTTCATATGCCCTATTTTAGATAATTGATATGTTAATCATATCTCTTCTATTATAATCCAAATTAGTGACTGATACTAGAGGAGGAGAGTAATATGAGTATAAGGTAGGTGGTCTATAACTCACTCTCAATATTCTTTATTTTATAAATTTCCATAATTGAGCGCATGCCAATTTCATTAGGTGTGGACTATTAAATTGATGTGACTTGATTATATTCATTGTGATCATGTTATAGAGTCCATTTCATAAATTTAATTCATGTCGTTGGAGTTTACAACATCAATTCTATATATCTCATGTAGGCTGTTTCCATATTTGGGATTTTAGTTGTTTGACATATTCATCTGAGCCACTATTCAAGTGTGTTTTGGATTGAAATTTATAATGGTTAGACTAACTTAATTACATGAATGTTTAATTAAGAATTTATAAATGGGTAGTACCAAGTTTCTTCCCCCTTTACTCGCCTATGTTAAGTGCTTTATTTTGATAAATCAATCAAAATGGGAAAAAGATAGTATATTGTATATATATGACTTGGAATAATTGAATATAATTGAATGACTTTGTTGCATTTTCATAGCACCCCTTTCCATGTATAATGGAAGATATCAGAGTGAAACATATAAACATATTATGAATTATATGAAATGAATTAAATGGATTCATGGACCTTGGATTTTTCACGCTAATGAATGGAAATGCTTGATCCAAATGAACTTATTAAATGGTATAACCATTACATGGATCAATTAAATAAAGGATTCAAATTTAAGGTGCCAAATTGTATATGGACTATGAAATTAGTATAGGATTGGTCATACTCGAGTTGTCTTATTTGATTCCTAAGGTAATTTCTTACGCACTTGTGGATTCCATTTCGATTCAGGGATGTCAGTTACCTTGGTTGAGACCCACCTTGGAACCCAATCCTCATTAATGAGTGGATGTCTGGTATGACACCATAGGATCCCTCCATTACTAATATCGGATTCCCTGGATAGAATCCTTTGATCTATAATGGATTCTATAGATATTAAGTGGCTTGGTTAAATCCTTGGTCCTATCCATTGATATTTCTTTTTACCTTGGATGTTTTCATTGGTCCCAGTTATATTCATTAATATGGAATTACTTGGAAGACGTTCCTTATATTACACTCTTACCCATTAGCCAAGATATAGTTACTATAGAGTTTAAAACCCATGAAGTCTAGGTTTCCTTGTTTATTACCTTGGAACCTATTCATTATTATTATCATCATGGATGCCTTATTACATCTTGGATCCTTCACTACTACTATTATGTCAGGAAATAAGTGCTAGTTTTACCTCACTTGAATTGATTATATAAAATAAAACCTAATTAATCAATTAATTAGTATATGTTCAGAAAATAGCCTAGGGATTAAGGAGTTACTTGGATATTTACATTAATATACTACTTCTCTTTTATACATGAATTTTTGCACACTCTTTTAGTTTATATTACATGGAAATAATTTTATAGACACCATTGGGGGTGGCCTAATAAGATTTATCTCACACCATATATGGAACTTCATTAGAACCTAGTAAAACTATATGTATATATGTGTTGATAAAGGAACGATTACCCCTTTATAAAATTGATTTCCGATTTCTTAGGATGGAGATGGTATGAGATGATTGAGGTGGAGCTCAGAATATTGGGAATAGTTTTTGATTTATTTTTTATATTTTTGTATAGAATATATGCCTGATGAATTGTATCCATTTTTTCCAGTTTTATAGTTACATGAAATGTATCATCATCAGGTTTTTTATATTTATATTAGTTTCATCTATTGTATTATTATTCAGTCTGCTTCTCTTGTGCCTTCAGTTTGTTACTGTTTTCTATTTATACTCAATATTCTATTTATCCATTGTGATATACTTTGTTAATGAGGGAATAATCTCCCCACAAAACACCCTAGTACCTCATTGTTAGTCATTAGCCTCTGGAATTTTAGGAGATGCGCTTGAGGCCATGTGGACAACTGGGCTTGGGTCACCTTTGAGTGGAATCTGGGTTCAAGACGTCACAATTATAGTCAATTAATTATAATGAAGTCCATCAACATATGGGACTAATATATTCCCTATTTCATCACTATATAGCTAATTATTTCCAATAATTTTAATCTTTAATGTTACATCACACCTATATAGTTTAGAACACATTAATCAATAAAAATAGATAAATTTTCCATTTTAGGGGTTATAGTTGAAATTACTATATTGAAGTAAGACTGGGAAAAGAAGGAACCAATGCAAGTCATAGTAGGGTAAAATCATGAATGTTGAGACCCAAAAATAAAGAGCCATCAGATGGTGATGAATGATGGTGGATAATTTATTTTCAAAGCTCCAAAACGTGGAACCATGACTGGTGTGATAGATCATGCTCACTGTGACTATCAGTGGAATGAGAAGACGATGGGTCTAAGAACAAGTAATATGCTGAAGTTTTAGTGCTTGAATGATGGACATGTGATGATTTTGAGGGAACAATGACATACTTAGGGTGTAGTTCGATAGATGAAGACACAATGATGTTGGGGATTCATGTGTGCAAGGGTTTTCATGGGATGGTGGGTTGGGAGTTGTGTAAGATCCCTTAATGGATATTTAGCTCAGTTTATAGGGGGATTTGATTGTATTAATTGGATTATGGTTATGTTTTTTGGGGGTATTTAGGGCACATATTTCCTCTTGTGTATAGGGTTATCACTTCATATGTCACTTGGATGGTGATTTTCTATTGACTTTTGTGTTTGTTGGTACTTTATGTGCCACTTTTCTATGTTTTTTTTTGTCTACACTTTTATTTTATTTAAAAAAATTTAGGATTGAGCACCTCAGATCCTAAACTTTCCTATATAATTATCTTAAGGAAATATAAACCAAAATTTATTTCCTAATATTATTTCGTTACTTCTAATAAATTCCCAAATGAATTGTGATTTTTTTGATCTCTATCCATTTTCTATAGAACAATAAATTAAAAATAATATTTCTTCTTCAAGTAAATAAAACTAGTTTTTCAAAAAATAATAACAATTGGATTTTATTTTATACATTTAACTTTTAATTCCATTAAAATAACTACCTATTATCAACCTATAATCTAATTCTTTATGATAAATCTTTATCAATTAAAACAATATCTAGAAAATTAATTTATATTTTCATATAAAGGATATTTTTTTTATTCTACTCTATTAGTGACTAACATCTTCTTCCCACAAATAGATTCCTTCTTTAAAATAATAAGACATAATGTACAAAATATATCCATAGAAATAAAATATAATAAGTGGAAATATATTATTGATTACATCTCATAAAATATATCCAACTTTATATAACTCCTTAGTTATTGATAAATTCTTTATGGTTGAGAAATTTATCCTTTCATCTTCTTCTCTTTACTTTTCACATTGTATGACTTTGTTTTTCATGTTTTAGTATCATATACCAGAGTAGTTTTTCCCATGAAATTGGGTATTTGAGAATTTAACACTTCCTAAATTGATCTTGTTCCTTATTTATCTATTTTATTTAACAGTTATTGTGAAAAAAATCTTAATTGTAACTTCTTCTTTGAGCCATCATTTTTACATTCGGACTCAAATTTCTTTCTCAATGAAACAACTTCTAATTCCATTATAATATTATTATTTTCCTTTTCCTTAAAAAACATATTATGATCATTAATGATCATAATTTATTCCTTTATATTCAATAATTAATTAAAAAATAATTTATATTTAATGTGATTTATTTTCATATTCATAAGATAATTTTTCATTATGATTAACATATGATTCAACTTCATCAAAATAACTTAAAAAATACTTCAAAAAAAAACAAAAATTTACCTATAAATATTTATTTCTAGATTGAAAACTATGAGAGACCCTTCTAATTCCAACAAAAGATCTATAAACCCTTCTTGTTTAACATCATACTCAATAATAGTTTTTGATTTTTACTCTGATTACAACATACCACCTTCCACTTATAAGATTAAATATTTTTAAATACATTATAAGGGATCTTCCATGGAATCCTACACCTCATCACTCATCAAAATATTTCTCTAATACTTATATCCACTTGAATTTCGATAATGGAAATTCTTTATGGGGTAAAATTTCTACCTTTGTTTTTGTGAAAATTCAAACTTGTCATCCTCCTCATCAAAATTCCTGGGAAATATAGAAAAAAAGATAAAAATAATTCCACAATGAATGTAAGAAAAATTCAACATACCCCAAATTCTTCCTTAACCAATTTTGAAAATCCTTTTTAAAGTGATGATAAATCATCACTTACCACTTACTAGATTCCAGTCAACCAAATATATTGGTTCTACACATATTTGAATAAAATTTCATTATATGAATGTTATAAAGGTATTTCTGGATTCACTCACATTTCTTATACAACTATTTTACTATATAAATTAGAAGGACATAATTCTACAAGATTCATTTCATCATGTGTAGACACTTTTATATTTTTATTTTATATTAATCTCCATATGATATTATTTATAATATTTGAATCACTGAACACATGACCAAGGTCATGAATATCTCTAATAATTTTTTAAGATGATTAAGTAATTCATATAAAAATTCATTTTAATTCTTATTAAATTCATTAAATCTTTATGACATCCCATATTTTTATTACATAACTTTTCATTACATTTTACAAATAGAGGATCTTTAAATTTTAGTATCTTGGAAAAAAGGTACATAATTCATTAAAACATGAAAAAGCTATTATAAACCACTTTAATGGATTCTTAATTTGTTAATAATAAGTAAAATTACTCCAAATCATAACCTGGGGACATAAATCAAATGAAAGGGTGAGCATAAGGCCCATTAAGGGATAATAATAGAAACAATTTACTTGTGATCTTGAGGAATATCAATAAGAACTTGGGAAGTATTGTAAGATCATAATTAGGAGGCATATAAGAAATAATATAACGTGAATAATAACTTTTCAATGTGTATACAACATTTAATTTAGAAATTCATAAAAATATCACTAAGTTCCATCCCCAAGGTGTAATAAAAACATCCAAGGTTATTCACCAAGGTATCATGAAACTTATCATCTCTAGAGATTAAATTATTTATATAATGAATTGGAGAAATATCATGGAACACCCTTAATATGTATTTATTTTTATGTGATATGCATATATCATAATCAAAAAGTTCATAAATAACCCATAGAGAATAAAATAAATGAGTTTCATATCAAAATCAGGGCATTTTAAAAGTGCTTAAAAACATGATCATTATGCCATTTATAACCCAAATAAATGAAATGAGGGTATTATTTATGTCAATTAAAGAATATAATAAATAATTTATATATATATTTATGAATACCCCTATAAATTAAATAGGTTTGGGTATTCACATAAATAAAATAAAATAATTTCTTGAGAAAAAGAGGGAGATTTTGAGAAGCAAATTCTGCAGCACAACGGGTATGAAACATGTGTTTATAAAGAATTAAAAAGAGAGGTGAGAATGGTCACCCATTAATAAAATAATAATAATACAGTATAGGTACATAATATAATGTAACAAGAACATTTTATGGAAATTTTATAGACATTCCACATAAAAGAGTACTTGAAAGGAAATGAGAAGTTGAGAATTCCCTTACCTTGAAAAGTAACATGTAAAACTTGAAGATTGGAAACTTGAGAGATTGAGGAAACATTGGGAAGACTACTTGGGAGGTAATAATATAATATATTTAATGGGGTTGATTTTTTAATGAAAGGAAATGGAGGAATGGGTGGGTATTTATAGTAAAAGAGAGGGTGTTTTTATTAATTTTTTATGACACCTCATTAGTGGTATTTGAAAACCATGGGCATTCCCATGGTATTTTCCCATGGTATTGGAAAATTGGGACACCTCATATCATATTTTATTCCTAAAGAGTCTACCATAATTATTAAATCATTATTACATCAATAATGATTTCATTAAACATATTGAAAACTCAAAATCGTATTTTTACTATTCATCAAAAACCAAGTATTTTATAAAAATATCATAAATTCACCGTAAACTAATATAAAAATTTTTAATTCAAAAATGAAATTTATTTTATCATAATAATTCTATAAAAATGATAAATTTAACATTTAAATATATAAATACTTATTTATTAAAAATAACAGCAGATATAAAATGCATAGTAAATTGCTTAGTAAAATTTTCGACACTTGAAAAAAAATAAAATTATTTTATCATTTGTAAATAAAATGTAATTTTTTTATAAAAATATTTCATTATAATAAAAATTATTAATAAAACCTTAGTTTAATATAATAATTTATATCATTCCAAAAAAATAAAATTTTTAACCGAAAAATCATTTTATCAAATTCCATCTAAATTTTCAAGTAAAGATATTCTTAAACTGGAAAGGATGAAATTAAAATATTATTTGAAAAAATTGATTACATTTTAAGTAACTAGGTACTTGACACATAACCCCTTAAAACATCAAGACACGATAGAATGGTAAGGTGTGCGATGGTGATGGACTCTTGGGGATGCTCAGATAACATCGCCCGAGTAGTAGTCTCCACTAACTTGAACTTCTCACATAAAAGATTTCATTAAAACATAACATGTTGAAGCTATGCTGGACTTGGTCCAAAGCAAATCCCATGGATGCTACTTCCTTTGCAAGATTTTAAAAATGGGCTTTGTATGACCCAATTCTACTGGTTGAGGCCATCGACTCTTCATTCAACATTAATTAACCATTACCATTTCTATTTATAAATGATAATCATAACATAAAGAGTATTATTTCCAATGGTCATATTCACTAATGGTCATAATTGAAAAATGTTCATATAATGGTTGAAACCCAATAGATACATTAAAATATGTGTGCTTCATTATTATTGATATATATTTTAGTTGTGTAATAATATAACAAAAAATTTCAGGAAATAATTATCATTCAAAAAGTTTGGGTCGTTACATTCTTCCACCATTAAGAAATGTCATCCCTAAAATTTTATCTCAGTACATCAGTTGAGAAAAGGCAAGGGCACTTCTAAGTCATTGTTTCCTCAGGTTTCCAAGTTTCTTCTTTATATGTTTGGTTCCTCAACAACATTTTAATGAGGTAGGTTGTCTTGTTTCATAGAACCATGTTTCTACAGTCCAAGATCCTCACCAGTTTCTCCTCATAAGATAGGTCATGTTCTAGTTGTACCACCTCCAGATTCAGTACATGTGAAGGGTTAGGTATGTAATTTCTCAAGAGAGATATATAGAAAACATCATGAACTTGTGCTAGATCAGGAGGAAGTGAAAGCCAATATGCCACTACTTTTTTGTGATCAATGATTACATAGGGGCCAATGTACTTAGGGATGAGATTTCCTTTCTTCCCAAACCACATGACACTCTTCCATAGAGAAATTTGAATGAATAATTTTTCCCAAACATCAAACTCCGATTCCCTTTGACGGTTGTCAACATAGCTCGTTTTCCAAATATGAGAAGCCTTAATATGTTGTTGGATGACATGAAACTTTTCTATCATATCTCGCACAAGATCAGGCCCAATAATATTTCTCTCACTAGATTCATCCCATCAAGTAAGACTTCTACATCTCTTCCCATATAGAGCTTCATAGGGTTCTATTTTAATTCTCTAAAGGAATCTGTTATGGCAAGAGAACTCAACTGATGGGAAATTTTGACCCCATCAACCTTTAAATTCCATTGAACATGTTCTCAGCATGTCCTTTAGTTTCTGAATAGTCCTTTCTGATTATCCATCAGTTTGGGGATGATAGGTCGTACTGAAATTCAATTTGACACTCAAATCATATAGAATATTTCTCTGGAATTTTGATGTGAACCTTGGACCATGATCAGATATGATAGAAAGTGGTACCCCATGAAGACTCACCACTTTCTTCACGTAAATATTGTAAAATTGGTCAAGATAAAAATATTCCTGAATGGATATAAAATGTGAAATATTGGTGAGATGGTCCACTATAACCCATATCACATTATTTTTTTTGATGTTATTGGGAGACCAGTGAAAAAGTCCATATTGATATTATACCACTTCCATGATGGTATGTGTAGTGGTTGTAATACCCCTTTAGGAATTTTTATCTTTACCTTCACTTGTTGACACATGAAAAACCTTATAATGTTGTTAGTAATCTCACTTTTCATGTTATCCCACCAATAATGATCTCAAAGGTCCCTATACATTTTTGTGCTTCCATGATGTATAGAGAATGTAGAGATATGATCTTCATCCATCAACTCCTTATTTATTTCTAGAATAGATGGAACACATAGCATTGAACAAAATTTCAAAACACCTTCTTTATCAATATTGATCTCAAGAAACATCCCAATATTCATAGCCACGAACTTCTTCTATAACAAGGGATCATATCTTTGATATTTTTTGATCTTCTCTAGTAATGAAATTTGAGAAATCATTTGGGATAGGTTTGATGATGTCCCTTCTCTTATGACTCCCATGTATAGTTTTACTAGACCTTTTATCAAAGGATGTGTTTGAATACTCATCATTTCCAACACAATAGGGTCTTTTCTACTTAATTCATTAGTGACTTTTTTTCTATTCTGAGATGATAATGAATTGAACAATCATAGTCTTTAAGAAGCTCAAACCGCCTCCTCTATCTCATGTTAAATTATTTTTTATTTGAAAATATACTTCAAAATTCGATGGTATATGTATATATAACATTTATCCCCATAAAGAGAGTGCCTCTATATCTTCTGAGCAAAAACAACCATTTCCAGCTCTAGGTCATGCGTAAGATAGTTCTTCTCATAATGTTTCAAATATTGAGATGAATAAGAAATCACCATTTCATTTTTCATAAGGAAAAACCCAAGACCTTTTAAAGATGCATCAATAAAAATAATGAATCTTTCTCTGATAGAGGGTAGATTTATCATGGGTATAGTAACGAATCTCTTATTTATCTCTTGGAAACTCTCTTTACAATTTTTATTCTAGATAAACTTGTCCCATTTTCTATTTACCTTGGTTAGTGGATTAGAAATCAGTGAAAGGTTTTTCACAAACCTCCTATAATATCCTTCTAAACCAAGGAAACTATGAATATCAGTTACTGTTGTAGGCTGAGGTCACTCCTCCACAAACATTGTCTTTGCAAGTTCAACTGAGATTCCTTCACTGGTTAGAATGTTCCCCAAGAAAGAAACATTCTGTAACCAAAACTCACACTTGTTGAACTTTCCAAATAACCTCTCCTTCCTTAGAGTTTTAAATATTACCCTTAGATGATTTTTATGATCCTCCTGACTTTTAGAATATTTTATAACATTATAAATAAAACCTAACAAAACGTTTTCAATGTAGTTCTTAAAGAATATATTCATAAAATCCATAAAAATAGCATGAAAATTAGTTAAACAGGAGTTCATAACAACAAACTCATAATGCCCATATCCTGATCGGAATGATGTTTTTGGAATATATTCTTTATTCACCCTTAATTGATGATATCCAGATCGAAGATCAATCTTGGAGAAGAACTGATCCCCACAAACATGGTCAAATAAGTCATAAATTTTTGGAAGAGGGTACTTTTTCTTCATTATGATCCCATTTAGTTCTCTATAATCAATGCATAACCGCATCGATCCATCCTTCTTATTCACAATGAGAACAGGTGCACCCCAAGGAGACACACTTAGGAGAATAAACCCCTTCTCCAAAAGAGGTGTTTCTTCTTTAATTCCACCAACTCCACATTCTCCATTTTATAAGGGGTTTTTGAAATCGGCTTGGAACCAGGCATGAGTTCAATGGAGAACTATACATCTCTTTATGGGGGATGTCGAGGTAACTCCTCAAGAATCATTTCAATGTATTCATGAACGATGGGGACATTCTCTATACATATACTTTTATTTCCTTTTTTATCTTCACTGATCAACTCCATGAAGAAGGCTATGGGTGGTTCTTCTAGACAAAGCTCAGGTAGAGATATATCCCCTTTGAAAATGACCATAGGTTTTCCATTAAATACTATTGAAATTTCCTTGCTTATGCAGTTAATTTCTGCACTATACTTTAAGATCTAGCCCATACCTAGTATAATTCTAAATTCCATCATCGAAATGACTACTAGATTTGTTATGAGATTATGCTCACAAAAGTAAAGAATATAGTTTCTAAACATTGTTGATGCTTGGATAATCCCACCAGGAGTCTTGAATGTCAAATATACTTTTAGCAATTCATGGTTTAATTCTAAATTCATTGCAAACATGGAGGAAATAAAGGAATTTATAGAACCACAATCTAACAAAGTACTTGCTATCTTTGAGAGAACAACAAGAGTCACTACTACAAAACTGGAGTTTAATAGCAATGAAATTTATTAGCACTAGAAAAATATACTGATAATTTCCTTCTTTATTAGTTCTAAAACAAGCTCTAATAAAGGGGGGCCTTTATCAACACTAACTAATAGCGCTGATAAAGTGTACCCTTTATTAGCTCATTTTTAGCACTGATAAAAGCTCACCTTAATTAGTGTTTTATTTTAGCACTGATAATGGTTACCATTTATCAGTGATTTATTTTTAGCATTGATAAAAGTTATGCTTTTTGAGTGCTAATAATAAAGCATTGATAAATGGTAACCTTTATCGATGCTTTATTATAAATAATAAAGGTTCATAAAATAAAATTAAGAAATTTAACAATTTCATTAATTAAATAATTATTGTTAAAAATGAATAAAGATATATATAAATTTTAGAAATTATTAAATAGTATATATTAAATATGTAGATATTTAAAATCAATAAAATGAAATAATTGAACAAATAAAATTTAAAATGAGTAAATTAGGAAAAACATTAAACATTTTATTAGTTAAATAATTATTGATAAAAACAAATAAATTTAATATATATATATATTATAAATATTGATAAATAGTATATATTAAATATATATATATATATATAAATGAATATATAATTAAACAAAAAAACTAAAAATGAATATATTTAAAAAAAATTTAAAAATGTATTAATGAAAAAATTATTAATAAAAATGAATAAGTATAATATTTATATATATTAATTATAAATAGTAATAAATAATATATATTAAATATATATATATATATAATGAATAAAATGTTAATTAAAAACATATTAATGTCTTATTAATTTTTAATGTTGTTTGATTTGTCAATTTAACATATATCAAATGTTGTGTGTTACATTGATTTCACATACATATATATATATGTAATTAATACAATTTATATGTAAACACAAACACACACACAAATATATTTACGCAATATATAAAAACACATACACCTAATATTTTTGGAATTTATTCAAATTTCAGTATATTATATAGTTTTAGTGTTAACATGATACATTTAATATATTATGTTTTTAATTAGTCAATTTTATTTATTTATTTTTAGTACTATTATAGTTAGGGAATTCATTTTTAATATTTTTTTGAATTTGATCATTTTCTTTAATTTATATATATATATATATATATCATGTTTTAGTATTTTCATTAAGTATTAATATTTAATTCTCAATATATATATATCCACATTTTTTTAATAATCTATATTTAATTAATAAAACTTATCTGTTTATTCAATATTTTTAAAGTGCACTCATTTGGGATTATTCAATTTCACTCATTTTTAAAATGCATGTATTTAAGATTATATGTCCACTAATAATGTTAAAAATATATTTGTAAATAAAAATTTATAAATAAATATATTTTTAAATATATATTTAATATATTTTCAAATTTATAAATTTATAATTATTATAAATAAATATAAATTATTTTTTAATTAAGTATTCATATAAATATAAATAAATAAATAAATAAATTTAATAATTATAAAAATTATAATAAAATTATTTAAATAAATCCATTATCAGTGCTAAAATTTTATCACTGATGAATATCCCTTTTATTAGAGCTTATTAATTTAACGTTGATAAAAGGGATCATTGTCAGCTATTTTCTGAAAGTGCTATTAAAAATGTTCGTAACCTAGTTAAAAGAACCCTTACTGGTACTCACTCGTCATTATTCTGAATCTCTCATGTAACTTTTCTACTGCTGGCACGGCTCCACTATGATCCATCAGATGAATAAAGGATAAAATCTAATGTATATTATTTTTGACTTTTCCTATATCATTGTTTGATCTTTGGGGTTTTGTGTTTCGAATTTTTGTGATTTTCTTAACCTTGAATAACCCTATATCTAATCTTCTAACTCCTTCCGGTGTAACTCCTATGTGCATTTTAATGGCTTGCTGACAAGAAAAATATAAATAGTTTATCTTTAGGCAACTAGGATGAAAGACACTGTACAATTTAACTTCCTATTTCCAGGATAAATTTGTGTAGTTTAATGTCATGAAACCAAGATGAGATATGCTATGAAGTTTAAAATCTTTTTTCTAGAATGTATTTTTGTATTTTAACATCCTATAACCAGGATGAGATACAATGCACAGTTTAACACCTTACTTCTAGGATGAATTTTTGCAGTTTAAAATCATGTAAACATGATGAGAGACACTATGCAGTTTAATGTCTTTCTTCTAGGATGAATTTGTGTAGTTTAACATCATGGAATCATTTTGAGAGATTAATTATGACAATTATGAAAATTATTTCATGAGAAATATTGTATTAGTGTGGGTTTTGAATCATTACTCACAAATTATGTTCGATGTTCATGTTCTATTTTATGGACAAACTTGGCTTGGTTTTCTAAAATGGTTTTTGAAAAGGGGAAAAATGATTTCTGGAATTGGATTTACTTTAATAATGTGGGTTATTATGTTTTCAAAAATTGTCCTTTGTAGAATGTGGTTTGAAATTAAAAATTAAATAGTGATTTTCGATGAGATAATTCTTAATTTATTTTGAAATTTGGATTGTCATCAAGTTGTTTTGGCATGATATGTTTCTTTCGGTTGTGTTTTGTCCTGAGGAGGTGAAGATAAAGAAAAGGGAAGATCTCATGAGTGTAAAATAAGGTCAGGGGATGGTGAATGCATATGTTGAACACTTCAAATATCTGGTTTCCTTTTGTCTGGAGGTGGTGTTATAGGATCTATTGAAAGCTTCTCTTTTCATTAGCAGTCTTCATCCAAAGATCAAGGGGCGAGTCCTCTTCTCCAAGGATCTCTATTTTGAGATGTTGGTGAAGGAAGCGTTTTTGGGTGAGTTTTTTTTAAATAAGCATAAACACATTGGCTCATTTTTATCTCCCATGTTTGGGTGAAGATGTTCATAGTTTCCCCATTTTTATTTTATGGTTTTTGCAAGTTCATCTTTCATTATAAATGTCTGATTAAATTATCCTTTCACAGTTCAAATGGTTTTATTTTTTTAATTTGAACCTTTACAGGGTTATCCTTTCATGAATTATTTCCCCTATTTCTATAGTTCTTGCTTGGAGATGTCTATTCTTATGGAAATATCTCTCTGTGCCTTTTGTACGGTTTCATTTATATTCTATATTTTGATCATTTAAGCTACTATTTATACTAATGTAGTGTGTCGGAATAACATCGATGAATATTTTAATCCATTTATCAATGAATCAAAAACATGGATTGGATGTGCATCACTCACAAATTTAATAAAAAAACTAAGGATTCTCTATGAACTTCACTAATGTTGGTTAAATACCACTTAGAATAACATTTGATATGAACTTCCTGTATGGTTTCCCCATGATTTTCTCATCTCACACACACTTTCCACTATCCATATCATATCACCATTCAATATTCACTTTTCCTTCTCTTCCTGCACCCATTTATTATATGGATGCAGCTGCATGTATCATGAATATTTACAAGTAGTAAATGGGTGAAAGAATAGAAGTAAAAGTAAATACTAAATGGTGATATGATAGAGTTGGTGGTGATCATGTGTGGGATGAGAGCATCATGGGGATTCCGGGTAGGAATTTCAGGTTAGATGCTAGGCTAAGTCATAGTTAACCAACAATAGTGAAGTGTATAGTGAATCTTTTGTTTTCTTATTAGATTATATATGGACCAAAGAAACCCTTTGGAAAGATATAAAGGTAATGTTATGAAATAATTTCTCTATTTTACCAAAAAATAATTTAATGAAACATTAATTTAATTTTCATTATTCCTTGTAGATTTCATTTAATTTAGAAGATTTCTATCCATGTATCATGAATTTGCAGGAAGATAAATGACGATGTATCTGCTCAATCACAGAGGTAATCTTGATTCCTGCATATTAAAATCATTGTCTATAGAATTAATGCATTGTTTCATATTCATGTTCAATTTATTTCTTTTTAGTATTACTCATGTACCAATTGTTTTCTTATACAGGTGGATTATTTTATTTTAGTTGGGATGCTCTGTCTAACTTTCATGCTTCTTCTCCCTTAGAAACCTTTCATCCCTATAGTGTTTCATTTATCACTTTATTTTAAGTTATATTCATTTCCATTGTAGTAAGAGAAACACCACTTCATATGCTCAATTACAAAGGTAATATTAATATTTGTATGGTAAAATAATTATCTATAGAAATAAATTATTATTTCATAATTATGTATTGTTTATTTATTTTCAGTATTACTCATAATAATTGGTTTCTTATATTGGTGGGTTCTTTTTTTCTAGTTTATGTGGTTTGTTTGAAGCTAATCATGCAATGTTAGTAGTTCGATAAAGAAGTTCAATGGAAATTGTGGTAGCATTGATAGTTAGGATTGTTTTTGAATGTATGTAATGATTTTTAATTATTTAATTATATAAACCAATGTTTTAAATGTTTATAATATAGTTTTTTATCTAGTATTGGTGTTTTAAATTTAATTTCATTTAAATTTTTTATTGGGACTTATTTTTATTGATATATGGTGTGTTTTTTGTGCTGTAGTGTACTGTTACAACACACTACAGTATGGAGCTTTATCAGTAATTTTAAAATCACTGATAAAGAACACATTTTTCAGTACTTTTAAAAGTGCTGATAAAGAACACATTTATCATCACTTCAAAAAGTGGAGATAAAGGTATACTTTATCAGCACTTCCATAATACTGATAAAAAGGACTTTAGTGGCGCTAAATAAAAGCGCTGATAAATTGGACCTTTATCACTATTTTTAAAAGCAATTATAACGGTATGATTTATCATATATTTTGTTACCATTGATAATTTTCCCCTTTATCCATTCATTTTCAGTGCTGATAAAATTCCTAGACTTTTAACGTCCCTCATGTTGTGAGTGCTTTTCTAGCTCTGATAAAGGCTATTTATAGCACTGTTAAAGGCCATTCTTGTAGTAGTGAGTACCTGCAACCACATCATTTGGTGCTTCAACTTTAACTATCATGATAGAAAAAGTAAGACTTTTCTCCCTTCACATATGCTGAGGTTGATGGTGATTACCCTCCATAGCCCTCATATTTGGATAGTGATTGGAATAGTTCCCTAGTTATCCACACATTAATCATTGGACTTCAGGAAGGGCCTATACCATCTTCCCTTTGTCATTAGTGATTAGAAGTTGAGGCTTCACCTCACTATGATAGTTCTGAGTGATATGGCTATCTATTCCACACTTATAGAATCTACCGGTCCTGCGAAAGAAGTTCTCTAAATTCTTATTCCAACATTTATTTCATGTGTAAAGTTAAACATTCTTTACTTTTATTAATTGATCAAAGATCTGCCCTCGGTTTGGTACTAGATATCTCTTCTTCTCATTAGATTTTTGAGACCACTATGTCTCAGCGAACTCCAGTTTGACCTTCATAGCACTCTGTATGATTTTATCATAGTTTTCATAGTCTAAGTTGGATAAATTATTTCATAGATGATGTATTAGTCCTCTAAATAATCTATCAACCTTACCATTTGGTTCTATGATAAAACTAGAGGTGTAATGAGAAATTATTGTGAAGTTCATCTCATTGATTCCAAAAAATTCATTATCCTTTTGCTTTAGCTCGATAATTCCTTATCTATTTTTTTCTCCTCAAATGAGGTAAATACTTATCGAAGAAGATTAACTTGAACTCTTCCCACTCTATAGCTTCAATTTCCCCTCTTGGCCTCACTTTTTTAATCATCACCCAACACTGATCATCTTCTCCCACTAAGAAGTAAACAACCAGGGTGACTTTCTATTATTTAAAACTATGAATTACAGAAATGATATTTTCTATTGAGATTATACACAATTTAGAAATCAATGGGTTGGTAGTTCCACTAAACATTGGTGGTTTTTGATGCATAAAGAACTCAGTGGAACGTTTTTCCCTTAGTGGTGAAACTGATATCTCATCTTGATTCAAGTTATTGGCCATAACTTGAGTTAGTTGATTAATCATGCTCATAAAGGTTTACATTCCGGCTTCCATTAGAGGGTCATCAATGCATGGTCTATTGCGCTCACCATTTACATGGTTCCTTCTATTTCCTACCATTATATAAAATAAGAAAACCATAATGAGAAAATTGTTTAATTTAAGAACCTTATAACTCTAAAATATTTTTATTTCTTAAAACATCATGGTTAAACACATTATTTGTTACCAACAATTACATTTTCTATAAATCCTTCATGATGATTTATAAAAATCTTGTGATTTACCAAACATATCCCGTGGTAGTGTAAAAATAAGAGTGCAACAAGGAATATTTTCCATCACCAGTCCCCATTTGATTCGATATCAAAGTGGTGTTTTTGGGGTTTTTCCCCTAGATACATCTGTGCTAGATCCACATCTAGTTGCTTGTATCCAGATAGGGATTTCTTTGTTCAGAAACCACTTAATTAATATTTCACCAAAATACCAAGAATTTTTCCTATTTTTAAACTTTCATATAGGTTTATTCTTAATTTTTTCATATCCTAATTTCCAAAAATAACTAAACCGTATTTGATACCAACTATGGCCTCCCGCCTTTTTATTACATAAATTTTCATTACATTTTACAAATATAGGATATGTAAAGTTTAGTGTCTTGGAAAAAAGGTACATAATACATGAAAACATGGAAAAATTATTCTAATACACTTGAAATGATTATTAATTTGTTCATCATAAGTACAGTTACTCCAACTCATTACTTGGGGACATACATCATAGGAAAGGGTGAGCATAAGGCCCAGTAAGGGATAATAAGGGAAACTATTTACTAGTGATATTTAGGAAAATCAATATGTACTTGAGGAATATCATAATAGAATGATTAAGAGTCATATAATAAATAAAATTACATAAATAATAACTTTTAAATGTGGATAAAACATTTAACTTAGACTTTCATAAACATGTCACCAAGTTCCATCGTAAAGGCATCATAAAAATTACCAAGGTTATTCATTAAGGTATTATAAAACTTGTCATCTATAGAGATTAAATTCTTTACCCAATGAATTAAATATATATAAGATAAAACCCTTAATATTTAATTATATTAATGTTATCTACATATATCACAATCAAACATTTCAAAAATAACCCACAGAGAATAAAAAAAGGGTTTCATATCAAAGTCACGGTGTTTTAAAAAGTGCTTAAAAACATGATCATTATAGAAATTATAACCAAAATAAATGGAATGAGGGTTTTATGTATATAAATTAAAGAATAAAATAAATAATTTTCAAATATTTATGAATACCCATAGAAATTAAAGATGATTTTTTATTCACATAAAAACTATAATAATTTCTTGAGAAATAGAGAGAGATTTGGAGATGAAAATTTTGTAGCATAACAAGTATGAAACATGGTGTTATAAAACCTAAAAAAGAGAGGAAAAAATGGTCAACAATTCATAAAATAATAATAATACATTATAGGTATAGAATAAAATGTAAATAATTTCATTGTATGTAAATTTGAAATACATTCCTCATAAAATAGAATTTGAAAGGAAAAGGGAAGTTAAGAATTCCCTTACCTTGAAGAGTAAGTTCTAAAACATGAAGATCAGGACCTTGGGGGTTTGAGGACACCTTGGTAGGAATATTTTAGAGGAAATAATATCATAAAATAAAGGGGGGAGATTTTATAATGAAATTAAACGAAGTAATGGGTGGTTATTTATAGTAAAATGAAGGGAGTTGTTTATTAATTTCTGAGGGCGCCTCATTAGTGGTATTTGCAAAACCCTGGGATTGCAAATGGTATTTGCCCATGGAAATGGAAACTTGGGACACCTAATTTAATATTTTATTCCTCAAGAGTCTACCATAATTATAAAATCATTATTATATTACTAATGATGTTATTAAACATACCAAAAAATCAAAACTATATTTTTACTATACATAGAAAAATAAAGTATTTTATAAAAATATCATAAATTCATCATAACCTGATATCAAAATTTTGAATTAAAAAATGACATTTATTTTATCATAATAATTCTATAAATATGATAAATTTAATTTTTAAATATAAAAATACTTATTTATTAATAATAATAGAAGACATAAAATGCATAGTAAATTGTATTGTAAATTTTTTGACACTTCAAAAAAAAAATTATAATTTGTAATTAGAAAGGAGTGTTTTTATAAAAATATTTAATTTTAATAAAAATTATTAGTAAAACATTAGTTTAATATAATAATTTATATCTTTCCAAAAAAATACAATTTTTACTCGAAAAATTAATTTATCAAATTCTATCTCCATTTTTAAGAAAAAAATATTATTAAACTGAAAATGATGAAATAAAAATTTTATTTAAACAAATGGATTAAATTTTAAGTAACTAGGTAATTTAAACACAACCCCTTAAAACACTCGCATATGAACTAAGGGTAAGGTGTGCGATGGTGATAGACTCTTGGGGCGGCTCAGATAACATCGCCTGAGTGGTAATATCCACTAACTGGAACTTCTTCCATTGGAAATTTCATTCAAGCTTAACATGTTGAATCTAAGTTTGGGATTGGTCTAGAGAGAAGCCTAGTGACACTACTTCCTTCCCAAGCTCTGAAAAATGGGCTTCGTACGACCCAATTCTACTAGTTGAGGCCATCGACTCTTCGTTCTGTATTAATTAACCATTATCATTTATATTTATAAAGGATAATCCTAATATTATGAATATAGTTTCAAACGATCATATTGACCAAAAATCAAAATTGACCAACGATCATATAACGGCTGAAACCCGATGGATATGTTAAAATATACTTTCTTCATTATTAATGAGATATAGTTTTGATGTATAATAATATAACACACATTTTTAGGAAACAATTATCATTCAAAAATTCTGTGTCGTTAAAATATTCCTTAAAAAACACTCACCTTTCCTTTTCTCAATTTTTTATCACCTGTAAAGATATTATGAAGATTTTCACATACTTATTTGGATGTCGTTCCATAAATCAAATTTATATAATTCTGATTATATAAATCATTTTCCAAAGCATTATGATATTTATTTTCATTATTACAAATCATGTGACCTACTTCTATCATTGACCATCTAAAAGGTTCACTTGAGTCCCATGTATTGTTGGTGGTTAAATATCTTTCCCATGAGATCTTAAATTATATATAATCCTCTTCTTACATACTTGAAAATTAAACCCATCAAATAATAGTTCTCCATATGCATTCAAAATATTATCCATTAAAATTTTCTTTGATAGATTCTCTGAGAAATTATATATGGATTCAATATCACATGATGTAAACTATAGTTCTGTTGAACACCCTAAGGGGGGGGGGGGTGAATAATGTTTTCTTGAAAATTTATTTCTATCATTAAAACAAATTGGATCTTGTATTCCTGTTAGACATGACCTTTTTAATCTATCCTGTAGGCATAATAAAATTCTAAAATAGTATATTGAACATTAAATGAAAAATTTTACACAATTCACCTATAATAGGTGTTCTTTATAATACTCTAATACTTACCTATATCTATTACTAGTTTACCCTCTCCCTAACATTCACATTCATTTTCACTCATTACTGATTATTTGTCACTATGATTGCATGGAACTCCTAGTTGTGTACTGTAAAAACCCTTACTACTATCACGTAAGGTGGTGACTACAAAAGATAAGTCGATAGGGTTTTTTCAGTTCATAACTTGTAATCAAATTCAAGTTCCAAGTATCCATAATATTCCCATGTTCCACCAAATCTCTCTCACCCCAATCCATTAATAATGGTTTGAGTATCACCCATAAAAGGTTCTAATTTAAAACACATTTATCTCAGAAACATACTAGATTATAAGATAGTGGAAGAATTTTATAAATTTTATTATAATATCCCCTAACCATACATGTGGTATGAATTTTATTAAGAATGAGTATACTATTTTGGATATACCTATGACGTTTTGACTACTAGATGTGGGGGATAGATTTTAGTGATCTATATCACTATAGTTATTAAATACATATTAGTCTAGAAGTGTGGGATGAACCTTGGTTTGTTACAAAATAGATCAGATCTATAAATACATGGTCTAGTGTAATCTACAGAAATAGAGAGAAACATGGAATCCGACTTCACTTATATAACCAATAATAGTTTCATCCATTGGTTTCATGAAATTACAATATCCTTGACCCTGTCTCAAAATTTGGTGATTACATGGCCTTGTATGTTCCTATGAAAGACATTTTTATAAAAATTTAGAAATATAGGTCACAATTAAACAGAAATCAAGATACAAGAATTTACAAGGGAAATATTCCATCTAATAATAAATAAATTTCTTTTTCTAAAATATTTAGATGTAATTATTAGAATTATATATATCTTTATGTAATTTAGTTGAGTAAAAAACACATTTTATTAACATTGTTAATAAGATAAGTTATAATTATACATAAAATAATGATTTTAAATCCCTTGATTTATGATATAAAGTGTATCAGAAATGGTAAATGAGAATAAATTGTAAAATAAATATTTATTATTAAAGGGGATACATATCATTGGTATGATGTAATTATTAAAGGAAAGAAGGATTAATGAGTTATTTATACTTATTAGTGGCCACATTTCCCATATGATTTCAATTTTTGATGATTTTTCTAGATCTTAAAATTAATTATATGTGACATTTTCATACTAATAAGCAATGGTAACCTAAACTCTCTCACTCCTTTAAAGTTCAAATTAGGCTATTAATGAAACACCACCTAAAAAATGACATAACATGTGAATAAATGAATAAACATCAACTCCTCCCACTTGTTGGACTCCCATTTAGAAGGGTTACCAAAACTGTCCTAGAATTACCACCCTTTTTCCCACATAAAAACATATCAAGAATATTTACCAAAAACCACATGTTTAACCTAGGTTGTTTATTTTCAAACCACCCTTTTTTAAAATGATAAATTTCCCAAAATCATAACAAAAAACATTCAAATATTAAGTTCCCCTTATTATAATTATCTACACATTTCTCCTTCAATTATGAATATATTATGTCTATTTTTTTAAAAAAAAATGAATATTTTATGAACATAATAGGATGGATATGAATCAAAAATGGATGAATGATAATCTTATGACAAAAGAGTATGAATATGGAATTAAATAGATCATCAAGTTTTCAATAAAGTAATCATATGACCCTTCTTAAATACTTTTTGTGTGTGTTTAAGTTGTTATCCAAGAAAACTTTTTCTATAAGAGTTTGAAGAACATTTGATTTTTTACAGAATAGATCAGAGATGTATATGTTGGAATAAACATAGAGAAAAACTAAACATGCACATTGATTGGGACGATACTACAGTTTATGAATAATTTGATATGAATACTAGTGTAAATGATGATAGAGATCACATGGAAGAAATGAAAATGAAAATTAAAGATGAAATTATTGATTGTCCAAAGTTATTTGATAAGTTAAATAGCTATTCTAAGAGACCATTTTATAATTGTTGTACTAAATACACAACATTTTCAGCTATATTGAAGTTATATAATTTGAAAGCTTGCAGTAGATAAAGTGACACCAGCTTTACAGAACCACTTGGTCTCCTGAATAATTTTCTACTAGAAGAAAATAAACTTCCTTATCAAATATATGACACTAGATGAATAATATCTTAAATGGGTATGATCTATTAAAAAATCATTCTTGACCAAATGATTGGATATTGTTTCGAAAGGACTACAAATCACTCATAAATTTCCCTAAGTGTGGAACTTATCGATACAAGAAATATTAATAAATTTCATCCAATGGTGTACGGTAATTTCCTATAATTCCATGGTTTAGAAGACTATATGGATGTCAGGAAAATATGTGAAAATTAACATGGAAAGATAAAATAATTAAGGATGAGAAACTATATAATCTAGTAGACTATCCTTAGTGGAATAAAATTGATTACAAGTATCATAAATTTGGAAAGGACCTGAGAAACTTCCATCAGGCTTTATCTATAGATAGAATAAATCCTTTTGGTTTATAGAGTAGTACTCAAAGTACATGGATAGTTATTTTTATAAATAATAACATGTCGTGATGTTTATTCATGAATCACAAATACATTATGTTTTCTCCACTTATATCTAAACTAAAAAAAACCAGTAATGATATTGATATATATTATGCGCCATTAATTTACTATCTGAAATTTGTGTGAGATAATGGTGTTAAAACATATGATGCTCATAAAAGTGAAAAATTCACAGGGCCATGTTTTATGAGACAATAGACGACTTTCTTTCTTATGATATTTTTTAGGCTACAAAATTAAAGGAATGTTGGGGTCTCCCATTTGGAAGAATGCACACACTTAGTTTGGTTGAAGAATTCCTCAAAAAATGTTTTTTGGACATGTAACATTTTTCACCTTGATGAAATACATACTGATCCTAAAAAAAATCGATGGGAATATAGAAAAAGGTAAAACACCATCTCTACCAAAGGGTGATCAACTTCATGATAAAGTAAAATATATTCATATTATTTTTGGTAAACCATTTTAAAAAACCTTTATGAAATCAGGTTGAAAAAATCAATCATTTTTTTGAATTACCATATTAGAATTGTTTGTACTTTAGAAATTTTCTAGAAGTCACACATGTAGAAAAACTATATTTGGTAGTGTTATTATCTTTTTTATAAATATTAATATAAAAATATGGAATCAAGGCTAGTTTGGACAAGATTGACATGGAGATATGGGATGTTTTGGAACTAGTGAAGCATAATGTGTGGAATTTTCTTCCTCTAGAATCTTCCACTATATCCAAATTGGAAAAATTACATCTTCTCATTTTCCTTAATGGTGTAAAAGTTCTATAGGGGTATCCATAAAATATCAATAATACTGTGTCAATGAATAATCTGAAGTTATAGGGATTAAAATCACATGATTATCATGTTTTGATACAAGATTTGATTCCTGTCACTTTATGTTGGATTCTTCCTAAAAATGTATGACATACATAAACCAAAATTTGATTAATTTTCAAATCCATATGAAGTAAATTTATACATCCTGGGAAGTTTCCAATCATGAATTAGGTGGTTGTAGTTATATTATTTGAATTATTAGATGTTCTTCAGACCATCATTCTTTGATATAATGGTCCACTTGATGGTTGTCTTTGTTAGATATTTTCAACTATATGGTCATGTCTATTAAAAATAGATTTACCCCATGTAATTATATGTTAATATTTTTAAAGGGTAGGTCAAGAATTGATGTTGCACAGATGGTTGTATTTTAAAACAATAAATTTTTGAAGAAGTTGTTGAATTCTATATCTAATACCTATCAGACGTTGATAGCATCAGTCTCCCCAAGTCTCATCATAGCAGACACCTTATGTAAAAAAGGATTTCTAGATGAGATATTATTACAATTACCATCACAGAGCGGGAGCAAGATACAATTTAAATTTTACATAATAGTGAAGATGTTGATCCATACATTGAAACCCAAAAATAAATTATTAGATAATTGAATCCATCTAGGGTTGGAGGATGGATATTAAATAGGCATAATCAAAAGTTTATATGATGGTTATGAGATCATATTTATAAGGAGTTATATCAAAATATGAATTCATTTTCCGAATTAACTCATGGGATAAATATGGGACCAAATACAAATATTATATCTTACATTGGATTTGTAATAAATGATTTTACATTCTATACAAAATAAATAGATGATTTTAGTACGATGTAAAACAATGTAGTTACACATGTGGAGAAGTGATGAACATAACTGGTTCCAAGTATAGAAATCCAATTTATGATAATGTATCATATTTTGGAATTTTTTAGAAAACATATAAGTTGTATTATACAACATTTCAAGTTCCTATATTCAATTGAAAATGGGTTGAAAATAAAAGTGTAGTGAAATTTGATGAATTGGGCTTTGTGAAGGTGAATTTTATAGTGGAAGGGGAAAAGGATGAGGTATTTATAATGGAATCACATGCAGTGAAATTATTTTATGTCTCATATCTAGAAAGCATGAATTGGTCAATTTTCATAATAGTGAAAAAACAACTATAGGGTCAGATGAAAATTCAATCAAGGACGACTCTTTCATTGGGTGATCACAATCAGTTCATAGAGGTCCTAATGTAGAAAAAGTATTGTACATCAGAGGGGACCACAAATAGAGGAGTTTAATTCTCTATAAAGTACATAAATCCCCTCAACATTTATATAGAGAAATATTTTTCAATGATAAAGTTATTTTTTTAATATACTATTATTTTTCTCATAATATTATGTGTTATATACTATATTAATATAATATAAATTAAACGTATGAATACTAATGCAGAAAAAACATTCTACACATGACGATGTTACCAATATTAGGGAAGAACATGTGATTGATAATAAAAATAAAAAATTATTAGGGGATTAACAATGTGTTAATGAAAATAATAATGAAATAGATTCATAGTGTTGACTAAAATTATCACGGAAAGAAGTATGGGTTTAAAATTTGAGTTTGTATGGAATCAATGCAAAAAACCTATTGAACCAAAAATTCAATGTTTATTAGTTATATTAGGGTCACAATGAGGTATAATATTCTGATTGATATAGAATTATGGTTACATGTCCATCCTGTAACAAAGGAAACCTTTTGGGAAGATATAAAGGAATTCTATGATATAATATTTCTATTTTATCAAATATATATATATAATGAAATTTTGAATTAATTTTTATTATTACATAGATATTTAATTTAATTTAGATGATTTCTATAAGAAATATGTCTTAATTACTGATGGAAAATATCATAGAGTATTCCAGACTCTTCTTACCATGTTTCATCTAAGGGATGATGAGGGGAATCTAAATCCCCAACCACCAGTTACTTATGCACACATTATAAAGATGGAAACATATAATTATTTTATAAGTCATCATGATAAGAAATCATTTCAGGTTCATTGTAGTTTATAGTATATTATTTTAAATTATTTATCTTATCCAATTTGATTAAAAAAATATTAATTTATGAAACAATAAAGGAGTGATGAAAATAAACAATGTGCATCAAAACCAATTTACCCCTATTACAAAGAAAGGATGAGGTATGATTAACTAGAGAATAAATTGGTATGTATTTTAAATCAATAATAAATATTTAATATGATATGAAACAACATGTCTTTCTTTTTTATATATTTATTAATGAATCAAAAATAAAACGACACTTCCACCCCACTTCACGTGCTATGTAAGGAGGCCCATGTAAATAAGTAGGGTAGAATATTTGATGAAAAATCAAAAGAAGTATGGGAAATATATGTAATTATGTAATAATAGTAATTTATAATGATTTATAATAGTTTTATATAAAAATATCTATTTACGTTCATATGTTTTTATATGGTTTATACACAAGAATCAGTAGCAATCGTACCAGAAGAAAAATACTTTCAGCAGATTTGAAGTGGTTGGAACAATATGGTTGCATTAGAGGTGTATGTTTTATAGTATCTCCGTAAATATATTTTTAGAAGGTAAAACCACAAAGAGATACAAATCAGATGATTAAAGGATTTTAGGACCAAATAAATGTTTTGCAAGATATTATTTCCCCTATAGTTTATCAAACCAATATATGAAAAAAGATCAAAATGAATGGGAAATGAAACAAAGATCAGCACGTGAACAACCAAATGACCCCACTAGCTTTGAGGTTAGTCATTCCCTTAAACCACATACCTTACTCATGGTAATCAATTTTTTTCATTACTCATTATCCTAAATGTTAATCAAATAACTTCTAGTAACTTTATCTAACTAAAATGTAGTATGGTAAAGGTGTATGTGATTTCTATCTATCAACACACACACAGAACCTTGTTGTGAGGGGTACGATATATAATATCCTGGTAGAAAAGATCTATAATAAATAACTACAAAAATATCACATGAGAGTGAGGATTGAAGTATCTCAAGAGCTGATAATTGAGTATCCTTTTCCACTTGATGATCCATATATTATAATTATTAATGATGTTATTGGAAATTTCATGTAATGGCCATATAATCTTATAAAGATAAATTTAGTATGTCCCTAACATTTTTTTTCAAATGAGAAACCTATAATAGTTGATTAAAAAGGTTTCTGAAGTAAGGTATGGTATTAAAAATAGATAAAAAATAGGGAAAAAGAAGTCCATATCAAGATAATTTAGTGAATAAACCAAGAAAACAAAAAGACCTTTTGGGAGTACCTTCTACCTTATAGTTCCACTTCAACATATATTATCAATACAACTTTTTGCAGACACCACATTTAAATATTTTTATGTGTCATAATTCCATATAAAGAATAAATATTTGGAAATTTCATTATAGTCGTGGTTGGTATTGAGAGTATAAATGAGATTCTCAATTTTGAATGGCTTGGATTCTCATTTGTGAATACATACATAAGGTATATTTCCATAATAAATAAATCAAAAAAAGTGATCTAATATGTTCATTAAAGTTAATAAATATTCATATTTTCTACAGGAATTTATATTAATACAATATAAAGGGAAAAACATGTATATCATGATTTGGATTCATTGATCCCTATATTGTTTCTACGAATGAAATTAAATTGGATTTGAAAGAAATTTATAATAAAAAATATTATTTCATGAGGAGTTGGATTAGAAAATAACAGATAATATACTCTTTTTGATTCCTAAAAAGGAGGGGTAAAACTCTATAATCTAATCATATATAATATATTTTTATTTTTTTGATTACGTATTTGTTTTTTAGGGAAGCACTAGATACTGATCACAATCAATCTGGATACCATAAATATTTATTTTTTTGGATATAATGCATTAATTTCCATCAAACTAACCACACTTGATGTATATTATAAAATTTTAATGATTTATAATTAAAATCTTACAGAAAAACATCGAATTATATGTTTTATTCTGTGTTTTAACAAGAATTTTGTTATGATACGATGATCACTAAATGTAGGCTAAATAATGGTATGAAGTTGATGACTAAATATAAGAATCCAACAGATTAATTCAAATGGAAACATTTTAAGGTATATATATAAATATTTAACTATCAAAAAAATATTTGAAAATAATTTACTTATTTTGGTTAATGTTTTTTGTAGTGTAAAAATCAATATAACAATAATTATTTTGGATATTATGGTTTCAAATTTATGAAAGATATCATAAATAATTAAAATACTATTATCCCTGAATAGGTAATTTGTGAAGGTAATTAAAATTTCATCAAAATTGTTTCTTAATAATTTTTTGTATATATTTTCTCATTAATAACAAAATTTATGATAATCTAAAAACTCAAAAGAATAATTAAATTTGTTTATAGATAAGCGGGTAGCATACATGGTGTAAGAATGTTTTATGACATAAAATTAAGGCGATTACCTACTATGTTTATGATCTAGTATGGGCTATGACCTTATAAATATATTTGGGGTTCGAAGAATTAGTATTATAATTACTTTATATTATTTTTGATATGTTTCCCAAGGAGAAGTATAATATAGGAAATTAATATGTTTATAAATTAATGGGCAGAATACATGGTGTTACAATGTATAAATAAATCATGATGTAGTCACTTATGACTACTTATTTAGTTAATATTTTCATCATTATGTATATATATTATTTAATTTCCTAATAATTTTTATTTGATACCTATTTTGTTAAATTTAAACCTTATTTCAAAATACACATCACATTATCAAAACTGAGAAAATTAATTTAGATTATTTTAAAACATTATAAAAAGGATCCATAATTTATTTTTCACATGTATGAATTGACTAAACACCAATTTGAAACAAAATATGGTTGGTATTAATCAATGTATGTTTTTTTCAATATAAAAGTGTCATTTTAGTTTAAAACATTCATTACATATCCAAAACTCAGAATAAAAGCTCGAATTATTTTCAAAATTTAGGACAATAATCCATAATGCATTTTTCATCTATTAGAATTGACTAAATGTCAATCCACTCAAAGTATGTGTTTTCAATACAAAAGTGTCATTTTAGTTTTAAACACAAATGAAATAGTCAAAACTAAGAAAATTATATTGGATTGTTTTAAAAATTTTGGAAAAAGATCCATTATTCATTTTTCACATGTAGAAATTGACCACACATCAATGTGATAAATGATGTAGTTTATATGACTAGAAGTACGAGTTATTAATACAAAAGTTCCATTTTATTTTACAACACATATCAAATAGAAAAAATCAAGAAAATAAGCTCATTTTATTTTCAAATTTTAATAAAATAACCCATAATATATTTCTATCATGTAGGAATTTACCACATTTCAATTCAACACATGATGTGGTTGGTATGACTCAAAGTGCGAGTTTTCAATAGAGAACTGTCATTTTCATTTAAAAGGTGTATCAAATAGCCAAAATCAGGCAAACAGAATAAGATTGTTTTAAAAAATTATTAAAAATAACTATAATATATTTCAAATGTATAGGAATCGATCACAAATCAATCCAACACATTATATGGTTCGTATGATTCAAAGTGCATGTTTTAAATACAAAAGTGCCATTTGAGTTTAAAACATGTATCACATAGCCAAAACTGAGAAAAATATTTCATATTATTTTCAAAATTTATGAAAATGTTACATAATACAATTTTGAAATATAGGAATAAACTGTACATCAATCTGATACACGATGTGGTCGATATGACATGAAGGGCATGTTTTCAATACAATAGTGCCATTTTGGATTTAAACACACATCAAATAGCCAAAAACCAGAAAAAAATATTAGATTGTCTTAAAATTTTAGGATAAAAATATATAATATATTTATGACATGTAAGAATCGACTACGTGTCAATCCAACACATGATGTGGTCGGTATGACTTGAAGTGTGTGTTTTCAATATAGAAGTGCAATTTTAGTTTAAAACACGTATCACGTAGAAAAAAACAAGAAAATAGGTTTTTATTATTTTCAAACATTAGGATAAAAATCCATAATATAATTTTTACATGTATTAATTTACCATCCATCAATTTGATACACGTTGTGGCCGATATGACCCGAAGTGCATGTTTTCAATACAAAAGTTCCACTGTAGATTAAAAAACACTTCAAATATCCAAAACTGAGAAAATGAGATCAGATTCTTTTCAAATTTTAGAAAAATGATCCATAATATATTTATGACATGTAGGAATCAACTTCATATCAATCCGACACATTATGTAGTTGGTATGACTCGATGTACATGTTTTCAATATAGAAGTGTCATTTTAGTTTAAAACACATATCACATAGCAAAAAATGATCAAACAAGCTTAGATTATTTTCAAAATTTAGGAAAATGAGCCATAATATATTTCGTATCTATAGGAATATACCACATATCAATATGACATACGATTTAGTCAATATGATTCAAAGTGTTGGTTTTCAATATAAGTCCCATTTTAGTTTAAAATGTGTTCATATAGACAAAACTAAGAAAAAAAGCTCATATTATTTTCAAAATTTATGAAAATGATTATTAATATATTTCTGACATGTAGGAATCAACTGCATGTCAATATGCCACATGATTTGGTTGTTATGACTTGAAGTACATGTTTTCAATATATAAGTGTCGTTTTAGTTTAAAACACGCATCATATAGTCAAAAGAAATAAAACAAATCTCATATTGTTTTGAAACATTAGAGAAAATATCCACAATATATTTTTTACATGTAGGAATTGACCACATATAAATTCGATGCACGATGTGGTCGGTATGAATCAATGTGCATGTTTTCAATATAAGTGCCATTTTAGTTTAAAATGTTCCTCATATAGACAAAACCAAGAAAATGAGATCCTATTGTTTTTAAATTTTAGGTAAAATTTCCATAACATATTTATGACATGTAAGAATTGAAAACACATCAATCCAACACATGATATGGTCAATATGACAAAAAGTACGTGTTTTCAATATAGAAGTGTCATTTTAGTTTAAGACCCATATCACATAGTCATAAATGAGAAAATGAGATTGGATTATTTTCAAAATTTTGTAAAAATGTCCATAATATATTTCCAACATATAGGAATCAACCACATATCAATCCGACACACAATTTGGTTAGTATACTCAAATTTCATGTTTTCAATATAAGTTTCATTTTAGTTTATAACGCACCTCACATAGTCAATATTAAGAAAAAGAGATCGGATTTTTCTAAAGATTCATGAAAATGATCCATAAATAATTTGGGACATATTTGAATTGAACTCACATCAATCAGCTGGACAATGTGGTCGGTATAACCCAAATTTTATTTTTTCAATATAAAAGTGTCATTTTAGTTTAAAATTCATATCACATATCCAAAACCAATAAAATGAACTAAAATGGTTTTATTTTTTCTTCGAAAATGATCCATAATTCATTTTTTACATATAGTAATTAACCACACATTAATCTGACACACGATGTGGTCGGTATGAGTCAAAGTGCTTGATTTATATATAAATGTCATTTTAGTTTAAAACGTGACTCACATAGCCAAAACCAAGAAAAACATCTCATAATGATTTCAAAATTTAGGAAAACAATCCATAATATATATATATAACACATATGAATAAACTGCATGTTAATCCAACACAATATTAACTGATAATATCATTAATATATATAGTAATTAACAATATAATTTATCATATGTGGATTATATAACCTTAAAATTGTAATTAATTTTTTATTTAATTTTATTAAAATAAACATTGGATTTATTGCATGGAACAAATTTTATAAAGAGGTTAATCATTGAAACGAGTCTTCTAGTTTTAATTTTTATATGGAATGTGAATTTTTTTGGTAAATTTAAAATATGACATTAATATAAATATTTTGTATATAAATTTTGAATTGAAATTATAGTTTCATGTGTTATTTTTATTCCAATACTATTTACTGTATATTTATGTTCCTTTTCATTTATTCTGATTGGATTATATTTTATAGTACTGCTACATGGCTTCTCAAAGGTTTCAGCTATGTAGTAGCTGAAATAGCCTTTATCCACACTAGATAAAGCCTTGATAAAGGGTCCCTTTATTAGTGATTCATCTAAAGATGCAAACTATTCCATTTATTAGTTCTTTATCTATCACTAATAAAGGGTCCCCTTATTACCACTTCATCTAGCACTGATAAAGGCACATTTTATCATTACTAGATAAAATGATGATAAAGATACCCTTTATTAGTGCTTCCAAAAAAACACTGATAGAGGTTCCCTTTATCACAACTTTTTCAAGTGTTGATAACAACTATGGGATTTTAAAAACACTTATATTTTTAGTTATTTTAAGCGCTGAAAATGATCATTTTTAGGACTATTAAAAGCATATTTTGTAGTAGTGTTTTATATGGATTTACATTTCTTTATCATCATCTTTTTATTTATATACACTTACTTCACATGTTACGTTCTCTACAAGGGTCTCCCTACAATGTATCCACTCATTTCAAAAATTATCCTTGAATTCCCTATTTTTCCCTATATGATTCAAATTATTGTTTTTGAAAGTTTACCTAACTATTTTGCTTTAATTTATGATGATTTGGTTGTCTCTTATCCTTTCTTATGGATTTAGAGCTCATGACATAATGTGTTCGAAATAGTTTTATCTCTAATCTGACTTTGAATTTGTGATTATTTTTGACTAAGTTACCATTTGGAAAAATCATAAGACCATTCCATCTTAACACCCATTTATTTTCTTATTCTCTAGTTATTATTAGGGTTTTGAAGTATTCTTACCTTCTCATTACCCTTTGGTTTATAATTCATCCAAAAGGCTACATGTAATTGGAGATGACCGTATCTCTTCTTTACGATCGATAAACTTCTTCTTCTTATATTAATAGATAATTTATATTATTTCAATAGTTTTATTCTCTCTACTTCATTGATTACTTAAATTTTTTATAAACTTTAATTTATTTAATTTTTTCTAAATGAATGTTTTTAACATTTTCCACTCATGTCATTTTTTTTAAATTTCATTAAAAAAGTGTGAAAAGAACCTCATTCCTAAAACATTCCACAACAATTACTTCTACTAATTATTTAATCATTTTTCTTAATAAATCTTCTTCTTTATATTTCCAATGTCTTCCCAGTTAATATCATTTCCCATTATTTTTTTTAATTTTTTATTTTTGAAATAATGGTTAATGTTTTAGAAGAATAAATAAATATATTTCATTCAACCTAGGTATATTTTTATCTTTCAATACATATTTATTACCATTAAACTCACTTATTTTAAACGTTAAGATGATTGGAATTATCTTTAAATTAATATTTTCCATGTCCTCTTCTTGTTAACGAGAAATGTATTATATGTGAATTATAAGTTTTTTTAACACCATGATACAAAAGCGTTATGAAAAGTCATTTTTTAATTTTATTTCGATTTTCATATCAAACCCTAAATGATAAATCTCTTTTTTCGTTACATTTCATGTATTACCCTATAAATTATCTTATGAAATTTTTCTTTGGGATGATTGAACTTGTGATATTAAACTGTATAATTATTGACCTCTTATTATTTGATATGATAAAAAAGTATTAAGTAATAAATCTTCTTATAAAAGTGTTTTTCTTTTACTTCAACATCCTATAATGATTATCAAGATTTAATTAGTATATTATCTAATGATATCTTCCATATTATTTCTCTAGATGACATATTTTTATGTTTTGTGGAAATATTTTGGAAACCCATTTATTTGTCACAGTTAAAATATGGTAGGTTGAAATTATGATTATTTTCTTATATGAAACACATAGAAATGTACATATAATGATGTTATGGTTGAGTCTAAAGTTACATATCCCTTTAATATATAGGTAATGTTTTATATCTCATGATATGACATGTATGAGATTGAGGTGTAAACTCAATTCTCGATGTGACTATTTCCACTATGTTATGTTGACTTAGTAGGGAGCCTTGAATTATGCTTATGATGTCATGTCTTATGTTTATGACACATTCTTACAGATGGGTTTCATATGATAATCTAATGATCACTGTAAGTGAATAATAACCCAAAAAATAGACAGATCTATCTTCATGAAATTAATATTTAAATATTATGAAAAAAAGATTTCCTATAAATTGCATGTTGTTGTAGATTCTATTTCCTTAATTCGATGGTGTGTGATTGAGGGAGATCACCAAGTGAAGTGAAAAAAGAAATCTAACTCTATGGTAATACACTGTAAAATGGATATAAAAATGCTTCATGAGGATACCCAAAATCCAGAGGGGTGATAGTGCCTTAACAAATGAGATAAACAGAGTTTCACGAAGAAGAGAGTTTAGTAGTGTCTCACACACATCACACACCGATAGGAGATAATCCCATCCTCTTTTATAGATGATTCCCAAGTTTACCTATTCATAATGAATTATATGCATTACAAACCATGGAGTATAAGTAATTAAATTCATTTCAATAAATAAATTCAAAGCATTAATGAAATAACTATTTGGTTCAAAAATAATTGAATCCATTCGAGAGAGGATATATAGGAAGTTTTATTGTATGTAACTCATATATGCATATCATGTATATATATATATCATATGACTATTGTAAATGGGGTCAACACCAATAGACCTACACCAAAGGTTTTTAAAACCCTTTGGAATAGTCTATTTATGGGAAGTATATACCACCTATTTATAATAATCAAGGGTATAGATAAGGTTATATCAATGTTTTTTTAAAACTGTTGGTTTATTGGAATGATATAACAACATTTTTAAAAAATTATTGATATATAATTTATTCTACATCCCCAACCATATGGCCCCCCTCTTCCCATCTCACTCCCATATTGATTGCAAACCTACGAGAAAGATTCCATTTTGTTCCCTAACCCGGGTGATCTCTCATCACTTGGTGTTTTGATTTCATTCCTCATGAACATCAAATTGGTTAATTAAAAATCCATAATATCTTATTTCAGGCATCAATTTTTTTAGGTATAAAACACTAACATAGATACTTTTCGGTCATTATTCTTCTCGATTCATTAAATGAGGGTTTGTTTGGATTATATTTTTTATATTATTTCATAAAAAATATGATTACAAGTTATATATATATTTAATTTAGTTACTCACTAATTATATATACAAATAATATAAACCTATTATTTTTTTGATATATGAGGTAAATATATAATTAATTATTATATTACTTTGTTTGTTTTGTGAATGTTTTAGAGGTTATGAAATTATTCATTTTAATGTTTTATTTTAATAATTTTAAATTTTCATTTCAGGTATTTAATATGTTTGTATTTAAAATGTAATATATGGTATGAATATATATATATTTTTTATCTTACTAAAATGCTTAATAAAGAATTAATTTACACATGTAATTTCATTTAATAATTTTTTTATCAAAAATATTTCTACTAAGGTATTATTTTTCAAGACTAAAATAGTTTTCCCAAAAACACACTTTTCACCTAAAATTAAATCTCTATATTTTTGGAACGTTTTAATTTATCTTATAATGGGTATTGTATGAAAACTTTTATATGGATGGAATTTTTTTGTTACATGAACATCTTTCTTAAATTAGGTTAAATATGAGGAAAACATATTTATATAAATGACCATTTCCTTTATTTTGATTTATTTAAAGTTATGTTTTTTATACCTTATGCCTTGTGTGGTATATTTTGAGTAAGTGTTTGTTATTACCTATTCTATATTAAACACATAGATATTTTATAATAATATAATCTAATTGTTGACCCAGCCGAATTAATTAAATTGTTTTTTTGTAACTTGTGAGCTTTATACCAATATATATACCATGGTCCATTTTAAATATATATTATTTTCTTTTTATATTATAATTTTCATATGGAATAGTTTTCTAGTTATTTCGTATATATAATTATTTTTTAGGGTATTATTTATAATTATTACTCTTTGATAAAATATATCTCAATATTATAGTTTTATATATATGGTATTCTATTATCTCATCAGATTGAGTTATCAAATTAAGTGTATGGGTGATAAGTATATAATTTGAATTATTTATAAATGGATGTTTCCCTTCTCAAATTGGAATTTTCATTAAAATATATTTTTTTATAATGATGTATTCATTTATGTTAAAATTTTATTTTCTCTATAAAAACTGGGAGTTCTTGAAAATGGATTTGATATTAATATTATCTCAATGTTTTTCATAGAGTTTAAAATAAAGTGGAAAAGTATCATTTCATTAATTTTTTTTGGATTTTAATTTAATATTATTTCAATTATTTTATGAAATTAAATATAAAATTGTTTTTTAATAGAATGGATAATGATATTGATCAGAACTCAATTGATTTTCAAAACAAGTCAGAGAGTTTTTTTAGGTTTTTCTTTTGAAAATTCTTCAGATAGTGGTCAAATGATTGGTAACGAAGGGGGAGAATGCATGGGTATTACAGTGATGATTTCAAAATATAGTGACATGATTCACATCAATACAGTCTCCTAGAGACACCTTGAAAATGAAATAAAGGATAATTCGTGGGCTCAAATATGGGTATGAAAGTTCATTATATTTAATGTTTTATTATTATTGTATTTATATTAATTGATATTTTCATAGAATCCTTGTTATGATTTTCTTAATGGAGAGGCTATGAGGAGTAAACAACTAATGGATTTGGTTCATTTGTGGAGAGCATATAATCATTATTTATATAATGGGTGGGTTTTTAGAGTTATATATACACTATTTTTTTCTTAAATGACTATTACACCATTTTTATGATAAAAAACATAATATCATTATAATCCTGGATCAAAGGTTTAGTGTCTTGGTAAAATTAGACACATGCATATATTGTAACTGATAAAAAATGAAAATTTATTTTAAGTATTATTCTTTATCCTTCTAAAGAACTTGTTCTCCTTAGTACATGTAATCACCTGAGGATATACATCAAAGAAAAATGGTGAGCTAAAAGCCTAGTAAGAGGATAAATACGGGGAATGAATCAGTATAACACAAGTGAGTATAATCACCATCATTATATCATAATCATTATATCACCATCAACATCATGATGGAAAAATTATATTAATTCGTGGAATGTTGCAATGTATAAAAATGAAACATCATGTCTTAGTGGTCAAATAACACACATAGTTGTGAACAAAGCTAGCATCATTCTCACACATAAAATATGTGAATAATCATAACATCATCATTGTGAAAAAATTTATAATAATTTTTATTCATGTTATAGTTATCTCATGAGATAAATAACATTACCCAATTCATTGGAGAGATATATAATTCCAGGGCCACCCATCACATCATAATATTTACATAATAATGCAATCCATAAAGGATGTATAACAATCATTGTTATGAAATAATCCATGGAATTTAATGTGTTTCATAAGTATTTTGATCAGTTCTGATTTCATGAATAAACTTGGGGTTCCCAAATGGAAAAGAAAAAACACATATTTGGAAGAAGAATCATCATTCTTGAAAGTGAAACAACTAAAAAAAGATAAGATTTGTTTTGGAAAGAAGTGTTGCATTGGAAAAATAAATAAATTTTGTCATAAAACCATTTTAGAAACATGTATATCCCTAGAAAGAAAAATATAAGAACAATGAAATTATATTTACGGAAAATTAAATAAATATCCATAATGAAATCTGGTATGAAAGAGGGATAACTGAAAGAAAGGGAGTTGGGTTTGTGAATCCCCTTACATTATGTATGAACATGTTATGCACTTAAACTTAATATCCAGCATAATTACTTTCATTAATTATATAATTCATAATATATTATAATTTTATTTTATTTATTATAATTTTATTAAGTTCATTTAGGTCTATTTTGATGAGTTATAGAGATCAATTTCGTCAATCTTGGAGTGTATATTTTCATGGTTTCATGGTCAGTTTACTTGTGTATAATTATGAAAGTTCTTTTAAAATGGGAATAATAATCCAGAAGTGAAATTATATGTTATTAATGAACATATATAAGTTTAAATGGAATCATATATAATTTTTTCTTCTATTACGAGTATTATTCATTAGATAAAACATTAAGGATAAATGCATAGTTTGTTTTGGTGATTTTTCCGACATTCACAAAATACATTCATTTTATTTCATATTATGTATATAAATTATTTACAAAACAGTAATAAAGTTATAATATATATATATATATATATTAAAATCTATTTTTACCATTGTAATGGCTTTATGACCACCCTTGAAGGCGATAATGGAAAATAAAAAATCATTGTCCATGAAGGTGGTGAACCGTCATATCACAGGAAATGTTTTCATTTATATAATTAAAGAAGATTAGAATATAATTTATGGTGGATATTACATTAAAAATAAAATAAAATTAGAGTATATATATGATAATGTATTTATCGATCCGCTTTGGATAGTGTAGGTGAGGAAAGGATAAGAAAAGAAAAGCAATTAAAAGAGAAGGATGCATGATTTTACCTCATGAATGCTGTCTCCTTGAGAACTTCCTTATGAAACTTGGGTTTGGTATTTTGTTGAGAGAAGAACCTATTTTACATGCGGGAGATACTTGGAAAGGTAATTGGGAGGAATTTAGACATGCTACAAGGCTTAGAAGGTGCGGGGAGAAGGGTGGTCTTTATTAGGTGAGGAGAGGGGTGTTTTTGATTATTATATTCATTAGTTTATTATTTTGGCTTAAGAATATCAATAGTGTTGACTAATATGACTAAATATAGTAAATAGTTATGTATAGTTCGAGATAATGGGTTCTTACATCATCCATACACCATACATGACTCAAAAATTTATGTATTTAGCTTATATTACAAATTATCGTATTTCACTATTCATAAAAAATTGAACTCTTTTAGAAAAGCCCCAAAATGAACCCATCCATTTTTCAATGTGTATATTTAAAAAATGAAATCCATTTTATGAAAATAATTTTCAACACATGAGGAATTTAATTTTTAAATAAAATCATCATTTATTTGAAAAATACCGATTTTAATATTATGATCGATTTTATGACCCATTGAAAAATTAATTAAGGTCTCATGAAATTATATTATAATTACAACAAAACATAATATTAAATTATGAATCTATTTTATGAAACTAATTTTTTTAAACCATTACATTAATTATTAAATTGTAAATAAATGTTTGTATTTTATAAAAGACCAACACATAATTTATCATTTTAAAAAAAAATAATTTAGTTATACCATGATATAATTATACCATATTTTCATTTATAAAATACCTAAATTTATTTTATACTTTCATAGGTGAGTTTACTATTCAAACAACCAGATTACTATTCCTAATGGTCATATTATTATTCCAACAGTCAGGCTACTATTCCATTGATATAGGTTCCGTAATTATTATAAATACCACTTATTTAATTCTTCATTTTAAAGTTTTAATTGGGTTCTATATGTGATGCATGTGTTTTATGAAATTATTAAAAAACTGAAATTTTCATTGATAATATTATGGGTCGTTACATTCTTCCCCAATTATGAAATTTCATCCTCAAAATTTTGTTTTAAATACTATGGTAAAAATAGGTGAGGGTATTTATACTTCATCACTTCCTCCAGTTACCATGCTATTTCTTCATACATATGGTTTCTCCATAGTACATGAATGTTTTACAAATGTTCCACCTATGAGTTCAATATATGTAAGGGATCTATTATGTACTTTCTTAGGAGGGACATGTGGAATACATCATGAACATGAGACATGGTCCCTAGAAGTGGAAGATAATAGGCCATTGATTTTATGTGATCAAGGATCTAAAAGGGGCCAATGTACCTTGGGATAAAATTCCCTTCCTTTGAAAACTGTGTGAATCTCTACCATTTTAATATATAAAGGAAAAATTTATCTCTAACTTCAATCTCCAACTCTTTCAATGATTGTCAGCATAACTCTTCTGCCGAATGTGATCAACCTTTAAATGTTGTTGGATGGATTGAACCTTTTTGGTCATATCTAACATAAGATCAAGTCCAAGTAGATTTAGTTCACCAACTTCATCCCAACAGGTTGGTGTTATACATTACTTACCACAAAGAGCCTCATATGGATCCATTTGAATACTTGATTGACAATTGTTGTTGTATGATAACTCAAATAATGGAATATGATGAACACATCCTCATTTTAATCCCATTAAGTAGGCTCTTAGTATGTCCTTGAGTGTCTGAATAGTTCTTTTATATTTTCCATCATTTTGGGGTTGATAGGATGTTATGAAATTTAATTAAGTACTCAGATAATATTCAGGACTTATACATAATTTAGATGCTAACCTTGTATCATGATCAGATATGATCGAAAGTGGAACCCCATGCAGCCTAACCACTTTATTCACATATATCTCAACAATTGTTTCAAGTGATAAATCTTCACGAATAACATTGAAGTTGGATATCTTGGTGAGTTGATCCACCAAAACACATATTGAATTATTTCCTTTGGATGTTTTTAGGAGACCAGTGATAATTTCCATAGTGAAATTATCCCATTTCCACATGGGTATAAGAATCGTTTTCATTGTACATTTGGACTTCTGTAACATTAGTTTAACTTGCTGACAAAAAAAAACATCTTTCGGTATACTACAAAATCTCATTCTTCATATTTTACCACAATAATTTATCATGAAGATCATGGTATATCTTGGTACATATATGATGTATAGAGAAATATGATCTTACCTAATAGCTCCTTATTTATCTCAGGTGAAAAATTCACACAAATCATAGTTCTAAACCGAATCACACCATTATCATTATTGTGGAACCCATTTAGGTTCCCTTACTTTACTGGTTTCACGTTATTTTGTAGTTTTAGATCATCACTTTGCACCAGATTGATATTTTATTAGATATATGTTTGGGAAATAATTTTTGAAATGTATGATGTATTCCCTAATGTTATGATTTCAAAATCCATCCTTTGCATATTCATGAATATAGTGTCTTTCTCAATTCGAATCATGGATAAGGTAGAAGGTTAATTTCTTATAAGAGCATTAATGTCTTCTTTTATATTCTGGGATGGTAATGAATAGAGAAATCATATTCCTTGATTATATCTAACAATATTCTTTAATTTAGGTTGATTTTTTTGGTGTGAATATATACTTTTGACTCTTTTTATCAGTATATATTCCCCCCAATTCTCAACATAGAGGTAGTTCCTCTATATTTTCAAGAAAAATATTATAACCTATAGCTCTATATGATGCGCCGAGTAGTTTTTATCATGGATCGTCAACTGCCATGAGAGATATGCTATCACTTTATCATTCTTCATGATTATATAACCCATGGATTTATTTGGCGCATCACTATGTATCATAAAACCTTATCCACTAGTTTTCAGTGTGAGAACATGTGAAATTATTATCCTCTTCTTGAGATCCTTGAATCATTCCTCACATTATTCCATCTATATGTAATTTACCCCTTTTCATGTTAACATAGTCAGTGAGCTAGACAATCATGATAAATTTCTCACAAAAAAATAGGTAGTATCCTTCTAATCCAAGAAAACTATGTATTTTTGTGATGTTAGTTGGTGTAGGTTATTCCTCAATTACCTTTGTTTTTGAAGGTTCCACATAAATTCCCCCAGTAGTAATCACATGCCCCAAGAATGAGACATACCGCATCCAAAATTCACACTTTCTGAACTTGGAATATAATTTATCCTTCTTTAATGTCACCAAAAAAATCCTTATATGTTCTTCATGTTCCCCCTTTCTATTGGATTGGATGATAATATAAGTGATAAACACTGCTAATACTTTGTGAAGTTAGTCTCTAAAGACTCTTTTAATCAAATCCATGAATATTTTTGGGGAATTAATAAGTCTGAAGGGAATCACTAGGAAATCATAATTACAATACCTTGTCTGGAAATCATTTCTTCTTAATATCTTCCTTATTTAAATTCAATTGATGATATCCAAGATGAAGATTATCCTTTGAGAAGTAATGAGGTCCTCACAACTAATTGAACAAGTCATCAACCCTTGGAAGAGGATACTTGTTATTTATAGTGATATTATTGATCTCCCAGTAATCGATATATAGACACATTTATCAATCCTTTTTCTTTATTAATAGCATCAACACATCCCAAGGTGATTCACTAGGGAACGTGAAATATTTGTAAAAATTCTCTGTAGCATCTTCTTTAACTCTAAAAGTTTGATCGAGGACATCCTATACTGAAATTTAGAGATAGGAGTGGATTTGGGTATAAGTTATATTGACATATCTACCTCACGATCTGGGGGAAGTCCATGTAACTCTTCAGGAAATACATCACTATATTCCATCACAATGGGAATTTTCTCCAGGTTGATACATTCTATTGACTCATCCATTTGAGCGAGGTATTAATATTTACAAAGTATCAACACCCAAATTGTTGATGTATTTTACAAAGGGAATTCATGGTGTACCTTTCATTTGTATATGATCATGGGATGGCAAAGAATATGAAAATATATTTCCTTCTCCCGATTGTTGATATGTTGTTTCTTTAACAATATCAAATCCATGTCTAGTATATCATCAAATTACACCAAGGGATGTATTATTAGATTTAATAGAAGAATATTCCCAATAGGATAAGATTCCAATACTTGTGTTTCAATTATCTCACCACTATGTTTTTTATGGATGTATTTACTTCAAGGTATCAGGTCTCTATAAAATAGTTCTAAGAAACTTGTAAGATATGAATAAATGCGTAGAAATAGAATTGAATAATAAATTTTATATTATTTATTGAATAGGAAGTGTACCTTGTATGACTTAATCATCTTTCTCAACTTAAGACATAGTTATAGAATAAACATTACTTTCCCTTTTGCATTTGGTGGCAACTGATGTTGATTACCCTCAAGGACTCGAGGTTTAGTATATTGGCTTTCCTAGTGACCTTGCACCATATATTTGAATCATTGAACCATAGGTGGTTAATTTGGTGGTTGCCTCATTTAATCCATCTCATTGGTTAAATTCTTCATATATCTTCAAAACTCATAAGTTTAGTTGCCTTCTCTCCCACAATTGAAGAATTTTTATATTCCATTGAGGTGGTTCCCATGATTCTTCTTCCCACATTTTTTATATGTGGGTGGTTGGATACTCTTTCATCCTTTTTCATTTGACCTACCAATTTGAAACTCCATTATTCTCTTCTTATCTCTATAACCATGAGACCATTCTCTTAACTCAATCTCTCCATTGATAGCACATTGAACAACTTATTCATAACTCCCAATGTCTAAAATAGATAGAACCTTTTTAAGGATTGGTTTTAAACTATTAAAGAATCTATATATCTTTATATCATTTTTTATAAAAAAACCCAAGGAATATCTTGAAATACTTGTGAATTTTTCTTCATATTCCATAAAATATTCACATTCCTTTTTCTTAAACTCTATAAATTCCCTCTCTATTTTTAATGAATATTTTGAGGGAAATACTTGTTAATAAATATTTTATTAAAGTCTTCCCAGTCTATCTCTTCTATTTCATCCTTTGTCTTGGTGTTATTTATCAATTCATACCATTTGTAATCTTCTATATCTAAATGATAAATTGCTAGACTCACCTTCTCCTTCACAGAATAGTAGAGGACATAAAATATTTTCTCCTTTTAGTTAACACACTGTTCCACAATTAGTTGATCAAAATATCTACTAAATGTTGGTTGTATTTGTCACATAAAGGACTCAATGGATAATTTCTTATTAATAGATTAAATTTTAAGTTTCACATGTCTATGGTTATTTTTTTATAGCCTGAGAAAACTGGGTAAGAATTTATATAAAATTTTGAATTATACTACACATGAAATTACGAATGTCATTTGAGAAATCATTGCATTATCCCTCACATGGGTTTTGGCCCGCTTTCTCTATGTTCCCACCATTTTCTAAAATAGAAAAGGTTTGAAAAAAATCTATGTCAACATGTCATGAATAAATAATTTATTCTTTTACACAATTAATTCTAAAGGCTTGTCTTATGGGATCTTTATCTTTATCATTTTTCTAAAATAATGCTTATTAGATGTTTAAATATACATAGTATTATCCTAAGGGTTTTCACTAAAGTTATCTAATACTAATTCCCAAATTAACTAAAATGTTCTATCATACTAACTATAGTGACTCAATTTTTTTCTTAAATGACTATTATATCTTTTTTATGATAAAAAACATAATAGCGTTACAATTCAAGATAAAAGGATTAGTGTATTGAGAAAATTAGGCAAATACATAACTTTTACCTATTAAAACATAAAATATTTATTTAAAATCTTCTTATTTGTCCTTGTAAAGATCATGTTCTTATTAGTACATGTTTTCACCTGGAGATATACATCAAAGAAAATGGGTGAGCTAAACTCCCTATGATAGGATGAATAAGGGGAATGAATCAATATAACATGAGTGAGAATAATCATCATCATTGTATCATAATAATAGTATCATTATAAACATCATGATGGAAACATTGGATTAAGGCATGGAATATGGAAATGCATAAAAATGAAACATCATGTCTTAGTGGTCAAATACCACACATAGTTGTGAACAAACCTAGCATCATGTTCACGCTTAACATTTGTGAATATTAATAAAATCTTCATTTTTAAAAACTATAGCATAATGTTCATGCATATTACACATTATCTAATGATGTACATCAAATTACCTAATGCATTAGAGTACTATATAATTCTGGGCCCACCCATTACATTGTAATATTTACATAATCATGCATGGCACAAAGGAAATATAACATCATAGTTATGAAATAACCCATGGAAATGAATGAGTTTCATAAGGATTTTATCAGTTATGATTTCATGAATAATCTTGGGGTATACAAATGGAAAACAGAAAAACATATTTGGTGTAAGAATTATCAGTCTTGAAAAAGAAAAAACTCAAGAGGAGTCATGATGTTTTTTGGAAAGAAGAGTTATTTTGGAAAATATTTTTATTTTTCATAAATCCAAGTTGAAAACATGAATATCCACAAAAAATAAAAAGTTAAGAATAATGAAATTATATTTAAGGAACATCAAAGTAATATACACATTGAAATTTGTCATAAAAGAGAGATAACCCAATGAAAGGGATATGGGTTCTAGAATCTTCTTACTATAGGTATGAATGCATTTTTCACATGCACTAAATATACTTGATAATTAGGATCATTAATTACTGAATTCAGAACTTATTTTAATTTTTTTTAATTATTATAATTTTATTAAGTTCATTAATGGATATTTTGATGAGTTATAGAGTTCAATTTTGGTGTTCTGGGAGCAATCATTTTCATGGCTTCATGGTCATTTTTACATGTTAATAATTATGAAAGTTATTTTAAAAAGGGAATAATTCTCTAGAAGTTAAATTATATGCTATTAATGAAATTATAAAAGTTTAAATGGTCTCATATATCATTTGTTTTTCATATATGAAAATGATTGATTTGATAAATAATTAATGATAAATGTTTTTTTTATTTGGTGGATTTTCCGACCATCACAAATTAGTTTAATGTTATATAATATTGTAACATCCCAAGAAATATAACTAGTAATTTTAACTAATTGTTTTTTTATAATTAACTATGAAAGGTTTTAAAATATAACAGTTACAAGATATTTCTTTTAATCAAAATAAGATTTATTATTAATTTAATATTTTAAATTATAAAACGAGGTTTTATTTTGTTAAAAGAAATATTTTATTAACGAACTATTTTATTTTAATAATGAATTAACTCTTTCAAAAGTATTATAAAATTACTATCAATAATTATACTGAAATACATGTTATTAGAAATAAAGGATATGTTTTAATAAAATTTTTCTTGAATTGCTTTTTTAATAAATGATAAGTAAATATTATATATATATATATATATATTATAAAACAATATTTTATTATTATAAATTTTTTAAATTATTATTACTTTTAATTTGAAGTGTAAAAATAAATTATTTTAAAAATTAATATAAAATATAAAATTCTATATGTATTATGATCGTCAAATTATGATCACTATTATTTGTTTTTCTACATTTTAAAAATGGATAATAAGAATTTTAATACAATATATATATATATACATATCATTTTTATAAAAAAAATATGAATATTAGGTTATTAAAACAATTATGAAAAGAAGTAAAAAAAGATAGGATAAAACAAAAAATAAAAAAGTGGAATTAGGTGCACACTATTAAGATGGAGAAATGGGATGCCGAGAGATGGGTCTCGCTGAGCAGAAGCCCAAGTTTTACGGTCTGAGAGGCTTCAAGATTAGGCTGAGCACTGTTTGGAGGTCAATTATGACCTAGGTTAGGGGTCTTCATGGGAGTCTGAGTTGATCCCAGTTGCGATGGCTTCATCATGGGAGATCGGTTACAGTCTGGGTCGAAGGTAGGCACAGACCGATGTTTGAGCTCAATAGAATCCGTGGGTTTCAGATCGAGTTAGAATCAAATGTCTCTGGTCAGGTTTGACCCATTATAGGATTTGTTCTTCAGTGAGGTAGGATCTCTGTTCAAAGACTTTAGACTTTAGTTAGGTTTTTTTTTCAAGGTGTTCGAATCATCTAGTTTTATTTCATCATGTTTTCAATTTTCTACCCGATTACCTATCGAGAGACTGTTTATCAGTGTACTTATTTTTGATGTCTACTGATTTTCTTTTGAATTTTTGAACCAAATTTGAATGATTTAGTCTAATTATTGAATAATGTCCTAATTATGAACTGAATAAATTTTTTTTTGGTGTATATAAGATAATTTGTTCTGTATTTTTAGTAATTTAAAATTGTTCTTTTGGTGACATTTTGTGGGTGTTTTTCTACGCTGTCTGCATCTCCTTACTCGGTATGCACTACAAGCTTGATGGTGTTACTATTTTTTTGAGATCTAAAAATCTTCCCTAGTACCAATTTTATTAACTGTTTATATACACATTGTTGTAGAAAAAATATAGATTTTGGCTATAAAAGGCTTCAATGACCAAATCAAAATTGGGAAAAACCAATTTGTAGTCAGGTGAGCAATAAAGATGGTCTAAAGACGCGAGTCTTGTTGTTTTAGACAGTTCAATGTAAGGGATTTATTATTTTAAAATTTATTTTTTAAGGGTTTATATTTATGATTTAATATAACAATTATATTTTGAAAGTAAAAATTCTTAAGAGTTTTTTTGTGAATCAATTTTTTTGTTTGAAAATATGTTAGAGTTTTGAAATTGTAAGGTTTATTTTTATTTTATCGAAGTCTTTTTTAAAAATGATTTTAATTTAAAAATATGTGTATTATAAATATCATGGAATATATATATGTATATATATGAATATTATGAGAAATTCAAGTTCTTTTTATATTTTTATTCATGATTATATTTATAAGTAATATTAAGTTTATGATTCATATATATTTAGGCATTATTCCATGATCATTTAATTCAAAAAATTATCAAAGTATAATATTTTAAGTTATATATATGTTTTATTCAATTTTGAAGAACACTTGAATTGTGTATTCAAGTTTATATATATTCATAAATAAATTATTTATGTTCATTATTTAATAAATTAAACGTTAATAATTTCAAATTATGTAAAACAAAAATCATTTTATATGCATGTCATTCATAATCATTGACATATATCCATAATAAAGACTATTCATGACATTATACACATAATACATGTAAGGATGTGCATTGAATTAATTTTACATTTATAGGAACAACCTTAAAAATAGATATTTAAGGGTTTATGAATGAAATTTGTAAGTACATGCATACAAATTAATCTTCCATGAAGTTAAGAAAAGTGTAAGTATCAATATTTTCAGTTTTTCTAAGTATAATAAGTGAATTCCTATGATGGATTACATTTATACATATATATATATATAAGTTCCTATAAATTTAATGCTTATTTATGTTTAAAAATAAAAAATCAAGTGTAAAACACACAAAGATATATATATATATATATATATATTTGTGTGTGTGTGTGTAAGGAAAGATGAAAATGTTTTTATGAAAATTGGCACTTGAACAAGGTAAACATGATATGGAGTGAGGTGTTAACCCATCCCTCAGGAAAGTGGGTAGGTTCGGATTTCCTTCCATGTATTAAGTGGCCACATGTGTTTTGTTTTCAAGAGCTTTCTAAATATTTTTCAAATTTCACTAGAATATGTTTAAATCAATTTTTGAATGTAAGTATTCTAAATATTGATACAATATTTTTAAGGTGTAAGTAATTTAAAATAATGTTTTCAAAAGGTATTTCTAAATGCATTTTAGAAAGTATTTTAAATGGAATATTTTAAAGGTATTTATCGAATATTTTAATACCCCTTACTAGGAAATTTAATGCTTACCCTATATTTATAATTTATTTTTCACAGTTTTAGTATATTTATCCAAAGACATTTGATTCACTTACGGTGTTAGAAAACATAGTTTCATTTTTTTTGTTTTATTTTTATTCTTGTCTACATTTGATAAAATGTAAGGTATTCTGATTATCCAAATCCTATATTAGTAAAAGGTCATCATTCGTGTAATGTTTTGTGTAAACATTCAGATTATTTTTCTAAAAAAAATTACATATCATGTTTTAGCACTAAATATAAAAGATTAAGTTAGGGTGTTATAATTGGTATCATAGGAATTGTCTAGATAACTTTGGAGATTAAATTTTTTCCTCTAAGCGGCAGAGTATAAGATTTTTTTCAATCCTAGTTTTCTTAATTCTGAAGATAAGAATTCATAATTTTATAGAGTTCGATATAATTAATTATAAAGACGCAATTCTTTTTAATGGGGAAATAATGTAACATCCCAAAAAATATAACTAGTAATTTTTATTAATAGTTTTTTATAATTAACTATGTAAGTTTTAAAAATAAAACTTTTATAAGATATTTTCTTTAATAAAAATAAGATTTGATGTTAATTTAATATTTTAAATTTGAAAATGAGGTTTTATTTTGTTAAAAGTAATATTTTATTATATATTTATTTAATTTTCATAATGAATTAAAAATTTCAAAATTTTCATAAAATCATTATAAATAATCATGCTGAAATACAAGTTATAATCAATAAAACATATGTTTTGATAATATTGTTTTTGAAATTATTTTTTAATAAATTCCATGTAAAGATTAAATAAACATTATTAAAAAAACATTTTAATATTATAAAATGTATTTAATTATTATCAATTTTAATTTGAATTTTAAAAATAAAGTGTTTTATAATGTAATATACAATTTAAAATTATATATGAATTATGATTATAAAATGATCATTATTATTATTTGGTTTTATATATTTTAAAAATGGATAATCATAGTTTTAATACAATATATATATATATACATATCATTTTTATAAAAAAGTGAATATTAGGTTATTAAAAAAATGATGAAAAGAAGTTATGAAAAAGAGAGGATAAAACAAAAAAACAAAAAAGGATAATTAGGGGTGTATTGTTGAGATGAATAAAGGGAGAGCCAAGATATGGGACTCGCCGAGCGGGAGCCCAAGCCATGGAGTCAAGTGTCTTTGAGCTGAGGCTGAGCACCATTTGGTGGTCGGACGTGACTGAGGTTGGGGGTCTTCATGTGATTCTGAGTTGATCCCATCCCCAATGGCTGAAGTGTGGGATATCAGTTGTAGTCTGGGTTGAAGGCAGGCACATAACAATATTATAGATCAATCAATGCCAAGGGTTTCAGATCTAGTGAAAATTGAAAGTCTCCAGTCACGATTGAGTCACAATAGGATTTTAGTATTCAGTGAGGTATGATCTCTTTTTGAAGTCTTTAGATCTAAGTTAGGTTTTTTTCAATGTGTCTGAATCATCTAGTTTTGTTCGTCTGATTTTCAATTTTCCACTGGATTCCCTATCGGTAGACTGTTTATCAGTGTACCGATGATTGATGTGTTCTGAATTGATTTTTAATTTTTGAACCAAAGTTGAATTATTTGGTCTGATTATTGTATGTTTTCCTGATTACTAACAGAAGAAATTTTTATTTTGGTTCATAGATGCTAATTCGTTTGTCTCTGCAGTAATTTAAAATTGTTGTTTTGGTGACTTTTTGGGGAAGTTTTTGTACAACGTCTTCATCTCCTTACTCAGCATTCATTGAAATCTTTCTGATGCCACTATTTTTTTTTTTGATATTTTAAAATCTTCTCTGGTCCTAGTTTTATCAATTGTTTATATATACATTGTTTTAGAAATAGAATAGGTTTTCTCTATAAAATGATTTAATAATCAAATGAAAATCGGTAAAGAACCAATTTATTATTGGGAGAGCTATGATGATGGTTCGAAGCCATGGTTCTTCTGGTTTTAGAAAATTCAAAGTAAGGGATTTATTATTTTCAAATTTATTTTTCAAGGGTTTGTATTTATGGTTTATTATAATAATTTTATATTGAAAATTATATCTCTTAAGAGAGTATTTTTTTGAATCAAATTTTTAGTTTGAAAATCATATTAGAGTTTTGAATTTGTAAGGTTTATTTTTATTTTATCAAAGTTTTTTAAATATTATTTTAATTTAAAATTATGTGTATTATAAATTTCATGGAATATATATATGTATATATATATGAATATTATGGGAAATTCAAGTTCTTTTTATAATTTTAATTCATGATTATATTTAAAGTAATATTATGTTTATGATTGCTATATATTTAAACATTATTCCATGATCATTTATTTAAAAAAAATTATGAAAGTATTATATTTTAAGTTATTTGTGAATTTTGTTCAATGTTAAAGAACAATTGACTTATGGATTCAAGTTTATATATATTCATAAATAAATTATTGATGATCATTATTTAAGAAATTAATAGTTAATAATTTCAAATTCTATGAAAAAAATCATGTTATATGTATGCCATTCATAATCATTGACATGTGATTGTAATAAAGACTATTCATGACATTACACACATAATAAATGTAAGAATGTTCATTGAATTAATTTTAAATTTATCATAACAGCCTTCAAAATGGATATTTATGGGTGTTTGAATGATATTTTTAACTACATGGATGAAAATTAATCTTTCATTTAGTTACAGAAAGTGTATATATCAAGAGTTTTTGTTATACCAAGTCTAATAAGTAAATTCCCATGAATGTTTATATTTATACACAGATATATATATATATAAGTGTGTATATTTAATTATTTTTTATGTTTCAAAATAAAAAATCTAGTGGAAAACATACATACATACATACATACATACATACATACATATATAAGGAAAGCTGAAAAGGTTTCTGTGAAAATCAACACTTGAATATGGTAAACATTATAACGACCCAAGCTTGATGTACATGTACATTACATTACTTTTGGGTAAAACTTATTACATGACACAAAAATATGTCCAAAGACCGTGTTAGTTTAGTGTCTTTGGAAACTCGTAACATAATCTTCTAATCATGGTGAAAGATATTCAACATCTCTCATAAAGTTCTTCCCCTTTTGTTTTCTTACCTAAAACCTTTCTTTATATCATGGGGAAAAGAAAATATAAAAAGGATGAGGTAAAATTCTCAGTAAGGATAAAAATGGAGAACATAAAAACAATCCATAAATATTTGAACGTAAAAACATGAACATAAAAAATTAAAATCTTGAGAAATGACCTAAATCTTGGCAGTACATAAGTAATAGATCATAAAGGAACATTATTCATGATAAAATGGAATGGGAATAAAACATGGGATTGTAGAAAACCATAAATAACATTATATGATATCCATATTAGCCAATTCATTTCTGCCAAGACCATCACAGTGGACAAAGTCCATTACTGAACTGGGTTTACTTGCCATTCTAGCCCCATATTACTGAACCATATTTACTTTCCGTTCCAGCCATGTCTATCTCATGAGATATAAATCATTACCCAATGAATTGGAGGGATATATAGGTCCCACTAATCTCATAATGAAATCATTCTTATGTGTGTCACAAAATAAACATAAATCATTCATCATAACCCAAAGAATAAAATGGGTTTCATAAACATCATCCCATCATAGCATAATCCATATAAAACCAATGGATATCATTTCATCATAAGAAAAATAAAACCATGTAAATAATATAGTCATTATACTTGAAACATAAACATATTAAATAATGTCATCTTAGATGGAAAATAGTTTTGATAAAACACTTGAAATGAATTCATGAAGAAAATATCCTTTCTTCTTCAAAATCATTCTCTTTTCTCAAAATGCCATGCAATTTTAAAAGAAAATAATTATTTTTAAAATAATCATGAAATCTTGTAGAGTAAGATTCCTGGAAATAAGGCATTATGAAACTATAAAAATCCATTCACGCCGTAAAAGTTAAAAAAACATTTTCCTCATACTTTTCCAGAAAAGTCAAAAAGTACATCATATGGTAAACAAAAGAAAGATTCCTTTCATTCCATGTGGAAAAAGTAAACAAATGGTAAAAATGAATTTAAACATATATGGAAGAATAGTAAAAAATTTATGAAAACATTTTTAGAAAACAGGGACATGGATGATAAATATAACCCCAGAAAATACTTACGAATAAACAATCTCAGATAAAAACCAGATTGGAATAATTATCCCTTACCTTAGGTCCGATATGCTTTGTATGTATCCAAACCTACTGTATAGTGGGTTTAAACATATTATAAGCTTGTAACAGAACTATAATAATATTTATGATATCCTATATGATTCACTTAGGCCTTTATATTACCCGTTCATTTGTTAATTTCATGTTAAGACAACGTTTTGGGTAATAACTGTTTCATTTATCTTACACGTTTGGAATTGTTGTCCTTGATATTACTTATATCATGATTTACTTAATTCTCAAATGTAAAGAATGATTTATATATCATATATATTCATTATATATATGTATAATAGATAGATAAATTAAATTAAATACACCGTTCATGGAGACGGTAGGCCGTACGTACGCATGAACACTGTTTTCATTTCCTTATGGAAGTAAGTAGATGACATATATATATATATATATACATATATACATAAATCCAGTAGCATTATTATGTCACATATTTCATAATTATTCAATATATATACTTTTTCATCATTCGTGAATGGTTAACAAGGAGAATGAATCTCATCGCGTCGTGGAGATGGTAATTCGTACATACGCACGGGCGATGATATCATTCCTATAATTATTGAATGGAATTGTATTGGATAATAGAATTTATAAGAATTAGTATCATGTTATAATAATCATATATGGTTATTATTTACACCATTATACCCATCCAAGTAAGGTGGTGGTGCAAAATAGATTACACCACAACGTGATGACGGTATTACGTACGTACGCACTCGCAGTGATTTCGTTTTCCTTAGGATGGATAGAGGGTGAAATCGGGTTGTTTCATATTTATAATAACATATAATTAAATGAGTGATTCTGATGTTATTACTTTATAATGAAACAAATAAATTATAATAAGTAGAATAAGAAATAAATTTGAATGAATTGGTAAAGGATATTACCTCTTCCTCGACGCGCCTCTTCTAAACCTCCTCTTAGGGCACTAATGTTGGTATTTTAAGAATACAAAGACATATAATAGGTTTCTAGAGAAGTGGAGAAGATAAATGTACAGGTTTGGGATGAGCTTTAAGTCTCAAAATGTTGTGAAGAGGAGATGGAGGAGGTGCCCTTTTATAAGAGAGGAGAGGGGCACTTTTGGAATCCTCTAAAATATTAATTTATAATAAACTCAAACTCCACTTAAAAACCTCCAAAAATGACTCAAATACGAATATTAGATGATATAGGGTTGTAATAGCATCAACCAATAAAATTTAGACATGTTATGAATTTATTTTAAACCTTATCACTTTGATTTATCCTTATTTAATCTATTTAATTTTATTTGTGGTAATAATATTCTAAATTTTAAATTGTTATAAATAAATAATTCTGTGTTGTGATTTTTTCATAATTGGATACTTTATGACATTTTAGACCATATAAATTTAAATTTATAATTTTTAAATATTTTTGTTATTTTTAAACAATTTGATAATATGTTATTTTTATAAAATAACAATTGTGACAATTTTGACACTATTCATTTATTGGAATTTAAATAAAATCCACACAAGGAATATATTCAAAAAAAAATTAATAGATTAATAACATGTCAAATTTGTCTATAAAATTCGTGGATAACATTAAATAGTTCATATTATAATTATTTTAATATTTTTAATACCATTTATATGATATTTCAATCAATAAAATAATTTCTACATCACTATTGTGTCATCATTAATGATAATTATTTAATCCCTAAAAATTCTAAATAAATTCACATGATGTATATAATATAATTGGATTTATTTATATTATCTATCTTCAATGTTTTATGAAGTTTATCATCAAATTAAAATTATTACACTTATAAGATATAAGAGAGTGACATGTTGTCACTTTCTTTGGTTTTAATAATAATTACATCATTTTCATGGTAAAGAGTCCATGAAATGAATATATTCCGACTCTTAGGTGATATGAGTTGACTTTTATTCATACAATATAATTTTGTATGGTGTTAGGGTAATTTTATAATATTATTGTTACACTTAATTTCCTGATTTACCTTTAATTGTGGGAAATAAAATTTACCGTAGTTACTATTCATAATGCCAAAAAATAAAAGTAGCCTATTAACATAATTTGGACCTAATTATTCCAAATATGGAATCAATTTTTCCAAATTCAAGACACAGAGGATGCATTAATTAATTTAAATTTAATCCTGTTGTCGAAAAAAAATCGGGTTTTTATTTAAAACATTGCAAAAGATTGAAATGTTTTTACCTATGAATTCAATATAAAATTAATGATAATGAAATAAATTATATTAAATGGAAAAAATATATTGTAATTATACTTTTAAACCATTCAATGTTATAATTTAACTATATAAATTATCTTGATGAAAAAAGTTGATTTTAATTAAAATTTAGCGTATTTTTACTATTCATCAAAATCTGAATGTAATCAGAAAAATATAAAAAATTTATCAAATGTAAATTTTTTTATCCTGATTCACAAGAAGAATTTTATTTTGTAAAATTGAACTTATTAACTTGTTAAAAATTATATTTAAGATGAGCTCTCCATCAAAAGGCGGCAAAACTGCATTTTTTTAAAAATACTTATTTTACCCAAAAAAATTATTTTGTTATCATACCATGATCTAGAAAATGTGTAAGATGAATGATAATTTTATAAAAGTAGAAATTTATTTAATAATATTTATAACATCTTGTTCATAATAATATTATAATAATATCTCATTTAGTGAAACTTGGTATTGCGTACAACAGACGCTATCAAGGAAGGACACTCTTGCATGTAATGAAAGCCAAGTAAGGGTTGCGTGCAGTGCAAGATTCATTTGGTGTTCCATATAACATAATAAAAATATAGTTCAGTTATAAATTGATCAAAATCTATACTTGGTGTTGTGTAAAATGAATCTTATTTGAAAGAGCTTGAAATTGTGTGCAACACAAGCCAAGAATAGTGTTGCGTATACTACAAGATAATACGGTGCTACGTATAGTGCAAGATAATTTTGATGAAGCATAAAACAAAATAAATCAAATAAATTAAAAAGAATAATTCTCATAAAATCTTGCGGTGTTACACTCTACACCCCTTAAAATAAATTTCACCCTCAAAATTTGTTAGGGTTACAAATGGTTTTCTACTTGAAAGTTTATTTCATAGAAACCAACATGGTAAAAAGGAATAATAAAACATAATTTTAAAAAGGAAAGTTAGAAACATAATGGTCACCCAAAGTAACTCAGCAGTGGGTTTCCACATAGTAGAATATAGGTGAAAAAATGGATATGTAGGAGAAATCTAACCATCATATTCTGATGAAGAGTGGTAGAGAACATGGCATGAAAAATCCAACAATCACAAAGCCATAAATTTGTGATGATCTAAGGTACCATCTGATTAATCAGATATGAGAGTACTAGGACAAAATTTTTGGTTTTCAAGATCATTTCCCTAATGTTGATGAATTTTTACATAAGGATGAATACTTACTTGATTTTAGTGTAATATCATCATTGGTCATTTCATGAGAAATTTCCACTTCATCTCTTCTTTAAAGAAATGAAGTTGAAATTTTCATTCTTGAAGAATTATAAGATCATGAAATATAATTATAGGCCATTCTATTTGTCTCTATCAAAAAACTATTAGCACAAATTATTAAATATGCATAATTCCATCTATGGTGAGATTAACCGTATAAGATTCCAAAAATGGACTTATACTTAATTTATCATACCGATTAATAAAATAAAAATAATTTATACTAACCAGGGACTTCTTGTAGGCCAGTGGTAGGTGATAAAGGCCTGTCGCACTTCAGTTGTGGGTTTGATTCCCGCAACCCTGCCCGACGCGACCAGTTGTAACCTGTCCTATAGGTTGTCCTTTTTCTAAAACTACATTATTATAACATTCCATCAATAATATCAAAAAAAGTTCTAGACATAAACAATAATATCTTATGTACAAAATAATATATTCCAATCTTTAGGATTTTTCCAAAATACTTCTATCCAAGCTCATAGTATAAAGAAAACGATTACTTGAATGGTTCTCTACCAAGAATGTGAATACAAGAATTTATCCCACATATATCATAAGATATAATTTTTTGGTCACATTCCAAACACGTGAATATCTTAATCATGTATTCTATTGAAACATGTATCACCATATAACCTTAGTGAAAACATGAATGTTATGAAGAGTTAACTCTTTCCACATACCAAAATCCCAAAAATTCTATATACTCAAACGATGATATCAGTTTGTCCTTATATCAGTCATGAGCTCATTAATACTATAAAAAAAATTATTTTCTCTTTATCCCTTCATTATTCACATATCATCTGCTTTCCAAAAATATTTAAATCACTTTTCATGGTTACCTGTACCATATTTTTATAGAAAACCACAATAGACCAATACATAGATATTCCATTATACCATAAAAGTACCTCAACAACATTATTCTTGAATTACAATATATAAACCCTTAAATCCATAATCTTTAATGTTTGTAATGTAATAGGGACTTCCTTGATTTATAAGTAACCTCTTATGTCAAGGCATTGTGTTGGGTAATTCCCATGTTCGCCACATATAATATATTGAACTCCATAACAGTCTGTCACTCTATGACCCTTCTCCCCACACAGATAACATCTTCCCCTCCATTTGATGTATTCATCAAGGCTCTTCTTACCTTCTTTAGAAATCTCAATCTATCTTTATCTATGATCCACACCATTATAACATGCATAAAAGTCCATCTTTTTATTATTTGATGAATTAAGAATATCACTAAAAATCACCTTGTTAATCATATATCGCGATGGCTGATTCAACATAATCACAATATCTTTATTTCTATGCTTTACTCAATTTTATTGATCATTTCCATTAGATTCAATGTTAACCGAATTCCTTCTGGTTCCCTCCATTGACTAAAACCAAAAATAATGGGGTAAGAAACAGTTAAAATAATGAGGAACCACATAATCATAAAAAGTCACTTATGGGATGCCAAACTTATCACACATTCATTAATCCATGACACCTTAGGTTCACCCTAGGTTATTCATTATCATCAACATAATTATAGGAATGAAACCTATAGTTATAATAAACTTTAGGGACAACCCTAGACATACATTAGAAATTTCTCTAGGGATCTCAATAATGTTTTCGCATTCTAGTTTACAAAAGTTAACTATAACTTCACTCTGATACCAACTATAATGACCCAAGCCTGACGTACATGGACATTACATTACTTTTTTGAAAAACTTAATACATGAAACAAAAATATTACCAAAGACCGTGTTAGTTTAGTGACTTTGGAATCATGGAACATAATCTTCTAATCATGGTGAAAGATATTCAACATCTCCAATAAAGATATTCCCCTTTTGTTTTCTTACATAAAACCTTTATTTATATCCTAGGGAAAATAAAACATAAAAAGGGTGAGCTCAAATTCTCAGTAATGGTAAACATGGAGAACATAAAAACAATCCATAAACATTTGAATGTAAAAACATGAACATAAAACTTCAAAATCTTGAGCAATGACATAAATCTTGGAAGTACATAAGGCATAGATCATAAAGGAACATTAATCATGATAAAATGGAATGAGAATAAAACACGGGATTATGCAAAACCATAAATCACATGATATGACTTCCATAGTATCCAAGGCATTTCATCCAAGACCATTATAGTGGACAAAGTCCATTACCGAACAGGGTTTACTTTTCGTTCTATCCCTGTATTACTGAACCAGATTTACTTTCCCTTCCAGCCATGTCTATATCATGAGATATAAATCATTACCCAATGCATTAGAGGGAGATATAGGTCCCACCCATCTCATAATGAAATCATTATTACATGTGCCACAATATAAACATAAATCATTCACCATAACCCAAAGAATAAAATAGGTTTCATAAACATCATCCCATCATAACATAATCCACAAAAAACAAATGGATCTCATTTCATTATAAGAAAAATCAAACCATGTAAATAATAGAGACATTATACTTGAAACATAAACATATTAAATAATTTCATCTTATATGGAAAATAGTTTTGATAAAACACTTGAAATGAATTCTTAAGGAAAATATCATTTCTTCTTCAAAATCATTTTCTTTTCTCCAAATGCTATGCAATTTATAAGAAAAGAATTCTGTTGAAAATAATCATGAAATCTTATATAGTAAGCTTCATGTCAATAAGGCATTATGAAATTGTAAAAATCCATTCATTCCATATAAGTTAAAAAAACATTCTTCTCGTTATTTTTCCAGAAAAGTCAAAAATGTACATCGTATGGTAAATGTAACACACCAAGATTTTATGAAAAATATTCTTTTTAATTCCATTAATGTCTTGTGTTATACGATACACCAAAAGGAGCTTGCACAACACGCATACTTGAATTTCCTTTCATTACACGCAATCACGACCTTCCTTGATAGCGTGTGTAGTACGCAATACCGAGTTTCACTAAACAACGATATGCTATTAAAATATTACTAAAACTAGCCGTTATGAATAGTAATAACCACTTTTTGAAATTTTGTAAATTTTATTTTTCAAAATGGACTTCATTTTTGGATTCGGAATATCGAAATTAGCTTAGGGTGAAATTTTGGTGATTTTCGGATAACTTTCATATTTTGATGAATAGTGAAAATTACTAAATTTTAATTAAAAACAACTTTTTCAATCAAAATAATTAATAGTGATAAATTATTAATTTGAGTGGTTTTAAAGTATATTTATAATATATTTTTACAATTTAATACAATGTTGGTCATTGGATGTAATTTCACATTTAAACCAGACATAAACAAGTGTCAATCTTTTGATAGTTATTATCTCTTAAGAACACGCTATTTGTTTTGACGACGGGGATTAATTTTTAAATTAGTTAATGCAGCTGATATGTTTTGAATTTGGTAAAATAGACATCATTTTTGAGTTCATAATATCAAATATAGCTTAGGCCTAATTTTTTGAATTTTTCTGAAAACTTTCAATTTTTGATGAATAGTGAAACCACTAAGTGGTAGTTAAAAAAACTGACTTTTTCATAAAATGTAATTTTACCGCTTCTGTGAATGGAATTTCGAAAATCTGAGAGACACGGTTAATATCATAGACTAAAATGTGGTTCAATGAGATGAAAATAATTTTTGGTGAATAGTAACTTTTTACTTTTTTTTCCACGGTTAAAAGTAAATAGGGTAATTAAGGGTAAAGATGATATTATTATTATCCTAAAACATTTCCTAATTCTATTGGATAAGTGTAATTCGACCAAAAACAAACTTAGGAATAAAATATGACCATTTAGGCCCACTTGGATTAGATTAGGACATTTATTATTAATTTATTTAAAGAAGGGTTAAAAGAGTTAAAATAAAAGTTTATTTACTAAAACATTTTTAAAATGGGGTTATACATAAGATAAATTCGATTATAAATATTCATTAGAAATATAAAAAAATTTACTACATAATGGTTGTTTATTTGTAATTTTTAGACATTAAATAATTTAATTTATTTATGACACAACGATGATGCAGTAATTATCTTATTAATGAAATATTGACATAATTGATGTTATAAATACCCAAATATATATAATTTGAGACTTTTTATGAATTCCACTAATTTTTTAGGTTACTATGATATATTATTGTTGATTTAATCGACTTGGTTTGAATATATAATTCTGTTATGACTTTCACAAAAATCATATATCAAATAGTGTCAACATTGACACAAAATAGTTTTTAAATAAAATATTATATTATTAATTGTTATTTTATTCCTAAAAATCTAAGGTTCGGCCAAATAACTTATATAAGGATATATATATTAATAATAAACAATTTTGGGTTCGTTTGGCATGTTATAGAAAGTGTATTAACCATATAGTGTAAGAAAACAAAAAGACACGGTAAAAGATAAATTATTTAACTTAGAGTTAAATCTAATTGATAAGGTTAAAATAATAACCTAAACTTGTCTAAATCCTATTGGTTGATAGTATTTCGACCCATCCCCACTTTATCTTCGAAATAAGACCCTTTTCAACCATTATAAACCGATTTTGACTTTAATATAAAATAATATTTTGAGATATTCCTAAGGTGCCCCTCTCCTCCCTTATAAAAGGGCACCTCCTCCCTCTCTTCCTCACACAACATTGAGCCTTAAAGCTCGGCCAACCCCTGCCAAATTCTCTTCTCCACTTCCCTAGAAGCATCCTAGAGGTTCTGGTCCTCCTCAAAGACCAATTTTAGTGCCCTAAGAGGAGGTCTCAAAAAGGCGCTTCAAAGAAGAGGTAATTTCCGTTACCGATTCTTTCACCTTTATTTCTTATTCCACTTCTTCTTCTTAGGTTGTTTCATTATAAAGTAATAACATCAGTATCAATAATATACTGATATTTTATTATAAGTATGAAACAATCCTATTTCACCATCTATCCATCCTACGGAAAACGAAATCACCGCGCGTGTGTACGTACGGAATACCGTCTCCACGCCGTGGTGTAATCTATTTTGCGCCACAACCTTAATTGGATGGGTATAATGGTTTAATGAGTAACTATATATGATTATTCTAAAGTGATATTTATACTGATATATTATACATACACTTGGACACATGTTCACGATCATGAGAATGATATCATCGCTCGTGCGTATGTACGGACTACCGTCTCCACGACGCGATGAGATTCATTCTCCACATTAACCATTCATGAATGATTATAAAGTATATATATAATGAATAATAATGAAATATATTACATGTTAAATCTACTGGATTTATGTATATATGTATATATATATCTACTTACTTCCATTCAAGACAATAAAGAAAGGAAAGTAGCATTCATGTGTACGTACGGACTACCGTCTCCATGAACGGTGTGCTTCATTTCATATATCTATATTATATATAGATATATACTGTATATATATGATATATAAATCATGTTTTATATTCTGGAAGTATGTAAATCATGATATAAGTAATAATAATGTCAAGAACAACAAGTCCAAACACCTACGATAAATGAAATGATTTTACCCAAAATGCTTCTTTAACTTGAAATTTACAAAAGAACGGGTAATATAAAGTCATAAGTGAACCATATATGATATCATAACAATGAATATGATTCTGTAATAAGTCAATGACATTATTTAAATCATTATACAGGAGGTTCGGACACTTATGAAGAAAATCGGACCTAAGGTAAGGGAAATATCACAATCTCATTTTATCCGATATTGTTTATACTTTAGTATTTACTGGGGTGTATTTTATCATCCACATCCATGTTCCCTCAATATGTAATATTATTTCCATCCTTATACAATATTTTATATCCAATTTTACCCTTCGGTAAGTTTTTGTAAAAGATATGAAAGGAATCTTTTGTCATTTTTCGTACGAGGTACTTTTTGACTTTTCCGACAAAAGTACAAAGAATGTTTTTTTTAACTTATACGGCATGAATGGATTTTTAAAACATTATTTCCAAGAAAATTCTTTTAAAAGTTTTCAAGATTATTTTTAATCAACTTCTTTTAGATTAAAATTGTATGACATGTTAAGAGAGGCAAAATGTATTTGAAGTAGAAAGGATATTTTCCTCAAGAATGGAGTTCAAATGTTTTATCAAAATTATTTTCAATCTAAGATAATATAGGGTTCAGTTTTTATCCCTATTATTACATTGATTTGATTATGTTTTGAGGGAATTATTTTTATAAAGTCATTTACCATATATGATTTGTTTTATGATGTCATGATGTTTCAACAATCCCATTTTTGTTACATGTGTTATGCGATTATGTATGATTTATAATTATGTGGCACACAGAAGGAAGTATTCATTATAAGTTGGGTGGGACATATATCTCCCTCCAATTCATTGGATAAAGATTTTATATTTCATGAGATAGACATGGCTAGAATGGTAGGTTATACCGGTACAGTGAAACAGGACTGAAATGAGGGTGACTCAGTTCAGAAAGGGACTTTGTCCACTAAGATAGTCTTGGAAATGAGTCTTGACTAAAAATAAACGATTCTCTATGATTATGTGTGTATGCCACAAAGTTTCATGTTTTAAGTTGTGATTATTGGGATTTCATTTCACTACTATGATTTATCCCATGTTATGAAATTATGCTCTCTTTTGCAGGTTAAGATTTCTAAAAGTTATGTTCTTATGAATATGATGTGATTGATTTTTCTTTTGTTTACCCTTACTGAGAATTTGAGCTCACCCTTTTATGTTTTCTTTTCCCCAGGATATAAAGAAAGGTTTTAGGTAAAAAAAGGGAAGATCTTTATGGGAGATATTGAAGATCTTTCACCACGATTAGAAGATTACGTTCCGAGTTTCTAAAGACACTAAACTATTACGATCCTTGTGTGTGTGTTTTTTTGTTATGTACTAAGTATTCCGCAAAAGTAATGTAATGTCCATGTACGTCAGGATTCGTGTCTCTACAGTTGGTATCAGAGGGAGTTTTAGTCAACCTTTGGAAACTAGGATGCGAAAACGTTAGTGAGATCCCTAGAGATATTTCTATGGTATGTCTAGGGATGTCTCTAAGGTTAAGTATACGTATAGGTTGTAATCCTAGAATTGTGCTAACGATCTTAGAATTTAACCTAAGATGTTAGATATTGAGGGTACTCCCCCTTTACTATGTTGTTTTCTCTAGCATGATTTTTGCCTCTCACAAGATTTTTTTTTGTGTTTTAGTTAATGGAGGGAAATAGAAGGAATTCGGTTAACATTGAATCCAATGGACAAATTGGTGACTATGATAAACAAAATTGTGTAATTCCTAGAGAGAAAGAAATTGTGATTATGCCGAATCAGTCATCGCGATATATGATTAACAAGGTGAAATTTAGTGGTATGCCTAATTCATCAAAGAAGAGGAAGATAAACTATTATTCATGTTCGCATGTTGAGGAGCATAAAGAAAGGAAGATTGAGATTTCTAAAGAAGGGAAGAAGAACCTTGAGGAATACCTCAAATGGACGGACTGATGTTATCTGTGTGGAGAAAAGGGTCATAAAGTGACAGACTATTATGGAGTTCAATGTCTTATTTGCGGAGAACATGGGCATTACCCAACTCAATGCCCTGACCAAAAAAGTTACTTCTTAAATCAAGGAAGGACTTATTCCAGGACAATCATTGAAGTGGATGGACTGAAGTGTTCATGTATTGGTATTCAAGAATAATGTTGTTGAGGTACTTTTATGGTGTATTTAAATATTTATGTATTGGTCTATTGTGGTTTTCAATAATTTTAAGGTACCGGTTACCATGAAAAGTGATTCAAATATTTTGGAAAGTAGATGATATGCGCATAATGAAGGGTTAAGGAGAAAATGAAATGTTTGAAATTATTCATGAGCTCATGATTGATATAATGACTAAGTGATATCATGGTTTGAGTATATAGAATTTTGAGGATTTTGGTATGTGGAAAGAGTTAAATTTTAACAGCACTCATATTTTCAATAAGGTTCAATGAGTATTCAAGAGAGTACAAGATTAAGGCCTTTGAATGTTTGTAATGTGACCAACAAGATATATCTTATGATATATGGGGATCAACGATGGTATTAAATCTCTCAGAGTGGACTGTAGTATTATGGATAAGCCTAAGGATTGGAATGGATTATGTTGGACATAAGTTAGTATTGTTTAAGGATAGCAGTTTTTTTCGATATTATTGATGGGATGTTATAGTAATATAGTTTTAGAAAAAGGACAACCTGCAGGACGGGTGACAACCCATCGCTTCTGACAAGGCTCTGGGAATCGAACCCACAACCGAAATGCGACTGGCCTTTATCGCCTACCACTGACCTACAGAAAGTCCCTGTTTAGTAGAAACTAGTTTTATTATATTAAGCAGTATGATATATGAATTATAAGTTTATTTTAGGAACCATATATCATTAATCTCACTATATATGGACTTATGTATTTTTTGATAACTTTTCTAACCTTTTGAGACAGATGGAATGACCCATCATTCTATCACATGATCTTCTAACACATCACGAATGACAAATTCAACTTCATTTCTTTAAGAGATGAAGTAGACATTGTCCAAAGAACGACAAACAGTGAGACTATACCCAAATCACGAAAGTATTTCTTCTAATTCAATTTTCATTAACTTTAGGGAAATGATCTTGACAACCAAAAATGTTTTCCTAGTGCTCTTATATCTGATTAATCAGATGGTACCTTAGATAATCACAAATTTATGGATTTGTGATTGCTAGCTTTTCCATAACCATGTTCTCTACCACTCTCCATCAGAACATGATGGTTAGATTTCTCTTCCATATCCATATTTTAACCTATGTGGAAACCCAGTGATTAGTTTATTTGGGTAACCGTTACGTTTCATACGTTTGTTTTTAAAGATTGGTTTTGGTATTCCTTTTTACGATGTGGGTTTCTATTAAAGAAACTTTCAAGTAGTAAACCATTTATAACCCCGACGAATTTCGAGGGCGAAATTCATTTTAAGGGGGGTAGAATGTAACCCCCTGAGATTTTATGAAAAATATTCATTTTAATTTCATTAATGTCTTGTGTTGTACGCTACACCAAAAGGATCTTGCACAACACGCATCCTTCACTTGCCTTTCATTACACGCAATCACGACCTTCCTTGATTGCGTGTGTAGTACGCAATACCGAGTTTCACTAATCAACGATATGCTATTAAAATATTATTAAAACTAGCCATTATGAATAGTAATAACCACTTTTTGAAATTTTGTAAATTTTATTTTTCAAAATGGACTTCATTTTTGGATTCGGATTATCAAAATTAGCTTAGGGTGAAATTTTGGTGATTTTCAGATTACTTTCATATTTTGATGAATAGTGAAAATTACTAAATTTTAATTAAAAACAACTTTTTCAATCGAAATAATTAATTGTGATAAATTATTAATTTCACTGGTTTTAAAGTATATTTAGAATATATTTTTACAATTTAATACAATGTTGGTCATTGGATGTAATTTCACATTTAAACCAAACATAAACAAGTGTCAATCTTTTGATAGTTATTATCTCTTAAGAACACACTATTTGTTTTGACGATGGGAATTAATTTTTAAATTAGTTAATGCAACTGATATGCTTTGAATTTGGTAAAATAGACAACATTTTTGAGTTTATAATATAAATATATCTTAGGCCTAATTTTTTGAATTTTTCTGAAAACTTTCAATTTTTGATGAATAGTGAAACCACTAAGTGGTAGTTAAAAAAACTGAATTTTTCATAAAACTTAATTTTACCGCTTCTGTGAATGGAATTTCGAAAATCCGAGAGACACGGTTAATATCAAGGACTAAAATGTGGTTCAATGAGATGAAAATAATTTTTGGTGAATAGTAACTTTTTACTTTTTTTACCACGGTTAAAAGTAAATAGGGTAATTAAGGGTAAAGATGATATTATTATTACCCTAACACATGTCCTAATTCTATTGTATAAGTGTAATTCGACCAAAAACAAACTTAGGAATAAAATATGACCATTTAGGCCCACTTGGATTAGATTAGGACATTTATTATTAATTTATTTAAAGAAGGGTTAAAAGAGTTAAAATCAAAGTTTATTTACTAAAACATTTTTAAAATGGGGATATACATTAGATAAATTCGACTATAAATATTCATTAGAAAGATAAAAAGATTTCCTACATAATGTTAATTTATTTGTAATTTTTAGAAATTAAATAATTTAATTTATTTATGACACAACGATGATGGAGTAATTATCTTATTATTGAAATATTGACATAATTGATGTTATAAATACCCAAATAAATATAATTTGAGACTTTTTATGAATTCCACTAATTTTTTAGGTTACTATGAAATATTAGTGTTGATTTAATAAACTTGGTTCGAACATATAATTCTGTTATGACTTTCACAAAAATCATATATCAAATAGTGTCAAAATTGACACAAAATAGTTTTTAAATCAAATATTATATTATTAATTGTTATTTTATTCCTAAAAATCTATGGTTCGGACAACTAACTTCGATAAGGATATATATATTAATAATAGACAATTTGGGGATCGTTTGGCATGTTATAGTAAGTTTATTAACCATATAGTGTAAGAAAACAAAAAGACACGGTAAAAGATAAATTATTTAACTTAGAGTTAAATCTAATTGATAAGGTTAAAATAATAACCTAAACTTGTATAAATCCTATTGGTTGATATTAGTTCGACCCATCCCCACTTTAGCTTCGAAATAAGACCCTTTGGAACCATTATAAACCGATTTTGACTTTAATATAAAATAATATTTTGAGATATTCCTAAGGTGCCCCTCTCCTCCCTTATAAAAGGGCACCTCCTCCCTCTCTTCCTCACACAACATTGAGCCTTCATGCTCGGCCAACCCCTGCAAAATTTTCTTCTCCACTTCCAAAGAAACATCCTATAGGTTCTGGTCTTCCTCAAAGACCAATTTTAGTTCCCTAATAGGAGGTCTCAAAATGGCGCTTCAAAGAAGAGGTAATTTCCGTTACCGATTCTTTCACCTTTATTTCTTCTCCCACTTCTTCTTCTTAGTTTGTTTAATTATGAAGTAATAACATCATTATCACTAATATACTGATATGTTATTATAAGTATGAAACAATCCTATTTCACCATCTATCCATCATACGGAAAACGAAATCACCGCGCGTGCGTACGTACGGAATACCGTCTCCACGCCGTGGTGTAATCTATTTTCCGCCACAACCTTAATTGGATGAGTATAATGGTTTAATGAGTAAATGTATATGATTATTCTAAAGTGATATTGATACTGAAATATTATACATACACTTCAACACAAGTTCACGATCATGGGAACGATATCATCGCTCGTGCGTACGTACGGACTACCATCTCCACGACGCGATGAGATTCATTCTCCACATTAACAATTCGTGAATGATTATAAAGTATATATATAATGAATAATAATGAAATATATTACATTTTAAATCTACTGGATTTATGTATATATGTATATATATATCTACTTACTTCCATTCAAGACAATAAGGAATGGAAAGTAGCGTTCATGCGTACGTACAGACTACCGTCTCCATGAACGGTGTGCTTCATTTAATTTATCTATATATTATATATATATATATAAATATACTGAATATATATGATATATAAATCATGTTTTATATTCTTTAAGTAAGTAAATCATGATATAAGTAATAATAATGTCAAGAACAACAAGTCCAAACACTTACGATAAATGAAACGATTTTACCCAAAATGCATCTTTAACTTGGAATTTACAAAAGAACGGGTAATATAAAGTCATAAGTGAACCATATATGATATCATAACAATGAATATGATTCTGTAATAAGTCAATGACATTATTTAAATCATTATACAGGAGGTTCGGACACTTACGATGAAAATCGGACCTAAGGTAAGGGAAATATCACAATCTCATTTTTATCTGAGATTGTTTATACATTAGTATTTACTGGGGTGTATTTTATCATCCACATCCATGTTTCCTCAATATGTAATATTATTTCCATCCTTCTACAATATTTTATATCCAATTTTACCCTTCGGTAAGTTTTTGTAAAAGATATGAAAGGAATCTTTTGTCATTTTTCGTACGAGGTACTTTTTGACTTTTCCGAAAAAAGTACGAAGAATGTTTTTTTAACTTATACGGCATGAATGTATTTTTAAAACATTATTTCCAAAAAGCTTCCTTTAAAAGTTTTAAAGCTTAATTTTAATCAACTTCTTTTAGATTAAAATTGTATGACATGTTAAGAGAGGAAAAATGTATTTGAAGTAGAAAGGATATTTTCCTCAAGAATGGAGTTCAAATGTTTTATCAAAATTATTTTCCATCTAAGATAATATAGGGTTCTGTTTTTATCCCAATTGTTACATTGATTTGATTATGTTTTGAGGGAATTATTTTTATGAAGTCATCTACCATATATGATTTGTTTTAGGATGTCATGATGTTTCATGAATCCCATTTTTGTTACATGTGTTATGCGATGAAGTATGATTTATGATTATGTGGCACAAATAAGAAAGGATTCATTATAAGATGGGTGGGACCTATATCTCCCTCCAATGCATTGGGTAATGATTTTATATCTCAAGAGATAGACATGGCTGGAATGGTAGGTTATACCGGTTCAGTGAAACAGGACTGAAACGAGGGTGACTCGGTTCAGAAAGGGACATTGTCCACTAAGACAGTCTTGGCAATGAGTCTTGACTAACAAGAAATGATTCTCTATGATTATGTGTGTATGCCACAAAGTTTCATGTTTTAAGTTATGATTATTGGGATTTCATTTCACTACTATGATTTATCCCATGTTATGAAATTATGCTCTCTTTTGCAGGTTAAGATTTCCAAAAGTTATGTTCTTATGAATATGATGTGATTGATTTTTCTTTTGTTTACCCTTACTGAGAATTTGAGCTCACCCTTTTATGTATTCTTTTCCCCAGGATATAAAGAAAGGTTTTAGGTAAAAAAAGGGAAGATATTTATGGGAGATATTGAAGATCTTTCACCACGATTAGAAGATTACGTTCCGAGTTTCCAAAGACACTAAACTATTACGATCCTTGTGTGTGTGTTTTTTTCTTATGTACTAAGTATTCCGCAAAAGTAATGTAATGTCCATGTACGTCAGGATTCGGGTCTCTACAGTAAAAAAAAGAATGATTACTTTCATTCTATGTGTTAAAAGTAAAAAAAGGGTAAAGTGACTTTAAACATACATGGAAGAATAGTAAACATTTTGTGAAAAAATTTTAGAAAACATGGACATGGATGATAAATATAACCCCAGTAAATACTTACGAATAAACAATCTCGGATAAAAATGAGATTGGAATAATTATCTCTTACCTTATGACTGATATGATTCGTATGTATCCGAACCCCCTGTATAGTGGGTTTAAACAGATTATAGACTTTTAATAGAACCATAACAATATTTATGATATCCTATATGATTCACTTAGGTCTTTATATTACCCGTTCATTTGTCAATTTCATGTTAAGGCAACGTTTTGGGTAATAATTGTTTCATTTATCGTACATGATTCAACTTTTTGTTCTTGATATTACTTATATCATTATTTACATACTTTTATAATGTAAAACATGATTTATATATCATATATATTTAGTATATATATGTATAATATATATATAAATGAAATGAAATACACAGATCATGGAGACGGTAGGTCGTATGTACGCATAAACGTTGTTTTCATTTCCTTATGGAAATAAATAGACGAAATATATATGTATATAAATATAAACATAAATACAGTAACATTATTATGTAATATATTTCATTATTATTCAATATATATACTTTATAATCATTATTTAATGGTTAACATGGAGAATGAATCTCATCACGCCGTGGAGACGGCAATCCGTACGTACGCACGAGCGATGATATCGTTCCTATAATTATTTAATGGAATTGGAGTGGATAATAGAATATCTAAGAATTAGTATCATGTTATAATAGTAATATATGGAAATTCTATACACCATTATACCCATCCAAGTAAGGTGGTGGTGGAAAACAAATTACACCATGACGTGGATACGGTATTCCGTACGTACGCATGCGCGGTGATTTTTTTTTCCGTAGGATGGATAGAAGATGAAAAAGGGTTGTTTTATAATTAAAATAACATATCATTATATGATTTATACTGATTTTATTACTTTATAATTAAACAAATAAAGAATAGGAAGTAGAATAAGAAATAAATTTGAAAGAATCGGTAAAGGATATTACCTCTTCCTTGACGCACCTCTTCTAAACCTCCTCTTGGGGCACTAAAGTTGGTCTTTGAAGAAGGAAATGAAATCTAGTAGGTTTATATGGAAGTGGAGAATAGAAATGGATAGGGTTTTTCTGAGCTTTAAGGCTCAAAATATTGTGAAGAGGAGAGGGAGGAGGTTCCATTTTATAAGGGAGGAGAGGGGCACTTTTGGAAACCACTAAAATATTAATTTATAATAAACTAAAAATCTAGTTAGAAATATCCAAAAATGACTAAAATAATAATATTAGAAGATACAGAGTTGTAATATAATCATCCAATAATATTTAGACATGTTATGAATTTATTTTAAACCTTATCAACATGATTTATCCTTATTTAATCTATTTAATTTTATTTGTGGTAATAATATTCTAAATTTTAAATTATTATAAATAATTAATTATATGTTGTGAATTATCCATAATTAGATACTTTATGAAATTTTAGACCATATAAATTTCAATTTATAATTTTTAAATATTTTTGTGATTTTTAAACAATTTAATAATATTTTAGTTTTATAAAATAACAATAGAGTCAATTTTGAAACTATTCATCTATTTGAATTTAAATAAAATCCACACAGAGGATATATTTGAAAAAATATTTAATATATTAATAGCATGTCATATTTTTATATAAAATTCTTAGAGAAAAGTAAATAGTTCATATAATATTTATTTTAATATTTTTATCACAATTTATTTGATATTTCAATCAATATAATAATTTCTACATCACTATTCTGTCATCATTAATGATAACTATTTAATCCCTAAAAATTATAAATAAATTAAAATGATGTATATAATTTTATTGTTTTTTGGGGACTATTTATTTTTGATGTATTATGAAGTTTATCCTCAAATTAAAATTATTACACTTATAAGATATAAGAGAGTGACATGTTGTCACTTTCTTTGGTTTTAATAATAATTATATCATTTTAATGGTCAAAAGTCCATGAAATGAATATATTCCGACCCTTAGGTGATATTGGTCTACTTTTACTTATCAAATAAATTTTTTGTAGGTGTTAGGGTAATTTTATAATATTATTGTTACCCTTAATTGCCTGATTTACCTTCATGTGTGGGAAATAAAATTTATCGTAGTTAATATTCATAATGACCAAATATAAAAGTAGCCTATTAATATAATTTGGACCTATTAATTACAAATATGGAATCCACTTTTCCAAATTCAAGACAAAGAAGATGCAGTAATTAATTTAAAATTAATTCCATTGTCGAAAAAATGGGTTTTTATTTAAAACATTACAAAAGATTGAAATGTTTTTACCTATGAATTCAATGAAAAATTAATGATAATGGAATAAATTATATTAAATGGTAAAAATGTATTATATTTATACTTTAAAACAATTCAATATTATAATTTATCCATATAAATTATCTTGATGAAAAAAGTTGTTTTTAATTAAAATTTAGCGTATTTTTACTATTCATCAAAATATGGACGTTATGAGAAAAATATAAAAACTTTATCCAATGTAAATTTTTATATCCTGATTCACAGGAAGAAGTTTATTTTGTAAAATTTAACTTATAATCTTGTTAAAAATTATATTTAAGACGTGTTTTCCATCAAAAGGCGCCAAAACTGCATTTTTTAAAAAATACTTATTTTACCTGAAAATTTTATTTTGTTCTCAATACACGGTCTGGAAAATGTATAAGATGAATGATAATGTTATAAAAGTCAAAATGTAGTTAATACTATTCATAATGGCTAGTTCATAATAATATTATAAAAATATCTCGTTTAGTGAAACACTGTATTGCGTACTACACATGCTATCAAGGAAGGTCGCTTTTGCGTGTAATGCAAGCCAAGTCAAGGTTGCGTGTAGTGAAAGCATCCTTTGGTGTTGCGTATAACATAATAAAAATATAGTTCAGTTATACATTGATCAAAATATATACTTGGTGTTGTGTAAAATGAATCTTATTCGAACGAACTTGAAATTGTGTGCAACACAAGGCAAGAATAGTGTTGCGTATACTACAAGCTAATACAATGTTTCATATAGAGCAAGATAATATTGGTGAAGCGTACAAAAAAGACATCAAATAAATTAAAAAGAATACTTATCATAAAATCTCGGGGTGTTACAAACCTGATAGGGAGTGGGGAGTGAACCCGTTCCCTAGGAACGTTGGAATGCCCAGATAGGCTTCCATGTATCATGTGGTGTCATGTGTTTTTCTTTCAAGAGTTTTCTTAATATTTTTAAAATATCAATGTAATATTTTTAAAGAAATTTTTGAGCATAAATATTCTCAAAAGTGATATAGTATTTTTAAGGAATAAGTAATTTAAAATAATATTTTCAAAAGGTATTTCTAAATGAATTTTAGAAATTAATTTTAAATAGAATATTTTAAATGTATTTACCAATGATTTTAAAACTCCTTACTGGGAAATTTAATGCTCACCCTATGTTTTTAATTTATTTTTCACAGGCTTAGTATATTTTTTCGAAAGCGTTTTCTTCACTTATAGAGTTAGTACACATAGTGTCATTTATTTGTTTTATTTTTTTCTTGTCTATCATTGATAAAATGTAACTTTTCTCTATTTTCCAAAATCTAGACCAGTAAAAGTTCCTCATTTGGGTAATGTGTTGTGTAATTATTTTGTTTGTTTTTAAAAAAAATGACACAAAATGTTTTAGCATCCAATTCTGAAGTGTGGGATCGGTGTATTATAATATATATTAAAGGAACAATCTAGATAAATTGGGTGATTAGATGTTATCTTTGAAGAGGTAGAGTATACGAGTCTATCAGTCCGAGTGTTCTTTATTATGAAGACAGAAATTCATAATTTTCTAGATTTTGATGAAACTAATTGTGAGGACGTGATTATTTTTAAGAGGGGAATAATGTAACTTTCTAAGAAATATAACTAGTAATTTTAATTAATAGTTGTTATAATTAACTATTAAAGGTTTAAAAATAAAAATTTTATAAAATATTTTGTTTAATCAAAGTAATATTTAATACTAATATAATATTTTAAGTTATAAAGAAGTTTTTATTTTGTTAGAATCAATATTTTAATATAGATTTATTTTATTTTTATAATTAATTAACGTTTTCAAAAGCATTATAAAATTATTATAAATAATAATACTGAAATACATGTTATATGAAATAGAAGATATATTTTAATAAGATTGTTTTTGAAATGTTTTTTAATAAATTATAAGTTAAGATTATATAAATATTATAAAAAAATATTTTATTTTTTATAAAAAATATTTAATTATTATTAATTTTAATCTGAATTATGAAAATGAAGTGTTTTATAAAGTAATATAAAATATAAAATAATTTAAAAATTTTGATCATAACACTATCTATATTATTAGTCATTTTTCTATATTTTAAAAATGGATAATCCTAGTTTTAATAAAAAATATATATACACAAATCATTTTTATAAAAAATATGAATATTTGTTTATTAAAAAAAATGAAAAGAAGCTAAAAATAAAGAAAGGATAAAACAAAAAATCAAAAAAGGGAAATTAGGGGTGCACCATATAGATGGAGAAACGGGGAGCTGAGATATGGGTCTCGCCAGGTGGCAACCCATGCTGTGGAGTCTGAGCAGCTTCGAGATGAGGCTGAGAACCATCTAGAGGTCGAGCACAACTAAGGCCAGAAGTCTTCATGGGAGTCTAAGTCAAGCCCATTCATGATGGATTCAGTGTAGGAGATTAATTGCAGTCTTGGTTGATGGCAGACGTAGACTGATGTTCGAGCTCAATTGAAGCCGAGGGTTTTAGATCAAGTCAGAATCGAATGTCACCATTCAGGTTTGATTCACGATATGGTTTCTGTCTTCGGTAAGGTAGGATCTTTGTTCAATGTATCCAGATCTAAGTTATGTTTTGTTTTTCTTGAAATGTTTCTGAATCATTTGGTTTTGTTCGTCTGACTTTCGTTTTTCTACAAGATTCCTGATTGGTATAATATTTATCACTGTAATTATGTTTGATGTATACTGATTTTATTTTGAATTTTTGAACCAAAGTTCAATGATTTGGTCTGATTATCGTATGTTTCCTTGATTATGAACAAAAACAATTGTTATTTTATTTTAGATATTCTAATTAGTTTGTCTCTATAGTAATTTAAATTTTTTGTTTTGGTGAGATTTTGTGGAAGTTTTTCTACACTATCAGTATCTCCTAACTTGGCTTGCATTGCAAACTTTCTGGTGTCACTATTTTTTTGAGATATGAAAATCTTCTCTGGTGCTAGTTTTATCAATTGTTTATATGTACATAGCTTTAGAAACAATATATATATTAGCTAAAAAAGGATTCAATGATCGAATGAAAATTGAAAAAAAAACTAATTTGCAGTTGGGAGAGCAACGAAGATGGTATGAAGTCACGAATATTTTTGTTTTAGACAATTAAATGTAAGGGATTTATTATTTTCAAATTTATTTTTCAAGGGTTTATATTTATGATTTATTCTAAAAATAATATTTTTAAAAGTTTATTTTTATAGAATTTTTTTATGAATGAATATTTTAGTTTAAAAATCTTATTAGAGTTTTAAATTTGTAAGGGTTATTTTTTATTTTATCAAAGTTTTGTTTAAATATTATTTTAATTTACAAATATGTGTATTATAAATTTCATGGTATATATATATATGAATATTATAGTAAATTAAAGTTCTTTTTAGAATTTTAATTCATGATTATATTTATATGTAATATGAAGTTTATGGTTATTAAATATTTAAGCATTATTCCATGATCACTTATTTCAAAAAACTATGAAAGTATTATATTTTAAGATCTATATATGTTTTATTCAATTTTGAAGCACAATTGACTTGTGGATTCAATTTTATATCTATTTATAAATAAATTATTGATGATCATTATTTAAGAAATTAAAAGTTACACTACAAAATAAACAGTGTTTAGCGGCGGTTTTGTGGCGGAGGTTCACAAAACCGCCGCTAAACGTTTTCTGAAATACGTTTCGCGGCGGTTTTTAATAAACCGCCTCAAAACCGTTGTTTTTTTTAAAAACCCCAACCCTTCCCTACCCCAACCCCCGTTTCCCCCGACCCCGCGTGCTGCAACCCTCGCCCGCAGCCCCCCGTGACCCCCCGGCGATCACGCGACCTCCTCCGGCGACCCCACGACCTCCTCCGGCGACCCCGCGACCTCCTCCGGCGGTGCCTGCGACCGGCAACCCGCAACCCCCTTCTCCCGACGACCTTTCTCACTTCGACCTCGGCCCCAAAGTGTGTTTTCTCTATTATCACATCCATCTTGATGATTTGTTTCTAATTGAATCTGAGATTCATTATATGGGTCTCTTGGTTAACGGATTTATTTTAGTTTTTGATCCTATTGGTATTTATTTCATAAATTTTTAAAAAAATTATGTGTTTTAGGTAGTAGGCTTTAAAGATATCTTTTATTTTATAATCCATACTTGCTATATCATTTTTTTGGATTTTATAAGTTGATTAATAGATTGATTTATGATTCTTATAATGGTTTGTTTTTTGAATTATTTGATTAAATGATTTATTAATTTGGAATTGATTTTGAAAATGGATTTTGAATCATGTTTTATTTGAAATTAAGTAGTTTGATTATTGATGTGTGATATTCCCTCCAAATAGTTTGAATTTTTAATTTAAATCCTACATATATGGGTCATTTGTGAAATTTAAATCCTTTATGTGTGGGAAAATTAATAAATGAAATCCGTCCAATATGGGCTACGATAGATGGGATCATGTGGTACTTAGTAAGGGATATAATAAGAAAATAATTCTAGGATGAATTGTGGATACCTATCAATTATTTACACTAAAAATATAACTAAATATTGTTTCCATAGTGGATTCACTTATCAGGGTGATTACCTCATTTAAGGGAACATATTTTAGGGATATGTATGTAAATAGTCATTTGACCATAGATTTAAAAGGATCTTAGATAACTTATACCTAATATACCATAGGAGTATTTTCTATTATTTTCCTTTTCAAAGAGGTTATTTATAAATACATTATGAAATGGTTTAATCACATTTATTTTAAATGGAATATGATGTATCAATTTGATTATTCTTTTTAAGATATTCTAAAAGGGTGAATTACCATTTTTTTAATATATATATATATATATTTTATTATTTTATTTTCCCTTAATAAGAATAATTGTTTTATTTTTCTAATGTCTCCTTATAAAAAAAATGTAATATTTCTAATATTCATTTTCTCACACCATACACCGACCATTGGGTGTTTTCAGGTCCTTTTTTATATAATGTATGTAACGGAAAGGTTCCTCATAGAATTCATGGGTATCCATGATAGTAGGGTGTGTGATATTTATGGTTACATGGTGTAATTTTTTTCATCATATCACATGGATAAGGGTTGGGATCTTAAAACCTCCCCACCTTATAACATATCATCACATATCCAAACATCCCAAGCATCACAACACCCCTAAGGCCAATTTTAGTTCCACGGACCCACCTATAAACTTCCATCTTCTAATATACTCCTTGAACTCAACCATGTTATAACAACACTCGGACTAAGGAAAAGGTCCTACATGAAAACAATTTCCCCAACCATGAACCACAATTAAAACCCAATTATCTTTGAGGACGCATCCACATCAACTATTTATTATCAACATCAAATGAAAATTAAAGGTTTAGGTAATGTTACTATACCACCGCACAAGAGGATATCGATAAGGCACTACACTACCCTGTGGAGAGCCAATCGAAACACCTTTGTTCCAATCCTCTCCACAACTCATGGCCCAAAATTCTTAGCACCACCTCACCTAGTTACCAAAATTATAATGGTGAAAAAAACTCATTGTCGCTGAAGTGATACATAGATTCCAACCACATTCTCTTGACCTACATCAATCCAGAACTCAAGGCCCAACAGCCTCACTCCATTTCAAACATCCAAATCACAACCCAATCATAACCTTCATCTCAAGGTATTCAACCATCCAAAACCTGATCCAACACCCATCACCAAAACTAATACACTAATATGGTTCCTACCTAAGACCATCCAACTTGAAACTCTAGCCACACCATTAATCGATTACTTTCCTTCCATGGTTCTCAACACCATATTACTTACTTCGTCACCACAATTTTCTAGTTTTGAGAACTTCACTCATCATAAAAGAGGTCAACAGAACCTCAACTCAACCTTAAAAACTTCCCTAACATGTTTTCCAACTCACAACATCCTTGAAAACTCCACCCAATTCTAGAATTCATTATTTCTGCCAAAACTACCCAGATTTGTCACACTTTCACCATCCATATCTCAACCAAGGACTACTTGGTTCTTCTTCAAAACTCATTCACATTACTAGGATAAACTTTTCATTTCAACATTAACTTGAGGTGCCTCGCAGCCCACCACATCCATTCCCTTTCTATCCAACTATTTCTTTCCATTCCTGCTAACTCACTCCGTTGGTTCCCAAATTCCCCTATTGGCATGTCACCCCTCTACCCAAACATGAAGCCTTCTCACTTATGGTATACCTCCATCACCTACACACACCATATCCAAGTTCCACCTGGCCTTCCCTAAGATCCCCCAAACATGTCCCTTATAGGTTTCTATTTGGAACCTTGATTCCTCCACATCCACTCTACAGTTTTCTCCACATTTCCAGGACTAACATAATTCTCTCCACCTTAGGAGGGTCATTATCACTAATTTATTCAAGAAATTCAAACACTATGTCTCATGCTTCCATCACAAGATGAACCCCAAAACTTAAATGTGGCCATTTAGATTTCCCTAGAACAATAAAACAAACATTACCCATTGTGAAAATGGTTTCAGTGAATGTAGTTAACATTATTTAAAATGCATTATGATCAGTTTCGATCACACATCAATGGGGTGTTGTTTGAGGAAACATAAATGTGTGATCGATGTTGTTATGATAAGTGTGTATCCCAATATTCTTATTTCTCCTCAATGAGGTGTTGACGTTGTCTCCTATGGACCAGACTTGTTCAGTTGGTCTGAAATGGTAAATGTGGTCAATGAATCATCTTTATTATATTATGCATACTTTATGGTCAATGGTTCATCTTTATTATATTATGTTTCTGTAATCTTACACTATCATATATTTTGTGTAGGCACATTGTGATATACATGGATAAAAGCTGGATCACATTACCGAGGAACACACCTCAATATGTTAAGGGTTTGAATGGGTTTTTAGATTTTGCAATTTCTAATCGATCCGTTGAAGGGAGAATAATATGTCCATGTCCTAAATGTAAATTTGGAACATGGTTGAAGAGAGATGAAGTTTATGAACATTTAATACTGAAGCAATTCCCTGAGCAATATTTGTGTTGGATTTGGCATGGAGAATCAAACAATACCGAAAGATTGAGGACTGATGTTAATCCACAGAATGAGGTCCCAAGTTCTTCGACAATGGAAAAGGAATTCCAAAACCTCATAAATGATGCATTCGGCACTGCAAGACACCACTATGAGCATCAAAACATATCAGAACAACCAGAAGAGGGTGCTAAAAATTGCAACGTGACAAGTGATGTTTCTGAGACTGTAACACAAGCAGATCAATATTGTAACATATCATTGGATCCTCTTGATTCTGTGGAACCAAATGTAAGGGAAAACTTCAGTGAGGAAAATGCATTTCATGATTTAGTTGACGATGGAAATCAAGAGTTGTATAGTGGGTGTTTGAAATATTCAAAGCTTTCATTTCTACTGAAGTTATACCATATCAAATGTCTATGTGGAATTACAAATAAGGCAATGTCCATGTTATTGGAATTGATTCGTGATGCATTTCCTGAAGCAAAAATCCCAGAATCATTTTATGATATGAAAAAAGTTGTTAACAAGCTTGGTCTGAATTATACAAAAATACATGTGTGTCCCAATGATTGTATGCTTTACTGGAGAGAGGATTCAAGTAGACAGAATTGTATGAAATGTTCTTCTTCTAGATGGAAGTCAAAGGGTGATGATGGAAGTATGACTGAACATAATTTCACGGAGAAGAAGAAAAGGAACACACCTGCAAAAGTTTTGCGTTACTTTCCTTTGAATCCTCGATTACAAAGATTATTCATGTCATCAAAAACCGTCGTACACATGAAGTGGCATGCTATAGATAATAACAATGATGGGTTAATGAGACATCCACGCGATTCCCAATCGTGGAAGACATTTGATTCATTACATCCAGATTTCTCAGCTGATCCTAGGAATGTACGATTGGGATTGGCTGCCGATGGATTCAACCCATTTGGGATGTTGAGTACGAGTTATAGCATTTGGCCAGTTGTTTTGATCCCTTATAATCTTCCTCCATGGATGTGTATGCAACAAACATCTTTTATCATTTCGATGATTATTCCTGGAAATCAAATGCCTAGAAATGATATTGATGTATACTTGCAGCCTTTGATTAATGAATTGCAGGAGTTATGGAGCAACGGTGTTGAGACATTTGATGTTTCTTCTAAAACAATGTTTAAAATGCATGCTGCTTTAATGTGGACCATTAGTGACTTCCCTAAGCATGGGAATTTATCTGGTTGGAACACTTATACGGGTTTGGCTTGTCCCATTTGTAACTTTGATTTCGAGCCCAAACGGCTACCTCATAGTAGAAAATGGTGCTTCTTGTCCCATCGAAGATTTCTTGATGCATCTCATAGATTTCGGCTGAACAAATCAAAATTTAATGGTCACATTGATCGTAGAACACCTCCAAAGTTGTTAACCGGTTCTGAAATATTGACACAGCTTGAAAATGTTAAAACAGAATTTGGGAAGGTTCATCATTTGAATGATAGCGGAAAACGAGTGCGAAGTGCATCGTCAAGCGAAATCAGAACGCAACAATGGAAGAAAAAAAGTATATTCTTCAAACTTATGTATTGGGAAATTAATTCTTTGCGCCACAATCGTGATGTGATTCATATTGAGAAGAATGTATGTGATAATTTGATTTTCACATTACTTAATGATCATGGAAAGTTGAAGGATCATCTCAATGCTCGTAAAGACTTACAAGTAATGAACATAAAACGTGATCTCTGGCCAGATGAGAATGAAAAGTATGCTCCGGCCATTTTTTCATTGAAAAATAGGGATAAAGATACGTTCCTTCAAATTTTAAAGAATGTGAAGGTATCTGATGGGTATTCGAGTTACATCTCGAGGTGTGTTGACTTGAAGAATTGTAAGTTATATGGATTGAAAAGTCACGATTCACATGTTTTGTTACAACAGTTACTACCTTTGGCATTACGTACATTATTACCTGAAAAAGTTACTGCTGTTGTACTCCATTTCTGCACATTTTTCAGACTGTTATGTGAGAAATCTCTACATCCATTTCAGCTTGACAACCTACAAGAGAGGTTTGTATTGACCCTTTGTTCAATGGAGATGATCTTCCCTCCATCGTTTTTTACTGTCATGATGCATTTAACTGTGCATTTGGTTGACGAAGCTAAATTAGGAGGCCCCGTTCATTATCGATGGATGTATCCAATTGAGAGGTATTTTATTTATATGTTTCCAGTTAAGTAAACATTTTTTGGCATTTAAATAAATGCATAATATTATTAATTTTTTTCACAGATATCTTGGGCATTTGAAAGCATACGTGAGAAATAAAGCTCAACCAGAAGGCTCTATTGCTGGAGGCTATTTGGCCGAGGAGTGTCTCACCTTTTTATCCAGATATTTGGATGATATTGAGATAAGATTTACTCAAGTTGGACGTGTTGACGACACATCAACTCAATCTCAAATGCATCAGAAATCAAAAATATTTCCTGCTATTGGCCGATCAGTTGGGAGGACCTCATACGCGACACTAACAGAATTGGAATTTTTACAGGCACATAGATATGTGCTGATAAATAGTGAAATTGCAGATTCAATTATTGAAGAGTTGAGGATACAAACAAAGAGACGAATGAGAAGCCGAACACGAAATTAAAAAGATATAACGAAAGCTGTGAATAAAGAGCTGGTAGAATGGTTTTCACGACGTGTAAGTTTATAAATATTGCAATAAATACGAATATTACTTTGACACATACAATTTTCAAATCTATTAAATTATATTTTTTTTTCAGATCATGAATACTGATACTCGAGTTGACTTTTCAGAAGATTTGATCTTTCTTGCTAGAGGTCCTATAAAACAAGTTAAAAAGTTCAACGCTTATAATGTGAATGGTTTTAGATTTCGTACAGTCGATCGAGAAGTGGGTTTGAAAACACAGAATAGTGGTATTTTTACATTTTCTGAAGTGGAATACTATGGAAAGCTGCATGATGTTATTGAATTAAACTACCACGGGCATTTTTCTGTTGTTTTATTCAAATGCAGATGGGTCGATTTTATCCGAGGTGTTAAAAGAGATTCCTTGCAATTTACTTCTGTAAACTTCTCTCGCTTGATGGATGTTGGTGATCGTGAACTGTATGATCCATATATCTTAGCATCGCAGGCAAAAATGGTATATTATGTGAATGATGTTGTAGATGAAGGGTGGAGTGTAGTTACTCACGTAATACAAAGAGATTTGTATGATATGGGTGATGAAGTGGAAGATTTGACCTCTGCAATTGAATTTCATCAACAACAGGAAGCAGAATTATTTTTCCATCATGATATTGAAAATATTGGTCTAGCAAGGATGAATGAAGTGGATGAAGCAATGGAGCAGGAAACCGACATGATTTAAGGGTAAAATGATTGTATGTACAATTATTTATTCATTAAGAAACTACTTGTTTCATTTCTGTAGTCATTCATTATCATTGTTATATATATTTTGTTTGTTAATACTGGGCATCTATTATCATTTTTAATTTTTTTTCTGCATAATTTTTTTGAAATATGTATTCTGAACTTAATTTTATTTGATTAAATGACAGGAATGCCAAGGAAGAAGCGGTACACTATTCCTTCTTCTTCTGTGACAGATGACGATCCATCTGTCCCCACGGCATCATCTCCCCCTGCACCATCTCTGACACCATCAGTTGATGCCTCATTAGAGGATGAGTCATCGCCTCCCCCTACAGGAGCTTCAGCAGTGGGGCAGCGACACGCCCCCTCCAGTTCATCACGAACATTCTGGAGGGTCGCAGTCATAAGTACAAATTTTAATTAAATAAATTTATTGAATTTTGTTTATAGTAATTGTTTGCTCATTGCAGATGAAGACAATGAAACCGTGGAAAAAGACATAAAAATTTCTGATGTTTGGAACATGCATAGCAAGAAGATAGTGGTGCCATTTGATTCTTATGGGGTCCCGACGGATGACGCCGCAGGTTTACTTGGTCAGATTATAGGTCAGCTGGCAGTAGAGCCCGTTTCCCTGCCTATTTCGTATGATGATTGGAGGCATATGCCTCCAAACTGGAAAAATGAAGTTTATGATTCTTAGATAAAGGTAATTTTATTACTTTATGGTTTAATTGAATGTCATTTTACTAATATATTCAAAATGAATTTCTGTATATAGATGTTATTCCACTTTACCGTTGCTGATGTGATAGCACAAAAGTGGACATTGAAAAATCATGGAAAAAAATGGAATGATTTCAAATGGAGGTTGTGGTGTGAGGTCAACGATTCTTCGTTGACCATGCAGCAGATGTATGAGAAGATACCCAGTGGGATTCCGAAAGAACAGTGGAGGGTTTTTGTTGATAGAGATCGTGATGAGAAGCGGATGGTATTGAAATATATATTATTATATTATCCTCATTTTACATTTATACATGTACATGAAGAGGATATAGACATTGAATACAATACTGTTAAATTGAATTTTATTTATTTTAGGATCTCTCAAGAAAGAATGATTCAAACCGTGCGAAGAAGGTAATACCGCACACTACGGGTTCAAAAAGCTTTTTAAGAAGACGAATGTCATTGGTAATATTTTAATTAGTTTAAATATTTATAAGATAATATTATCTATTTAACATATTTGATTGATGATTTATCTTTGTTTAATGCAGTCACATTGTTTAGGGCATGAAGCATCCCGAACAGAACTGTGGATGGATGTTCATAAAAAACAGATGGAAGTTTTGTTAATGAACTTGCTAGAGAAGTTGGGGTATGAAGTCAATTATTTATTATAATAACTTAATATCAGTTTTTACTGTGTTAATATATATTGATATTTGATTTATAGGTAAAAATTAAAGAAATATGGGATGCCAATCCTGGGCAATCCTACTCAGTCTCCCAGGATGACCCGGTTGGTCAAGTCCTTGGGAAGGAGCATCCTGGTAGAGTGTGCGGGATGGGTTTGGGACCCGTACCATCTGAGGTCTTTCGCATTCCATCAGGGATTTCGGCCTCATCTACTCCTGGGTATAGTCATTTCATACCTGAAGATGCTCAGAGAGAGATTTCTGCTCTACAAAACACAGTTCACCAGCAGGGGGATCAGATATCTGCTTTGCAGAAAGAGTTGCTTGAAATAGGTCAGTATATGAGCAGATATGCCCCCGGTGGTAGTGCATCGGGTAGTGGTGAGCAGGTAAATCACAAAAAATCAAAATCATTTAGTTTTCAAACTTTTATTGGTTTTAATTTTTATTATAAATATGAAACAATATTTAATTTTCAATATAATGTTCTTACAGGTGGCAGCAGGTGGTGGAGATGAAGGTGGAGAGGGTGAAGATGCAGCATCAGATGATGAGTAGTAGTATTGTTGATGTGTTGAACAAGTATGATAACAGTTGGTTTGTATATGTAACAATTATGGCACATAATTTCCACCAAACATTTCCATGTCCTAACATTTTCTTGATTTCTCATGTTTCCTTCTATGCATTTTATTTATTGTGTTCTGGATTTCTCATGTGTTGACAAAAAGATTCTTAATGCAATATGCATGTGATGATACGACATCCAATGAGAATACCATATATGTAACCCATATTCATACCCCTATTGGATCCATATCCAATATGTATCACACTAAAAGACCAATCCCATGACCATAAATGGCTAAGGCATGAAAGGTTAATGATAAAAGGCTCTGCCATGGCCTTAAAAATTTTACACCACTCCAATGGGTCCAGGAATACCAATTTGTTTTTAGTTTAGGCATGGTGGATGTCATTGGATTCGGTGGATGTTGGTTGGAAATTGGTGGTAATACCTTCCTTCTTCTTGGTTAGTTTCCTCTTATTATTCTCTTGGGGATTCAATACAGTGATTCAATTTTGTTCTAGGGTCTGAGTTGGTTTATATTTTGATGATATTTTGGCATAGTGTAGGTTTATTTGTGGGGTTTTCATGCATTTGTGGTTTATGGTCATTTCTTCTTCACCATATGGTGTGCTGCGAGTCGAAAACTATTCTTTAAGGTAGGGAATAAGTTATTTCTCTTTATTGTGTATCATGCATGGGGGTTACTCTTGTTCATCTATGGGTTCTAGTTGTGCTGGCTTAATCAAAGATAAATAATTGGCTAATTGAAACTGAAGGGGGAAAATAGGAATGATTCACATGTTTTTACAGCTTTGATATTATTATGATATGATGGATTGTATGGTATTTATACCTTGGTTAAAATTATGGTCATTAGGGGGATTTTATTTCACTGGATGATATGTGTTGTGACTGTTGTGTCTATTGTTATTGTTGTGATATCACCCTAAAAGGGAAATTAACCAACCACTTATATTTTTCTAATGAAATGGATACTCTATGATTATGGATTGTGTTACAACACTCCTAAAATAAAGTATCATGTGATAAAATACCCATTGATAAATCTATAAAATGATCCTTGATGTCTTTTGATGCATGTACATGATTATGGGATGATGATGTGTGGATGTGATACTATGTGGGGCTGATGGGTGAGATGTGGCTGTGGTTTTGGAAAATTTAGGGCAGTGGTGGAGCAGATCCAACATATTTTTTTTTCCAGTTCAACATTTAGCGGCGGTTTTAACCGCCGCTAATGCCATACCTGTGAGCATTTAGTGACGGTTAAAACCGCCGCTAAATATATTCTGTTGATATTTAGCGGCGGTTTTCACCGCCGCAGAATAGGCGCATCAAACGCCTGAATTTAGCGGCAGTTAAAACCCCCGTGAATAAAAAATTTCAGATACCCATATAATTTACGCTAAATGAAGAGAAACCGCCGCTAAATGACGGATCTACGACACATTTCTAAAACCGCCGCGGAATCGAAAAAACTGCCACTAATAGATTGCCGATGCAAAACTTAGCGGCGGTTTTTGTAAACCGCCGCCACACAATATAGCGGCGGTTTAAACCGCCGCTAAACAGGAAAAAAACCGCCGCAAGGACCGGCTTTTGTTGTAGTGTTAATAATTTTAAATTCTATGAAACAGAAATCATGTTATATGCATGTCATTCGTAATCATTGACGTATGAACATAATTAAGAATATTCATGAACTTATGCACATAATGTATTCAAGCATGTGCATTGAATTAAATTTAAATTTATCAGAACAACCTTCAAAATGGGTATTTATGGGTTTATGAATGAAATATTTAAGTGCATGGATGACAATTAATCTTCCATGTAGTGATGGAAAGTGTATGTATCAAGATTTTTTGTTGTACCAAGTCAAATAAGTGAATTATGATCACAGTTTATATTTATACATCTATATATAAGTGTGTTTACATTCAATGATTGTTCATGTTTTAAAATAAAAACTCCAGTGAAAAACGTATATATATTTATCTGTAAGGAAAATAGAAAATGTTTTTTTAGAAATCGACACTTGAACATGGTAAACATGATAGGGAGTTGGGAGTGAACCCATCCCTAAGGAAAATGTGTAGGCCTAGAAAACCTTCCATGTATCAAGTTGTATCATGTGTTTTGTTTTTAAGAGCTTGCTTAAAATATTTCAAATATAACTAGAATATGTTTAATGAAATTTTTGATTATAAATATTCTCAAAAGTGATAAAGTATTTTTATGTTATAATTAATTTAAAATAATGTTTTAAAAAGGTACGTATAAATGTATTTTAGAAAGTGTTTTAAATAAAATATTTTAAAGGAATTTATCAAATATTTTAAAACCCCTTATTGGGAAATTTAATGCTCACCCTATGTTTTTAATTTATTTTCCATAGGTTTAGTAGATTTATCCAAAGGAATTCGCTTCGCTTACAGAGTTATCACACATAGTGTCATTTTTTTGTATTATTTTTATTATTTTCTAGATTTTATAAATATAAGTTTTTTTATTCTTCAAAACCTAGACCGGTGAAAGTTCCTCATTTGTCTAATGTATTATGTAATTATTCTGTTTCATTTTATAAGAAAAATTATACATCATGTTTTAGCATTGAATCTGGAAGAGCAAGATCGTGGTGTTATAAATATTATGTTTATAAATTAGTTTTATAACATTAAAAAAGTTATAATATACATATTAAAATATTTTTTAACCTTAATAATGGTTTTTATGACCAACCTTGAAGGCAATAATGGAGAACGGAAACTCATCTTCCATGAAGGCGGTAAACTGACTTATCATGGATGATGCGTTCATTTTTAGAATAAAAGGATAAGAGAAGAGATTTTATGATGTATATTCCATTAAAAAAGAAAATTAAATAATATATATGATACTGTATTTATAATCATTCTTTTTATAGGGGATGTGATGATAGGACCAGAAAATAAATTAAAATAGAAGGATTAGGGATTTTACTTATTGAATTCTGTCTCCTTGAGAACCTTCTTAAGGAACATGGGTTTGGAATATTGTTGGGACCAGTAGATCTTGGACATGGGTAAGAGTCAAGGGAATGGAATTGGAAAAAATTTAGGAAATCTACAGGTCCTATAAGTTTTTATGAGAAGGGGCGGTGATGGGTGGTATTTAAGAGGGAGGAGGGGGTGTTTTTGATTATTATATTCCTCAGTTTATTATTTTGGATCAAGAATATAAATTTTGTTGATTCATATGACTAAATATAGTAAATAGTAAAGTATATATTGAGATACTGAGTTCTTACATAATCTATACATCATCCATGACTAAAAAATTCATGAATTTAACTTATATTGTAAATTACATTATTTCACTATTCACAAAAAAATCAATTATTTTAGAAAAAAACCAAAAACTTACCCTAACCATTTTTCAATTTGTAGATTTAAAAAATAGAATCCATTTTATGAAAATAATTTTCAAAATACCAGAAATTTAATTTTTTAATAAAAATATCATTTATTTGAAAAATTATGATTTTAGTATTATAAGTGGCTTTATAACCCATTGAAAAATTAAATTTAGGTCTGATGAAATTATATTTTAATTATAATACGACATAATATTAATTTATGAATTCATTTTATGCAAATAAAGTTTCTTTTAAATCATTATATTAATCATAAAATTGTAAATAAAGATTTATGTTTTACAAAAAAATGAAGACTTAATTTATCATATTTAAAACATTTATTTACCTAAATCATGATATAATTATATCATATTTTCATTTATAAAATAATTAAATTTTATTTATACTTAAATTGGTGAGGTTACTATTCTAATGGCTAGATTACTATTCTTAATGTTCATATTACTATTCCAATGTCTAGGTTACTATTCCATTAGTATAGGTTCATTAATTTCAATAAATACCACATATTTAATTATTTATTTTAATGTTTTTATTGGGTTATATATGTGATTCATGTGTTTAATTACATAATTATAAAAAGGAAAATTCCATTGATAAAATTCTAGGTTGTTATAAGAGTTAGAATATATTTAGAGGATATACATATCTTGAATGAGTGTCCAACAACACAGTATTGGGGAATGATTTCTCATTAGAATACTGATGAGTTTAAGTTATTAATCAAATTTGATGGTTTTGAATAAAAATTATGATGATTTTCATTAACAATTTGTTTTTTAATGTTGAAGATTATTTTTTAAGAATCATAAGAAATAAGAAACAAAGATGATAGTAAGTATCTGTACACTTTGTAGAGGAATGATATGCCTAAATATTAGAGGAATCTGGTATTTTTCATGGGAACTTGAATTTAATTATGTATTAATAGAAATTATAAATGGTTCTCACCTTAATTCCGAAGCATGTATCTCAAGTTATGATCTAAATAGAGTAGTAAACGTAGTCAATAAATTAGGATTACCTTATGATTTTGAGTTACGTAAGGGTAAATAAAAATTTATACTATCTAATTAGAGGTAACTAGACTTAGTTGTGGAAAGATAATATAAATTTTATATAAGTTAAGTAATGGTATGATGAAGTTTCTAAATGTTAAATAATCACAAACAAAAACTTATACATGTTAATTATGAGTAAAACTAAAATAAAGTAAGGTCAAACAAAGTAATGTAAGAGTAAACTAAAGTCAAGTAAGGGAAAAATAAAGTTAAGTAAGGTTAAAACAAAGATAATTAAGGGTAAACCAAAGTTATTTAATGGAAAGACAAAGTTATGTAAGGGGAAACTAAATTTAAATAAGGGTAAAATAAAGTTATGTAATGGTAAACTAAAGTTAAGTGGGTGTAAAACAAAGTTAAGTAAGTATAAACTAAAGTCAAGTAAGGGTAAAATAAAGTTATGTAAGAGTAAAATAAAGTTAAGAAAGGTTAAACTAAAGTTAAGTATGGTTAAAAAAAAGTTATGTATGGGTAAAATTAAAGTTAAGTAAGGGTAAAAAAAGGTACGTAAGGGTAAAATAAAGTTAAATTAGGGTAATCCAAAAGCCAAATAATTGTGAAAGGGTAAGTAAAACACTTATAAATAATATAAAAATGAGATATATATTTCATACAAAGATAATATAATTAAGGAATAAATAAAATAAATTATAAATAAAAGAAAAAAATTAATAACATATAATAAAATATAATTAAATAAAATATTGAGAGGCCTTTGTAATATTAACGACTTAAAGAAAAAAATAATGAAATATAATAAAATAAAAATAACAAGTGGAAATTTTAAAATGAAAAACAAAAAGAAATAAATAACACATATATACTCCAAAATTAGAAAAACAATCTCCCCAACTCAAACATCACTTGTTGTGTTTTTAAATCACCACTTTTATATTTGGCACTATCTCATGCCTAAGACAACCTAAAAAAACATTTCACCCTTTAATCTAGTATCCACTCAACACCCCAACTCATGTTTATTACTTGACAACACTTAGATCATGATGCAACCAAGAGAACACCCCACAAACTCACAAACTAAATCAAATTACTAGTGAAACTATAATAATAAGACACAAAATCCAAGGACTTTATCAGAATATATGTACCAAGAAATGTTTAATTTTTATATTTATTAAAAAAACTATACTTCCACTTAAATTTCAATTCCCTTTATCAGCACCCAATTTATAAAAAAACTCTCTAACAATCCCCATTTAAAATCTTTTAATAATTTTAATTTGACACTTCTTAATCCAAAATTTCACACAACAACCATGTTAACTTATTAAAATGATTTAAAATTTATGAAAGATGATCTCAATGCATCAATGGGAGATGGTAATATTTTTAAAATAAATTTTAAATAAATTAGAAAACTTTTTTAGAAAATTTATAAAATTGATTTTAAACATTGTTAAAAACTACATTTATATAGTTTTTAAAACATTATTTTTTAAAAATTCAATTTAAATATTTTTTTACAACTCCTTTTAGATAGTTTTTAAAACCACTTTTAAATATTGTTTAAAACTACTTTCAAACTTCATTTAAAATAACTTTCAATTAGTTTTACTTTTAAAAGATGTGTAAATGGTTTTATATAATCATTAAATGTTTCAATTTATAATGTTCAAATAATATAACTTAATATAAACATATAAAGCAGAAAATAAATTCACATAATATTTAGATATAAGTAGGTATAAATCTAAACGATATTAACATGTAAACTCTAAAATTTAGTAACATGTTCATAGTTTCAAATAATACTAACATATAAATATGTAAATTGAATCATTTAATACGAAAATAAATACTTGAAAACTATAAACTATAACTAAATAGATGATAATATAGTGAAAATATATATAAAAAACTTCACTATATGTACCTGGACAATCCAAATCAAACAAAATGAAAAATGTAAACTAAAAGAGAATAATATAAACATAATAAAATCAAACTAGCTAAATATAAATTATATTAAGTTGAACCAAAATTAATAAAATCAATCCTTAAATAAGCTTAATTGTTACGAAATTTATGAATGAAATCTAAACCATATGTTGTATTGAATGGAACTACAATTGAAACATAAATTGAATGAAACAGAAATTACTAAAATTAAACTAGACCAAAAAATAATTAACTATTCAAAATTAATCTTAACATAACATTATTAAACTAAACTAAATAGTATTTTCCTAAAATAATCCAAATTAATAAGTTTTAATTATAACTAAACCAAAAAAAGATGCATTGGATCTATAAGTTCTGAATTAACCTAAATAATTCTTAATCAAACTGAATGCATACAAAATTAGTTGAAATGATAAAAAATGAAGTTGAAATAATATGATAATAAATATTATAATTTGAATATAGATTCACCAAGAAATATAAATTTATGAATTTTGGTTTGATTGATTAAAATTAACACACTTTGGGATAATAAAATACATTTCAGTGAAATTTATTTCATTTGTTTTTTTATTATTCGTTAAATGTTGGCAACATTGAGTTAATTTTGTTAAAGAATATAGTAATTTTGAATAATTTTATTCTACATTCAATGCCATTACATAATGTGTTATTGAACATTAATGGTCACGCTCCTTGAGAAAAAATGTTTTACTCGATTAGAAATAAGAAAGTTAGAAATTTTGTAAAGGAATATAAAACACAAAAAAATTTAACATTTACATTTCTATTTTTAAATTTTAATATATATTTTCAACTAAATTGTTCATTTATATTTGAAACATTGTTCTATAGAGGACCTGATGATAAGGAAACAAAAAACTTTGGAAAAAAACGATCATTTGCACCAGATATATGGGAGATGAGAAGTATGGGTGAGTATGATGTTGAAAAGGTAAGTGTATTTTACCCACAAGATATTGGAAAACATAAAGTGCCTATAATATTCATGATATACCGGTGGTGTAAATACTAATGAATAGGCAACAAAGGATAATGTAGAGGTAGCATTGGATAAAACAATATGCATAAAGAAGAATAAATGAAGTTAAAAGTCCAATGAGAAATATATGAATGTTATGAAAAAATTATTTCCATCCTTTTAACTAGATACCACTATAGATTTTGATACATGCATGTCAGTGATGCATTTATTATAGGATGCATCAAGTAATGGTGATGATGGTCCTAGTTGTGGTTGGGACAATGAATTTCATAGTGATGGTGATGATGATAGTGATGAAGATGGTGATACTGATAGTGATGATGGTGATGAATATGGTGATGGTGATAGTCATGATGGTGATGATTATGATGGTGGTTATGATGATGATGACGCTGATGATGGTGATGGTGATGATGATAGTGATGATTACATTGGTGATGTTGGTGATGATATTGGTAGTCATGGGAGAGAGATTGATCCTCTAAAATTCTAAATGATATTTATGAAACATGATGTTTAATGATTGAAAGTTATTTCATATATGCTTTTTGATTTTTTTAGTTATCAACTGATGAAATGAAAAATATACAATATATGTTTTGTTTTAAATGTGTATCATGACCAGTTTAATACATTAATTTTCTTCTTGATTTTTCTATATTGGTTTCAATTGTTTGGGGTGTGGGTGTATGTGTTTGTGGTGTGTGCTAGTTCTAGGACAAGATCAGTGGTGTTTCTAAATTTTTCAAAGAAGTAAGTATATACCAATGGTTTAAAAAACTATTGGTAAAGCATGTATACACATGGTTCGATATAATAACTTGGTATAAGAATATATGAGGGAGCTATACTAATGGTTTCAACCATTGGTATAGAGCTATTCACATATCTTATTTATCCATGGTTTAGGGAACCATTGGTATATCCTATACCAACTATTATTTATCCTATACCAAGGGTTTAAAAACATTGGTATAGGGTAAATTTATAGTAATGTATATATATAATAATCATGCATCATATGAATGATAATTAAGTGTGCAGTATATATATATATATAATATTATATGTGTTTGTCTATATATATACACTTAATGCATCAAATTCATGAATACATGAATATCATGAATGTATTTTAGTGAACTTCCAATAATCTCCCACTATCAGTAGAATCCTATAAGGAATTTTTTCGAAGCATTAGAAATTTTTGTAAATCCACCCAAAATTTTCAGATATAGTTTTTATCAAAATAACTTCATTTTGAATAAACACTATTTCAAAAAATATATCCATGTCAAAGAGATTAACTGTGAGACTCTATGTGTAATGACCCATAAAATTCAAGGGAAATTTTTTCTTAATTTTTTTTGGAATTTTACAAGAGTGCGGTTTTTGACGACACCTGATTCCGAGGCCCGGTGTGCCTGGAATCAATTTCCAAATTTTGGATCGGGTACATTCAGTGAACGAACGAGCGGGTTTTTCTAACTTTTGAACCGGTGCCCGGAATCGAATTCCGAGGGCACCGATGAACTCGCAATGCCGATATTCGCTTAAGGAGACCTTTTCCAAGGTTGCATTTTATGGGGGATGAAAGTTAGTTTTGGGGGAAATTAGAAGAAGTTAAATAAAATTGAGGAACACAATTTTATTTTTAACTTGTTGGTTATTTCCTCCCAAAGGGAGTTAGAGGTGGGACCCACATCCACATAACCACCCTTGAGAGGATTAAGTGTGGTGGGGCCCACATGATCCCTAACTCTTCAACTTCCCTTAAACTCCCCAATAACTCCACTCTAATTAATTTGACAACTTGTGTTATTAATTAAGAAGAGTTACTTATTTTCAAACCTTTGAAATTAAAAGAGGTTGGGTTGTGTAAATAAAATAAGGCTTAGACTTATTTTATTTTGGTTAGTATCTTTGGCCACCTTGAGAGGATTGGGGAAGCTTTCTTCATCTTCTTCAACCTTGAAAAAGAACGTGAAGAACACTTAGGCTCCGACGAAGATCGTCGTCACCATAAGAAGAGAAAGACGTGTCGTCTCTTCTCTTCTTCGTAGCCGGTGTGTTTCCGAAGATCGGCGACGCCGCTTCTTTCAATCTTCTTCTCGTGTCAACTAAAGGTGACGCCGCTTCCTTCTCGGGCTTTCTCCGTCCGCTTACGAAGCTTCTCCAGCGACGTTACCTCTTCGGATGCACCTCGACGTCAACGGAATCGACGTACGATTCCCGCGACGCCCGACCTCCGCGACGGTTGTCTTTTTGCGGCTTGTTGGTGTGCTCCGCTCTTGAAACCGAGGTAGGGGATTATTGTTATTTTATTTAATTATTTCCGTTCTTGGTTCTAGCATGTCAAACTTTGTGGTTAATTGACTAAATTTTATCATTTAACGAGAGGGTGGCCGGACCGCACAAACACGGCCGAACCCCCCCTCCTTTGTTCATGTTTATTCCCTTGCGGATGGAACGAGATGGCGTGGTGTCGTCGCACCACGCGGGAATCACACAACAAGTATTGCACGATGCCGTGGAAAGAAATTCAAGAATGTGACGCCCTCGCGTCGTGTCGAAGGAAGTCTAAGGCGCCGTGGCCGGAGCGGGGCCGCGGCGGAGGGGCGCGGTGCCGTCGCACCGCGCCGGACGACAAGGGCCACGGCCGGTTCCAGGCCACGGTGGAGCATGGTGACCGGCGGCCAGCCGAGCCGCCGGTGTTGGAGCCGGAAAGGGACCGGCCACTGCCGGTCCCGTTGAGGAAGAGCCAGCTGGCCAGGTCAGGCCGGCCGGAAAGGAGAAAACCGGGGGAAATAAATTCCCTCGGCCAGCAATCATCGGCCCCCCATTATGAGGGGGGCCACGGTTACAAAGGGGGGCAGGCGCCCCCCGTTTTTTTCAACAGCTCAGCTGAAGGCCGAGCTGGCAGCGCGCCCATCGCGCTGCGCTGAGACGGACCGGCGCCTGTCCGGTCTGCCAGGCCAGGCCGAGCCCAGCCGGGCCGGGCTGCACCGGGCCGGGCCGGGCCGGCCCTGTCCGGGGCGGGTCGACCCGGTTCGGGCCAGCCGGGGGGGGGGGGGGGGGTCTTGGGTCGGTCGGCCCGGGCCTGAAACCCCCGATACCGAACTGTTTTGGTTCAAATGCCCATACCATGGGCTACGGACCTCCAAACGACGCGCCGTCAGCGGTGATGCGATCCTTGGATCAAGACGGTCGTTTCGGTATATCACACTCAAGGTTTCGGAATACTTTGAGTTCGGCTGGGTTGGTTCGTACACAAAACCAACCGGGCCCTTAGAGCGGAAACACTCATATCATGAGCTACGGACGTCCGATTGATGTGTCGTCAGATTTGTTGAGTTCCTCTTAGTGAGACGGATCTTTTGGAATACTCCGCCTGAGGTTTGGACATAGGTGGAGTATGGTCGGGTTGGTTTGGCCTTAAAAACAAATTGGGCCACTGGAACGAAAAGGCCAATAACTCTCAGACCGGGCGTCCGATTGACGTGTCGTCTGTTGCGTTGAGTTCCTGTTGACGATACAGAACTTTTGGATACATCAACTCTGGACTATGTGTCAGTTGATGTATCAGTCTCTCGGCTCGTGGAGCGGACCCTCCCGAACGAGATTTCTGTGTGCGGGAACCCTAGAGCTGGATGCGACTGCTACTGTGACTGCGATGACGACTGTGCAGAGATCCTCAGTGGATTCGACGACGACGACTACAACACTCAGCGATCATGTGTGGATCTGTGCTACCAATCCTGTGTGGGTCTGATCCTGTGTGGGCCAGCGCTCAGCGGTCCTGTGTGAACCAGCGCCTACAGATTCTGTGTGGGTCATTGCGGGGGTTAGTACCTATCGATCCTATGTGGGTCCGAAGACTTAGATGGATCAGTGATCATATTTATCGTCATCAAAAGAAGTATACCTGTGTGAGCTGAATCATGTTTACCTTCCTGTGTGGATTGTGTTCTACTATCCTGTGTGGATTACGTTTTTCTTTCCTGTGTGGAATACGTATACTTTCCTGTTTGGATTGAGTTATACTTGGGCTCGGAGGTTGGAGCGTATTGGAATTGATGACTTAGGTATATGTATGGGCATATACATAAGCAGTGTCGATTGTTACTTCGTGATTGTAACTTTATTTTTTGGTTTATCCTTTGTGGATTTTGGGAGACCCTCGGGGTCTTGGGGTCCCTACTGAGTAGCTTATACTCACCCCTGCACGGGCCATGCCTGCACTACGTTGTGTTGGTTGCAGACGACGTACAACATTGATCGTGGTTGAGGCTCGCAGTTCAGGACGGTACCTGGAGGTGGACCACTGGGCGGGATGTACTCGGATCGGACGGTGGGACCCGAGGAGCAGTGGAGCTATCTGTACCCACCCTTAAGGTGGGATTTCCAGTGGACAGCTCGGCGAAGCGGCTTTTACTTTACAGTTGCTGTTTTCCCTTTCGAGTTGTACTTTACTTTCAGTTTGGGTTTGTATACTAGCCCATTTACTTTTCCACACTTTCAATTGTACTCTGTTTTTACTTAGTGTTTACTTTTTCACTTTCTTACTCTGTGGTGCTTGTTTACTTTACAAAGGAAATGCCTTCCCTTTTTACCGGGATTTACGCCTTGGTGCTAGTCGCCAGCCCCTGGCCTATGGAAGGCGGGCTTGGGGTAGTCACGGCACAGGCCCCGAGGAAGGGTCGTGACACTATGTGCCTTATCATTTTTGTAAAAAACTATAAAATCAATATTTCATAGATGTAAGAAAATATCAACCTTTAGTAAAGAATCTATTCTACAAAAGCTACCAAGGGTCTAGTGTGATCTCCATAAAATATACTAATATCTCTATATAAACATGTACACACAAAGATGTATTCTATAAATCATATGTATTCCTATATAATCTTCTTGTCTATAAAATAAACCAACCTATAGACTAGTAAATATATATATCTAGTATTGGCCTCTCATCACTTCATTATTCTTCAAAAAAGACTGACCAAGTCGATGAATAAATCACATGGAATTCATCTATATGATAAGTACATCACATGTTACTTATCCAAGTAGTTGAACACAACATTTGTGAAACAACTAAGAATGACCACACATTTTCTTAGTACAATTCGATCAAGGGATAGATGTATTTAAATTTTTATAAAGTTGAAAAAATCCTATATAGTTCTCTAAGTGACGACATGATCAATAACATACCCAACTACCCCATATTATCCAAGTAAACAATGAGAATTGTGTATGTAGGGTATCCAAGTTTGATGGTTCTCATCAAATGTATCTCTCTAACTTCAGATAAGAATGATAGATAACAAGAATACTTCCCCATGTATATCAAAAACTATATGACATTCCATGAGATATAAATTAGAGGATCAATCCAAGTAATAAGTCTATACTTATTACCTCATGAATCCATTAATTTAAACACAAATACATCTTTTTAATGAGTAAAAGAATATATTAAGATAACCTTATCATATAATGACAACCCATAATACTCCATAATGATCTTCAATTAGGGACAACTCAAAGTCATACTTTGAGGGCATATTATAATTCGATGGGTCTTGTAAAATTAATTTTAGAACACATGAATGAAGGATAACTGGATATTACGTTTATTAAAATAAAAATATACATTTACAATTATTATAACTAATCAATCACATGTTTAAAACCTAGACATTATGTCCCACATGTTGTTGTTACACTAATGGTTTCATCAACGGATCTTCTACATTATTCTATGTATCCATACAAATAATCATTACATTTCCCCTCTTAATGATATTACAAATTAGATGGTAATTATGTAGGGGTTTTTGGGTCCATTGATGACACCATGGTTACTATCTTGAGAAACATCACCATTTTTTCATAATATTTCTCAATTTAACCCTCTATGATTGGAACAACTCCATTTTTAGAAATGAAATTCTTGATCCAAACATTTTCCTTCATAGAATCTAAAAATTTGATGTACTCTAAATATTTGATTGAGTTTTTTATATTGTATTGTATGTAACTTTTCTAAATAACTATTCATCTATTTAGGAAAACATGTTTAAATTCTATTTAATCATAAAAACATTCCATGTATAGAATTTCCAATTAACCACTGAGTTATGTTCATCAAGATGTTCAGTTACATATTCAATGACACACCACCCAAGCCATCACCCACATTCATTCCAACAATTAATCATTCATTTTAAGAATTAGTGTTTAATTTTTATCCATAAAGTTATAAAATTAATTTCAACAATATTTAATAACATTATTACAAATTATATTTCATACCATCAAGAAACTAAAAAATGGTCCCATGCCAACTAACCAAGCTATTTCCAAAAACAACCCACTAATCCCCTCTTACCAACCATGGAAAGGAATTCACTACCGAACTATAAAAATAAAAACCTCAAATGTATCCCATTATTCTACCCATGAAATATTTTATATCCCCCACTATACAAACCTCATGAAAAATTCCAATAAATCACACAACATAGATATAACAATAGTATTTACCAAAAATCACAACAACAATTTAAGCATCATTTACTACAAAACTGTTCTAGATTCAACATTATTTGTATAAATTTATTTTCATCCATTATATTAGTTAATTTCTATATTTAAGTGAAAAGACATTTATGAAAGGTGAGTCCACTACACACTCAGTTGAATAACACACTAGTAGAAAAAACATCAATGATTTTCATATATTATAATGAAAACCAAGTAGAAATAAAATATCATGAAGGTAGGTAAACCCATAGAATCATCCCTTTCCCATCAATTTAATTAGTTTATTTTTTATCTTTATTAGGATAATTTGAACTATTCACCCAAATAAGAACAAAATATACTAATCCCACTTTTCACAAAAAAATAAGGGATAATTTCCAAATCCCATACCTCAAATGGATCTTCACAATCCACTATGTGAAGTCAAAGAAATGAAGATACGATCCCATGATTGATATCACATAAGGGAGACCTTCAAAAACACAAAGTACAACACCTATTATCCATCACTCGCTTCATCCTTACAAATTCCAGCCACATACCACAACCACAACCTTCTTCACATGAAAACACAGAGATAAAAATATAAGTAAGGGGGAATGGATTACATTGTATCACCTAGAATCAATCTACAAAATCCAAGGATCAAATATAATGAAGAGAGGAGGGAAGGTCTTCTAAAATTTCCTTGAAGTCACTCAAGAGTCAAGGGAAAGAGAGGCGAATGAATGAAATTATTGGAATCTCCCAAATTTATACCAAGGATGGAAAACAAAAGACCATGATACAGGGTTAATAGTCACATTAAAAATATAAGGTTTTCCCACCAAACCAGAGTTGTACTTACTATATCACACAAATTAGGGACTCCGTCCATATTCTCCTTGGAAATCACAACACAAATCTCTTTTAGATCCTATAATACCTAGGTATCTCCATAAAGTATCCAAAGAACTATGTCGTAATGACCGTTCATAAGGTAGAGACATAGAAATATTAACCCCGTACTCTATGCCACAATATATAAGACCACACCTCAAGAATTTGTATAAGTTTCATCTCCAAGTGGCTTGTATAAAGCATTATGTCCTTATATGTTTCAAGGGAACCATATATGGGTTATTCCATTTTCTAACAATCCACCCCATTATTAGAAAGAAAATATTTGTTTCCAACCTATATCATTTTTATATGTTTTCATGATGCAAAAAATCCTTAATTTTAATCTATGAAGTTTATTGCAAGTGTTTTAGGTGATAAATTTGTATACTGAATTTATCTTAAGCTAACAATAAGTGATTATATTACACCAAGTAGAGTGTTAAATCTATTTAAATTTATTTTATCTTAAAAAAACTAAAGTGTTGAAGGAATATTTTTCATCTGATCAGAGTTAGAAAACTAGGTGTGAAATTTTATCTTACTATATAAGATAATATCTTATGTAGAGAATGGACTAGATACTACATAATTCAGAGATAGTTATTTTTGTCATATTTCAACTATTAAATGTCATTATATTACAAAAATGTTATTTGTAAAATATTAAATTTTGAGTGTTAGATGAGTTTTTTAATGTTAAGTATCAAACTTCCAAAACATATTTATCTTATGATGAAAAATTATCCTAGGAAATGTTGAATTCAGTTTATCTTATATACAATATAATTCAAATATAAATTTTTTCTTATGAAGTCATTCATAAATTTATCTTTGGAGAATATTTCTATCATATCTTAAAAATATCTAGATTTTATGTAGAATGATATGATTAATTTTGTAATCTCTTGATAATTAATTTTATCCTAGGAAATATTGAATTTATTTTATCTTACATACATTATAATTCAAAGATATGTTTTATCTTATGAATACCTTTCGAAATTTATCTTTTGAGAGTAGTTATATCATATATTACAAAGGTATAGCTATTATGTAGAATAATATGATTACTTTTGTAATCTATTTATAGTTTATTTCATGATTTTTGTAGCATATTAGATAATGGATTATCTATTTTAGGAAATTTTGATTTGTATAAAAGTTCATTTTTTAAAAGAAAGATCTGAAGAAGGATAATATTTCTGATATCATTGATGTAGAATTATTTTCTATATTTTTAATGAGTGGATGCATGCCATTAATATCCCATATTATCAAAAAATTATCAATTAAAACATTATGATCATATTTTATGCTTAATTTAAAAATCAAAGTAGAGATATAAAAGGAACAGTTAGCCATTGCATGCACACACATGAAATAGAGACTTACAACGATGTAGACACACTTATGAATAATATGATAGTAGTAATAACAAACATATGTAAATATAAATCATCTCATAAAAAAGTTCATGTGTTCTGATTATAATTTTATCAGTTTTATTGAGGATCATACATAGATATAATTTTAATAATATCATATTCCCAAGACGTATCTTCAACTACTATTAGTTTCTGTATGCAACTATGTCCTCCATAGTTTCATTAAATATTGATTCATCTATATTTTTTTACACTGATTATATGTGACTGTGTTAATGACCTAGATATTTATTATAAATTGAGAGCCTAGTTGAAATATATTGAACCTTTTTAGTAATTAATACATACTTGTACTCAACTGGGAGCCCCCGAAAAATGGGCTGTCATAGTGAGAATCACTAAACTCATGGAGTAGAGTGTTGGTAGAGTGGACTAGGGGATTTGTGTTCCCCAAACAACTATAAATATATTATATTCAATATATTTCTGTTAAGATTTTATATATCCTTTTCCTATTTTAATTATGGTAAATATTTGAACACACATACCTAGAAGAGTGTGGTTTAAATCAAAGAAATTTTTTAGAACAATATTCACCCCCTCTCGAGTTATCATTTAGCCATTTATCTAGGGAAACAATTGGTATCTAAGGTAGTGACTGTTGAGTTCATAGTTGTCAAAGGTTGAGGTCTGAAGAACTATTTTTAGATGGCTGATATGGATTATAACAAAGAAGGTATTTCAATGGTTAAAGATCCTTACTTTAAGGGTGGAAATTAAGGTTGTTTGAAGTATCACATGGCCATCTATTTGAAGCATTTTGGATTAATTGTTTTTCTTAAAGTAGTAAATACTTATGCAATTCTGATGATAGAACATAAAATGTGGGATACTACAACTTAAGTAGACTATGATCTGAATTATAAATTCTTGAATACTATAATTAGTGGATTAGGACCTCATAAATTCAATAGAGTTTCTCAGTGTCAAATGTCTTATGAGATATGGACCACTGTAGCAGTTTCTTATGAAGGTAATAATAGTGTGAAGACACTTAGATATAATACTACCAAACTCATGTTTGAATCTTTAAAAATGGATAATGGGGAATAATTAATTAGTTGAATGGAAGACTCACTAAAATTGATAATAATGTTCCAGCAATAGGAACACCTATCACGGAGCCTGAGAAATCATTTAAAGTTCTAATATTATTACCACCCAAGTGGAGTGAAATCTCAACCATCATCATACAATCCACATAGGTTAATAATTTAAAAATAAATGATATTATTAAAACTATTATGATGTATGAATCTAAAATGGATGATGAAGTTAGAGAGTATAAAATGATTAATAAATAAGATGTTGCCTTAAATATTTCTACTTCTTAAGATGGACTGAATAAAATAATGTAAAAATATCTTAAACATATGATGGAGAATATTCCTCATTTAATTCTGGATAAAATGATGATCTTTCACAATTATCTCTAAAGACCATGAAGTTATATAATAAGAGAATAGGATTTATAAGACCTTTAAAATAGTAAATAATAACAATGAAGACTATACAGAAGTGAGATGTTGTGAGTGCATGAATCAAGTATATATCAAGACAAAGTGTACACATTTGCACGAAAATAAGAAGTCTAAAAAAGTTATTCAATATGATAAATATAATAATAAGTACTAGAATGCTATGAAATCTACATTGAGTTCTTCTAATGACTCTAGAGAATGTACATATTCAACATCATAAGCAAATGATCCTATTAAAAAGTCCAACATTGTTTTATAGAGAATTTAGATTATGTACATTCTTATTATTATTTTGAGCATGAGTATGAATCAGAAAATGAAAATCTATCATATGAATAATTAAATTAATATTATACCATGATGGAAACTAAGTATGAAATTTTGAAAAATAAAAATAAATCCATCATGAATTCTTATAAGAAAATTATTAATGAAGAGGATTACCAAAATAAAAAAATTTATATTTGAAGAATCGATTGGAAAAGTCAACTGCCTAATGTGCTGAGAATATTAGAATAATTGGAAACTTATAAAAGGATGTTAGAAACTGAAAATATGTTTCAAGTGTTTTCACTAAGGGGGGGGGGATTATATAAACAAAATCCGTGGTCAAATCAAACTAAAAAAAAGAAAAGTTTGGAATAGTAAGTCAAGGTGGAAGGCCTGAATTTTTTTAAAAATATTTTGTGCCTAGTTATAAAAACAAAAACCTTTCCAATGTTACCTATTTTCATTGTGGAGAAATAATACATTATTCTAGCATATCTATTATGATAAATACACAATTTTGTGGATTCAAAAATTATTTTCTTATAGAAAAAAATTTCAAAATGTGTTTCTAATTTTTCTAGAAAACAAAAACATATTTGGATCACAAATTATTTTATAGATAAAATTAAAAGACCCCAATAAATTTGGTTACCAAAAAATATTATTGTTTGATTTGTCATTGTAGGGAAAAAACACATGAAAAAAATTTAATTATTTTATGGTTAGTGGTTTTTCAAGGAATATAATGGGATATTTCTCTATCTTTCATTCACTATCCAAAATTAATGGAGGCTATGTCACATTTGGTGACATTGAAAAAAAATATCCAGCATTGGATATTTTGGAAATGAGCAATTAATTATTATCAACAAATTAATTTATGTTGAAGTCTTGAAGCAAAACATGATACATATTTCTCAACATTGTGATGATGGTTTCAAAGTTAAATTTTATAATAATCCATGTTCCGTTTTCAAAGAAAAATATCTCATATTTGAAACACTAAAAACAAACAATGTCTATATTTTAGTTTTTAATTATTTATATATATAAAATGTAAATTGTTTGAATGCTTAAATTGATGAATCTAAAAATTGAAATAGAAGTCTTAAATATTTTAATGTTCACTCTCTAAAAAATATTTTTAAAATAAATTTGATTTATGACTTTCCCAACCATAAATTAGACAAAAAGAAACTATCTGATGCATGTCAAATGGGAAAGAAACATAATTTGTCTTTTAAATCAATTAAAGGGGTTTCTATATCTAGACCTGTAGATATTGTACATGTGGATTTTTTCAGACCTACTAGAACTTCAAGTATTGATGGAAAATTATTTGTATATGTTTTAGTTGATGATTTCTCAATATTTACTTGGTTAAACTTTTTAAAACATAAATGTTAATGTTGGTATTTATTTTTATTAATTTATGTAAGCTTGTACAAAATGGAAAAGATTAAAAAATTGTGACATTAAAAAGTTATCATGGAGGTGAATCTTAGAATCATGAATTTAATTAATATAGATCAAAGTAAGGTATTGAAAATACTTTTTATTCCCCCATATTACCTTAACTGAATGATATTACGGAAAGGAGTAATAATACTTTGTATAAAATTTCTATAACCATGTTATGTGAATATAACATGCCCCCTCATTTTTGGGTTGAAGCTATAAATATAGTTATTTATGTCATTAACAGATTTTTAATAATAACTATCATAAATAAAACAGCCTATGAGTTATAGAATAATAGAAAACCAAAGGTAGGATACTTTAAAGTATTTGGATGAAAAGTTTTCATGTTAACCACCAAGGATAATCTTAGTAAATTTGATCCAAAAGCTGACGAAGGTATATTCCTAGGTTACTATACTACTTCCAATGCTTATATAGTTTTCAAAAAAATAATTAATGATTGTTGACGAATCAAATCATGTGATGTTTAATTAAAGTGATCCTTTTGATCAAAAAATGACACAAAATGATTCATTGAATGATTCTATTAAGAACATGAGACCTAAACCTATCTTTAATAACAACAAGGATGGTGATTTTTAACTTGATTATCTTGAACCAAATCCTATAAGGGTTGATTCTAGCAAACCAGAAATTGTGTTGGATAGATTACCTATAAATATGAAGGGCCATACTTTAGAAATAGTTATAGGAAGCTTATATGAAGGAGTTATAACTACAACAAATATAGGGAACCTAGTTGAATTTTCTACCATTTTATCCTAGCTAGAACCAAAAAATATAGAATAATCGTTTTCTAATGAATGATGGTTTTAGCCATGTACGATGAAAAAAATTTGTTCAAAAGAAAAAGTATGGAAATGAGTTCAAATAACCCTATAATATATTATTATTGGAAAAAATGAGTACTTAGAAACAAAAAATATGAACATGGTTTAATTAGTAGAAATAAATCAAGATTATTTACAAAATTATATAAACTAGAAGAAGGAAAACATTATGAAGATAATTTTCCCCATATTAATAGATTAGAGTCAATAAAAATTATTATAGAATATTAATCTTATATGAATTTTAAATTATATCATATGGATGTTAAATATGATTTTCTAAATGGATTTTCAATGGAGGAATCCTATATAGAACAACCTCTCAGTTTTGAAGACCATCAAATTCAAAATTATGTTTTTAAACTTACTAAGGCTATTTATAAATAAAAAAAGGACCAATGGCATGGTATGAGAGATTATGTTCTTTTCTTTTATTGAATGGTTTTATTGTAGGAACATTATACCCTATACTATTTAAGAAAACATCATCCTCGGATATCTTTTTAGTAAAAATATATGTTGATGATGTTTTTTTCAGTTTAACAATCCAAAAATTATGTAATTATTTTTCAAAACATATGAAAAAGAAACATGAAATGATTATAATAGACCCGTTAAACTATTTTCTATGATTTCATATTTAACAAAAAGAATTTAGAAATGTCTTAAACCAATGAAAATACATACATGATTTACTTAAGAAGTTTGGACTTGAAAATAGTAAGACTTATTCAACTTCTATGATATCCAATATTAAACATGATGTTAATGAGATTGAAAAACCAATTAAAATAAGTTTTATAGAGGAACCATAATATTTTTACTTTATCTTACTTCCATTAGACCAAACATTATGATTTAGTATTTTTTTTGAAATATTTCAATATAATAAAATAGAATCTCATTTAAATGCTGCTAAAATAATTCTAACATATTTAAAAGTATTTGTATCTCTCTCTATTATTTTTCAAAAAACTTATAATTTTTATTTAACTTCATATCCAGATGATGATTTTTCTAGATATAGAATAGATCGGCAAAGAACAATAGAAACCTGTCATTTTCTTGGAAAATATCCAGAATGTTGGTTGAGTATGCAATAACACTCTATAGAATTATCAGTTGTCGAAGCTGAATATATTGTAGTAGGAACTTGTTGTGCACATGTGTTTTGGATGAAACACACCCTAATGGATTTTGGATTTAATTTTGATTGTGTTCCAATCAAATGTGATAACATAAGTTCAATCAAAATTTCAAAAAATCCAAAAAACCATTCTAGAACAAAGTACATAGATTTAAGGTATCATTTCTTAAGAGATCATTCAAAAAAGAGTAGTATCTATTTAGAATTTTTTTACATAGAAAATCGATTAACAGATATTTTTACTAAACAATTGCCTACTGAAAAATTTGATTTTATCTAATATGAATTAGGATTATTTAATTTTGATTGATTTCAATTTTACTTATGTAATAGATTATTTTTTTTGTAATTGGGTAAATATTTTAATCATTATTGATTTTTTATTACTATTTTATTCACTAGTCATATCAAATCGGACACATCACCTGGTTTCTATGATTATTTTTTTTCAAATCACTGCACGACCCTTATATTACCATAAAAAAAATAAAGATGAGTCAGTTTTGAGCATGAAATTCTAGTAATACTTTTTTAACTTTTTCTCTCTACTATGAAAACCTATCTTAACAAACACTATAATATTTTAAACCTCATTTGTAATTGAAAAAACCAAATGGAATGATTGTTCATATTCGAGTTGGTTTAAGCATCCAAGGATAAAAAAGAAATATTTAAGTAGGTGAGCAATAGATTTTAGTTGGATGGATGTAACATGCATATTTATTAAAAATTTAATCAACCATTAGGATTGGGAATTTGTATTTGATAAAAGAAGAATCGAGTTTGTTTTAGAGAAAGAAGATTTTGAGTTATATGACACAACTATATTTCATTTTGTTGATAATGAAGACCTGTTCACTACAAAAGTGAACCATAAAGTGTTTTTGATAACCTCTATCAAAATGGATAATGTTTTTAAATGTACTCATGAAGGATACATAAAATTCACTATGTATTTAGTTGCTGTAGATGAAGTGACTCCACTAGAAATGTTAAAGTCCCTATTCGGAACAATTGATGTTGAGATGAAACTAGTGAAGGATTAAGAACCCAAATGAAAATTTCTTATAAATTTTATTTAGTCATCTATCTCAGAGCACAATGGTGATTTTCAGAAAGTTCTATTTCAAGATTCTACTTTAATTTATTTATTTATGATCTGGAATTCTATCAATCTGTCATGTTATATTATGACATATATGTATCATGTTCAGAAAAAGTCTATAATTTTTTATCCATTTGGAAAGATGTTAACCCTATTATTTTGTAATGTTGGTGTTTTTATGGATGAAAATTCCAAAACTCATTGTCATGGATTGACAATGTTTATTGATAACATCATAAACCAAAGTGTATTCTATTGGACTTCATATTTAAACAAGCTGGTACCCATAATTTTTGAAGAAGAAGTTGAATATGGTCCTGCTTATACTCAGGGGGAGTTATCCGCCCTCGTAGTTACAAGTGGGGATATTTCTCAAACTCCTAAAAATATACCTGTTTCAGTATAAAAACTATTTCAGAGTATTTAATTAAGATATATTCTTGGTTATGAGACTCTTTATGAAAGAAAAATAAGAGATATGGTTACTTTTTAACCTATAGAGTGAAATGTTCCTCAATCTAGTTCACCTCTTTTTCCTATTCAGCCTGCTTCTATTCCAATTTCTTTTAATTGATAAATACTATCCTCTATAGTTACTTGATTTATTACCATTGGTTAATAAAGGACCATATCAATAATTCCAATTGAAACACCTCTTGTTGAAATTTCTCCATCTCGGTAGTAAAATCTGTTGGTTTAATGAAGAATAATCAGATCAGAATCTAGAAAATAACTAACTTTTGATGAAATATATCACTGTGGATAAGACAAACAAATTGACGATTCTCTAAGAAAATAAGTAAAATTGTATAAATACTATCCTATCCTTGTAGATCATAAAAATTTAGAAGTTACTAAAGATAATAAGGATAATACTGAGAGATATCAAGAGAGATACTCTAAGTTGATATCTAAAGTAAAATATGTGAAAACGAGGTTGGTTGAGTCTAGAAATGAAATTATGACTTTTCATTAGAACATAGTCTCTAAATATGATATTTATTAATTAAAGAATCTAGTTACATCCATGTTGGATGATTTGAAAATGGAACCTACTAGAGAAGCCACTAATCAAGTTGATGTACTTTCTAGGTTAAAATGAGTGTATCTGGTAATAGACACAATGAATTCTACCATTATTTCACTGAAATGTGACCTTATATATAATTAAATGATTCAAAATATTTAAAGGGATATAATAAATGAATTCATAATTTTTGTAGTTTTTCCAAAATAATCTCTTATGTCCATTAATTAGTCTAAAAAAGATATCACCTAATTTTTAAAAGAAAGGGTTTCATAAGATAATAATATTAAATATTAAGTGAAAGGATTTTATTTTCATTATCACTGGAATTAAAATAATGGCTATTTCATTAGATTTTTTTGAATGTTTGTAAATGATGTTTGAATAATTACATCATTTATTTTTAATTTGTTTAAATCTAGAGTGTTCAGAATAAGAATAAGATGAAGAAGAGGTTGATGCATTGGTTAAACCACATGAATATTATGTATATAAAAAAATAAAGGTATTTTTTTATTTTTACCACCTATTTCGTATGTCAAATAACTAGTTTTAAGTGTCAAATAAGTTATCCATTGGTTTCCCTAAGAAGGGATATGTACACAATTTCTTTTGAAATTTTTGTCAGTTTGTCTGGAATTGATTGAAAACTATTCTAGATTACATCAAAAATGACATGGTGAGAATAATAAATTCTTGTTATGATGCTCTATTTAAAATTTAAGATAGACATATTCCAGGACCTCCTATTATCGGTCACCAAGATTCTACCTATAATGACCTGAACAGTTATAAATAAAATTACCCTTTTATTTTAATTAAAATGTATTATTATATATTATGGTTATTGAAAGAATATGAATGACTTTGGTATTATTATATCCTATTTAAAATTACATTAATCATCATTACCATTGATAATATATGAATTGAATAGTGATCACATGATTATTATAAATATACGGTCTTAACAAATCTTATTGACACATACAATGGAAGTGACAACCTCAACCAGTAGGATCATACCCTATGAATCCCATTTATCAAAGATTCCTAGTGAGATATACTCACTGGGATTTAACCTCAACCAATACCAAGCTAATATATAACAACTTAAGAATGATAGAAACTGTTTATGATAGAAGTTCAAGGTCATCGAGATCACGACCCAAACCGTGTTCACTGAACCTGCTCATAAAAATCTCACAATCGCTCACCTTAATCTTTGGGAATTTTCTGATATATTAAATAGATATGTATCAAGAACATATAAATATATCTATTTATATTATTATTTATTGAATAATGAATACACTTTCATCCTATTATTGTTACATTATAAATGTTTTTTATTTTGATACTATAAAACAAAAATAATATATTTATGTAATATTAAATTTTAATTAAGAAATTTATTTTTATGAATTATTGGATATTATATTTAAATAATATTTCAATTTAATAATATTATTAAATATTTTTTATTAAATATAAATTAACATATAATTTTTATGAAGTCAAATGTAATTTTTATAATGGTTCAAAAACTATTATTGTGAAAAAACATAACATTTCTTAATAAATGTAAATTTCATTTTAAAAGTAAAAATATAAATAATTATAAAATTATCTATATAAAAAGAATATTATTTTTGGAATCATAACATAAAAATTATACAAAGGTTAAATTTTCATAATAATCTGAGACATTTGAATTTTTGGGTAAAAACTAAATATCATATAAATATACATTATGTATTATGACATCATAATGAACCAAAAGTGATGTAATACATAGTATAAATGGTATCCAAGACCAAATATATTTTTTAAATATAAAATAAGTTGATTTTTATTTTATTTTATTAATTTTATTAATACATTATGAATCCTACAAAACCATTAATAAATTTTAATGTTTTAGAATCATTTTTTAAGAGTATGACTCATATCCACATAATAAAGCTTATTATTTAATTAATTTCGGCCCTTAGACTTATTAAATAATTAAAAAAACTCCCATTTCTAAGAAACCATGGTAAAAAACCATCATATGTTTTTTGGTTTTAGTTATTTTATTATATAGATTCCCAAAACTAAGTTTGAGAAATATTAAAGAAATCCCCAATATTTTCCTATATAAACCCACCCATGAACCCATTTATCTTCACTAAAAACCCTTTGTCCACATAATTACTCTACCCTAACCTCTCCATAGTCCTCCAAAAGTTCTACCAATCTCTCATGAATCCCCTCCCAATAATTTTCAATCACACACTCATGTAAGGGATTTCTCTCTTTTCATTTAAATTCAAGCACCTCTTTTATGTGATGTCTCTCAATTTAATTTTTCCATGTTGGGATATTTTCTTCAAAATCCCCTTACTATCCATTTTATTTATAAACGATGATATAACACTTTCAATCTCATTATGACCTTCTATTAACCATTATGTACACCCATTACCATACCGAAATTTAGTAAGGGATCCCCACCTTCTCTTCATTATTCAATTTTATTTATTATCTTTGGCCTTATATTTCCAATTACATATATTGGGATATGTATTTATGTGTCCCTATTAATGAATATATTATTTACAAATGATTATAGGCCCCCTTTTCTCTCATCAACCCATTTTTATGAATTATTAAGTGATGTTGTTATGCTGCAAACATTTCACCGCTATTTTCCACGACAAAACAATTATGTAGTGAATACCATAACCATTTCCTATAAAGGGAGTTCAAATTTATACACTTATAATTATTCGAATTGGTACTTACAATTATTTATTACACACCATTGGTGGATCCATTTTGTATGATCTATGTGTCACACTTATGCATGCGAATCAAATAAAAGTGATTAGTGAACCCATAATTATATAGTATTCCAATGCCTTAGATAATGTTTAGTATGATGAGAAATTACATTGGGATAGGGATTTAAAATTATTCCTTTATGGTACTTTTTCTATCATGATATCTTGGTATTTATACTTGACCTACATTTATGATGCAATGTTTTAAGTTGTTTCCACATTTCATATGCTTCTTTTATGATTATCATGAAATATCATTGTTCATGTTTATGATTCTCACCCCTTTTATGCCAAATTGATATACCTACTATATAAATTGTATTATATCATTCCATTTTTATTCCCTTACTATTATTTATAGATTTCCCCGTTCTTATGTATATCCCTAGGTTTTCTCACACAGTTTTAAGTGCGAGCATTTTAAGGAAGTTTTCAATAAATATGATGTTTTTTTCTATTTTAAATTGTTATATAATGTAACTAATCCCCAAAGACACTAAAATTATTGACCTTCTAGGTTGTATTATGTGTATTATTATTTAAAAAATCATGTATTAATTTTAAATAAAGATATGGGTTTTATAGTTTGTATCAGAGGGAGTTTTAGTTATTTTTGGGATTAATATTAGAAAACCCTTGTGAAATCCTTATGGATAAGACTAAGTATACAAAAACATACAAAAAATTGGTAAGTATAGAGCATGTGTTTTTTTAAGAAAATACATCACTGTCTAGATAATACAAGTGGACATGTTTATGCCATACATTTACCTAGGGGTAACAACTCCGACAAGGTATGTTGGGACAGAATTGGTATAACCTTGTATATTACTATAGGTCTTACTACACACCTGGTTTGAAACTCCTAGGGGATATTCTTTGGTAAAATTTCAAGTTTATTATGAACAATTACTAAGGGAACAAAAAAATTCCCATAAGATTATATGTTAGGAAATAGATCATGGATAACATATATTGAAGGATAGAAATTCATAAGTTAAGGAAATTAATTAATTTTATATGTTATTCCTTTAATGTCAATGAATTCACGTCTATTTTTTTAATAGTTAAAAACACTCACCCATAATTTTCCCTTTATTCAAGATAGTGGCCAGAAATAGTATGAATTGGGTAAACAATCGAAGCGATTGTAAGGATGGAAAGGGTGAGGGTTCTAGTGTAAGAAAACAAAGGGTTTCATCATGGATCAATAGAGTTTCCATCCTTTTAGTTTGAACGATATGAAGATGAGACACTTTCTTGGTTTTATTTTGTTGAATGGTGATGTGACTTATAATGGAGGCACTCTTTCGAGTGATGTGGAACCACTCAGATCTATGATTAGATTTGAGATCTATGAGTCTTGTTTCACCTTGGTGGCTAGACCAAGCACCGTCCGGTGAAGCACATAGAGAATGTAGGTGGGCAGTGGGTATCATCCTATGAATTTGATGTCAGGCATAATTGATTTAGTTCAATCTATAGTCAGGAGTGGAAATTCCTTAAATCATACTATGAGTGAGCATGGTGTCTCAGTGAGGCAAGATCTGGGTCACGATGAAAATGTAAATAAGATGCAGGAAACTATCTGAGAGGAGGTTGTTCCAGCTCGTGATGTAAGGCTGACTCCAACAGATAGTTTTGGTGGAAACCATTGATCCATCTCTATGACAGTAGCGACTGGGATGGTTCTATTTAATGCTAATAAGCCTGTTTTTTTATATATTATGAAATCTTCTACAGAGAGGGACTTGAGTAGCAGACACTTTATGCAATTGAAGGATGCTATTCTAGAGAATATTTTCAAGAAGGGAAACACTGCTCATGTGATCACTAACAAAGAATATATCTATAATAAATTTAAGATCTATAAATTTTGTATTATTTTCAAGATGGTTCTTAACATTGTTGGTAATCCTTCAAAAAATGATGATTTGGTTCTGAAATTATCTTCTGTATGGAACTATATAGATTATAAATTCATTCCTATGTGTGGAGGCTTCCTTCACATCATTTTTCATCCTAGGAAATAAACCATAAATCTTGGGGGATTTGATCAATTTATATAAACACAGTTATTATTATCTTCCATGAATGGGATTTCTGTTTCAATCTATTTTATTTAAGGAATACTAGTGTTCAGGTCTGGATTAAAATGTTTAGCCTCAATTAGATTCTATGGAATCCTAAAATTATTTTTTACATAACATCTTGTTTTGGTATTCCAGTTAAAATGGACCATGCCACTGAGGTATCCAAACATTGGAAATTCTCTAGGATATTGGTAAATGTTGACTTAAGCACGTGATTAATTCAGAATATCATTCTATTAACTTTGGATGATGAAATTCCATTAAAGGTAGTGTATGAGAGACTTCCTCATTTTTCTTATGGCTATCATAGAATTGGCAATGTTAATGACGCATGTCATAAAAATGTGGTTTGATTCTTTTTCTCTATAAAAGGTAATCATGAGACAAATTGTAGAAATAAATTGAAGAGGATGCCAGTGTATAATCAAACAGATGGTGATTGAAGTGCATCATGTAAGAACCATGTGCCTAAGGATGTATCTGATGCTTTAAAGGGGAATACCTCTTCCTTGATGATGAATATTGGTCCTGGATCTTCTATTTTTACTGAGCCCCTAAATCCTATAATGAATTCTAGTCCAATTGTAGGTCCATAATGAGGTGGGACTGTTGACATGGCTCCTAGCTTGGATGTGAATGTACAAGTGGATACATCTATTACTGATCTGGGTGGTGATTCCATCCAACATATTTTCACCCATCAGGATACCTTATAGGGTTATAGTCATACATATGTTTATTTTATTCTTGATATCTAGAGGGGTAACATCACTAATGTGAAAGGGATGAATTCTTTCACCCCCAGAAGGAAATGAGCAGCGGTGGTCAAGCCTCTTTTAAGGATGCACTATTAAATAGAAAAGCTAAGGTGGCTGTTAGTGAGGGATTCAATTCTATTCCATTGAAGAGAAGTTACTATAAGTACTATTCCTACACACCTCAGACTATGTCTACATGATCCTCTAAGTTTCTAGGTATGGTCAATACTGATATTCTTATGATCTTCTACTAGGGTATGTTCCAAATCTGAGTGGGAAACTACTGATGGTTCTAAATATATAAATTACTTGTCCTATAATAACCTATAACTCTTCACTTTATAGATGAGGGAAAGTCCCATTGTTTGTCCTCCTTCATATCCCCTGTACTTTTTCTTTTATTTTAATAAATGGTCAGAATCTTAGCTTCTGGATGTACTTGGTTTGTAATCAATACGATGAGAAATGTGATGGATACCCCAATGAGATGCCCAACCTAATGGGAGGGGGAAATGTAAACATTGTGATGATTATATCTCATCTTAATCAGGTTTCGAATAGAAATATGGATGAAAAGAAGATCCCAAATCCCCCCAATAAAGAACAATCTATAATTGAGAGATTTATGCGATAAAAGCCCCCTGACTTTCAACGGATCATATGATCCCTTAATCATCGAACAATAGATCAACTCCATTGATAATATCTTCTCCATCCTTCAATGTTCTGAATAAGAGATGGTTTTACTATCTATTTACAATATAGAGGGAGAAGGTGATCAATGATGTACATTGATGAAGAATATAAAGCCCATAGGAAGGGATCGAAGAAATTGTGTGGAAGGAATTCTAGAAAATGTTTGTTGATGAATATTTTCCTTTCACTCTCCATATTAAAATGGAAAGCGATTCAATTTCCCTAAAGAAAAGAGATGATGAATTTATCGGGGAATATGAGGAAAAAATTAAATACATGCATGATATACCTATAACTTTTTAATTACCCCCAAATTCAAAGTTGACCGCTTCTTTGGTGGGGTAAAACCTAGTCTACAAAAATCCCTGGCAATATGAGACATTTATAGCTATGATGAAATAGTCCTATGTTCCCTAAAAGTCAAAATAGAGTTCATATAATCTCAAGGACGTCATGGGGTTAATAATCATAAAGTGGAGTTTAATTCTGGTGCTCTGATGGAGAAATTTAATGGTTCCAAGAAATTTTAACATCCCATTTTTCAAAGGTATGGAAAGAAGAACCCCAAAAAATTTTAAGGGGGATGAGGAATGCTTTAGGTGTGAGAAGGGAGGACACGTAACTAAGGATTACCAAAAGGATAAACCCATTAATGTGTTTGAGGGGAGAAATTCTCCAGTCAACCCTCATTATTTTTTTCATTGCTTCAACTGCAAGGAACCAAAACACTTTCCAAACCAATTTTCCAAACCAAGGGTTTTTAGAGAAAACCAACAAATTCCGAGGAATCAAGGGAGATATTTTTTCAATAAAAAATTTTGAGGGGGATCTCAACAAAAAGTGATCATAGGTACTCTAGATATTCATTCAATAATAGGGAACATACTTTTTGATTATGGTTATATACATTACTTTATATCACGACAATTTATTAGAACTATTCAAACACCACCATAAATCATGGAAGTAGAGATGTTGGTGAAACCATAAAATGGAAAAATTATTTCATAAAAAGTATATAACTCAACCACAATAAAAATTTGTGAGTTGAACTTCCTATATAACCTTTTAATACTCTCTTTGGTGGAATTTGATTCAATTCTGGGGATAAATTTACTTTTATTTTATAGATCCAAAATTAATTTCCTTGAGAAGGAAATCACTCTCTGCATTACGAATTTTCCTTCAGTTATATAAAAGTGCAAGGAGAAGGAATAATATTCTTTATCAACAAAATATCAATCATGGAAATTATTTCCCTTCGAGAAATATTATCTTGATTAAATGATTGAGTCTAAGGAAAGAATCATCCTTGAATACATGCCTATTGTGAGGGAATACACTGATGTGTTTCTTGAGGAATTTCCTAGTCTTCCTCCTTATTAAGGGATTTTATTTTCAACCATTCTTATACCTAGGGAATTACCATTATCCAAGAATATATATATAATTCATGTTTTTGAACTTTACAAGCTGAATACAGAACTAAAAAATAATCTGGATAAAGGGTTGATATGCCCAAGTGATTCACCATGAGGTGATCATATCCTCTAAGTTAAGAAGAAAGATGGGTTAATGCGCCTTTACATTGATTATCATGAGCTCAAAAAGATCACGATAAAAAATAAGTATCTTTTTCCATGTATTGATGAATTATTCGAACAGCTATATGGAGAACAATAATTATCCAAGGTGGATCCGTGGTCAGGATATTACCAAGTTAGGGTGATGAAATATGATATCCCTATGACTTCTCTTTATACAAGGTATGGACACTATGAGTTCATAGTAATTCCATTTGGACTCACTAATGCTCAAAAAATCTTCATGGAATTGATGAATAGTGTCTTTGGAGATTACCTCAACAAAGTTTTGGAAATATTTATAGAAGTTATTATAATATTCATTAAAATTAGTGAGGAGCATGAGGAGTATATGTGAACTATGTTAAAGACCTTACAAAACGAGGAGCTTTATGTCAAGTACAATATATGTGATTTTTGGTTGAAGGAAGTCTCATTATTGGGGACTATCATCATAATAAATTGGATATCTATGGACCCTTCAAAAATATGAAATTAAAGGATGATAGAGGCTAAAAACTATGATAGATATTAATAGTTTCCTTGTATTATCTTGGTATTATAACTGATTTGTGATAAATTTATCATGATTATCAAACCATCTAACCAAGATAACATGGAAGGGATTCCAGTTTTCTTGGAATGACGAATGAAAAGAGAGATTTAAGGAGTTGAAAAGAAGGCTCATCACTTACCTTATTCTCATACTATCCACAAGTAGAGAACTTTTTGTGGTATTTATCGATGTTTTGAAGAAAGGATTTGGTGGTGGGTTGATGCAGAATGAAAAAAATCATAGCCTATGCTTCAAGGAAGTTGAAGGTTTATGAATAAAACTACCCAACACAGGATCTGATGTTGGCTATAGTGATATTCAGGTTGAAAATTTGGTTGAATGATCTCTTTAGGGATAATTGTGAAATATATATATCACAAAATCCTCAAGTATATATTCACACAAAAAGAGATGAATATGCACAAAAAATGATGGTTAGAGATAATAATGGACTATGACTGCTCAATTCACTACCATTATGAGAAAGAATATAAAGTGTCATATGTTTTAAGAAGAAATGATCCATCAATTCTATCATTAATGATAATTGAGAGGGATCTAATCTTATTATATTTGTAAAGGATCGATAAGGGAATCATAAAGGAAAGAACATCATCAATCCTTACACAAATGATCTCTCAACCATCCCTTCAAGAAAGGATAAAGGATTCTCAAATAGGTGAGGATTAAATTCAGAAGAAAGTGGAAACTATAAGAAAAATTAAATCCCCAGAGTTCAAAGTTAATGAAGAAGTTGTAGTAAGATTTGGGCCAAGAATATGTGTACCATCAAATCCTGAGTTTAATAAGGTGCTGTTGGACGATGCACATATCTCATCCTTCTCTATCAATCATGGGAGAAAAAAGATGTGTCAAGATCTACATAAAAACTATTGGTGAGACAACATGAAGAAGGAGATTCCTGAATATACATCAATGTTCCACGTATTTCAGCAAGTGAAGGACAAAAGGAATAAGTATAAGGGTATTATGAAACCATTACCCATACCAATATGGAAATGGTAAAAAATAACTATGGAATTTTTCACTAGACTTCTAAAGAAATCTGGTAGAAACAATGATTTGTAGGTTACTGTGGATCATCTTATAAAGACTTCACACTTCATTGTGATTCTTGAGGACTTCTCACTAGATCAACTTGCACAGATAAACATTATAGAAGTGGTGACACTGTATAAAGTACCAATATATATTTTATCTGATCAAGATCTAATATTCACCTCCAAGTTATGTAAAAGTATCCAAAATGATCTAAACACCAAGATAAGCTTCAATATGTCCTATCATCCTAAAATTGATGGCCAATTTGATTGGAATATTTAGACACTAGATGAAATGTTGCAATAATGTTCTATGGAATTTAAAGGATGATAAGACCAAAATCTACCTCTGGTCAAGTTCCTTTAAAACAATAATTTCCACTCAAGAATTGAAAATGAATCCCTATGAATCCATTTATGGGAAGAGGTTCTGAACACCTGCATGCTAGGATGAATTTGGTAAATAGAAACTTCTAGGTCCTAAGATGGTCGAGGAAATTGTGGAAAAGGTAAATAAATTTCGACATCACATCAAGGATGATAAGAGTCAACAGAAGAGTTATGATGAAAATCGATGATGAGACCTAGAGTTTTATGTTGGAGACATGGTATTACTCTTTATATCTCTATGGAAGAAAGTCATGTGATTTTATAATAATGTAAATAATAGTCAAAGATACATTTACCCCTTTTAGAACCTTGATCACATCGAAGTAGTGTCCTACTGACTTATAATACCACCTAACCTATCTCAAGTACATGATGTATTATATATATCCCTTTTGATAAAGTACATACCACACCACTCACATGTACTCAATCCAGAGGTGGTACCATTGAATAATTACCTTTCCTATGAGGAGAAGCTGATGACGATCTTATATCATAGAGACAAAGTACTAAAAAATAAGACAATGCACCAAGTCAAAAAGTTGTAGAGAAACAAAAAGTTTAAAGAAGAAATGTGGGAACCAGAGGAGGTGATGAGATAGAGTTACCATCATTTTTTAGTGTGGTAAATGAAAATTTCAAGGGTGAATTTTTTTAAGGGGGGGGGGAGATTGTATTAACCCAAACATTGATAAATAAAATTCCACTATTTTTAATTAAAATGTATTATTATGTATTATGGTTATAGAAAAATCATGCACTCATTTGGTTTTGTTATATCCAATTTAAAGGACCAATAAGAATGATTTTCAAATATAATATATTCATTTAAAAATGATAACATGATTAGTATAAATATAGGGTTCTAAAAAATCCAATTGACACAGAAAAAGGATGTGATGGAATCAACTTGTAGGATCATACCGTATGAAGCCCATATATATGAGATTACAAGGGAGATAACATCAATTGGATTTTACCTTGACTAATAACAGTCTAATATCTAATAAATTAATCATGAGAGAAACTATTTATGTGAGAAGTTAGAGCTCATCGAGATCGCATCCCAAACCATGTTCACCGCACCACCCCATGAAAATACCACAGTCAGACACCTTACTATTAGGGAGTTTGGTGGTTTATTAAAGGGATATGTATAAAGAACCTATAAATATAATTATATACATTATTTTTTATATAATAATGAGTACATTTTCATCCAATTATTATTACATTATAAATGATTTTTATTTTGATACTATAAATAAACAAATTGTATTTATGTGTAATATTAAATTTTAATCAAGGAATTTATTTTGATGAATTAAATAATTATATAAATAGATAATATTTTAATGTAATATTATAATTATATAATTTTTATTAAATATAAATGAACCTAAAATTTTTATGAAGTAAAATGTAATTTTTATAGGGGTTCGAAAACTATTATTGTAAAAAACCCATCATTTCTTAATAAGTGTCGATTTTATTTTAAAGGTGAAATTTTAAAAATTTATAAAATTATTTAGATAAAATTAATATTATTTTTGGAATAAAAAAATTTAAATTATTGAGTGGTTAATTTTCCATAATTGTTTGATAAAGTCGAATTTTCGGGTAAAAATTAAATACCGTATAAATATACTTTATGTATGATGAGATCTTATTGAACCAAAAGTGATCTCAAAAATAAAATAATGTGCAGCCAAGACCAAATATATTTTTTACCTCTAAAATAATGTGATTTTATGTTTATTTTATTAATTTTATAAAGCCTTTATGAATCCTCCAAAACTATTAATATATTTCAAGGTTTTAAAATCATTTATTTATGAGTATGACTCATATCCACATAATAAAGGGTATTATTTTATTAATATAGTCCCTTGGAATTATAAAATAATTTAAATACTCCCATTTGGATGGAACCATTGGAAAAAACATTGGTATTTTTTGTGGATTTCGTTATTTTATTATATAAAGTCCAAAACCCAAGTTTGGAAAATATTAAAGAAATACCCACTATTTTCCTATATAAACCCTCACAAGATCCCATTTATATTCAATAAAAATATTTTTAGAAATTCATTAATCCTAACTCCCCTCTCCAAATTCCTCCCAAGGTGATACCAAGCTCTCAAGAAGCCCCTCCCAAGCATTTGGAGTCACACACTCAAATAAGGGATTTCTCTGTTCTCATTTCAATTCGAGCACCTCTTTTTTGTTATGTCTCTCAATATCAATTTTTTCATGTTGGAATATTTTCTTACATATGATCCTTAATATTAATATTATTTATTAATGATTATAAACCCATTCCACTCTCATTAATCGCTTCCATGAACCATTATGTACACCCATTACCATACCAAAATTTAGTAAGGGATCCCCACTTTATCTTCTTTATTCTAATTTCCTTATTATCTTCTTCCATATATTTCCAATTAATTATATTTTTATATGTATTTACATGTAAAAATTACTGAATATATTATATCCAAATAATTAGATACCACTTTCTCTCTCATCAACCCATTTTTATGTATTATTAAGTGACGTCATTATGCTACCGAAATTTCACCATGATTTTATATGACAAAACAATTGTATAGTGAATACCATACCAATTTACAATAAATTGTGTTAAAATTTATAAAATTATACTTATTTTAATTGGTACATATATTTATATATTACACACTCATTTATCTTGGAATAAAATATGAATATGAATGAATTCATGTTGTGTGATCTATATGGAACACTTAAGGATGAGAATGAAATGAAAGTGACAGGTGTTCCTAAAATTATATAGCGCTCCAATGCATTGGGTATTTTTTAGTCTCATGAGACATAAATATGGGATAGAGAGTTAAACTAATTCATTTATGGTACATTTTCCATCTTTATTTCTGGGCAGTTATCCTTGACCTTTGTTTATGATGCATTGTTTTAAGTTGTTTCCACATTTCTCATGTTTCTTTTATGTTTATCATGCTATATCATTGTTCATGTTTTTTATTATCACACTTTTTATTCCCCATTGATATTCCTATTGTATAATATGTATTACCTCATTCCATATTTATTCCCTTATTAGGATTTATATCTTACCCCTTTTCTTATTTATGTCCCTAGGTTATCCCATGTCGTTTTAAGTGCGATCATGTCAAGAAATTTTTCAATAAAGATGATGTTTTTATACATATTTTAAATTGTTATGTAATGCACCAAATCCCCAAATACACTAGTCTTATCAATATTCTGGGTTGTATTACGTGCAGTCTTACATAATAAATCATGTATTAATTTGAAATAAAGAGATGAGTTGTTATAGTACCTCTCAAATACTAAAGGAAATATTTGACCCTTCTGAAATTTACCTTAGTGAAAATCTCAGGTTTTCCAAATAAGTATATTTACCTTTACCTAAATCATATTATAATATATCATTTTCTCTTGTAGATAGATTCTATTTTGAAATCTCATAAAAATTTTCTCTCAATATCCAATCCACCTCTGTAAGGATGACTAGATTTGATTGAGCAGGACTTAGAGTATCTTTACTAACATTGGGTGATATTGTTAGAGAAACAACTAATTATCCTATGACTACATCCTCTATACCCTCTATAAATCCACTATATTTCAATAAACCAACTCTAAAAAGTTATTTCATTATCAAGACTAACAAACTTCCATGATTTATGCGTTTGGTTGAATGGTCATTTCAAAAACATTTCAATTCTTACATGCTTATATTGTAGTTTTTAAATGAATTTATCTCTTTCATATTAAAGTTGTGAAGAATGTTTTTTTGATATGATTCTACCTTATTTTTAGCATTTTTTCCCTATTTTAATATTATGATTTCTTTTATTATTTATTATTATACATTATATTGAATTATTTTATCTAGTTTTTTAATCTTTGTTTAATTTGATTGTTTCATATTTCTCCAGTCAATAAAAATTCATGCCAAATTTTGTTCACATTTAGTAATATTAACTATTTACACTAGTTCATGTGAAATATTAATTATATTACTTTTCCTTAGACTAATTATTTTTTATAAAAAAGGGAGATGGTAAAAATGAAAAAAAGGTTTCTTTTGGAGAAGAAAAAAGAGAATAAAACATTAAAAATTAAAATATTTTTGAATGTTTTTCTGTAAAATTTTTGCTTATTATTCAATAGGGTTTGTAATCATGAAAAAGAAGGATATTTTTGTATAAAATTATGTTGTTCCAACATATATTAGTTTTTTTGTGTTTTTTTGATGTAAAAAATCCGCAATTTTATTCTAACAAGTTTATCTCTAGTGTTTCATATGGTATATTTTATATAGAATTTATCTTACACTGAACATAAGTGATTATCTTATGCCATGTAGAGTGTTAAATCTATGAAAAAGTATTATATCTTAAAAAAATTGAAGTGTTGACATATTATATTTTGTCTTCAAAAAATCTTAAAAACTCCACGTGAAATTATATCTTACTTTGTAAGATAATATCTTACGTAGAGAATGGACTAGATATCACATAATTCAAAGTCAGTTATTTTAGATTGAGTTAATCTATAAAAAGTTGTTATCCTACAAAAAGTTTATTCATAAAATATTATCTTACGAGCATTATATGAATTTGTGAAATTTATGTATCAAACATAAATGAAATATTTATCATACACTGAAGAATTATCCTACATAATTTCATTTCAGTATATCTTGTGCACAATATAATTTAAATATGTTCTTTATCTTATGAAGTCCTTCAAAAATTTATCTTTTAATAAAAGTTCCATTAGTTGGATTTCTTATAAAGATCTAGCTATTATGAATAAAGACATGATTACTTTCATAATACCTTGATAATTCATTTCATTATTTTGGAGTGTATTAGAGAAGGGATTTTCCATTTTAGGAAAAGTAAATATTTATAAAATTTCATTTTTGCATAGAAAAATTCGAAGGAGAAGATTTCTAACATCACTATTGTAGAAGTATTTTTTTATTCGGAATGAATGGATGCATTCCATTAATATACTATCTTATCAATGGATTATAAATTCATCCATTTTTATTTTATCATTTTCTTATGTTTAAAATCAAAGAGGATATATAAAGGAAAAATTATCTAATGCATGCACACACATGAAATAGAGTTTTATAGTGATGTACACACACTTATGAATACTCTAATATCAGTAACAATGAACATGTGTATGTAGATAACATATCATATAATCACTAATGTTCAGTGATTACAAGATTATTAATTTTACATAATATCATTGATATCTGTGCCTCGAAGACTGCCATATTCTCAAGACGTATCTTCAAATACTATCAGTTGTTGCTTGCAATTTTGTGATATAGAATTTTATTAAAGACTAATTAATCTATATTTTTTATACTCATTGTAAGTGAGTGCATTAAGGTCGTGGATAGGTGTTGTAGAAGGAGATCCTCATTTAAATCTCTTTTACTTTTTATTAAGTAATAGCTACGTATACTCAATTGGGAGACCCTGAAAAAAGGGATTTCATAGTGAAAATCATCAGACTCATTGAGTAGAATGTTTGTGGAGTGTACAAGGGGATTTATGTTCCCCAAACAACTATACATATCTTGTGATAAATATCTTTCCATAAATATTTTATATTTATGATTCCTATTAATTAAAGAAAATACTTTAACTCACATACCTAGAAGATGGTGGTTTAAATTAAATAAATTTTTTGGAACTCATTTCACCGACTTCTTGAGTTTTTAGTTATCCATTTATTTAGGAAAAAACCCATTACCTTCATTCTATTAAGCCTTACACAATTCTATAAGTGTCCCTAAAATATCATGTCCACTGAATCTATCCCCATAGGGACCTATTCTATAAGTTCTAGGACAATGGAACAACCATTTCTCCCAATTGTAATTTCATGATGCATCACACTGATCTACACCAAAAAAACATCCCCCATATAAAAATTCCACACAAATCTACTATTCTCTCCTCAAACGGCATACTAACAACTCCCAATCCCAAAAATAAAAAATTAATAAATGAGTAATGTTCATACTATTATAATGATTTTATAAAATCATAAGTAATTTTTTAAAATATCATACTTTTTTTAGAATCATAATAAATTTTTATATTTCAATATATAAGGTTTTTAATTTAAAATTAAAATTCTAATCTTTATAAAATTAATTTTATAAAATTAATGTTACATTTATAATTCAAATATCGAAATTAAATGAGGTTGATTTTTGGGTATTTTTCTAAAAAATGATTTTCATTAGTGAATAGTAAAAAATATTGTTTTTTTACAAATAACACAAAATTTATGACATCATCATCTTACAATAATGACATAAAAATTTATAAAACTTTTTTCAACCAAATATATATTTATAGAGTAAAATAAACCATTTAAAAATAATTTGATGAACTTCAAAACCTATGTCTGAAGTTATAGAACCTAGGTTATATTTTATTAAAATAAAAAACTAAATTTTGAATATTTACCTTTAATTAAGTGATTCCAAGAATCTAGTTAGTTTTGGATTGATTTATAAGTCAAATAACACCCCCTTTTTAATAGAAAAATATCAACCACCTCAAGTATAAATACTCTCTCTCTCCTTTCCCTTAGAAAATCACATCATATTAAATTATAAAGTCACAATATTTAACATTTTCACATATCCAAAGACTATTAGTACCCTAAGGGACGTTATATAGTTAATCAATACCAAATATTCAAGCTTTTAACAAAGGAGTAAATATTCAATGAAGAGGTAACCCCAATTCTCTTTCATTGTTTTTATTTTATTCTTCATTAAACTATCTCAATATATTTCCTTTTTTTCCACATTAATATAATAAGTAATATATAAGTATATAATAGATTAATGTTATTATTATACTTGTATAACTATTTTAATATATTTATTATATATACTATCTCTCTCTCTCTCTCTCTTTGATATGTCCTGGTAATGGACTCTTTCATCCACAGATAATAACATTGATAATAATTTATTTATCATTGCATATATGTATCATTATTGTAGATTATTTAATAATAAATCATTCAAATTTATTCTATTATTCTGTAAGTAAATTTAAACACGATAAATTATAGTTATTCAAAATAAAAAAATTGAAACAAAATGGGATATTTTAAAAGAAAACATGTCTTCAATCAATTATATCTTCTAAAAAGATAACAATAAATAAATTTCAATGATTATAACTGATAAAAAAAGATAAAAAATAAATATAATTCACTTATAGATTCATGTTTTAATAAAATTATGTTTTCTATATAGGAGGTGAAATATGAAAAAATAAAATTGGACTTATGGTTAGGGTTTTACCTCTCATTTTCCATTTCTCGAGATGTGTTTCAAATTATATACCTATTATTATTAGACACAATGTAATTAATATCTATTGAATTATTTTATCATAAATAAAATTTTATTAATTTTATTTAAATTTATATTTTTTGATCTATTTCCATATTCTTTTGATTCATTACCAAACCTGTATTGGTATTCTTAACTTAATTTCCTTTTATTGAGTTATATCATTCCTTCACTAATTATGTTATTCTAAGATTATGTGAATTAGAAACTATTTTTTTATTTTTAATTTCCACATTTTTATGTGTATTTACACATATTTCACAAAATTGATTCATTAATATATTCTTACTTCACATGTAATGTTCTTGGTACGGTTTCCTTTCCAAATATCCATTAATTTCAAGTATTTTCCATTAATTCTATATTATCTCTTGAGTGACTACAATTAAAGTAAATTAATTTCTTAATCACTATTTTAATTTTATTTTTTATGAATAAAGTTTCTTTTTACCTTATGGATATATAGTTCATACCTTACATTGTTCATAAATATTTTATTTCTAATATCACTTTTAATTTGAGATTATTTTAGACTATGTTTCTATATAAGGAAATTATATTATCTTTCTTTGTTAAACAAATTATATTTTCTTAGAGTTTAGTTATTATTTGGGGTTTAATTTATTATTTCCTCCCCACTTCAATATGGTTCATAATTCGACCAAACAGTTACTTATAAGTGGATCCTACCTTATTTCATCTTTATGATCAAAAAAAATTTTCTTCCATGTCAAAATTATTTATATTATTTCTAAAATGATCTTCTATAAATGTAAATGTGATTTTAAAGTATTTTTATATATCCTTGAATTTATTTATAAAGTTTTAAAAATAATATATTTAAAAATTTTCAATATAGGTCATTTTTTGACTTTCTTTACAAAATAGTGGAAACATTCTCATATTAACATTTGTTTGCATGAATGAAATTATCCTATTTTATAATATTTTTTCTGAATTAATCTTCTTATTAAAATTTTCACCTCATTCCAAAGTAATTTAATTTATCTTTATTTTGAGAATTTTTCATTTTTTTAAAAAATTGTTAATGTTTTAGAAAAATAAATAAAGGGATTTCATTCAACTTATGATTTTTTTATCTTTTCATCCACATTTCTTATAATTAAAATAATTTATTATCATGGTTTTAATTTTTTCAATTATATTTAAATTGATATTTTAATGTCCTATTTTCATCTACTTGAAATGGATTTTTATGTGACTTATAGATTTGTTTTCACAACCATGTTACAAAAGCATTATGAGATTGTTTTTGTAATTTCACTTCCATTTTCTCCTAAAAAAATAAAGGACAAATATCCATTTAATGTATGTTTCACGTGTTACCATATTTTTAACAAACCTACCCAGGTTTCCCTTAAACCTAGCACCTGACCAATTCCATCACATACTCAAAGGGCATTTCCGATCCCCATGGGCTGGCGAAAAGAACCCAGGCATCAAACAAAAAACTGAAGGGAACGATATCACCCAACCCAAATGAAAAATAATGAATATATACACACAATGAAAAAATAAATTACATAAGACTAATGAATATATTTCATATCTTTAAAAATAAAGTGAAAAAAACAACTAAAAAAGTAGCCAAACTCTAAGAGACAAGTCAAGCTGCAAAGGAAAAAAACTAAATAGCTACTACAAATGTTAGCCTGGATGATATCCCACCATATCACCTTTAGATACCCAACCCTACTGATATGAAACCTCTCCACCTCACCGTTGAGCCTTAACATTCCCTGAAATAGAATAAATACAAAGGTATACACACCACTAAAGAGGTGTGTAGGGTATGAGCTAAAAGGATCAATAAGATTCTAACAAGGTGTCCTTTGACAAGTCTCTGTATAAAAATTCATGTACGATCAATTTAAATAAAAAATATCATGATAATTAGTAAATCATTTTTATAGAAAACATGGTAAAAATTTCCCTTTTTATCACAATTCTAAAACAAAAGTAGGTATATCAATTTCAAAGCACATATTAGATATTGTCTATCATGAGATTCAATATTCATATAATGGATAAAACAGTTCAAATCCAAGAAATACAAAAACAAAAGTATTATAACAATACCAAGTAATACAACATGTGAGGTAACAGACTACTTGTACTCATTAATCTATGAAATAGTGCACTGTGGTTCATCAATCCAAAGATCCACACTCCAGTACTAGGGAGACACCCCAGAAAGTGAAACCCCAATATCAAATACATTTCTTGATCCAATAATATATATTCTATGACAAGAGGAACACCCCATAAAGTGATAACCCATAATAGATGATGGCCTCAAGCTAAACCTTCCACCTAGTACCCAAGGTAACCTATTTTCTCATTTTCACAATCATTTCAATGTTTCGAAAACCATTTCACAAAACCATTTTAAATGATTTGAAGATACCCATTTTTGTTTTCATTTTTCAAAAACCAAGGTAAAAAACTTGCATTAAAGATATCTTTCCAAAACAAACAAAAATAATGCCAATTTCATACCAATTAATTTACAAACCAATTCAAAATAATAGAATAATACAGTTTATCAAACACATGCTAGATTGGGAACCACCTACCTCAAAGCTCAAGCTATACACACCCACAACATGGTCCACCATCAAAAAAACCCAATGATGTCAATGAAAGTCCAATAATATAATACACACATCTTAGGATTGATTAAATTGAGAAAGTGTTGTTTGAGAATAGTAATTGTTTCATAACTCGTCAAAGAATTACCAACAGACCACAATAAACTAAGGAACGATCTCTAGAATGATATCGCAAAATAGATCATTGAATAAGACAATAAAAATACCATATTAGACCAACAGATGCAATAAAACAACCAAAGGGTGCTACTACGATCAAGGACACTGAAGAATAGGAACGATAACATACTTGGAGAGACACACCACAACCACAATGAATACGGAATGCAGAAAAAAAAGAACTAGAAGGAATTGTTCTCCAAAAATTATCGGAGATGAGTTTTTGTTTGAGTGAAAAGGGAAATAGGTAATCGAATGGGAACAAAAAACCCGAGCGGCGCACTAAAACATCCCTAATTGGGGATTTACACAATGTGTAATTATTTTACACACTGTGAAATCCATAGTGTTTAAGTACACTGAGAAATCCATATCCTCATATTTAAAATACGTTATTTAATATATTCACAATCTGTAACTCCTCTTCACGATGTGTAACCTTCACAACATGAATACTTTCAAAACATGTATCCAACAACTATTACATATCATGTAACCTAATTAATTAACATTAAATTCTCCTACATTCTACATAAAAATTCAGTTAAGGCTAGGATTCCAACAAATATTTGACTTCTATATTCTAGGAATCCTACCCATTCCTTCTCATCCCTCTACAGACAATGAGAAAAGGAAAACCATAATGAGGTTAAATAAATTCACGATATATTGATAACGGGATGTTACAAACTCCCCACCATAAAGAATTTACATCCTTGGGAAGTCATGTGGAATATATAATCCTTGTAAAAAGATGAGGCCACTATTCCCTCATCAATGATTCGCATTCCCAAGTCTCAAGAGAATCCAATCAATGTTTCCATAGAATTATGAACAAAAAAAATTGAATTCCCACACAAGGATTTGACTTGAGAGTCAATGATCTCAACTGGTTTCTCCAGAATAGAAACATATGGATCTTACTCAATTTCTTCCCAACTCAGAACATGATCTGGATTAGGGTGATACTTCATGATCCATGACATGTGGAAAACATCATGAATAACCATAAACTAAATTGATAATTCTAAATGATAAGAAACTTATTATAGTCGCTTAGTAACCTAAAATGGTCTAACATATCTCAAAGCCAACTTTCCCTATTTTCCAGGTAAATGGTGATCCAACCATGGAGAAACATTCAAGAAAACCCATCCACCAAAAGAAAAATCCAAAGGACGATGCCTCTGATTCGCATATAATTTCTGTCAAATCTGGGATGTAACCATGCATCATTGTAAATAATGAATCTCCCCAAACATCTCCTGAACCAAACTTGGACGAACCAAAGGTACTTCACCCACCTTATCCCCATAAAGAGGTGATCTACATGAGCGACCATAAAACGCCTAAAAGGGATCAATACTTATCGATGACTGATAACTGTTGTGGTAAACAAACTCAACTAGTCCTAAATTACTATCCCATGATCCACTGAAGTAAAGAACAAAGGCATGAAGCATATCTTCTAGGATCTAAATTACTCACTCTGTCTGACCATCTATCTGTGGGTGGTAAGATGTAATTAACTTGACCCGAGTTTCTATTTCCTTATGGAGACTCCCCTAGAACCTTAAGGTAAACCTAGTATCCCTATCCGAAAAAATGGAATTATTAATACCATGTAAAATTCACTGACACATACAACCTATAGAGATCATCAAACATACTAGTATCCTTGACCTGACTGACATGAGAAGGCTTCCTCAACTGATCAAAAACCACTCAGATAGGATTATTACTCTAGGCATTATATGGTAATCCAAAAAAACAAATATGTATACCTCATCCCATTTCCATATCATCACCGGAAGAGGATTAAGAAAACTAGAAGGTTTCAAGTGCTCTACCTTTATCCGTTGGCAAGTGTAATGGTGGGACACATAATCTGTAATGTCTCGATTCATATCTGGACACTAGAATTATCATATAATTTCATAATACATCTTTATAGTGCATGGATGAATTGCTCAAGAAGATCTGTGAAAATTAAAAAAGACTAAATTTATCACGGATGTTGGGACGACAACCCGATTCCCAATGTGGAGCATACTATCTAAAGAAAGTGACTAACCAGAAATAGTCTACCTACCACAAATGCTTTCTCGAGCATTATTAAACTCATTTTACAAACATTAACTCTACAAAATAGACCCTAGGAGAGATGATGATAACAGAAAACTATTCAGAACCATACGAAAACATCCCCCTGATCATCTAGGTGTAACTGAGGAAAAAGAATCATTAGGATTCACTCTTCCTTTGATTCTAGAATAGTCTATGATAGTAATTTCCTACTAAGAGCTTCTACAATGATGTTTCTATTCCCTAAGGTGTAGAATATATCGAATTAAAACATATAAAGGTATTCTACCCATCGTATCTATCTAAAATTTATGTCCTTTTGAGAAAATATATAACTCAAACACTTATGATCACAGAAGATTGTGAAACTTTCTCCAAAAATATAGTGCAAAAATATTTAAGAACATGCATAACTGTAGCAAGCTCTAAATCATGTGTGGGGTCATTCTTGTTATGTGCCCGAAGCTGAAAAGAGCCATAAGCTACCACGTGGTAATCCTGCATAGGTATGAATCCCAAACTAGCACCAGAAGCATCACAAAGAACCACATACCCATTACTAGGATCAGGTAATATTAGAATAGAAGCCGGTTTTAGAAGTTATTTCAATTCATCGAAAGAAGTCTAGAACTTTTCATCCCATGTGAATTTCACCACTTTCCTGGTAAGATCAGTCAAACATGATGCCAGATTAGATAAATCCTTAACAAACCTTCGGTAGTATCTAACAAGACCAACGAAGCTATGAATTTCAATGACATCATGTGGTTCCTTCCATGATGAAATAGCCTTCACCTTCTCAAGATAAACTAATAATCCATGTTTATAAATCTTGTTTCCTAAGAACATCACTTCTGGAATCCAAAAACTACATTTCGAAATCATTCCATAAAAATGGAGACTTCTTAGAATTTCTAAAACCAAACTCAGATAGTTCTCATACTCACAATCAGATCTTGAATAAACCAAAATATCATCAATGAAAAGTACAACAAAAGTGTAAAGATATTGAAGGAATATCTTATTTATCAAATCCATAAAAACTATAGGAGCATTAGTCAGACCAAAAGGAATCACAAGATATTCATTGTTCCCACAACTGCTCCTGTATGCTGTCTTTGGTATATCAAACTTCCAAACATTGAGCTGATGGTAATTCGGTAAAATATCAATATTTGAGAACAAATTATCCCATTTTAATTGATCAAACAAATAATCCACATGAGGAAAAATATATTTGTTATTAATTGTTACTTGGTTTAACTTTTGATAGTTAACACATAATTGAATTGAAACATCCTATTTATTTTAATAGATAACATGGGATGCCCAAAAAGAAGCACTAGGATGAAAAAACCTTTTTTCCAATAGGTTTCAAGTTGAATCTTGAGATCTTTCAGCTCTGTTGGTGCCATATTCTAAGAAGGTATTGATATAGGTTTCGTACTTGGAACCGGTTCAATCTTAAACTCTACCTCTCTTTTTGAAGGTAGACCAGAGAAGTTATCTAAGAAAATTTCAGGAAATTATTGAATAGTAATGGGAAGATCAATGACAGGAGAGACGTCACTCCTAAGCTCTGGGAAGGAAGTCCCCGTATGGCGTGACCTTGGATCCCACTCCCCCTGAAAAACATGACAACTCCCCTTAATAGAGAGAAAGAAATTTTTTTGATGGTAATAATACAACTCTTTTTGATGTGAAATAAGACAATCTATACCGATAATTTCATCAAATAGATCTAGATCAAGAATGATAAAATCCTAGACCAACTCCGTATAAAAAATAATTAACAAAAAAGATTAACACTGAAACCTATGCTCTCTCCTCTTTCCAAGAGGTTTCACTTACTCCATTACAAAGGTCATAAGATCCATTGGAATTTTAATAAGATCATCAAAATGTGTAGATATAAATGAGTGGGAGGCACCAATATCAAATAAAGAAATTACTACTAAAGATGATACAAGGATAATACCTCTCACAGTTATCAGACCTGCATCGACTTCTGATGGAAACTCATCTACTGCGTGAAATTTCTTCAATACTGAGTCCTGTGGCTAGATCCCTATAGTCATTGAAGCTTTTGACTGCACCAAAATATCCTTTTTTGTTGAATAAACCTAACCCTAAAAAATATTATTCATATCCTGATAGAAATTATATAAATGAGCAATGCATCCACAACTATTTCATGGATTTACAGGCATAAGACAATAATTTATGGTGTTTCTAACCTTTCCAAACTAATATCAAGTCAATGTTACACTTCTATTCATAGCAGACAGTACAGAAGAGGCTTGATGCTAAGACCCATCACCACCACCACCACTTCTGTGGTGATCCTACCTCTTCCTCTTCTTCCCATGCACACTAATGAAGTTGACACTATATCGAAGATAAGGGTTAGTGAAACCAAACATTCTTTCCATATCCATATTTTCCATCACATCTTTATCCATCATCTAAATATATATAGATAGTTTCATCATAAATACCTATGATCTGATATCTAATCGCGAACCCTATAGGTACTTCTAAGCCTTCAACTGGTCATTATTCACTACGTTCAGCGAAAAATGAGCTTTCTCAGAAAAATGTTTGGTGTATTCCAACACTGAACTTTCTCCCTATTATAAATACAGGAACAGCATATACTTCATCAATATTAGCGAATATTGAAAAAACTGATGGATAAATTTGGTTTTGAAACCCTTCCATCCAATTCCACTTGTCTATCTATCTAGACCATAGAATCCCAACATTTCTTTCCAGAACCCTCGATCCTGAACACTACACACCTCACCTTAATATTCTCATCTATCTCCATGAAGTTGAAGATTTAATCAATCCTATCCAGCTAGTCCTTCAGCTCTTGGGGTTTAGTCATTTCATTAATGGATGGTGGATTCTCACGAAGAAATTACCATAATGGATATGTTTCTCCTCCATATCATAGATATACCTCAAAAACTACGTTCTAAACTCATGGAACATCCTTATCAAAAACACAGACTTCCCAAACAATTGTCTCGATAAGATTATGATCTATAGGCAGATTCCCTTGTGGAGGATCAGCAATACCTTCCTGAAGAAATTGTGCAAGATGTCTCAGAGGCATATTACTGCACACCAAAACATAAGAACAATCAGACAATAGAAAAAATATCAGTTTAAACAAAAACAAACTATAAACATAAACTGAGATTTAAAACTAAAACCAACACTAGAGACATGTATCCCAACTTCCCATTGAAACTTGAGTCTCGTTACGATAAGAGCTGGCCAAACAGTCACCGTAACATACCTCTCATGTCCTGAAATTCATATCTTCAGTCTAATCGATGTCCCAAGGCAAAGAATCTCGAGGAAAAACTACCATTTGATGCCAAATTGTAATGAATTGACCCAGGTTACCCTCAAACCTGGCACCTGACCCACTCCATCACATACCAGAAGGGAATTCTTGACCCCTATAGGCTGGTGACAAGCACCCGGGCATCAAAAAACAAACCAGAGGGAATTATTTCTCCCAAAATGAATGAAACACAAGGCATATATATACAAAAAAAGGAACAATTAAAGAATGATGAATATATACCATAACTTTAAAAAATAGAAAAAAAAACAACTGAAAAAAATACAAGAGACAAGTCCAACTGCAAAGGACCAAAACTAAAAAACTACTCAAAATGATGGATTAGAAAAACTACCACTATATCACCTATAACTACCATGACCAAATGGAATGAATCCTCACCGCCTCACTATGGAACCTTTCCTTTCCCTGGAATGGAATACATATAAAGGTCTATAAACCACCGAAGAGGTGTGTAGGGTGTGAGCTAAGAGGATCAATAGGATTCCACCATGGTGATCCGTGACAAGTATTTGTATAACAATTCTTATATTCTCAATTTAAATAAAACACGACATGATAAGTAGTAAAGTAGTTTTTTATAATACATGGTAAAAATTTCCAATTTTATCACAATTCTAAAACAAAATCAAGTATATCCATTTCAAATAAAAATTTTCATATTATCTATCACAAGAATAAAAATTCATATCAATGATAAAGTAGTTAAAAACTAAGAAATACGAAAACAACAGTAGAATCAAAAGTATCATAATACTGAGGAATAAAACAGGTCAGAAAGAAGACTACTCGTACCAATTAATATACGAAACAGTTAACTGCATTACCTAAAGAAATGATCTAAACTCCAGGATCAGGGATACACCCCAAAAAATGAAACATAAATATCACATACATTCCCAGAGACAATAATATACACTCTAATACAAGAGGAAAACGCCAGAAAGTGAACCCCCATAATGGATTATGGCCTCAATCTAAAACTTCCACCTAGTACCCAAGGTAAACCATGTGCTGATTTTCACAATAATTTCAAGGTTTTAAAAACAATTTCAAAACCATTTCAAAACCATTTCACAAAACCATTTTCAATACTTTGAAAATACCCATTTTTATTTCCATTTTTCAAAAAAAAGGAAAACCACTTTCATTCAAAATATCTTCTACAACACACACAAAAATTATTCCAATTTCATACCAATTTATTTGTAAAAAATTTCACAAGAATGGAACAATATAGTTTATCAAAAACAGGCTAGAGACAGAACCACCTACCTCAAAGCTCGATTCACACACACTCATAGTGGGATCCACCAACAACAAAAAACTAACAACGTCCAAGAAGTTCGTAGAATAAAATCCAAACCTATTAGTATTGATTCAGTTAAAAAAGAGGGTCAATAAAGAAGGGGAAATATCACATACCTTGATAATGAATTCCCGGATCACCCCGACCAACAAAAGAATGAACTCTGGAATGAGATCACACAACGGATATTGGATGAAGACAAGAAGAAAACCCAAATTAGACTATAAGATACAATAACACAAAACAAGGGTGCTACCCCAATCAAGGGCAGTGAATAAGCAGAAAGAGAACTTATCCAGAGAGATGTACCACAACCGCAACATAGATGAAACACCGAAGGGATTGATCTAGAAGGAATGGTGTCTCTAAATCTCATCTAAGAGGATTTTAGTTCAAGAAAAAAGGTAAAAATGTTATCAAATAGGAACCAAAATCTATAGAGGCGCCCTAAAACATCCCTTCTTGGAGAATTACTCGACGTGTAATTCCTTTACACACCTTGTACGAAGAGAAATCCATTACCTCGGATTTAAAATTTGTTATTTAAAATATTCACGATGTGTAGCTCCTCTTCACGATGTGTAACCTTCATAGCGTGAAGCCTTTCATGAATTGTGTCCAGATACTCTTACATGTCATGTAACCTAGTTACATGACACGAAATCCTCATACATCCTGCAAAAAAGTTAGTTAATTCTAGGAGTCCAAAAAATCTCTAAATTCACTATTATAGGTATCCTCCAAATTTCTTATTGTCCCTCTATAAAAAAATGAAAAGAAAAACCACAATGAGGTTAAATACATACCTGATAGATCGGTAATAGGATGTTACAGAATTATTATATTATTATGTTTTTATTTTGGGTGATTAAACTTGCTATGTCATATGATTCAATTATTAACCTTTTCTTGTGTGATACCATCTGAATGTGTTAAGTAACACATCTTATTATAAAAGTGTTTTTCATATATATAAATATCATATATCCATTTTTATGCTTCATAATGGATATTACCTAAAGATAGAATCCATATTGATTCACTAGATGTCATATGATCTTGTTTTATGGAAATATTTATGAAATCCATTTAATTTTTACCGGTTAACAATGCTATATTGAGATTATGATTCTTTTATTATAATTAATGTATATGCATGAACAAACTATGATGTGATGAGTAATGCCATAGTTATATAGACTTTAAATGAATTAGGTAATTGTTTATATCTCATGAGATGACATATATGGAATTGTGGTGTAAGACCAATCCACTATTAAACTTTGTATACTATATTTTGTTATCTTAGTATTGATACATAAATTATTATTATGATGTAATGTTTGATATTATTGATACATTATTAATATTCAATGATCAATTTATATATACTTATTTATGTAAAAATCCTTATGTAATTATTCATGACTTATAATCTGGGTTTTAAAGAGTATGATTTTCTTATGATATGTTTTTTACCATGATTATGTTCTCATACCCACAATTATCTCTTATACTCAATTACGATATTTGATTGTTATCACTTATGTTTACCCTTACTGATAATTTTGGCTCACCCTTCTTATATATTCATTTAACATGTTTTTAAAGACGATTATTATATATGATATCGCTGAATGTGGTTTATGTGAGTTGAATTTTGTGGGAGATATTAAAGGATTACCGTAAATAAAGGAATCCTTATTTTAGTGAAAAAATGACCACATTATGGTAAATATATCAGTTTTTTAGTTAATGGTTTATAGAATTCTATAAAAAAATTAAACATAAAAGGCCTTGGGTGTGTAAATGAGTTAATTTTTTTTATTTATATTATAATTATGGATGGTTAAACTTGTGTTTATTCAGTTGTTATTATGTAACTTTTTATAGAATATGTTTCCTACGCAAGAACTAGGTGTATGAGTATGGGGCCTCTAACTTAATGTGTATTTAGAGTGGTATGTTCAAATGGATAATCGTATGACTCAAAGTAAATTAATATTTTTACCAATTATTTGATTGTTTTATAGATAGGTAATATGTAAAGGAATTTATTTCAAAATTGGTATTGATTATTTAAATATGAAAACTAATTCTTATTATATAATCCCTATGATTAGTTGATTCAATTGGGTTATTGGGTGTATATTCTTAGAGAGTGGAGTATACATATCATATTTATCAATGGAATGTGCTATAGTGTGCCATCAAAACATGATTAGTGTTAGGGACCATTGCATCCGATATAATTTCTACACAATAGCCTAAATGGGATGAAATGTCATGGAATAAAGGTTGTTGTTCCATGAAACAATGTGGCATTGTTCTAGCCATTAAAAAATCATAATTTTTCTGTTTTATTTTTTTCATCATTTTTAATGAAAAACCCATACATTATTAAAAATACATTATTTAAACCATATTGCAAGTTAGGATATTCCCCTGCTTCATCCCTCAACACTATGTGGTGTATTGATTTGGTGTGTTAACTAAGAACAACCGAAAACCCCACCAACTCCTCAACCTTATTCTTGTGATCAAGGATAAACCTTGCCACACTAGTGAAACCTCCTTCTAGTAGGAGTGAACTCTTTTGACCATAGGAACTTATCCACACTAGAATGTCATGTAAACACATGATTTTTTAGGAAACCCCTAGATATCCTACATTTTTTTCCTATTTTTATTTTTATATTATTCTTCATTTTATCATTGTATACATAAAATTTATGTCTCTATTTAAATTTTTATTTTGTTTCCTTCAATTTTTATAGAAGTGATTTCACATGGTTATTGGTATATATTATTAATGATTCTGTCATTTTTTGAGATTTATAGATGCTAGTGGGTGTTTTGTTTACCATTTGTATTAATTTTTTTAATGACTACTGGATATTTATTAATAATATATATTTTCTCAAAATAAATTTTCATTGAAATTAATTGATATTAATTTATTTTTTATAATTATATTATTACTGCTAATTTTTTATCTAATTTAATGTTGTTTATTTTTTATATGTTCTTATATATCCTTTGGGCATTGAAAATTAAAATTTCCATGCATCGTACACTATAAAATGAAATTTTTCAGAATGATCCCATGTAAATTTTAAGTTCCATAAAAAATAAATAATTATAAAATAGATAGTAATGAGAAATCATGTTTTTGGTTTCCTAATTTCAACATGCTCTATGAAAAAGAAAGTTTTTCCTGAAAATATGATGAAAAATTTTGGGATGAAATTATAGACAATCATATTACACAATCTTTACATAAATGGAATAAAAAAATTATCTTGATAAAGTGATATAAATAAAGGCCATGCAATTTTTTTAGGATAAGATATTATCTAATTAAAGGGGACTATTAATTTTTTGAGTCATAACCCTTCAAATATCTTTTTTCAAAAGTACCATTTGATGATTCCTTTATTATTATTGACATTGGTCTTGTTGAATTAGTTGTGAAAACACAACTTTTGGACTTAGGTTTACAATTTATTTTTCTTGAAGGAAAAATCCATCCAAAGAGTAGAGTTTATAATAAAAATATAGTTCAAATAATAGTTATGTTTCAATAGATTTTGGTGGATGTATTATCACTGGCATGGATTTTAACACTCTAGGAATTATTATTAGGAATATACCTATATTTATTCATAAGGTTAGAGATAAATAACTTTTATACATGTCCAATGGGTAACTTATTCAGATGGTTATTGATTGAAAAATTGATATCTTTAGCAATTTTCTTGATAAAATCACCAAATTGAGTCAAATATAGTGTGTAATATTGTAACATCATGCGTTGAAAATATTTTTCCACTAAGGAAAGGAATCACATGTCCTGAAGTGTGCTCCCTAATCACTTGAAGTTATAAACTAGCACCAGGATTCTCATGATATCACTTGGGGAGAATATTTCCAATCTAATTATTCATCAAATAAAATTATGAAAATAATTATCCTAATAAATATAAAAATATGAAATAATCAATAATATGATCCATATTTCATAAAAATATCCCACACATACCCACATGTGTTATACAACAAAAAACGACTTTAATGTAAAACTCAAGTACTAATGTATAAATAATAAAAGTAAAATTGGAAATAAAGAAATGTTTTTAGAAACACTCTACATGACTTTGAAAGAAAATATACTCAACTCCAAGATACCTCCTCACTTAACCTTATTGTTATTAAGGCATCCGAACTTTAGCTGAAAAATTATCAATATAATTTTTAGGCACATGAAGAATATATATATATATATTATATGTGAGAATAAATCCTAAATAAAAACCATTGTATCCCCATTTATCCCATAGATATTAACATGATCATATATAAACAATTTAAAACATTAAATGATTTAAAAATATCACTTTCACCATATATATTAAATATTTAGGTTTATTCCACACCATTCAAAAATTATTATACATACTCTCGACAAATATGGTATTTTTACTATCACAAACCATAGACCATGGTAGCCAAACACATGGCTTATACTCACCGTATTCCAATAACATGGCATCTAACATATTTCCAGGGCCTAATAAAAGAAAATTCCAAACACATGTCTCTCATATCAATATCCAAAGTCTCAAAAAAACCCAAGGATCGAAAAAAGTGAAAAAATTCTTGGAACCTGCATAATACGAAAGATAGGGTCACAAAAACCAACAATAACTTTATTCTAAGGTCAAATCAATAAAATTTACCCTCATGTTATCCAAAAAAACATGAAAACATTGAAAAACCCCATGAAAATGAATTAAATTCTTAAAACACTTTCTTTTATAATTATAGAAATTTGAAAATTTATATTAAAAAATACTCATTTTAATCCAATTTAACGCAGTTCTCATTTTTTAATTCTTTTGTTACCATCTCCTCTTTAAATCCCACTTATATTCACCTTAAATGCAATTTATAGGAAATATACACCCCATTATATTACAAAATGTTCACTACAAAGGTAGTATAAACAACTACCTAATTTAAACAATTTATTTGGTATGTTTATCTCTTTAAAATATATATTTTAATCCAAAAAACATTTACCACATCAATAAAAAGGAAAAACCTTTAATCATTAATGATTCAAATGGATTATGAGGACTATATTTGTTGTAATGAGTAATATAACTATCAAAATGTATTAGGTTTTTAAGGAATAGTATAATGAATGAACTCACATGGTTTTCTTCTTGGATTTACATCTATTTTAAAATTCATGGAATCCATCTACACATCTGATGATTATAGACTCGATCTTGAAATTAATCAAAGACAAGTCTTTATTTATAATAAGAGCAGTATCTAAAAAAGTTTTATAGAGATTTATAAAAATATCTACGATTGATGAAGAATAAATCTTCTATGTTGATGATCATATGTGGTTATAAGAGTGAGTAACCATACCTATGTTATCCTGTATAAAGGCTAATGCATATAATAATTAACACATTTAGATAATTAATGGAGAGTAATGATTCTGAAGATAAGATATGTGATGAATTTTTTTGTAATTATCATGGAAACATTTTTGAAAAAATTGAAGAGAAGATATTATAAGTGTTGAGGTAGTGGAGGTTCCTAGAAATACTTAAGAACATTAATTATATACTACATTTAATTTGGTAATTATGTTGTATAGTATTGATAATTCTTGATAAACTCCCAACGTAATTTATGTTGTTTTTAGGTGAATAAGTGTGACTAGAGAAGGATAGAGAAAATTTAAGAATTTATATGTAGTTTTTTAAAGGATATGAAATTTTGAGCTAGAGTTTGAAATTAAAAATTAATGGAATACATAAAGGTATCTTTGATAAATATGTAAGGATTTACTAGACTACACTGTCTAAAAATTAGAAATGTATAGATTCTCATTGTGATATGTAAATTAATTAGGATGAAATGTAAAAGTAATTCCAAGTGTTTCCTCTATATATAAAGGCACAACTATGATTAACTTAGATGATTAATGGTCATTTGTAACACGTGGACTAAAATATTATAAAAATTACATTTTCAGTGATTTTGTAAGAGTCTGTATGAGCATATATAAGAATACCTATAAAATTATAGTGGAGATGTAAAGGTAGATTAGACCATTGAATATTAGATATTGGTAATTTCTTAAGCCCCATTGGGATTAACTAAGGTTACTCTATCCATGAATAATGTTCCTCATAGTAATGCATAAAAGTACCCAGGGTGATATTTAAGGGTTTATCAGACCTTAAAGACTTGTAATTTTCCAAGTCTTGAGTCTCAATATGATTTGTTAAGGTAAAATAATTTTTCATAAAGGATATCAAAGTGGATGTATAAAGGTACATAGAGGGAATGAGATTTGTAAAATTGTCCCAATTACACTATGATATATAAAAACCAATTCCTTTATACTTAAATGTTATTTTAGTTCTTTAAAGGAAATACGTAAACCTAGCTAATGAGATGAACAAAATAATTATCAATGTGACTAAGTCAATGTGACACATAAGAGTCATATGATCAATACATAAGGTTAATTAATGAAAATATAAAGGATAATATGTAAGTATTGTTCATTGGAAATTTGAAAAAGTCACGATCCCCATAGAGAATACCTAAGAGTGAGAAGAATAATATGTATGGGTCATATGATGATTTCAACTTATATATAAGGGTATATTAGTTATAAAAATTTGATATAATTAAAGGTCAAATTAAAATGATGATGATATTTTATTCATGGATTAAGATATCTTGTTGAGATTGATTGAGAATTTATTCATCCTGTAACACCCCAGGATTTCAGAGTGTGTTATTTCTTAAAAATAATTCAATAACTTGCACTAAACGCAACACCGAGTTCAATCACACCATTAAAAGAGGTCATGAATAGTATTAACTACATTTTGAACTTTATATAATCCTTATAATTTTATAATCCCTATTATGAGTTTCTTAGTCATAATGCAAGAATAGATTCATTTTCAGTATTTCACTTTTATCAACTTCTAATAGTGAAACCTTTTTAAATACAATATTTTAAACATTTTGACTAAATGGGGACATCAAAAATTTAAAATGAAACACCCCAAGCTTCCACGGTACGTTTCCCTTCGAATAATATGATAGCGTGTGTTGTACGCAACACCGAGTTCTAATAACCAATTAAACTAGCCGTTATGAATAGTAATAACTACTTTTTAAAATTATATATATTTTATATTTCAAAATGGACTTCAATTTTGGATTCGGAATATCTAATTTAGCCTAAGGTGAAATTTTGGTACTTTTCGGATAACTTTCATATTTTGATGAATAGTGAAAATTACTAAATTTTAATTAAAAACAACTTTTTTAATCAAAATAATTAATAGTGATAAATTATGAATTTTAGTAGTTTTAAAGTATATTTAGAATATATTTTTATCATTTAATATAATTTTGGTCATTGGACATAATTTTACAATTAAACCAAACATAAACAAGTGTCAATCTTTTGATAGTTATTATCTCTTAAAACACGCTTTTTGTTTTGACAGCGGGAATTAATTTTAAATTAATTTCTGCCACTTCTGTGTTTAGAATTTAGGAAAATGGATTCCATATTTGTAATCAGGATGTTAAAATTGTGTAAATAGGTAACTTTTATTTTTAGACATTTTGAATAATTACTGTGGTAAATATTTTATTTACCATGGTTAAGGGTAAATCCGGTAAATAAGGGTTAAAAAATAATATTATAATAATATAAAATTACCCTAAAACGTGTCCTAACCTTATTGGTGGACACATACCCGACCATGAGCATCCTTGGGTCAATTTGGGGACCCCTTGGAGCCACTTGTATGTGGTAGGGACACTTTATATTAATAAAGTTAAAATAAAAAATAAAAATGGCATAAGCTTACATCTTTTAGAAGAACAACTTTTACATAGTGTTATACATGTTGGATTTTCGATTATAAATATTCATTAGAAATCTAAAAAGATTTCCTACATAATGATATTTTATTTATAATTTTTAGACATTAAATAAGTTATTTTATTTATGACACAATGATGATGCGGTAATTACTATAATAGTGAAAAATTAAAATAATTGATATTATAAATACCAAAATAAATATAATATGAAACTTTTAATGAATTAAACTAATTTTAGAGGATAATATGATATATTAGGATTGATTTTATTGACGTTGTTCGAAGTAATCAATCTGTTATGAGTTTCAAAAAAATCAACTATTGAATAGTGTCAAAATTGACATAAAAGAGTTCTTAAAACAAATATTATATCATTAATTGATATTAAATTTATAAAAATCTAAGGTTCTTCCAAGAGACTTATATCATGATAGGTTAATCATTAATGGACCACTTGGGGGTCGCTGGGATGTATATAGTAAGTTTATTAACCATATTATATAAAACTACAAAGAGACATTGTAAAAGTGAAACTAATTAACTTAGAGTTAATACTTAAAGATAAGGTTAATATAAGTAACCAAACCTGTCTAAATTCTATTGGTTGAGTTGTTTTCGACCTATCCCCACCTTAACATTTAAATAATAAACTTTGGAGCCATTACAAACCGAATATGAATTTATTATAAATTAATATTTCTAGCTTTTCCAAAGGTGCCCCTCACCCCTCTTATAAAAGGGCACTCCTCCTTCTCATTTCTTCACACCTCTAAAGCCTTTTGGTTCGGCCAAACTCTGCCCAAATACTCTCCCAACATCTCTCACTACAACCTAGAGGCCTTAGTTTGATCAGAAATCCAACCTAAGGAGCCCTTTTGATCAAATCAAAAGGAAGAACCCGAAGAAGAGGTAATGATTTCACCACCCTTTTCTAAGTTCATTTCTTCTTCCACTTCTTCTTCCTTTGTTCTTACCATTCTAAAATAATAACTCCAGTATCTCACATATAATGTGATGTTATTATAAGTATGGTACAACCATATTCAGTATCCTATCCACCCTTTGAATAACATGTCACCATACGTGCGTACGTACGGCTTACCGTCTCCACGTCGTGGTGTAATTGTTATTCAATATAATATTATTTGGATGGGTATAATAATGATGTGTAACTCATGTAAATAATAAATATAACATGTTATTGATTCTGTATATATGATATACCAATCATTTATATATTATTTTAATATCAAAAGAATGATATTGTCGCTCGTGCGTACGTACGGACTACCGTCTCCACGAACGCGATGAGATTCATTCTTCATCGTATCCATTCAAGTATAATTATCATTTGATGATTTAAAAATGATGTTTAAGGACTAGATATCATTCTGGATATGAATAAGATACAACAAACATGGCTTATGTAACAAAACATATAAAGAAAATGAGTAAGTTAACACCCGAAACGACGATAATTCTAAGATATTATTAACAAATCAATGTTAAAAGATCATATATGATATCATATTAATATATATGATTCTTGTATAATTTAATAACAATTATTTCACCATTATACAGGAGGTTAACCTACCCCAACCAAGGAAAAGTACAAGGTAAGGGTTTATTTCACAATCTCTTCATTATCTGAGGTTGTTTATACGTAATAATCTACTGGGATATCTTTATCATCCACATCCATGTTTCTTAAAAATGTATTTCAAAACATTTTTACTATTTACAAGAATATGGTTTAAAGTCATTTATACCCTTTTTTGACTTTTTATAAGAGGTTTATAAAGGAATCTTTCCGTCGTTTTCAAAACAAGGTCCTTTTTAACCTTTTCGACAGAATTGAGGTAAGAATGTTTTTTTTAACTTATACGGCGGGTGCGGTTATTTTCCGCCGTTATAAAATCATCGAAGCTTTCCATACAAGCTTATAAGAATATTTTCAAAGAAAATGTTTTATTTTATATGGACCTTAAATGATTTCAAAATAAAAGGAGATACTTCTTTAAAAAGAATTTTGATTTCATCTATGTCAACATCCTTTGATGGATTTTAAGATTATTTGAAGTTGATTTATTATGATACAAAACTTCTGTATTGTATTGAAGGTTTTGTGACATGTTTGACTGTGGATGTGCTATTTTTATACCATTCATAGTTTATGGTGAAATTATTGACATTTCGTATGCTAGTTTTAATACGAATGTTTATGTTATGTTTAAACCTTTTCATATGGGAATGCATTGGACTTAATAAGTGAAGGGTGGAGCCCGCTATAGCTCCTCGATGCATCGGTAGGTCTCATGAGACAAACTAGTGTCTTGGAACAAGGCCTTGACAAAATCTTATTTGTAGTCTTGGCACGAGGCCTTGGCTATGTGGTTATGATAGTCGGGCATTATGCATTCCAACATTATGAAAGTGGTTATTGATATTGCATGTGATTATTCGATTAGTAGGATATCCATGTGAATAAGTAAATGGAATTATTTCATTTTACTTTTTCCATACTATGTTGAAGTTCAATTTTAAAAAGCTTTTGTTTTAGTAATTCATTGCCTTAAATGTTTATGATTATTTTGAATGTTCCACTATATTGTTATCCTTACTGGGCATTTGAGATCACCCCTTTTCTATGTTTTATTTTTCCCAGGTAGTGAAGAAGTAAATTATGAATGACTTGCAGGGATATTATGAGGGGTTAATAGTGTGGATATGAAGACTTTGTTGTTGTAGTAGTTTTTCACTTTGAAATGTAATGTAAAACTGTATGATTATATCTAGTGTTTCCAAGGCTACTAAACCAATCGGTATTTCGGGATTTGATCTTTCTTGTGATCATGCCAATGTTATGTAATAATGCACCGACTCTGGGTAACTGGGGTCGGGGCGTTACAGTTGGTATCATAGGATGTTTAGTACAAACCTTGGAAGCTAGATTTAGATAAACTCTGATTAGAGCACGTAGACCTAAGATGAACTTTGAGGATTAGTATAAAAGAACTTCCGAGAATTTTGGTATTGTAGAGATTTTGTGAGTTTTCCGAGCAATACATACCTGTCTGGATACGAGCAGGTAGAGGCAGCTCTGGCACAGATGTACCTAGGGGTAAAACCCGAAAACACCGCTTTGAGCTAGACTCGAACGGGAACTGGTGCACGACAACGGGCCTTGCTGCACTCTTGGTTACGACACTCCCGGAGGATATGCTTAGGATAATTCTCATTTTCTTTATAAACCATTATGAAGGGTTTATGAGTATATACATCCTCAAATGAGACATTTTTATGATTATGGATTATATCCATAAATAGTTCAATTTATGTTAAGTGTTTTATAAGTATGGGATTATGTATTTTGATTCATAAACTGATCTAGTGTATTCCATTGTTTAGAAATGGCTCCCAGTAGAAGGAATGAGAACTCCAGAAATGCACATGATCCAAAGAGTAGGAAGGATCATATCTTTCATGGTCTTAAGATATAATTTATAAGAGAAATAGTCTCCCATGTATTATCATCATATGAAGAAATAATATCATGTGTTGATAAGATAAGTAAAGAGTTTACTGAGCCCTATGGCTTTGAAGGGAAGTAAGAGAAGAAAAGGATGGAAGAGAGAAATATGGATAAAGGGAAGAGGGAAAAGAATAATTTTCTCATATGTGGTAACTGTGGAAAGAAACAACCTGGAACTTGCCTGAAAGGAATGGGAGTTTGTTATAAGTGTGGAGGAAAAGGGCACAAAGTACGTGACTGCAAGGGTAAGAAAATGGTTTCAAATGTACAATGCTTCATTTGCAAGGATTTTGGACACTACACGAACCTATGCCCTAGTCATCAGACTATGCCGCAAATGATGTTATTGGATAATAATCAAGTTATGATACTACCACAGATGAAGAGGAATGATTAGAGTTCTTATGTTGATTATGTCAATTGAGTGTTGTATCAACAATGTACTTGTTATAATAATTATGGAGTATATAAGGATTGTACTGCAGTACTATTTCATTAAGGACTTGAGATTGTGTGGAACAAAGAGAAGTGACTCAATAGCAGGATAAATTTTGGAAAATATATGGTTGACAGAATGATAAATCATAATATAGTTCTGATACTGAGGTAGTGATTTTGGAATAATATGTGATTGTTTTGGATAAATTGGATATTCTTGAATACCTTGGAACTGATTAATGATTTGTATATTCCATCATTGTTGGGGTTTAAAACATTTTTGGATTAATGAAGTATATCCAGCATTCTATATGGAATAAGGGAGCATGAATGTAATCAATAAGGAATATGGTAATACATGATGAAGGTATTAATATACTATTACGGGGTAAAAAGGATCTATATTATGTTTACCTAACTTATAAATTTTGGACTGTGAGTTTGGATAGAAGTATATTGGATAGTTCTAGTTTGGATTATTTTGGATTGCCATAAAAGGACAACCCGGAGGTCGGGCGGCAACCCGTCGCGTCCGGAAAGGCTGCAAGACTTGAACCCGCAACCGAAGGGCGACAAGGGTGTATCACCTACCACTGGCCCATGAGATGTCCTGGATTAAATAATGTAGTTTTTATTAAAAGATCTTGTAGATGAATTATAAATTCGTTTATTTTGGAACCCTATACGAATAGTGTAAATAGAATTTTTACATTCTATTATCTTTTAGAGTGAAAGATGAGTTTGTAGTAGAAATTTATTAATGGATAAAACTCTAATTATAATGTAAGTATATCTCCTTATGATCTTAGCCAATCTCATAAATAAATTCCTCAACATTAAGAAAAGCAACTTAGAACAAAAATGTTTTCCTAGATGGTACCTTAAATCATCACTAATTTATGGCTTTGGGATTGTTGGCCTTTTCATAGCCATGTTCTCTACCACTCTCCATCAGAGAATTGATGGTTATATTTTTCTTCCATATCCATATTTTCCTACATGGAACCCTAGTATGTGTTATTTTCGGTAATCTTCATACATTCGACTCTTTATTTTAAATAGAGGCCTCATTAATTCATTTTTCGATGTGGGATTTCAACTAAGATATTTTGAAACGTCAAAAATGTGTTATCCTAATACCCTATGTTTTGTTGAACCGATGGTATTTCAAATCATCATAGATTGATGAATTTAAGGACCTCAATTTTATACTTGTTTGTGATTGATGACCTCAATCACTACCTATAAATATTTACGTTTTTCCTCCAATTATATGTCTCTAATTGCCACCAATGTTCTCCTAATCGAGATCATAATTTGGTGGTGACCCTTTCATTTCTCTTTTCCTCATATTAAGACTAAATTTTAGTAACCCAATTTCCGATGTGGGTTTTCCGACAAATATATTTTCTACTTTCAACCTTTTATTTTCGAAAAATAATTTCAAATTGCGAGGACGCAATTTATTGAAGGAGGGGAGAATGTAACACCCCAGGATTTCAGAGTGTGTTATTTCTTAAAAATAATTCAATAACTTGCACTACACGCAACACCGAGTTCAATCACACCATGAAAAGAGGTCATGAATAGTATTAACTACATTTTGAACTTTATATAATCCTTATAATTTTAGAATCCCTATTATGAGTTTCTTAGTCATAATGCAAGAACAGATTCATTTTCAGTATTTCACTTTTATCAACTTCTAATAGTGAAACCTTTTTAAATACAATATTTTAAACATTTTGACTAAATGGGGACATCAAAAATTTAAAATGAAACACCCCAAGCTTCCACGGTACGTTTCCCTTCGAATAATGTGATAGCGTGTGTTGTACGCAACACCGAGTTCTAATAACCAATTAAACTAGCCGTTATGAATAGTAATAACTACTTTTTAAAATTATATATATTTTATATTTCAAAATGGACTTCATTTTTGGATTCAGAATATCTAATTTAGCCTAAGGTGAAATTTCCGTACTTTTCGGATAACTTTCATATTTTGATGAATAGTGAAAATTACTAAATTTTAATTAAAAACAACTTTTTTATTCAAAATAATTAATAGTGATAAATTATGAATTTTAGTAGTTTTAAATTATATTTAGAATATATTTTTACCATTTAATATAATTTTGGTCATTGGACATAATTTTACAATTAAACCAAACATAAACAAGTGTCAATCTTTTGATAGTTATTATCTCTTAAAACACGCTTTTTGTTTTGACAGCGGGAATTAATTTTAAATTAATTTCTGCCACTTCTGTGTTTAGAATTTAGGAAAATGGATTCCATATTTGGAATCAGGATGTTAAAATTGTGTAAATAGGTAACTTTTATTTTTAGACATTTTGAATAATTACTGTGGTAAATATTTTATTTACCATGGTTAAGGGTAAATCCGGTAAATAAGGGTTAAAAAATAATATTATAATAATATAAAATTACCCTAAAACGTGTCCTAACCTTATTGGTGGACACATACCCGACCATGAGAATCCTTGGGTCAATTTGGGGACCCCTTGGAGCCACTTGTATGTGGTAGGGACACTTTATATTAATAAAGTTAAAATAAAAAATAAAAATAGCATAAGCTTACATCTTTTAGAAGAACAACTTTTACATAGTGTTATACATGTTGGATTTTCGATTATAAATATTAATTAGAAATATAAAAAGATTTCCTACATAATGATATTTTATTTATAATTTTTAGACATTAAATAAGTTATTTTATTTATGACACAATGATGATGCGGTAATTACTATAATAGTGAAAAATTAAAATAATTGATATTATAAATACCAAAATAAATATAATATGAAACTTTTAATGAATTAAACTAATTTTAGAGGATAATATGATATATTAGGATTGATTTTATTGATGTTTTTCGAAGTAATCAATCTGTTATGAGTTTCAAAAAAATCAACTATTGAATAGTGTCAAAATTGACATAAAAGAGTTCTTAAAACAAATATTATATCATTAATTGATATTAAATTCCTTTGTTCTTACCATTCTAAAATAATAACTCCAGTATCTCACATATACTGTGATGTTATTATAAGTATGGTACAACCATATTCAGTATCCTATCCACCCTTTGAATAACATGTCACCATACGTGCGTACGTACGGCTTACCGTCTCCACGTCGTGGTGTAATTGTTATTCAATATAATATTATTTGGATGGGTATAATAATGATGTGTAACACATGTAAATAATAAATATAACATGTTAATGATTCTTTATATATGATATACCAATCATTTATATATTATTTTAATATCAAAAGAATGATATTGTCGCTCGTGCGTACGTACGGACTACCGTCTCCACGAACGCGATGAGATTCATTCTTCATCGTATCCATTCAAGTATAATTATCATTTGATGATTTAAAAATGATGTATAAGGACTAGATATCATTCTGGATATGAATAAGATACAACAACCATGGCTTATGTAACAAAACATATAAAGAAAATGAGTAAGTTAACACCCGAAACGACGATAATTCTAAGATATTATTAACAAATCAATGTTAAAAGATCATATATGATATCATATTAATATATATGATTCTTGTATAATTTAATAACAATTATTTCACCATTATACAGGAGGTTAACCTACCCCAACCAAGGAAAAGTACAAGGTAAGGGTTTATTTCACAATCTCTTCATTATCTGAGGTTGTTTATACGTAATAATCTACTGGGATATCTTTATCATCCACATCCATGTTTCTTAAAAATGTATTTCAAAACATTTTTACTATTTACAAGAATATGGGTTAAAGTCATTTATACCCTTTTTTGACTTTTTATAAGAGGTTTATAAAGGAATCTTTCCGTCGTTTTCAAAACAAGGTCCTTTTTAACCTTTTCGACAGAATTGAGGTAAGAATGTTTTTTTTTAACTTATACGGCGGGTGCGGTTATTTTCCGCCGTTATAAAATCATCGAAGCTTTCCATACAAGCTTATAAGAATATTTTCAAAGAAAATGTTTTATTTTATATGGACCTTAAATGATATCAAAATAAAAAGAAGATACTTCTTTAAAAAGAATTTTGATTTCATCTATGTCAACATCCTTTGATGGATTTTAAGATTATTTGAAGTTGATTTATTATGATACAAAACTTCTATATTGTATTGAAGGTTTTGTGATATGTTTGACTGTGGATGTGCTATTTTTATACCATTCATAGTTTATGGTGAAATTATTGACATTTCGTATGCTAGTTTTAATACGAATGTTTATGTTATGTTTAAACCTTTTCATATGGGAATGCATTGGACTTAATAAGTGACGGGTGGAGCCCGCTATAGCTCCTCGATGCATCGGTAGGTCTCATGAGACAAACTAGTGTCTTGGAACAAGGCCTTGACAAAATCTTATTTGTAGTCTTGGCACGAGGCCTTGGCTATGTGGTTATGATAGTCTGGCATTATGCATTCCAACATTATGAAAGTGGTTATTGATATTGCATGTGATTATTCGATTAGTAGGATATCCATGTGAATAAGTAAATGGCATTATTTCATTTTACTTTTGCCATACTATGTTGAAGTTAAATTTTAAAAGGCTTTTTTTTAGTAATTCATTGCCTTAAATGTTTATGATTATTTTGAATGTTCCGCTATATTGTTATCCTTACTGGGCATTTGAGCTCACCCCTTTTCTATGTTTTATTTTTCCCAGGTAGTGAAGAAGTAAATTATGAATGACTTGCAGGGATATTATGAGGGGTTAATAGTGTGGATATGAAGACTTTGTTGTTGTAGTAGTTTTTCACTTTGAAATGTAATGTAAAACTTTATGATTATATCTAGTGTTTCCAAGGCTACTAAACCAATCGGTCTTTCGGGATTTGATCTTTCTTGTGATCATGCCAATGTTATGTAATAATGCACCGACTCTGGGTAACTAGGGTCGGGGCGTTACACATCCTAAGTTAGAATAAAGAGAAATTATTGACCGGGGTTCTAATGAAATTTTTCAGAAATTTAAAATTCGATGATTTGAAATTATTTAATTGTGATTATAATTAGATTAGTTACTGAAGGATTCTCATGACCATTCTGAAGTTAAAATGATAATATATAAAAAAGTTGGACCTAGTTAGAGTAGGCTATTGGTAATAATTTAAGAATATTTGAGATAGAAAATAGAGAGATCCAATAATATTGGGATAATATATATATTTAATTTCTAAGAGTTAAAAAGTATTGTTCCAGTGATACTTATTGATAAATTTCCTCATGTTTTAGGAAAGAAGAAGAAGAAAAGAATAAAAATCATTTTTCTAGTCCCACCATCTGATATTTGTATATCATAGGAATCTAAGAATAATAATATATGAGAAAGTATAAGGAGGTTGATAAATGTTTTAATAATGCATATATATTATCATAAATGTAAGAGGAGAATAAAAAAGAATGAGTGAGTTTAGAATGACCAACATTACTACTTCCCATGAATGTTATATGTATCAAGTCTCTTGAAGAAGAAGAAGAATATTGAGGTATAAGATAATGTGAATGAGCCTTCTATAAGGGATCATAATTCACTAAAGCCTTAATTGGTCTTTTCATGGGTTTTGTGGTATTTTGGGGACATTTACAAGATGTTTTGGATATCTAGGGAAGTTAATTACGGATCTTGTTGTATTTTTCAAATGTAAATTATATTTATAGAACATTTAGGTTCAATACAAAATTTTAATGTTTAATTATAATTATTTACGTATTAATATGATTTTTTGGTTAAATATGAAATGAAACTTTTTTTCATCCAACCTTATAAAGTGTACTTACATTTAAGAGTTTGTTGAATTTTCAAAATGTAGGAGTTAGTGATTTCTTTATAAGAGTCATATGAAAATTCATAATAATATTTTTCATTATAAAATGTTGAAGTGTAAAAGAATTTCTTGAAATGTAAGAATAAGTTTCTAAAAATATAATATTAATTTAATTTTTGTATAAATAATAGTTATATTCCACCTAGAGGACCTTTATAAAGTGGGAAAAAACTTTTCCAAAATTTTTACATAGCTATTTTGAGTTACTGTTATGCCTTGCATAATATTCATATGCTGAGAGTTACTCTTCTACCTTGTGTTAGTTCCTTTACTTAGTGTATTTTTTTTTATTTTTCCTAGAACAACCTAAAACATGATTTAATGAATAAAATAGTTAATTTAATTAATAACCAATGTGAATATAATTAATGTTGTGGAATAAATATATACTTCGTCCCTACATGATATATACCTTAATTAAAATATAGGAAATTTATATACCATAGTGTTTTGATAGTAATCGTTCCAAATTTTAAGGAGAACACAGTGGGATTAACAATGTTTTAAAGAGAAACAATTTAGAAAAAACAATGTTGTTATGGTTAAATTATATTAAAATTTAGGAAGTCTATTACTCTTCGATTCTATAATTTTATCTAGACCAAAAAACATTATCCCCACCCTTCAAGTTTAGGAAACCCCACATGATCAATTTGTGTTTTCCTCGTGATTTATTATCCTCCAAATAGACTTTACACTCATTTTCCCTATTTATAGAACCTTCGAATATTCACATTGAGGTAGGGGTTTTGAAAACTATCTTATTTATTTTGCATAGATAATGGAATTATCATGATGCTATTTTCATATGAATAAATTGTGTGAATTAAACTAAAAATGATAACAACCAGTATTATAAAATAAAGGGGAATGAGTATCAGAAGACCATTACCTATTTTTTATATTTTATATATTTGATGGATATTAATATTTTTGATTCATTTTATATTAGTTTTGTGATTTATATGGTCTTTTCCTTGATTAAATGTTGAAAACACCAACCATAAAATGTTAATTATCTAAAAATGGTAATAAAACTTGCCAGAAAAAGAATATTATAACTGCTATTGTTTATTTTAATAACCACTGATTATTTACATGGGAAGTGAAAAAGAATATGATTTATTTATGTGTTTGTTACTTGTTTTAGTCATGGATTACTATATATGTTTTTGTTTCATTATATTGATGGAATGGTATTGGATTGAGGTTTTTTTTGCTGAATCTGAGATGTTGGTATGGGAATGCGTACTATGTGTTGATTCTCAGTTACCCGACTGGCTTGGGATAATGTGACTATTGATGTGGTGGATGGTTTTATATTATGTCGTGGAGTTTATAGATTCATGATGGTATAGAATATGATCGAAAATGACCAATAAAAAGATGATGGGTGGGAGGGAATTTAATATGTCATAAATATTAATGAGCTATGAAGATATTAAATGGATATTTAAATGATATAATGAATGTGGGTGTTGCATTATGAATGGGTCTCCATTAAACATTATTAATAAATGGAATTATGAATATAATATGGTTAGTGAAGGGTAAATCTAGAATCATATGAATAAATGACTATAAGGAGAGTTCATGGATGATGTTGTGACAATTTTGTGCGGAATGGCGGGACTGGTTGATATTGTGGAAATGATAACTGTTATTAGTGGAAGATTATAAAATGTTTGGAGCGATTAAGGGATATTATAGTTATATTTTTATATGAAACCTTAGGGTTGGGCTGTGTGGGATTATAATATAGTTATGATGTATTTTCATGTGATTTTATATACATCCCACCTAAGACTGATAACCCTACTGATGGCCAAAATGTTTTGAGTTCTTGTTATCTTCCCCAAACATCCATGTTGGAAATGTAAAAGATGAATTCATACTCCCTCTTCCCATATCTATATTCTATACATGGGAAGACTATGATGAATAAAGGTTTATATAAATGAGTTTTTTGGAGTTAGTTCCCTAGAACCAACTTCAGTGTACTTTATGATAACCTGTATTCAAAGTTTTTAATATTAATAAACTTATTATCACATCATGATTTTTCTTCTACATAACATAGAATTTGATAATTTTCTATGATTAGTTGTCTCACTAAAAGGTCATAACATTCCCCATTATTAGGAGAACACAAAATTGTCCCGAAAATATTCTTAAATATATGTTCCATAATAGTATGATATAATTTGATGGAGAAAATGATACATGACACCAGGGATGGATACATATAGGACTGTGAGGTACCTTCTCATGGTATACACCCTTGGTAATATCCAGTGTAGGATATTATGGGAATGAGACCCACCAGAAGGAAATCCACATTTATATGTGTTATTGAATGTTCCTATATGCAGACGTTCATATTGATTATTAGACTATAATATTATTATTAATGAGTATTATAAGTAATGTTCTTTGATGTATTAATGAAAACCATGAGGACATATGTTTGTGAAGAGGTAGGATATGTTGGGTTCTCTATGAGTAATATTTCATTAATGAATAATGCGATAAATGATTTGTCCCTTTTATTATTTAAAATAAGGTAATATCTTAAGGCCTTTTATAGAAATTATATATACTAAATAAATCCATGGACATGGTTTTCTATAGGAAAGTTTAATTTCTGAAAATTCAAAGAAAGAGACATCAAACCCATAGGTTGATGGAACTAGGTTACAACCTACTTGATTAGAGATATCATGATAAAAGGATTATATTACACTATAAGCATCCATATGATTTATTATTTCATTGATTCATTAAATTTTTATCTATGGGTTTGGAATGTTCCTCGATGCTAAACTTGTACTTTAGGCAGCTTCACTTAATGCCACTGAGAAAGAGGCATAGAGGTTAACACACTAAGTGTATCCAGAATCTCAGTTAAATGATATATTCTTTTTTATTATTTAACAAGTTGAATAAATATTATTCCATAACATGGTTTAATAATTATTCATATTTTCTCGATTGCATATATTATGTCACCAATTATTCGAGAGAATATTATGTGATAAAAATATTTAATAAATATTTATTTTCTATTAAGTGAATAATATATTTTTTTTATTTTTAGGATAATAATGAAATTATATTTATTTATTATAAAAATAGTCATTATTCAATCTTGATAAACATTGTTTAGGAATGAAAAGATTATTTTAATGGTCCAGTGAGAAATAATATATGTTGATTATTTTTTAATAAATATTATTTAATTTTAATTTGAAATTTTAGATCATGTAGAGGAATAATAATAATATTTTTATTACAAAACATGGGGTTCTCCAAGGATTAAATAAATATTAATGGTAACTTATGTAAATATTTATTTTCTAAACCCTAGTGGTATATAAAACCAATTTTATTATTTTTCAATAGATCCATTTATTTTGTTTTGGTTGTGAAAAACGAATTTGCAAAATCCTCTCAAATCGCTAGAGATCTCCCTTCTCCAAGAGTGATCCCAAGAACAGAGTCCAATCTTCCTCCACGTCCCACTCTTAAGTCAAGGGATATCGAAGAGAATCCTTTGGAATTTATTCTCAAGGTGATCAAAGGTGAATAACACAAGTGATATGATCTACCCTGATAGAACCCATATATTCCTATGGTGATGTTAAGAGATTTGTGGAGCATGTGTGGATCACCTTTAGATGGAATCTACTATAGATTTCTAAAAATTAAATGATGGTACAATATAGATCTGTTATCAGATCCATCAATGAAGAAAAATTTCTCCCATGTTAATTCTTTTATTAATTAAATTTATTATAAATAATATGTGATGGTATTCCACTCTAGTTCTGACATTTTATCCCTTTTCTGTTTCCATTGATTAAATTCCATTGATATAAATGTTTATCATCATGTAAATATTAGATTGATAATATATAATGAAAAATAAAAGTTGGGCATGACTCATAACATGTTTCTACAATGCTCGAAACCTATCAGTGGTATCAGAGTTGTCATAACATTATTTATAATTATTTAAAAATAATTGATTGATTTATGTTTTTTTTTCATTTTGTTTTCAATTGAAGTTAAATCATTATTTAATTGGAATTGTGATATGTACTTCATCCTCTTTAATTTATTATAAATATGATAAAATAAATTAATTTTACAAACAAAATAAAATAGAAGATCTCATCTGGAGTTGCCAAGGAATTTGTCCATATAACACAAGAGGACACACCGTGTAACCCAGAGGTACATAATATTTACTAGTATTCAATTCCCCAAGAATTAATTGAAAATAAATTCATGGTGTAATCATTTATTACATGTGATTAATTTAATTATACATCATGTGTTTATTGGGCTAGCATGACACATGGTCAACTGGAGTAAACACTATGTAACTTCTTAACAAAACATGTAGTGATTTAGTCACAGACATGCCATGTATTTTCTTACACAACCTACTTGATTGGTGACCATGTAACACAGAGACCACATGACATGTAGCCCAAGTACACACATTTTAATCTAACTTTTTCCATGGAACAATTATGTGTCGAGTCCCTTGGCATTAACCATTGATAGATGGTGAGAAATCATACACACCATGTAGCTCGAGTGTACATAATGTGTACTTTTACCAAATTATGAAGAACTAAAATCAATTTATTATTATATGAAAACCTTATCAACATGTTATTTAATGTGGTCATTATGTTCATTAGACAGGCCATGTGATGATTTTTAATTTATATAAACATGTAATTAATCTATGAGTATTTTTTGGATCTTCATATCATATTTGATTCATATTACACTTATTTTTATAAGTTCATTAAAGCATACCATGTGATGGAAAAATCATTTAATCAATGTAATCATTATGTTGATAATACACATCATGAAAGTACATGATACATCCCATATTCCACATTTCATAATAGTAAATAGTATACAAGTATAATACATGTTTGGTAGTTTGGATGGGTACTCACCATATTTCCTCAAAGGTACATTTTTGTACACAATTAATTTTACGAAAATTTATATAATTTTATTAAAATAATTATGGATTAGGATCTAAAGTAAATTCAGATTAGAATTATGATAAGATAATGGACCAATTAAAGAATATAATTAATTTATTTGAGAATGATTTATCTTAAATAAGAAGAATTATAATTGAATGATAATTTTATTAAATGCATAATTCATTTCATTCTAATGGATGATAATGATATTAGACCAAAAACTTTGTATGTGATTGGTTTCATTAAATATTTTATCAAATTAAACTGTTTTCATAAGTTTCATAAGTCATATAATTATGTAAAGGCCTACGTTCCCATAACTTATTTTATGTTAACCCATTTCTCTCTCCATCATGTGAGTAAAATCATATGTAATGGATAGAGCTCCCAAGTTAGTGGAGGTGGTTCAAGTTTTGAGACAAGGTGAAACCAATCTGAGAGAGATACAGAGGTGGATAGGTGGAATGCTGCAATACAGACCTTATTTGGTTTAAGGTTTTACCGTAGGTATATAGTTAGTTTATCATCCTCTATATAAACTAGAAATTAGTAAAAGATCATTTTAATACCAATCTATTATTTTATTATGTCAAGTTGCATGATTATTTCATTATGGATGTTTTTTCATGATCACATGAATTATTGAATTAACAAACATGCAAGATAGAACTAAAATAAAATGGATTATGTGTAAATATAATTTAATATTTTTTAATCACTTAAGTAAATCCACTTAATATTAACAAGAATTTAATAAAGATAATACTTGTAAATTTATACACAAAAATATAAAATCCATCAATTATAAATTAATTCGTTATATCCATCCACTACTTTAGTGAAAATGAAACCATTTTTCAAAGTGATTCACAAACCAATGTTGGGGTGATTTCAATTATCCTAGAATTATAAATTAATGTTTTGGGATAAATTAACTTATTTCACATAAAGGGTTGAATACCAAAGAAGGAATTGGGATAACTGAGAGGTAAGGGTTGAGGAAATACAATTTTAGGATTGGGGAGTCCACTTAACAGGTCAAGGAACTATGAGTTAATGCAGTTGGAATTTTGAAGTCCTTCCTAAAACCATTCATGTTTCTTGATCAACCAAAGTAGGGGTAATGTGAAGTAGAATATGGATCCCCTCCATGAGAATCTCCAAGAAATAGGATATTCTGAAGACAATGGGGGAAGGTATTGAGTTTTGATAAAATAGTGAGATATTAATAAGAATAATATTTATTTTTATAAATTTTATTTGATAAAGGACTAAAATTAAGCTAATATTATTTATAGAAAAAATAATAAAAATTGTCTTCAAACATATCAATACGATCAATGCTTAAGAAGGATAACCTTCTCATTGGAATAAATTTTGAATTGTGGAAAAGGTGCTGACACGTTATCCTATTCCATGAAAAGATATTATATATGCTAGAAACACCTATCCCTAATGTGCCTAGTAATAAGGAAATTGATGAAGAGTTAACTATAAATAAAATATTTTGAATGATTCTATAGATGTTCAGTGTTTCATGATATAATCCATGACAAATGATATTTTAAAGAAACATGATGAAATAAATATGTGTAGCATAATGTCTCACCTTTAGGATATTTATAAATAGAAAGTGAGAAAAGAGAGATTCAAGATCACCAATTCATGGTTTACAACTATGCTGGAAGATTCTTCACCATCTAGGTCTCATGTAGTCAAGTTTATTGGAAAAATTAAATGCTTAGAAATATCTGGGATTAAATTATTGTATTAGTTTCACACAGATCTCGTACTTTCATCACTACCCAATACCTTCTTGAGTTTTATTATTAATTATTCTATGGTCATTAATGAGAAGAGTCTTTCAAAACTTCTTAATTTTATTACCCCAGTATATACAAGAATGAGGAATTAAAAACACATTATCCTTATGGTGAATAATAAAATGAAAAAAAGGATTAGGGTACCAAGACTCATAAAAATAATAGATCTCCCAAGTATCATCGTTATAAGAAGAGGAAGATCGAGAGGCAGGGCAAGGAAAATGAGGTAGTATGTTTTCCATGTGGAAATAAAGACCATTAGAAGAGGAACTCAAACTAGAAGAAAGGGGAAGATAATGGTGAATTCCTAATAAAGTATAATATTTCAATATCTACACATTGGGTATTAGATATATATTGTGGTGCTCATATATATATCTAAATGTAGGAACTAAGTAGATTTGGAAAGATTGTTTGAGGAGAGGTGGATCTGTGAGATACCAATGGTGCGATGATGGATTCTATTTCCAATGGTGACTACCACCTTTATTGAAAACATGAATGATATTGGTTTTAAGAGATTTTTATTAGGAACATAATGTTACCAAAAAATTATTCCTGTATCATGCCTAGATACAAATGGTATTATTTTCATGTTTGGGAATAAAACATTTTTCTTTTAGAATGAAAACATATTTTATAGTATGGAAAATTTAAATAATGGCCTTTATCTACTAAATTATTAAAAACAAGTATTGGAAATAGATAAATAACCATGTTCACATGACTCATATAACACCTAGCTATGGAATCACCATATTCTCCATGTAAATGAGAAGTATTTTACAATGTTATTTAAAGATGGTTATTTAGATTCTTGTGATCTAAAACCACTTGAAGGATGGAATGCTTTTTTACAAGGAAAAATTACCATAACGTCGTTCGGTAGACATGGTGAAAGGGCCATAGGGATTATAGTTTTGGTACACACTGATGTGTGTGGACCATTTCTAGTAGAAGCTAGATGTTGGTATTCTTACTTAATAACTTTTACTAATGACTTTAGTAGATATGGTTATATATAATTGATGAGGTATAAGTCTTAGTCATTTTAGAAAATAAAATAATTCAAGAATGAAGTAGAGAATCAACATGTAAATAAGATAAAGAAACATTGATCAGATCTATGTAGTGAATATCTTAACCATGAGTTCATTGAATTTCTAAGCGAGTTTGGGATTACATATCAATTCCCTCCAAGTTACAAACCATAATTGAATAGTGTTAGTGAAAGGAGGAATTGTAACCTTTTAGACATAGTAAGGTCAATGAATAGTCATAAAAATATTTAATTATCCATTTTGGGATATACATTAAAAACTCTATCAAATAGATTAAATTCAGTACCAAATAAAGAGGAAAATGAAATTACCTTCGAGTCATAGAGTGAAAAGAAACCTTTTTTGTCCCATACACATGTATGGGGTTGTGAGGAATTTTTTAAGGCCTTATCAAGAAAAAAAATACAAGGATGGGGAAAATGTATCTTTATAGGGTATGCCAAGGAAACAAAGGGATACTACCTATACAACTCCTTAAACAAGAAAGTAATTATCACCAGACAAGGCATCTTTATTGTGTGGGAGCACAACCTCAAAAAGGATAGCGGGACAAAGATTGACTTCGATAAGGATGATGCTGAAGATATAAAAGAGTTAGTACAGGAGAAGATTCCACAGGTCCCCATGGAATAAGTAGTTCCTAAAACATAAGTACTATATAAGAGAATAAGGGAGGTAAGATAACTATAGAGATATGGGTTTCTAGTCACCGAAGATGGTGACTTGTCATTGGTTGACAATGATGAACCTATGTCCTACAAAGAGCTAGTATAGAGCTCAGAATCTATAAAGTGGAAAGAAGATGTGAATTCTAAAATGGATTCCATGTATCAAAACCATGTTTGGGTTCTGGTCGATACACCGGTAGATATAAATCTTTCAGGATGAAAATGGGAATTCAAGAGAAAACTATATGTCGAAGGTAAAGTAAATACCTATAATGCAAGGCTGTGGATAAAGGGTTTAAACAACATAAATGAGTTGAATACATTGAAACCTTTTTACTATTTTCCATGTTTAAATACATCAGAATTATACTTTATATAATATCTTACCATGACTATGAAATTTGGAAAATGGATGTTAAAAATGATTTACTTAATGGGAACATTTATAAATATGTCTATATGACACAACTGGAAGTGTTTTTGACTCCAAGTGATGCAAAAAAGAATTAAAAGTTGTTAAGATCCATTTATGGATTGAAAAAACATTTATTTCATAGAAAATTCAATTCGATGAAGCTATAAATTTTTTTTTCATTAGTAATGAATGTGAGCCATTTGTTTACAAGAGGTTTAGTGGAAATGAATTCCCTAACCTAGTAATATATGTTAATGAAATATTACTTATTGGAAATGGAATACATGTATTAAAATATTTTTAGGATTAGTTAAACAAGTATTTATCCATGAAGGACTTAGGTGAAACAACCTATATTCCAAGGATCAAGATCATTCATTATATATCCAATAGGATTCTTAGACTAATTCAAAGTATTTATATTGACAAAATACTAAATAGATTTAGGATTGAAAAATACAAGAGGGTATTGGTTCCAATGTCACAATGTATACATATTTATAAGAAAATGTATCCTCAAACAAAATAGGAGAAAGATAGAATGAGTAAGATCCCATACGATTCAGTAATAGGATAAATATTGTATGCCATGTTTTTTACTAGACTTTATGTTGCATATTCATTGAGAATGGAAGGTAGATATCATAAAGATCCATTAAAACAGTATTGGTCTATTGTGAAGGCTATCAAAAATTATCCAAGAAGAACTAAGGATATATTATTTGTATATGGAGGAGATGAGGACTGGTCATCAGGGGTTATACTGATTCTAGTTTTCAAACAAAATAGAATGATCTGAAGTCATTGTCAGGATAAGTTTTATGTATCAATGGAGGATCGTGAGCTAGAATAGATCAAAGAGGCCAGTTTATGATGATTATACACATAGTTTGAGTACATTTTAGCTTCTGATATATCCAAGTAATCCATTTTGACATGGAACATTTTCCTGGATCTTGATGTGGTACCTAGAATTAAATACCCCTTCACACTGTATCGTGATAATACTACAATGGTGGCTCTTGAAAAAAGAGACAAGGCCACACCAATGGAAAAATAATATAATCCCAAAGTATAACCTCTTGAGGTATTTTTATAAAAGGGTTGAAGTTGTAGTAATCAGAGTACCCACAGAAGAAAACGTGGAGGACCCCTTGACTAAAGGCATGTATAAGTAGAAGCATGAGTATCATGAGAGAGCTAGAGGACTGAAGGTTGTTAGTAGTTTTCTCTAGTGAAAGTGGGATTCTGTTAGAGTTGGTGTCTTGGAACCAAATTATATTTACTTTATGAAAAATTATATGCATATTTTTTAATATTAATAAAACTATTATCGCATCATGTTTATTCTTCTATGTAATATAGTATAAGATAATGTTCTAAAAGTATTCATCACACTGAAAGGTCATAGAAGTTCCCTGGTATGATGATAACCTAAAAGTTTTATGATAGTATTCTTAAATATATATTTTATAGACATCCGATATCAGTTCAGGGAGACAAACAATACATGCTATTAGGGGTGGATGCTCATAGGAATTTTAGGAACCTTCTCATGGTGTACGCCCTCGTTAATGTCCAGAATACGATATTATAAGAATGAGTTGTGCCAGTGGGAAATCCAAATTTCCATATGCAATTGTGTGTTCCTATCTACGGATGTGTGTATTGATATTTATACTATAAGAATATTATCAATGAAAATCATAAGTCACATATTTTGATATATTTACAAAATCCTTGAATACATATGTTCTCGGTGAGGTAGGATACGTTGGGTGCATCATGAGTAATATTGAATTAATGAATAATGTGAGAAATGATTTTTACCTTATGTTATTTAATGTAATTTTATATCAATGTCCATTTAGAGGAAATTAAATGGCCTAAATAAATCCATGACCATAGTTTTTTATACACAAGTTTGATTTCCAAAAAGTCAAAGAAAGAGACATTGAGAACATAGGTTGATGACACCAACGTGCAACCTGATTTATTAGAGATATCGTGATAGAGAGAATATATAACATACTAAGCATCTATATGATGTATTTTGTCATTTCATCATTAAATTATTTCTCTACGAGTTCCTTGGCAGGTTTTCAGACGCTAACCATGGACTTTAGTCTGCTTCACCTAATGTTACTGATAAAGAGTATTAGAGGGTCACCAACTGAGTGTATCTATAATCTTAGTTAAATAATATATTATTATTTTTTATATAAAATGTTGAATAAATTTTATTCCCAAACATGGTTTAATAATTATTAATGTTTACATGATCACATAAATTATGTCACTAGTTATTCAAGAGAATATTTTGTGGGTAGAATATTTAATAAATATTTATTTTCTATTTTGAGAATATAATATTTATTTATTTATTGGATAATTATGAGGTGATATTTATTTATTAAATTAATAGTAATTATTGAAGGCCTGATAAAATATTATAGAGGAATAGAAAATTCGTGTTTAATGGTCTAGTGAGAAATAATATATATTGAATATTATTTGAATAAATAAAATTTAATTTTAATGCACGAGTTTAGTGCATGTCAAAAGATAATAATTATATTATAATTATAGGCATGGGGATTCATTGGTATTGAATAGATATTAAAGGTCACTTTTAAAAATATTTATTTCTAAAAAATATTGGTATATAGACCCTATTATATTATTTTTGATGAGATATAATTCATTTGTTTTGGTTGTGCACAACATATCTGGAGAATCCTCTTGAAGCCCTAGATATATGATTTCTCCAAGAAAACTCCCAATAATAGAGAGCGATCATCCTCCACCTACCAATCTCTAGTCAATAGAGATCAAAGAGAATCTTTTAGAAGTGATTCTCAAGGTGATCAAAGGAAAACAATGCAAGTGGTAGGATATGCTATGCTAATAGTCAGAGATTCCTAAGACGATGTTCGAAGATTTGTGGGACACATGTGGATCACTACTAGAGGAAATTAGATCTTGATTCCTAGAACATAACAATGGTACAATTTATATAAATTTTCAGATCCATCAATGAAGAAATAATTCTCACAAGCTAATTATTTTGTTGATTAAATTTATAAAAAATAATATGTGATGATACTATGATCTAGTTCTAATATTTTTTCACATGTATATTTTCTTTGATTCAGTTCAATTCTTCACAATGTTTATCTTCATATAAACCTCAGATTTTTCATTGATCATGATAAGAGGAAAAGTTGTGACCAACCCATCACATGATTCTATGGTGATCAGAACCTACCAGAGTTATGGTTTCACTAAGTCAAAGGTGGAAGTGATGTGATGATGATGGAATGATGATGAAGTATATAGTGGGGGTTATCTATGGTAAGAGTGGGAAATTAAGATGATTTCCTTTAGGTTTATGACACCCAACTATTATGGAAATATGATGTATGATTTATATATAGACATGTGACATGTGGTTGTGGATATGTGGGTATCTAGGTATTATGTTGCTGCATGATATGAAATTATTTGGTTATGTTATTAATGAAAAGGAATGCATATGAATTCTTGTATGTTTTCCATTGGTCCATGAGAGAAATAAACTAATGGAGGGAAGTGGTGTGAGGTAAACTTTCACTATATTATTTGATATTATTTTATTTTACTTTGATAAAATATGTAGTGTGTATGACTTGATGAGGTTTGTTTAGTTAACCTAATATATGTTCATGTTGGTTATAATATTTATTTATTGATTAATTTTTATGATTCTTCTATGTTTACATGAGACATCTCTAAGAGGATCATACTGACTATAAAGGTATTCTTACCCTTTCATATATAAATATAATTACAGTTTTCAAAGAAGGATTTAGATAATAAGGGATATATTACTAGCTTGAATCTTGGAAGTATGAATGGAGTTTCAACCTTAAGAGTTATATTTTTTATATTACATATTTTAGATTTGTATTTTTAAATCATTTACCATGTATTTAGGGATATTTGTTATTAATATATATTATAATGTTAATCAGTGGTTTTATTATTATGTTTTTACTATATTTAAAGGTAGTTCCTCCCTTTTGTGTTATTTAATACCACAAGATCCCTTCCCCTAAAGTGTGTTAATCTTATGAGATCCAATTCTCTTATACTCCATTATTTTAGGCCCCTGTGATTTTTTTGTTAATTACCCCTTATCAATACATTTTTTAATGTTGGATGGTGTCGATATTGAAATGGTGAGAGACATGATTTCACATGAATGTTAAAAATGTTTTTATTGAAGATGAGTGCTGGTGTTTCTTTTTAAAACCCATTTAATAGTCCCTTATAAGAGATATATAAGTTAACATCACATGCATAACAATTTATGGACAACTTTGTTATCTAGATTAATCACTTTGTTTTCTACACTGAGTTTGTTTACATATACATAGAGATAATTAGTAATGGAACAGTTTTAGGTGGAATGATATTCCACCTATCACTCAAGAAAATATGACTCTTACCTTCAATAAGGGGTATAAAATAAAATTTCAGGAAAGAGTGAGATGCGAATGACTACCCCATACCCTTGAAGATTTATATTTATTATAAATAAGGGAGAAATAAAAGTAGAATTAACAAATTCGTATTGATATGAATTTATGTGATTCAATTAAGAATATTTATAAGGAATACAAAGGGGGGTATTTTAGAAAATAATGAATTATGATGATTATATTTTTTTTCAATTATTATGTTAGCTATCAATATGTGTTTGGATATAGAGTAAGAGACTATTGAATGAAATTAATTTAGTTATTCCTTGGAGTTCTTGCGTATTCAAGTTCAGAAATGTATCTTATACATCTGATGATTATAGTGATGATCTTGCAATGAATCAATTACATGTACTAATGTGTAAGGAGAGAACTGCATAAAATTAATTTATAGTAATTAAGAAAGCTGAATGTGATTGGTGATGAATATATCTACTATGTTTGAAATAAAATTTGGCTAAAAGAGTGAGTAATAATACATATATTATCTGTAATAAAGAGTACAACATATAATCCTTAACATAATTGGATTATGGATAGACAATGCCATGTTTTAAGCTAAGATATTTACTGTTTTGTTTAGTAAATATCTAATAATTATTCTAGGGAATATATATTGAGAGGAGATGAGATGTGTTGAGGTAGTGAAGCTTAATGGAAAATTTAAATAACAGTATTTATATACTCTAATATTATTTGGGAATTCCGATAAAGAGGTTTGAAAATGTTTGGAAAATTCATAAAGTCATTTAAGTTGTTTTGAGGTGAATAAGAGTGATTGGAGAAGACTGAAGAACTTTCTAAAGACATTTGAGCTTATTTGTAAATGATATAGAATTTTATGTTGGATATAAAAACTAGAAAATTCATGGAATATTTAAAGGTAACATTTATGAATCTGTAAAGGTTATGTAGATTGTGCTGATGAAAAAGTAAAAAAAATTAAAATATCACTACGATAAGTAGAACATGAATGTAACTCGAAGAGTCTACTCCATAAATATAGGTACCTATGATATTACCATTTATATGTAATGTTCATCCAAAAATATTGGAATAAAAGATTTGAAGAGGAAAATTTATAGTGAAAAATGAAGAGTAAATTGGAGAATACATAAGAGTAATTATGAAATTACACTTTTTATCCAATGGTTGAAAATACCACTGAAATTTAAAATAATAAAAGCATTGAGCCCAAATGTGATATGTTAAGGTAGATTAATTTATACATAAAAGTTATCATTATGATGAAAAAATTACCCAAGTGATATGTAAGTGTTTCTCAGACCTTGAAGACTAAAAATTTCCTAATACCCAAGTCTCATAGTGACAATTCATGGAAAAATAATTAATGCATAGAATTTTTCATAGTGGATGCATGAAGGTTCTTAGAGGTAAGGAGATTTGGAAAAGTATCCAAGAAAAACTATGATACATAAAAGTTAGTTCCTTGAAATATATATGTTATCAAAATTCTTTAAAGGAAATACATAATGATACCCAATACATAGAATAAAAGAATTAGAAAAGTACCCTAGTCACTGTGATATGTAAGAGTCAAATGACCAATACATAAGAGTTTTCATAGAAAATGTGATGGTCAATACGTAAGGGTTGATCACTATAAATTTAACAAATACCCAAAACCCATGATTCATATGTAAGATTCCGAAGGATTTTATGTAAGTGTTATATAATTAATTCAAATGATATATAAGGTTATAATAGTTAAAATAATTTGAGATAGATATAGATCCATATCAGATGATTTTGTGCAATTCTTTACAGATTAAAATATCATGGAGATATTTGTGGAGCCATGATTTATGTCCAGTAAGTAGAAGGAGAAATGATTTAAAGGGTTACAACTTCATTATTCTTTAACTTTTAAATCTAATTATTTTAAAGTAATTAACGATGATTAATGTTGGAGTTGTTACATGAATATTATCTTGAAATTTATGAATTAAAAAAGATGGTTGATTAAAAAGGTAGACTCAGTTAAAGTAAGATATTTTTGATAATTTAATAAAATGTGATAGATAATATTAAGAGAGAAGATATTTTTATTCCAACTTATATCTTTTGTATCAATGAGAAAAGGAGAATAAGCAAGAAAAACTAAGTGATACCTGATCTTGCACATTGAAAAAGGAGAATAAGATAAGATTAAGAACAAGTTGTTGAGAACTATCCTATGATACTATTTTATAGAATCCAAAGAAGAATAAGAAGAAGGGAATAGGAAGTAGAAGGATAATGATAAAGGCATTGATACCTCATATCCATTATAATCAATAGAATAAGAGAAAAATAAGAATAAGAAGAGAGTTGAGAAAATACAACACTATTGTTTCTTGTGCAAGTTATATGTGTTGGGGATCATGAAGAAGAATAATATTGAGGAAAAAGATGACATGATGAAAACTTCTATCCATGCATGTTGATCATTCTGAGATTTAGTTTTCCAGAATAGGTCTAGAGTTCATGCTACTATACAATAACACCATTTTGAATTCCAATACTTGTTCCAAAAGAAGTATATATTTTTTATTGTTAATTTAATGATATATGATGAATATTGAAGATATTTTTCAAGAGAGAAAGTTGGAGGAGTGTTGGAGACTAGAGGGATCTAGTTTAATATATGGATAACTTATCAGAAGAATTTAGAGCTTTTAGTAGATAACTAATATCATGAGATAAAATTGGGTCAATAATGAATGCCCACTATAAGAAAATAGAGATTTTGTAATGAGAATTTTCAATAGAAAATAACTCCATCACAAATAGTGTCTTAGAAGTGGTTTTTGGAATGGAACATTCAGTCCATCACAAATAATATTTTTTATGACTAATATTAGTGATAGAATGACTATACACCATGAATTGTTTTTCCAGTATTGTGCGTGTTGTGGAGGTAGGTGATTATTTTTGAAAAAAAATATATTTCTACCATAAATAACATATATTTTTAAAGAAATATAAGTTACATCCCAATTAGTCCCTATGTGAATAAAGTATTTGTAATGAAAATATAGGTTTTGTTGTAAATAATCTTCTTGGAGGACAATTTAGTCTACCTGAGAATTATTTTTGATGGATAGAGTATGTCACAACAACTTTTTGAATAAGTAGGAAAATTAATTATAACAATTACTCTTTTTAAAAACATATGACCTATCCATTGTGAATACCCATCACAAATAAATAAACCATTGTAAAAAATTCAAATGACGGACTTTTTCAATAAAATAGTTCATCAAGAAAAGTCCATCTAAAAAAATCAATGTAATAATACAACACCCCTCTCATTCCATGAGCGAATAATCCTCCTCATATTATTCCTCACATGCTTTCTATCTCTTTTCCATTAAAATATTCTCTATTTATAATCAAGATTCTATTTTTTGAGTTTTTTCATTATAAATATGTTATTTGAGATCCATAATAATGTTTGATGGGTTACCTATTTCATATTAATAATTCATTATGGAGAAAAAGATTAAAGGTATTTTTTTAAATTATTTTAAATAGTTATTATGATTTTTCATTTATTTTCTTTTCAATTATATAATTTGTTTTTTGATTTAATTTGTTAGGGTTTAATTATAACATCATGTAAAAATATTAAATGTTTTTTATTTTTCAGTTAGTTAGTAATAATATTATGATTAATTATGATTTAAAATATTTTATGATTTTAATAGACAAGAATTTATAAAATATTACTGAATTTTTTTTAGTGATAAATAAATAAATTTTAATAGATAAATGTCAGTTATGAGTAAGAATAAGTAATAAAACTATAAATAATTTAAAATTAATAATTATTATTTAACAAATAAGTAGTCTTTGATTATTATAAAATACTATAAATTGTCCTAATTAATTTAATATAATAAACACTAGTTATAATTAGAAAAATATTAAAATTTCAAATAATTAATATAAATAATAATAAATAGAAAACATATAGTCAATACTTATTCTAAATTTGTATAAGTAAATAAAATAAATCTAAAAAAATAAAAATTAATGAATAGTTTAATGTGAGAAATTTAATTATTTATACTTAATAAAAGTAATATTATTATAAATTTCACAACATATCGTAATAATAAAATAATATCAATTAATTAATATATTAGTAAAATTAGTATGAAATTTATTATAAATTATTATAAATTAGTATATAAATGAGTATATATTAGTATAAATTAATAGAAGTTGTTATTAATTAGTATAAAATAATGAATATATCAGTATTATTTAGTTTGTAAATTGGTATAAAATTATTATAAATCAGAATAAAATAATATAAAATGGTGAATATATTAGTATAAATAAATATATAAATTATCATCAATGTATTTATTTATTATTTTATAGATTAGTATAACATTTATTAAAAATTAGTATAAATTAGTATATAAATTATTATAAATTAGTATAAATTAGAATAAATTAGTATATAAATCAGTATAAAAGTTATTATAAATTATAATATAAATTATTATAAAGTTAATTATAAATTTGTATAAATTTGTATAAATTTTTATAAAATAATTAATATATTAGTATACCATAGTATATAAATTTGTATATAAGTTATTATTAATTAGTATAATTTTTTTATAAATTAGTCAAAATTATTATATATATTAGTATAAATTAGTATAAATTATTACAATTTAATAAAAATTATTATACATTTGTTAAAATAATGAATATATTAGTATAAATTAGTATGAATTAATATATATTTATATAAATTAGTATAACATAGTGAATATATTTGTCTAATTTTTCGTAAATTATTTCAATTTTCCCTAAATTATTACCATTTAATCTAAATTAGTCTAAATATGTATAAATTAGTGTGAAATATTATAAATTCTCATATAAAGTTTTATAAATTAGTATAAATTAAGACCATTTATTATAAATTACTAAAATTTATAATGGATTTATATAAATTAGTATAAAATATTGAATAAATTATTATATATAAGTATACATTAATATAAAACATTATAAACTATTATATTTATTAAATAGAAGTATATATTACTATAAATTACTCTAAATTAGTCACATGCTTGTTGTCTTGTCATACCCACCGAGTGTCACCTTTACATTTTGTATCTGTGCCCCAACATGATTCCATCCTCTAACTCATGTGTGAGAGAAGAACCCCACCCACAAAAAATAATATTTCTAGGTTTTTCAATATTTACTAATATTTAATTAGAAATATTTTGTAAAATATATTAAAAATAATAATTATCTGCACATTTAATGAAAATTATTTGTTTAATTATTTTTTGACATGTTATATAATAAAAAATATATGGTTAATTTTTTAGAAAACTATGGACACAAGAAATTTGCACCAGTTCTCATTATGAGAACATGATTGGATAAATCATCATAGAAATATAAATGGCTATGTTATAAATCTTATCTACAATGAAATTGTTAAAATATTTATATCATTTTCATAGTTACATTTAGAATTTTTTAGAAGGTAAAATTGAGTTCCCACATAAGAAATGTGATCTCAAGAGATTTGAAATGTTTGATAACATAAGAATTCATCTATTTATTTTTTTTTTTGAAAGATTGTGCCTTTTGGTATCACTATATTGAAAAAAATTCTGTTGAATATACAAATGTTTTGGTTTTAGATCCATCAAAATTTTAAAATTGAGTATATAAGGGTGATATCCTATCTTTTTAAGAACAAAACTCATAATGATAATTCAAATCCCAAATTAGAAGTATATAAATTTTATGTTTTATTTAAATATATTGAGGATGACTTATATCCCAGAATAAAGGTAAGTAAATTTGAAGTTGTAAAAGAATTGATTTACATTAAATCATATTTTGAATGTAAAATAGTTGTTTTGATAAAATATCTTCATTGGTTAAATCATTTTTTCCTGAGGGAAATATACTTGTTTTGAATTTCTATGACGGAAAGAAGTTGGTCCATAATTAGGGTCATAGTTATCAAAATATTATTGCATGTTCCAATGATTTCATCTTATATTATAGTCAATATGAGTCCTTAGTCAATTTCCAACATGTGGATAATCAATGTACTATGATGTATAGCATGGAATTTCCCGACCTATTCTTATCAAATATATGAGGTATTTTATGATCACACTAGAATTTTTGTGTTTATTTATGTCACCCAAAAAACCACATAGATGGAATAAAAAAGATATAATATTTATGTATGTAAATATATAAATCATGCTTTTAATTGTGATTCATGGAAACAATTTTATAAGATCCATCTATATTTTTATTCAGAAACATGTAATGTGATTTAGGTAATTCTACTGATCATTTATATCAGTTCGGTGATTACAATAGTCAATATTCTTTTTGGATTTTTTTTTCATATATCCATAAAATTACATTCTTATATTTTGATTAAGGAACCACATTTCAATTTTTCATTACTAATTCCACGAAATCTCAATAATAATATCAATGATTATTTTAAGCTACAAATTTATGAGTTAATTTTATTGTGTATTAATGGTGTAACTACTTATGATATAGTTGTGGAAACAACTTCTACACTGAAAGATATATCAATGTGAAAAATCAGTGACTTTATATGGTATATTATGCTACCTAGATGGAGTAAAAAATGTCTAAAATCATATTTATTTTGAATTGGTAAAAGTAAATCATTTATAATTTTCAACGGATGAAAACCCTTTTTATTGTAATCAATGATTTATTCCACTGGATCATTCTTTCAAAAGAAATAAAACTAATTTATCAAATTTTATAATTTAATGATATATACCAATGATATTTCACTTAGGTAATTAGGTAAAATATAATGCCCCTTAATTACATCATTTAACCTTTAGAAAAACTTTAAACTAAAATAAATATTTCTCTTTGTGAGAGATCACAACTAGAATAATCAAATTATTTTTTAGGACCAAACATGTTCCTATGATTTGTTGAATCATCACATGTTATGTTTTCTGAATATTGAGAAAATATATTGTTATAACGCATTTTATATTGTGTTGGATGCACTTGGAAAGACTAAAGATACTATAAATAATTGTTTAGATCTATCCAAAATTTGAAATCATCCCAAAATTGAGGTATTAAAAAACGAAAGATCATATTTTATTGAATTCAAAATCAGATTATGTACCTTTTAAAGAAATTCATGAATTATTCTATCAGTAGATTATATATTTGAGGTTACCAACTGAATTTTTGTCTAATTTATCTCCCTATTTCAAAAATGGTTATATTACCTGATTAAAAAGACTTTATTTAAAAATCTTAATTAAAATATGACTACTAATTAGCCCCACAACATTATTGAATTATTCTATTTTGGGTGTTTTGACTAAAATATAATTTTGTTTGTAATAAATTTGTGTGGAAACAATAGACTATGATATAATAAGTATTGTTTAAAAAGTCAGTAGTAAAATTTTATGTAAATTTGAATATATAAATATGAAAAATTTACATGATTCAATTGATCATTAAATATTATGTTATGTGTATAAAACAAAATTTATAGGTATGGTACAGTTCCATTGGATGTAACCATATAATATTTTTATGAAAAAATTGAATAATAAGGTATTAACAGTAGAGAAGTTACATGATCAATTTCATAAGAATACATGTATGAGTAAAATTTAATTTTTTTGAGCATTAATATCACTATGAATATCCTTTAAAATATAATCGAATGGGTCATAAGGAGTAAAATATTATTGTTGTTTTATACCATTGATAATCATTACTTAATCATCCCGAGATTGGTGTCGATGATGATAATTAATGATGACTTACATATGATGAATAACACAGAGCTCAGAAATATGTTTAGCTCAATTTTGATGAAATGATGTGATTTGTGGAGTAAGTGTAACATTTAAATATTTTTTAAATATTTTTTAAAAATAAATATACTTTATTCATTTTATAGATTATATGATGATCAGATGAAAATATTGAGACAAATTACCTCAGTTTCTATTCAATAATCATGATGATGTAATTTTCCAACTAGTTTCAATGTATGGTAAGTTAAATTGTGTATAGTCAAACCTATAAAATCAATTTCCTTTTTATATTTTATTAATTGTTTTTTATTTTTCTAGGTATCATAACCTGGAATTAAAATTGATATCTGATTATGTGTGCTGAGTAACCCATCAACAAAATTGGTCAATTATTATAATGGATATATTTTTAGTATATTTTCATTTTATACACATAGATATAATGAATGAAATAATTAAATAAATAATGATTTTTTTAAAAGGATCATGAAGTACCCTATGAAATTTTTGTAGGAGTTTTATGTATTTTTAACTATTTTTTAGAGACTGTGAATAATGTTTGAAAATATATTTGAAGAGTTTTTGAGATGATTTGAATTTATTATAAGTGATTTGAAGTGATTATATGATTATATCAAGAAATATGGAGTTATATTGTTGAGTCTAAATAAATGTATATGACTTGGAAAAAACTTTTACTACATAAGTATGATTAGTGATTTCGTATGGATAACTACCTACCATGTATGTATGATCATTGAAGTTTGTATAGATCATCATCTACATCATAAGGATGATCAAAGAGTTTATAAAGTTGATAGGATACTTGATAAGGATGAATGACCATCTTCAAAAGGTTGATTATTGAGATATGTAAGTGTTATTGTCGACTAATTAAGAATCAAACTGACTTCATATGGATGATTCAATGTATGTATGATTTCTAATCTCTGTAAATATTATCTTATAACTTCGTAAGGATAAAATTGATGCTTCTTAAGGATTAATGAAGTAATATCAGAAGCATTTCTAACTTATGTAAGGACGGATTTTTCCCTATGTAAGGTTCATTTTGAGTGTAATAATTTGGAATTTTTAATATTTCTATAGAATGAAAATATTAGTTTCCCAAATTTTATATTTTAGAATAATTATTAAAAAAAATGATGGTTGAGCTAAACATAATAGATTAAAATAGCATAATTATATTATGTTTTATTCTGTTCATGCAAGAAATCACAAGGGGTTACCAGTGCTCTAACTAATTGATGTTTTCAAATACATGTAGTTGATAACTATAAATGGTGATGAAATATAAATTAATTTTAGTAGAATATATAAAAAATAATTCTATAATTTTAGCCTGATAATGTTGTGCTATTTTATATTTCTTCAATCTTATGAAAATAGTTCCCTGATTTAGGCTAGGTTATCACATGATATTGAGTATTATTGAAAATTATTCATACCATAACAAGGTCTAAGATGATTTGAATTATAGATGATTTAGATGAATAAAGAAAAAATCAATTTTGGGTTTTTTCTGGAATTAAAAAAGTCCTTTATATTTGAATTATATTTATTGATGTTGAATTATAAAGTATTTTCAATATTGATTTGTATTCAGTTTCCTAAATAATATTAAATGAATATAGGGGTATTTGGGGAATTTTAATAAAGTTAACGATTATGTATGGTGTATAATATATTTTGATCTTGGTAATATACCAATGTGAAATGTGATCAAGTAAATGCATTAAGGATATCATTTATATCATTTATATCATTTCCATTATGATAATCCTTTAGAATGATGAGATGGAAATTGTTTTATGAAATTATTTTAATATAGAAATTGTATGGTTTGCATAAAAAAGGGGTAATTCAAGTGATAGAGATAATAATGGTGTGTATTGATGTGTATTAAGAAATAGAGTGAAAAAATAGTCTAAATCTAGATCTTATGAAAGAACATAAAAAATTAAATAGTAGAAGTTTTCATTGAATTGAGATTTATATGATGATTGAGAAGTATATAAACAACTAATTATGAATGTACTGAGAAAGTCAACTAATCAATTTTAAAAATTACCTCATTATGGATATACTTCATAAGAGGTGATTATGCTCTAATATGTTTTTCATAATGGTTTAGTTGGAAGATCATTATCATTTTCAAGAGAATCACATATATTCTAGTGATGTTTCTCATTCTATATTATACTATAAACAATATGATTATATCTAAATTCCAACATGATTATGGAGAACTGATGTTTATAGAATCAAACATATCCTACCCACTTGTATTTGACTATAAAAATACCAAAGGAAAATCTATGGACTGAACCAATAATAAGAAAAATCAATGGGTTGGTACCCATACTAGGAACAAAAATTATAAAAAAGGTGTTCCTTAATTTTTTTATTTTTTTTATCCAAACCAATAATGTTGAGTGTAATATTTTAGTGTATAAAATGCTGACATATTATAGAGGTTTATTACAAGTGTAAGAAATTATAAAATTCATACACCATTGATTCATGTAATCATTCTTAGTGGTGAATCCATTCAAGGGGAATATATAGTGGTATTAGAGCATCCATGATCCCTATATCTGATACCAATGTTATTTGAATATAAAATATAAATTCAATTAATATAAAATCTATTCCTCCTTTATATGGAAGGAAATACCATTTATAGATGAATATGGTACTTCCTTATCTTCTCTCTCTTGTCTAGGAAGTTATTGATTTAACAACATTTGGTTTTCCACATATATAAAGAAGTGATAAAATTTTCTTTACTAACATAAAGAGATCAAAAATTAATGTTATATCCAGAAATTATATTCTTTTTTCAATATTAGAAAAGGTCATCATTACAAAGGTTGTGATATTTAAAATTGAAAAATTTATCTCATATAAGTAGGGAAAAAGTATGAATGGAATGCCAATGTTAAAGAGGAAATAATATATGTTTGGAAAAAAAGTATTGAAGATATACAAATAGGGAAGAAAAAATCACTAAAAATTATTTTATTAGAGTAAATGAAATTGTAAAAAGTATTATAGGATTTGGTTAAAATTGGGAGGATTTCTTAATTGTAAAGAATCTAATCAAGAAAAATCCCTGATAGATTTGATCATAAAATATATTCCCTTTAAGATTGATAGGATCTTACCATAATGAATTTAATAACGTCCACATTTCTTATAAAATGATAAAGATAATAACATTAAATAATAAATATAAAGAATATATAGATTTTAAATCCATGATAAAGTTGAAGATGAAGAAATAATAAGTTAAATAATATAGTGATTCAAATGATGAATAAGAGTAAAATGATGATGATAATAGAATAATGTATCTTATCATGAATGATTTCAAAAAGGTAAATTGAAAATACAATGGAAATATGGAACTCAAATTCTTTAAATGGGATGGAATTTCACACTCCACCATAAATATTCCAAAGAGAAATAGGTATATATATGTGGAAAAGGTATAAAATGATAAACTTAAAAAATGTCTTGGGAGAAAAATTCAAACTAAGTGAGAAAAATTGGTGAAGGTAAAATCAAATTTCCAAGAACAAAGAGGAGAACTGTAATTTGTAAATAATATGGATGAGACTCTTTATTTCTAAGCCAATAAAAATATAAAACTTCTATTAATGTCTTAAATTTTATGTGTAATATGGAGAAGCTTGATGAGAACTCAAACAGTGAGTAAATAATAATGGAATTACTTACATGGAGTGTATAATGATACTATAACTAGAAACATGTCATGAGAGAAACCATAATCTCAGGAAAGAAATTATACTCTCAGTATAAAAATATATGAAAAAAACTAAATAAATAGTGGATTTTATCATGAAATAAGTAGATTTTATTGAGTAAATGATGAAACTAAAGATAAATATTTATATGTAAGGAAAGATATTAAAAGAACTTGCATATAAACTCAAGCCTAAAGAAAAAATACTGCGTATGATGCAATATAAATTCTTTTAAGTTGAAAAATATTTAAAATATGTAAGGAATTATTACAATTTAAAAGTTCAAGTCAAGGGTGAGACATCATTAGATGCTATGATAGAGAGATAAAAAGAGTTGGTGATATATTTACCTTCTAATTTTCAACATAATTATAGTTTTAATATTAATTATGTTTTAAATAGTATGTATGGTCATGTTTGGGTGGATAAGGGTGATGATAAAACATCATCTATATCTAATTAAGACCACGATCCTATGAAAACTTCATATTTTGTAGATTATTTTGGAAAAATCCTATTTATGCTGGAAAAATATGTTAATACATGGGATAAGGTATGAATAAAGGGACATAAGTTCTAATAAGGCCAGAAGAGAACAAAAATGAAGAAATATGTGAGAAAAAATTAATCAAATCCATCCACACAAAATAGTTTTCAGTGTTTGGATGAAATATTTTTTTGATGTTACAAATGAGGTCACTATGATGTGGATTGAATAACTAACCTTTATGTATAATACAATTAAAATGAAAAGTAAAAAGGAATTCAAAATCCACATCAGGTAGAAAAATATACTTTTGATGAAGTTTCTTTGATAGAATGCAAGAAATGAACCACGTTGATTCATGATTGTGGTTCTTCCTCTCACATATACTGAGTTAATTTTTTTTCAAGAACATATAATTACATGATGAATGGGAAGTTAGATTTTTTAATGATTATTATTTGATAATTAAATGAATTAGTATTACAAGGAATGAATAGAAAAATCTTAAATTCAAAGACATTATTTATAATGGATTTTATATGAAAGTCATATGATCATATAGAGTAGAAGACAATACAAAACATAAATTGGATTATATTCAAGAATTCATCATGAAAATAATCCAGAAATAGTGTTCCTATAAACCAAGTATAACCATGTCCATATTCTTAATCCGAAAAATAATTTTGGATAGATATCATGAGGAGTGGTGAATGAATGGACCTTCCCTCTGAGGTGATAGATTGACCAATGGATCCATGAACACTTTTTGAGGATACCAAAGAAACTAAATGGATGATAACTCTTTATCAGGTGAGATGAATAATTATTAATAAGAAGAGAGATTCAAAATAGGATTATAAGTATTTCACCACACACAATAGGATAAAATTTCATCCTCTTAAATAGGTAGTGATCAGGTTATCTTATATTCATAATACATCATCTACATTTCTTCCTATTTGGGTATAAATCTTTGAATGGTTTCATTAAATTAATTAAAAGCCTTTAATCCAACCATAATGGATTTTAACTGATCAGTAAACCACCAAGGACAATTATACATGTTGCATCTTGCTAAATATGCATCACATACACATTTAATACAATATAAATATAAATATATTATATTTAAATTATAAAAATATTATATGTTCATCAAATACATGATAATATAAATAAATCATATGCATGTATTAAATATACACTATATATATAGTATCATATTTTACATTTATACTTCTATCATCCCATTCTTGTGTACATGTATCCCACTCATGTACATTTTAGTGCACATCCAAAAATCTTCAACAGGAACTAAAATCCCTTTCGACCTTTATTAAAAACATCAAAACTCTTTATGAATCTATAAAAAATATTTTGGGTACATTTTTTCTTCAATGAGTCTTCTTTTTTAGAAAATTTGTTTTCCAAAACTTAATCCTTATCAAAGGGATCATATATGTGACCCTATGAGATTTTTCATCTTTGAAAAAACTACGAAGTCTATATCTCCTAGATTTATGAAAAGATATACCTCTAACAAAGTTTCAATGCTACTCGAACCACTAAGGGGTCTAGTGCAATCTATATCAAACATACACATATCTATATATAAACATGTCTACCACAATATTAATCATATACATCATATATATACCTATATAATCCCATTTTCCATGACATCTAGCGACCACTAGACATGGATCCTAAAAATATATTATTATATTCTCATCATTTCATAATTATCTGAAAAGGACAGACCAAGATGATGAATACATCACATGTTACTTATCAAATTAGTTAAACACATCATATATAAAAATATTAAGAATGGTCATGAATTTCCTCAATATAATTAAATCAAGGGAAAGATATCTTTAACTTTTCATAAAAGTGAAAAAAACCCATCATGGATGCACTCTAAACGATGACATAGTCAAAAAATACCCAACTTCCCACGTATTAAGTAAGTAAACAAGTATAATTTCTTAAATAGGATATAAAATTATATAGGTTCTCATGATAGGTATCTCACGAACCTCTGGTAAGAAAGATTGATAATAATCACACACCCTTTATTATATCAATGATTGTATGATATTCCATGAGATATAATTTAGCATTTCAATCAATGTAATAAGTCTATAATTTTTACTAAATTAATATATTATTTATATATCATATAAAACTATAAACAATAAATTCAAGGTTTTATTCACACTAACCATATCATATCATTACAACCCATAATACTCCATAATGATCATTGGTTAGGGAAAAATCAAATTCATACTTTGAGGTGACATTATCATTAAACCGTTTAGGTAAAATAAATCATAGAACACGTGAATGAATACTAATTGGTTATTGACGTTATTATAATAATATGATTAATTTATAGCCATTAAAACTAATATCTTAGGTTTTTAACACCCATAGATTCTAAATGACCGTCATGTTGTTGCTACAGTAATGGTTTCATCAATAGATATTTTAAAATTTTCTGAGTATCCACCCAACTGGTCATTACTTCACCCCTATCATGGATCTTCCAGAGGAGATGGTATTTTAGAAGGATATGTTTGGTCATTTGATGAAACTGAGGTTCCTTATCCTAATAAATAACACCATTATTTTCATAATATAACTTGATTGATCCTATGATACTAAGAACCAGTATATGTTCATAAATGAACTTCTTGATCAAAACATATTCCTTCATAGCATCTGATACAAGGATGTATTCTGCCTTGATTTTTGTGTCCACCATGGTGTAATTTTTAGAACTCTTCTAACTAATTGATCAACCATTTAGGAAAAAATAAAAATTTTAATTTTATATCATCTTTTTCAGAATGGAAACTAGAATATGCGTGCCCATTTACATAGAGATGGTCCTCTCCTCTAATGACCATGAACACATCCTTAGTCTTTCTTAAGTAATTAAGGATATTACTCATAATAATCTAGTGAATTTCACCAGGATTGGATTGGTATCTAATTTTTATGCTTAAATAATATGATACATCAGGTCGAGTACATAACATTGAATACTTGATAGATCCTATTGAGTATGCATAAGGAATCATGTAATGACCAGAAATTTTATAAATAAAATTCCCTTTTAAATAAATAAATTCTATATCAAGTAATATGGTTATAGAAAACACATGAACTACATTGTTTATTTCTAATAGTTATGGTATGTTTGATTTAAATAATGTTAAGAATTATAATCAATGATAATATAGGGATTATACAATTTCATGTAAAGTTAATATATAAAGGATTATAATAAATTCCAATTGACATAGATAAAAGAATCGACAGCCTAGACTAGGAGGATCGTACCCTATGAAGCCCATTTATCAGAGCTTCCCAGGGTTATAACATCATTGGGGTTTTTCCCTTGACCAATCCAAAATTGAGATTAAATAACTAAATCAAAAGAGAAACCATTTATGAGATAAGTTCAAGATCATTGAGATCATAATACAAACTATGTTTACCAAACCAACCAAGAAAATTTTACCCTCACACACCATACCCTTAGGTCATATAAAGGTGTAACAAGGGTTTATGTATCTTAACCCTAAAAGTATGAATTTTTATATTTCTATTTTTTATAATGATTATATTTATCCCTTTTTAATATTGCTTTAGATAATGAGTATGGATTGGATTTTGATACAATGAAATCGAAATCGATTTTTTTGGAAATATATAGTTTCAGTCAAGAATCCTTTTTTAATGAATTCAATAAATTTTGAAAAAATTATATTTTAATAAAATTTTATTATTAAATAATATTTATTTTAAAATTGAAAAGTAAAATTTATAATTATCAAAAAACTATTATTGTAAAAGAACTAATATTTTTCAATAAATGTGTATTTTTTAAAAAACTATAAATTTTCATACTTTGATAATTTTGTGGATAAAATAAATATTATTTTCTAAATTAGAACATCAAAATTATTCAATGATGATTTTTTCCTTAATTATCAAAGATAAACATATTTTTGGGTCAAAATTATATATAGTATAAATATATGGTCTTTATTTTTGACATCATAATGAACAAAAAGTGATATAATATATTCCATAAATTGTATACATGAACAAATATATATTTTCCCTTTAAAGAAATGTATTTTTGAGGAATTTTTTTTTATTTTTATAAACCCTTAATGAATCCTCCAAAAACTATACAATGTTTTATTGTTTCATAATCATTTATTTTTAAACATGACTCACTTCGAAATCACTAAGGGTATTATTTTTTAAGATCAGTTCTTAAACTTTTAAAATAATGAAAAACATCACTTTGTAAGAAACCATTGGAATAAACCATGGGAAGGTTTGTGGTTTTCATAACATTATCATATAGAGTCCATAATCTATGTTTGGAAATTAATAATGAATTATCCTCTCTTTTACTATATAAACCCACCCATTACCCCATTCATCTTCACTAAAAACTCTTGGAACATGACATTACTCTACCCATACCTCTTTAGATCCCTTTAAAGGTTACCAAAGCTCTTAATAAGAACCTCCCAATCATTAAGAATCACCATATCAAGGTAAGGGATCCGGTCCTTCTCCTCTTTATTCAATAAAATCCTTTAAATTATACATTTTTTCAATTATGAACGTTGGAATATGATTTTATATATCATTATTACCAAATTTTCTCATTTTAAAGTGATTATAGACCCCTTTAGCTATCACTAATACCATTTATGAATCTATAAGTACCACTGCTATACATTTGAAATATCCCTACGATTTTTCATGCCAAATAATTGTATAATGAATACCTAAACCCATTTATACTCAATGGTATTTACCTAGATGTGCATATCCTTAAATTATTTAGGATCTCTATATAGGAATCTAAAAATCCATAATCATGGGATTAATATAGATGAAATAAATTCTTATGTTTTATGTTGTATGTGGCACACTTATACATGTACATGATATGAATATGACAAGTGAGCCCAAAATTATATATCCATCCAATGTGTTGGGTAAATTTTTAGTGTCATATGATATCATGTATTTGATTAAGGAGTAAACATAATCAATTATGGATCTTTTTTACCATGTTTTGTTGTCTTGGAATCTAGCCTTGACTTATACTCATGTCATGTTTTTTATTTTTTCCACATTCCTATGTTACATTTATGTAATAATGTTAAATAATATGATTATTAGACCTTTTATGTATCCTTGATATGAATCTTGGATCACATGTACTAATTTACTTATGCAGTAATTTTTTTATTCACTTACTCGGTTTTATATCTCACTCATTTCTTATGTACATCCCTAGGTTATCCTATGCAGTTTTAGAAAAAATATGAAATTTTAGGAGCATTTTAAAGAAGTTTTCAATAATTTTGTTGTAATTATTTGACAAGTTATTATGTTATGTACATAATTACACAAATAAACTATGCCTCATGATATTTTGGGGTTGTATTTATATTTCCTTCATGTAATAAATCATGAAATAAACTTTATTAATATATGAGTTTTTAAAGATAGTATCAGGAAAAAATCTATCTATTTTTGGGGATTAAAATTATCAAAATCTAGTGAAATTTTTAGGGATAAGACTACATATAGTAAAAAATATATAAAATTTTCTAAATTATAGAGTAAGTGTTTTCCATGAAAATTATTCCATATATGGATGTTTCCGTTAAGTTTGGCTGTGGTATAGAGGTACATTGGGTAATAACCTCGAAAAGGGTGCACTTTTCTAGACTCGATTATTAACTGGTACATAACAACAAGCCATGTTGAACAACTAGTTTGGAACTACTGGGGGATATTATTTGGTAAATTCAAAATCTATTTATGAACCATTATATAGGGAAAGAAATTCCCATAATATTTTATATTAGGAAATATATCATGGATAACATAGATTGAAAACCTAAAAATTCATAGGTTACATAATAGATGACATTTATGAGTTATCCCTTAAATATTTACGGTTTCCCATTTATGATTTTAATATTTTAAAAATAATTATCCTGAATTTTTCCTTTATTTTTATTCAATCAGTATAAATAAAGGAAACTGAGCCAACAACCAATGTGAGGGGAAATGTGATGACTCCCCAATTTAGATTCCCAACCTGATGAGAGATGTACTCATGATGTTTGTGATAATAATTTCTCAATTGAATTTTTTCTTTGAAATTATTTTTTTATGAGGAATTCCTAAATACCTCTAAGAATGATTTAGTTGTAATTGATACATTAATAAAATAATGGTCCCCAACATTCAATGTATTTTCCGACCCCTTAATCACAGAAAAAATGGATCAACACTATTGAAAATATATTCTCTATCCTTAAATGCTTTGAGTAAGATAAGGTCGTGCTATATTTTTATCATAAGGAGGGGGAAGCTTAGTAATGGTGGATTTTGATAAAAAAATATGAATCCAAAATAAGAGTTATATGTGAAGGATTGGAAATATTTTTGGAAAATGTTTTTTGAACAATATTTAACTTGAACTCTAGGACTGAAAATGGAGAGGTACTTACATAGCCTTATGAAAAATAATGATGAATCCATCAGGGTATATAAGTAAAAATTCCTAATAATTTCATGACATGCCTCCTTTTGAATTACCCTTTAAAGTAAAGTTGATAGTTTATTTAGTGGGATACAAATGATTCTATAAAAAGCCTTGGTGATTTGATACTTTGATAGCTATAAATAAATTTTATGATATTCAATCATTATCAACATTTAGATTATTTAATCTCAAGTGTCTCAAGTGTATGGTGATAATAAGTGGAGAATGGACTTTAATTTTTGGGGTGTGAAGGAGAAGTCTCATGGGGGAAATAAATTACAACTTCACACTTGTCAAAAGTGTTGGAAGAAGAATCATGAAAATTCCATGAAGGGGGAAGGTAAATGCTTTAGGTGTGGAAAGGAAGGGTACCTATCTAGAGATTTACTATAGGAGAAACACACCAATGTGATAGAGGAAATGAATTATCTAATCAACCTTGAACCTCTTGTCATATTTTTTAACCGAAAATAACAAGGAATCTCTAAGATTAAATAAACTAAGACAAGGGTTGTTGATGATAAATAATGACTACAACATATAAGTCCTAGTGAGAAAGGGAAAACTTATGCTATCAAAACAGATGAGGTGGATCCCAATGAAAATGTGGTGATAGGTATTCCAGTTACTCATTTATGTATAAAAAATGTACTATTTGATTTTGGTTCAATTCATTCTTTCATATCATGATGATTTAGAAGAACTATTCAAACACCGCCTAAAAAATGAAAGATGATTAATTAGTGGAGGCAATTAATTTATGACATATCGACCCCAAAATATCCAAACACACTGCCTTGAAACATGAAGTATACATTTTTATAAAAAATATGCACTGATATTTTACACAGCATGTTCCATATAAAGGATCGATTTGGTTTAGGTTCTGGGAAACCAGCTACTTCTGTCACACTTCTTCTACTAAAAACTAATACCTGAAGAATTCATTTCAGAAAAGAAGGGTGAGAATACAAATGCCCATTAAGGGGTTTTAAAATAATATATTATACTAATATAACATTTGAAAACATTCTTTTAAAATTTCCTATAAAATAATTTCTTAAGGAATACAAAAACATAAACATCACAACCTGGCACTTAGACTAAGAAACATAAGGGAACATTTCATGGTATTCTGAAAGATTTATAAAGATGCGCAATTCAATTATAAGAAGTCTCATTCATAATAATAAGTAAAATATATTCTAAGAAGTATGACATGGGAACATACAAGTAAAAATTTAATATCTAAGAGTAATACATGATCAGAGTGTGCATTATAATACTTCAAATTATTTCATTACAAACTATATGCCATAACTGGCTAATGGATTCTATGAGTGCTGAATAAATGTCTTGCCATAAGCATTTACATTTTCTGATACTCATAGGTACTGGCTCTTTAACCATGGATATTCTACAAGTCGAATATCCATTTGGTTAATTAAATATCAACAACATATTGAGGGGAATGTATAATACAGTAAAACATAACCATAACATCAAGGAATCATGCCATGACCATAAACAATAATTTTGTCAAGGCCTTGTTCCAAGACCATAGTTTGTCTCTTGAGGCCTACCGATGCATCAGGGGGCTTTAGCGGGCTCCACCTGTCACTTTCAATGTCCAATACATTCCTCATATTCCAAATAGGGTCTTATATTCAAAATGTCCCATGCCACTTTGAATAATTATGTATTTAATCCATATTAGGTCATAATAGTTAAATTTCATCCTTTAGCATTTACATATATATAAAGTGAATCATGCATTTAGATGTTAATAACCAAACTATCAACTACATTAAAGTACTAAAAGAAATACATGTTTTGTCACATACAGTGATAACCTTAAAATTATAAAACCTTATTAATCAAAATCCATATTGTAATTTCATTTGGATGCATAATTAATTAAAATATAAAGCAAATATTTTATGTCGGGTATTAAAATGATATATTCTCATACATTTATTACTATTGTGTTTTGGTATAACACATCACCGACACCATTTAATATATATATATATATATATATATATATATAATTAATTCATACCAACGAATATAATAGTTGCAAACCCCAAATTTTATGCTCATTAACATTCCACAATTACAAAACCCCTCATATGTATAGTAAATGGAATATCCACAATTAGGGTTTGATGTTGTGTAAATTTAATCATACAACAGGGTGTATATAAAGAGTAGTGTTCTTAAAAAATAAACATATTTTGAAAACACATGTTTTATTGTTATTAGTAATCTTTGGAAAATTTTAAATAAAATTGAGGATCAAAGTTTGTATGTATACACACAAACCCAATTATACATTATGAATAATCGTGTATACATAAGGGTCTCACACCAAAGTTAATTGACACATACAAGTTTATCAAGAACATTAATTAACCATTGTATTTTAAGGTTAAAATACCTAAATCCGTTCTAGAAAGTGAATTATACAATCTATATAATTATATAAAAACATGTATACTATATACAAATATATATATAAAGGTTTTGTTCAACACCTAATTCCTTATGTTTTAAAACTCTACTTAAACTTGAAAGTCAAGGTTTATTAGTCTTGAAATCAGCTAAAAAAGAGTTTTACCCAAAATCGTATGATCATACATGCATATATTTATATATTCATAAACCAGATATACAAATAACTGCATATATATATATATAGAACATAAATATGTTTTGTATGTTTGTTGTAAACCCTTTTGTTCATAATACTTCTCGGACCCAAATTATAGGAGACTTAGGATTAGTATAAAAGGATATTTTAACTGAACAGTAGGGTTATATATACATATAAGAATACACATATATAAATAAATATGTAAACGTTTAATAAAGTCAACATAAGTTCCCATACCTTGGTTTGAGGAGGAGTGGCTTGGGAAATCATTGAAGGAGGCTTGTTGAAGTTTGAGGAGAGGAAGGGACAACCGAGGGAATAGGTGATACATGGTTTTTTATAATATATATTATGTATAAAATATGATGAATAATTTAATGCTACTGCTGGAAAAACTGAGCCCTATATGGTTTATTAAAAGACTGGGGGAGAGTTCTTGTGGAAAATGCATGAAAAGAGGGGGCCAACGGGGTCACGGGCGTAGAAAACGAAGAGAAAGGGAGGAGTAGGGTACTGGGTTGCTGCCGGAAGGAGAGTAAGAAGACAATGTGGGAAGAGAAAAACCAAAAAAAGGATGTCCAGGATTGGGCCTGGCTTTGATCCGATGGTCGAGGTGCGTCTACGAGATTTAAAAGGATGGACAGCTCAGACAAGATCCATGTGAGATCTGACGGATCAGGGTGACACGATGATTTGAAATCACTCGGAGGATAATGATTAGATCATGATGGACCGAATGACACACAAAACGCATGGAGAATACTACAGCTTCTAGGAATTGAGGCCAAGACCAAGATGGATGGCCCCGATCACACACGATGAGATCTAAGGGCCTGGATTCAATTTCGGATGATTTTTGTCATCCCACATCGAAACAGAGAGGCCCAAAAGATTCTTTATAAGACTAAGACTCTGATGGACCACTCAGAAATCACAAAACACACATAAGGGGGTCTTATACATGGGCCCCCTCTCTTTCCCCCTATAGGCCTCAGCCTACCCCTGCTTCTTTGTGGCCTCGTGCCCATGGTGGCGTGCTTTGATCCCCTGCGCACCCACGGTGGCTTGTTCTGATCCCCTATGCGCCCTTCGGGGTAGCTATGCTCCCCAATTTCTAGAACTAGCATGCCCCATTCGCCACTACCCATAGGCCATTTTCAGGGGTAGAGGTTGAGTGGCCCATCAAGGATTTGAGGGCCTGCCAAATGGTGTCCCTCCGCTAGATGGGCACTGCCCTAAATTTTTTTACAAAGTAAACATTTATTTTTTGTTATAAAAATATTTTTTACACATATATGTATATAGGTATATTCATGATATGATTTTTCTAATTACAACCTAAATACTTTCCTTAATTTTCTAAATGTTAATGTTTTAACGAAAACAAAAAGTAATAAATTAATGTTCAATACATCATTAAGAAAGTTAGTATTATAGAAATCAAGGATATAACATTAATTAAAACCATTATTTAAACATTGAAAAGGAAAATATTTTTATAAAATATTCCCTATATTTCTTGAATATCTAAAAAGTATTTTAGATCCAAAACTCATTTTCAAATCATACCATGTGTAGCTCAAAAACTAAACCATTGCCCTTTTAAGGCTCATAATAATAGGATTTATTATAATTTCAATTAATAACTTAAAATATTTTGGAAAAAAACAAATTATACTTATATATTTTTAATTATTCTACCAAAAGAACTATGACTATAATTATAGCCATTATAACTCCATGGTCACCCAAAGGAAACAGTCGAGTTGATGCCCTATGAAACCATACATTAGGGTGTCCCTAATTCAAGACAATGGAATGAGATGGTTCACATCATTCCATTGGTGCTTAGTGTGGCTACAATGGATTTAGCCATACTAATGTTCGTTGTGAAAAATCCAAAGGACCGATATTATATTCTTGGGGTTTTTATTGTTCTGAGTGGTCTCCCTATAATTTTTATATGGATTTTAGTAGGTATTTTTGTGTAGTATATTTTCTTTTGATATTGGTGCATTGTAAACACTTTGTTGTCTTATTTAAAAAAATTCATGGTATTTATTTTTCACGTTTTGTTCAGATATCCTTTAAATTAAACAAAATTAAACCATGATATCATTATTACAGTAGAAATAAACATTTTGGTGTCACATTATCCGCCAATACAAAGAATCACATCCTCAAAATTCATTTCATACAACCAAGGAAAAGTATACTCTATGTCGTTCTTCACCACATCCTCCACCATGGAGGATCCTCAGGTGTAGCCAAATGCAGACCCAAGTTAGTATTCAATTCTTCTACTTCCCTATCCCAAAAAAACTTCAGACAGTATGGGTTAAACTCATGAAGTGCACACTCGAGCTTCTAGAGGGAGGCTCGAATGGTAGAGAGTTCAGAAATGTCCAAATGGAAAAACTCTATAAGGACTCGTCAGACCGTATCTTGTCTGACAATATAAATGACATTGACATGATCATACAAACTGATGCTCAGGATTTGGTATATGTAGGTTGTGCATAGGTCCCCTTCCAAGGAATCCTTTTGAATCCTCACCCTGGCCGTGAGGTTTCAGGATTGAGTTAAGAATAGGAAAAGACCTTCATGGTACTTTCCCCTTAGTCTATACTTAGAAAGTTGAGCATTGGATATGTGGTGGTAAATGCAGACATTCTACTGACAAGAACGGAGAATGTTTGAACTATTCGATATCCCCTAAAGATGTTTGCACGTTCTCCATAGGTTTGTGAATGGAAGGTACTCTTCTGCATAGGTTTTTACCATAATAGTCTTTATTATCTCAATAGGTAGTGATAAGATGTGAGTTTGTCCTTCCATATGATTTTTTTTTATAAAATTCCAACTGATGAAGCACAAACACTGGAAAGGTATAAGGAGGAAGAAACAAAAAATTATATTTTTATAAAAAACTGGTACATAACACCAAGGAGTAATGGTTTCCCCAGTACCCAATTACAGGAATCCCCAAAACAATTTCAAAAATCTAAATCTCCCTGAACCAAATGCAACCCAAGCAGTCTGGTTCAATATCACATGTGCACTTATGGTGTCTCTAGAGTGTGACATGATGGGTGTATAACTGAGATACATCAGTATGTACATGATTTTTGTACATAGAATGAGGGGCTTCAAAATAAATAATTTATAAGACCAATACTTGACCATAATGGACATAGGACAAGACTTGACACATATATGCTGCACGGAGGTCTCCCACTGCTTATACTTCTTGGAAATCTATAAGGTAATGGATGCCTTCTACTAGTGTGAAGAATCTAAAATTACCTTGTATTAATTTCCTTGATGTCTGTAGAATAGAAATTGGATTTGAATCATAAATAGGTAGTCCAAAACCGTTCCTCGGTGCAGTTGAAGTACATGGGGAGAGATGGACATGTTGCAGAAGTGTTCTCATGTCATATGAATATGGTCATAGTTCACAAATTTATCATGGATGGATTTTGAAATTATTTTTTCTAGGGCCCCAATAGGAAGAGACAAAAAACTAATACCTTCTTTTTCCATCTTTAAATAAAGAAAACCCCATATTTAGTAATGATTAAGTAAATTTTCTTTGTTTCAATTATTGTTTTAAAGAGTTTTCAAAAATGAATACTCTGATACCAAATGTAACAATTGGGCCCCAATGATAGCACAGACACCCCGCCTTAACATGACCGTCGGTTCATGGACCACCAGGTACCACCAGTTTCCCCACATACGCATGGTCCACACCTTGGGGCCCACCAACGCACCTAAACAATTCATTTGACCAATGATAGTACCCATAGGCCAACACATTTCCTTTCCAGTGTTCTTTGTCCTCACTCACACATACCCTGAGAAACTTCATAGAAGGTCACCCATCTTGATCACCACTCCAGGCCAAGCACGCTTAACTGTGGAGTTCTAATCAGGTAGGCTCCCGAAAAGGATGGTGCACCTTGTTGACATGATTCATATCATTTTTTCATTTAACCCTTTATCATTTGGGGGGGTTACAATCACCCCCCTTTAGAGCACAATGTCTTCATTGTGGGCCCTACGTTTCAACCTAGGCAGTGCACCACACTTAAGGCTGGGTACGACCTCTAATACCAACTGTAACATCCCGATCCCAGAATACCCAAAGCCGGTGCCATGAAACATGATGTGTACATTAAAAAAACATGCACTGATATTTTACACATCATATCCCATACAGAGGATCGATTCAGTTCAGGTTTTGGGAAACCATCTACTTCTATCATGCTTCTTCTACTAAAAACTGACACCTAAATAAATCATTTTAAAAATATAGGGTGAGCATACGAATGCCCAGTAGGGGATTTTAAAATAATATAATACACTAATATAACATTTGAAAACATTCTTTTAAAATTTCCCATAAAACAATTTCATAAGGAATATAGAAACATAAATATCACAACATGGCACTGAGACTAAGAAACATAAGGGCACATTTCATGGTATTCTGACAGAGTTATAAAGATGCACAATTAAATTATAAGTAGGATCATCCAAAATAATAAGTAAAATACATTATAAGAAGTTTGACATGTGACCATACAAGTTCAAATTTAATATATAAGAGTAATACCTGATCAGAGTGCACATAATAATACTTTAAATTTTTTCATTACTAACTGTAAGCCATAACTGGCTAATGGATTCTTTGAGTTGTGAATAAATGTTAATCCATAAGAATTTACTTCATGTGATACTCATTGGTACTGGCTCTTTAACCATGGATATTCTACTGGTCAAATATCAAGTTGGATAATTAAATATCAGTAACATAATGAGGGGAATGTAAAATGAAGGAAAACATAACCATAATGTCAAGGCCTCATGCCAAGACTATAAATACTCATTTTTTCAAGGCCTTGTGACAAGACCATAGATTGTCTCGTGAGACATACCGATGCATCAGGGGGCTGTAGCAGGCCCCACCCGTCACTTACTATGGACAATACATTCCTCATTTTCCAAATATGGTTGTATATTCAAAATGTCCCATACCACTTTGAATATTTAATTTCTCATTTAATATTTTTCAAAGTTTCCCATGACACTTTGAATAATTTAGTATTTAATCCAAATTAGGTCATAGTAGTTAAATTTCATCCTTTAGCGTTTACATATATATAAATTGAATCATGCATTTAGATGTTAATAAAAAAACTATCAACTACATGACTATGTCATTGAATGTTAAATATGATAAACCCAAGTACTAAAAGAAATAAAAGTTTTGTCACATGAAATGATAACCTTAAAATCATAAAACCTTATTAATCAAAATTTATATTATAATTTCATCTGGATGCATAATTAATTAAATGATAAAGAAAATATTTTTGGTGGGGTATTAAACTAATATATGGTCATGCATTTATTACTATTGTGGTTTGGTATAAAACATCACTAACATCATTTAATATATATATATATATATAATTAATTAATTCATACCTATGAATATAAAAGTTACAAACCCCAAAATATATGCTCATGAACGTTCCACAATTACAAAACACATCATAAGTACAGTAAATGAAATATCCACAATTAGGGTTTCAGGTTGTTTAAATTTATTCATACAATGGGGTGTATATAAAGAGTAGTGTTCTAAATAAAAACTAAACATATTTTGAAAACACATGTTTTATTCTTCTTAGTAATGTTTGGAAAATTGTAAATAATATTGAGGATCAAAGTTTGCATGTATACACACATACCCGATTATACATTATAAATAATCAAGTATACATAAGGGTCTCACACCAAAGTTAATTGACACTTACAAGTTTATCAAGAACATGAATTAACCATTGGTGTTTTATGTTAAAATACTTAAATCCAATCTAGAAGGTGAGTTATACAAACTATATAATTATATACAACCATGTATACTATATTCATATATATATATATACGTTTTGTACAACACATAATTCCTTATGTTTTAAAACACTACTTTAACATGAAACTCAGGGTTTAGAAGTCTTGAAATTGGGTACAAAAGAGTTTTACCCAAAACCGTATGATCATACATGCATATATTTACATATTCATAAACCTAATATAAATATAACCGCATATATATATATAGTACATAAATTAGTTTTGTATGTATGTTGTAAACCTTTATGTTCATAATACTTCTTGGACCCAAATTATAGGAGACTTAGGATCAGTATAAGAGGAGATTTTAACTAAACCGTAGGGTTATATATACATATAAGAGTATAAGTTTATAAATAAGTATGTAAACATTCAAGCATGGAAACATAAGTTCCCTTAACTTGGTTTGAGTAGGAGTGGCTTGAGAAATCGTTGAAGGAGGCTTGATAAGGTTTGAGGAGAAGAAGTGAAAACCAGAGGAATGGGTGAAACTAGGTTATTTATAATATATATTATATATAAAATATGATGAATAATTTAATGCTAATACTGGAAAAACCGATCCCCATATGGTTTATTAAAAGACTGAGGGAATGTCCTTGTGGAAAACACATGAAATGAGGGGGAAGCGGGGTCACAGGCGTGGAAAACGAAGAGAAAGGGAAGAGTAGGGTACTGGTTTGGCACATTTAGGGGAGGAAGAAGATGACATGTGAAGAGAAACACTGAAAAACAAATGGATGGCTAGGATTGGGTGTGGCCTTGATCCGATTGTCAAGGTGCGTCCACGAGATTTGAAAGGATGGATGGCTCAGATTAGATTTGTGTGAGATCTGATGGCTCAGGATGAAACGATGATATAAAATCACTCAGACGATCACGATTAGACCATGACAGATCGAATGGAACAAAAAAAGTGCAGAGAATACCGCGGCTTCTAGGAATTGAGTCCCAGACCGAGATGGATGACCCTGATCGCACACAACGAGACCTGACGGCCTATATTAAATCCTAGAAGATTTTTCCATCCCACATTGAAACCTAGAGGCCCATGTGCCTTCTTTATAAGCTTGAGACTCCGATGGACAGCTCAGAAATAACAACACACACAAGGGGGCATTATACATGGGCCCTCGCTCCTGCCCCCTACAAGACTCGGCCTACCCCTGCCTCACTATGGCCTCACGCCCACAGTGGTGCGCTCTGATCCTCTATGACATGTTTAGGGTATCTATGCTCCCGGCTTGCTAGACCTATCATGCACCATGACCCACTTCCCCTAGGCTATTTCCAGGGGTATAGGGTGAGAGTCCCATCAAGGCTTTGAGGTCCTGCCTAATGGTGGCCCTCGTCTATATGGGTACTCCCCTAATTTTTTTACAAAGTAAACATTTATTTTTGATTATAAAAATTTGTTTTACACACACACACAGATATATATTTATATAGGTATCTTCTTGTTATTATTTTTCCTATTACAACTTAACCACATTCCTTAGTTGTCTAAATGTTAAATTTTAAAATAAAACACATAGTAATAAATTAATGTTCAATGCATCATTAAGAAAGTTATTGTTATAGAAATCAAGGATATAAATTTAATTAAAAACATTGTTTAAAAATTGAAAATGAAATCATTTACAAAATCTTCCCAGCATTTTTGGAATATCTAAAAAGTATTTGAGATCTAAAACTCATTTTCAAATCATACCACGTGTAGCTCAAAATATTAAACAATTGTCTTTTTAAGGTTCCTAATAAGAGGTTTTTTTATAATTTCAATTCATATCATAAATATTTTGGAAAAACTAAATTATACATAGATATTTTTAATTATTATACCAAAAGGACAATGACTATAATTATAGTTGTTAGAACTCAACGGTCACCCAAAGGCAACAGTCAAGTTGATTCCCTATAAGACCATACATTAGGGTGTCCCAAATTCCAGACAATTGAAGGAGATGGTTCACATAATTCCATTGGTTCTTAGTGTGGCTGTATTGGCTTTAGCCATACTAATTTTCATTGTGAAGGATCCCAAGGGCCCATATTATCTTCTTGGGGTTTTTTTTTGTTTTGAGTGTTCTCCCTATAATTTTGATAGGGCTTTTAGTAGGTATTTTTGGGTGGTATGGTTTCTTCTGATCTTGGTGAACTGCAAACACTTAGATGTCTTATTTAAATAAAACTCCTAGAATTTAGTTTGCAATTTTCATTTAGATAACCTGTAAATTAAACAAAATTAAACCATGATATTTTTGTTACAAGATAAATAATCATTGGGGTGTCACAAAATGGATCAATTATTTCATCCCAAGAATATAAATCATTCCCTACCCATTTTTTTTGGATGAATTTCCAAGTGACCCTTTTGATACCCCCTTTGTAGAATTCGATTCTATTTTGGGAATGTGTTGGATTTCCTTGTATAGAGCCAAAATAAATTTTTGAGAGAAAGAAGTCACCCATGTATACCAAATCACCCTCTAATTATATAAAATTGAAAGGTAAAGGTTGAATTTTATTTGGTAAAATGCTTTCAAGATTGAATATTATTTCCTTATGAGAAAGTGTATCTAGCTCAAATGATTGAGACTAAATAAAATATAATCCTAGAGGAAATTACCATTATAAGGGAATTCACAAATGTGTTTCCTAGATAATTTCTTAATCTTACTCCTAGTGTAGTGGATGAGTTCTCAATCAAACATATACATGGAGATTTTTCGATATCCAAGACTCCTTATAGAGTAGACATTGGTGAACTATAAGAGCTAAAGTAGAAACTGTATGAGAATCTAGATAATGGGTTTATACAACAAATTGCTTCACCATAGGGTGAATCAGTCCTCTTCTTTAGGAAGAAGGATGGTTCAATGATCCTTTTCATTGGTTATCATGATATCTACAATATCATGATAAAGAAAAAGTATCCTATTCCAGGGATTAATGACTTGTTCATCTAGCTATGTGAAGCACAATCCTTATCTAAGGTGGATCTTCTATCAAGATATTACTAAGAAAATGTGAAGGAGGATATACCCAAGACTGATTTCTGTACAGGGTACATACACAATTAGTTCATATTTATGCCATTTTGACTCACTAATACTTCAAAAATATTCATGGACTAAATGAACAGATTATTTAGAGATTAACTAAATTTTTTTGGGTACACTCTATAGCTGATATTCTCATCAACTCCAAAATAAAGGAAGAACATGAGGAGAATTTAAAAACTATACTAAATAACATTTTGAAGGAATAGTAATATGAAAATTATAGTAAATGTGAGTTTGGTTAAAAAAATAGCTTTCTCTGGGCATTTTATCCCCCAAAAAAGGATATCTATGGATACTTTAAAAACTGAGGCAATTAAAGGATGTCCAAGACCATGATCAGTGAAAGAAATCCATAGTTTCCTATGATTATCTAGGTACTATAATTGATTTGTAAGAAACTTATCATGATTTTCAATCCCACTAACCAATATAACATAGAAGAGAATCACGTTTTTCTAGACTTATGAATATAAAGAGATATTTAAATAGATGAATACAAGGATAATCACTACACTGGTTCTCACATTAACCAATAGTGGGGAAGGTTTTTTTGATTTAAAATGGTGTTTCTAAAAAGGTCATAGGTTAGGCATGCATGAAAGATGAAAAAGTGATATACTATTCCTCCGACCAATTAAATATCAATGAGTATAACTACCCAACACATGATCTCTAATTTTTAGCAGTGATATTCACTTTGTAGATTTTGAAACATTTTCTCTATAGATAAAATTATTGAATATGTATGGATCACAAAATCCTCAAGTATATATTCATATAAAAGGATCATAATATGCACTAATGATGGTGGTTAGAGATGATCAAAGATTATGACTTTTCAATCCATTACCATCCTGGGAAGGTGAACAAAGTGGGAGATGATTTGAGTAGAAATGATCCTGCAAGCCTATCCATGATGAGGATTACACGGTATCCATTCTTCTTGTACATGTAAAGGATAAACATGGGAATAATTATAGGATTTTCATCCAAAATTTCTCATAAAAATTCTCAACCATATATTCATTAGTTGATTAAGGATGCCTAGAAATAAGATGAGTTACTACAAAAATAAGGTATCAAATATTTGAAATTTTAATTTTTCTAAAGATATAGTTATAATATTTGGAACTTGAATATGTGTCCCATCAAGACTAGTGTTAAAGAAGGAACTTCTAGATGATAATATCATTCCATAATTCTATATTAATATAGAAAGAACTAATATGTACATATATTTTTAAGAAAAACATATGATGGAATAACATAAAGAGAGATATTGTGGGGTTTGTATCTTGATTCATGGTATTACAATAACTCAAGTCCAAATAAAATAATTCCAAGGGTATGATGAAACCATTACCCATACCAGTATAGAAATAGGAAAACATAACCATAGATTTTATCATAGGACCCCAAGGAAACCTAAATGAAATAATTCCATTTGGGTGTTATTTTATTGCCTTACCAAGTTAGTACATTTAATTATAATAATTTAATATTTATCTCTTGACCAACTCACCAAGATATACACATGGAAAGTGGTAAGATTGCACGGAGTTCCAGTATATATTGTATCTAATAAAGATTCTAGTTTTACCTCAAGGATCTGGATAATCATTTAGAAAGTATTGGATATAAAACTGATCATTAACACAATTTATCACCCTCAAATTGATGGTTATTCTGAAAGGGACATTCTAACTCTAGAGGATATGTTGTTATCTTCTTCAATGGATTTCCAAGGATGTTGGAATCAATACCTTCCCCTAGTAGAGTTATTATATAATAGAAATATACATTCTAACATTCAAATGGAACTTTATGAGGCTATATATGGGAAGAGTTGTTGGACTCTAACAAACTAAGATGCAGTTAGAGAGTGTAATATTATGGGTTCTGATCCTTTCCAAGAGATGATGTGGAATATTCAAACCATTCAATTTCATATCAGAACTCTTAAAAGTATATTGAAAATATATACAGACAATCATCGATGAGATATAAACTTTGAGGCCGGAGATAAAATGTTCCTCCATATATTTTTAGGGAATAAATTCACATGGTTTTGGGATAATGGAAAGCTTAATCCAAGATACATTGACCACTTTAAGATCTTTGATCACATAAGAGCTGTGGAGTGTCGACTAATACCCCCACAGAATCAATATCACTTACATGACATGTTCCATGTATCTATATTAAGGAATTTAATACCACAAAACTCACATGTACTAATTATGGATGTGGTATCATTGGAGAATTATATTTCACATGAGTGTATCCAGTGAATATATTAGATAATAGAAAAAATATTCTATGAAACAATACAACTCACCTGGTCAAAGTGTTATGGTGGAACCACAAGTTTGGGGAAGCAAAATGGGGACTGAAAGAGGTGATGAAATAAATGTAACCTTTTCTATTTTAGTGTATGAAATAAAAATTTAGGAGAAAAATTTCTTAATGGGGGAATAATGTAACAAAGAAAACATTTATAAATTAAATTCCCTATTTAAATGAATAAATTCCTTATCAAGTAATGTATTTATAGAAAACACATGCACTACATTGGTTATTTTTTTATTTATTTTCTTTTGGATTTAAAAAACCATTAATCTTCATAATCATTTATAATATAACCTTTAAAAATTGACCACTAATATTAACATATTAGGGGATATTATAAAGTCCAATTAGCATGGACAAAAGAATAGATGACTTCGACTAGTAGGATCATACCCTATGAGTCCCATTTATTAGATCTTCCATGGGAGATAGTATCACTGGGATTTTACCTTTACCAAACCCAAAATAAAATTCAAAAGATAAATCCTGAGTGAAATAACTTATGGGAGATGTTAAAGCTCATCAAAATCATGTCCCAAACCATTTTCATCAAACCACCCTAAAAAAATCTCACTCTTTCACACCTTACCCTGAGGGAATATTTGGGGTGTAATAAGGGGTTATGTATCTAGACACTAAAATTATGAATTTTTATGTTTCTGTTTTTCATAATAGTTATATTTATCAATTCTTAATATTAATTTATATAATTAGTTTCAATTGGATTTTGATAAAATAAAAACAAAAAAAATTTATTTTTGGGAAATATACAGTTTCAAACAAGAAAATATTTTTAATGAATTAAATATTTTTTAAATAAATTATATTTTATTAAATTTTTATTATTAAATAATATTTATAAAATATAAATGATAATATAATGATACAAAGTCAAAAATAAATTTTATAAGTGTCCGAAAATAGTTATGGTAAAAAAAATAGTACTTTTCCCCAAATATGATTTTTTGATCTAAAAATTTAAATTTTAATAATTATATAATTTTATGGATAAAATAAATATAATTTTAGAAATCATTATATTGAAATTATACAATGATGAGTTTTTCTTAATTTTCAAAGAATATTGAATTTTTGGGTCAAAATTAAATACTATATAAATATACAGTGTGAATTATGACATGATAATCAGAAAAAAGTGGTATAATATATGCCATAAATGGTATCTAAAACATAATATATATATTTAACCATTAAAATGATGTGTTTTTAGGATAGTTTGTTATTTTTATAATCCCTCAAGGAGTCCTTCAAAACCTAAATTATATTTTAATGTTTTAAAATCAATTCTTTATAAACATAACTCAATTACACACCATCAAGGGAATTATTTTAATGATATATATTATTATAATTTTAAAATAATGAAAACAATCCAATTTTTCGGAAACCATGGGAATTAACCATGATAAGGTTTTTATTTTTGATAACTTTAACATATAGAGTCTGAAACCTAAGTTTGGAAATTAATTTTGAATTATCCTCTCATTTGCTATACAAACCCACCCAAAACCCCTTTCATGTTCCTAAAAACTCTTGGATCATTACATTACTCTATCCTTACCTCTTTAAATCCCTACCAAGGTGCTCCAAACCTCTTAACAATCCCTCCCATGCTTTATGAAGTACCCTCTCAAGGCTTGGGATCCTCTCATTCTCCTCTTTATTCAAGAAAAATACTTTAAATTGTGCCTTTTATTTTCCAATTATTCATGTTTAAATATTATTTTATATATCTATATTACAACCATTTTTATGTCAAATTTATTAGAAGCCCCTTTCACTCTCATTAATCCATTCTATGAATCTTTAAGTTGCATCGTTATGCTGCCAAAATTCCCCTACAATTTTTCATTCCAAAAAACTGTGTAGATAATATCGAACCACAATTATACTCAAGGGTATTCACATAGATGTACATATCCATCATTTATTGGGTACTTAGATGTATTTATATTACACTCCTTAATCATGGGATTAATAGTGATGAAACACATCCTTATGTTGTATGATCTGTATAGAAAACTTATACATGTACAATATATGTATGTGATGGGTGGACCCAAAATTATATAGCCCTACAATAAATTGCGTAATGTTTTAGTCTCATGAGATTTATTGCATGGGATTAGGGAGTAAACCTAATTCATTATGGGACTTTTTAAACCATGTGATTTTGTCTTGGTGGTTATCCTAGACTAATGCTTATGCCATGTTTTATGTGAATGCCACATTCCCATGATGACTTTGTGTTATCAAGTTCAATATTATAATTTCCACCATTTTTTTAATATGACTCTTGGATCAAATTTACTAGTTTACCATATGATTTACTTTTTTATTCCCTTACTAGGTTTTACAACTCATCACTTTCTTATATACATCTCTATGTTTTCCCAAGCAGTTTCTAAAGAATGATGTAATTTTTGGAGCATGATAAGGAGGTTTTAAATAATGATGGTAAATTAATTTTTCAAAATTTTATGGTATATACCAAATTACCTAAAGAAACTAGGCCTCATGATCTTTTGGTAATGTATTAATTATAACTTATTCAATAAATATTCAAATAATGTTTATTATAATATGGGTTTTTATAAATCATGTCCATCCATTCTAACTCTTTATAATGATCCAAAGTATTCCTCAGATACGTGCTATGAAAAAATGGTAAGGAAACATTCTTTAAGTTCTAATTCTAAATCAATTTATCACATTACCAATATAATTGTTCTCACTCAGAATAATAAAACCATTAAAACTATCTCTATAGATCCTTATACTGAGTATGTAAGTCAATTCTCCCATTTATTTCATTAAAAATCATTTACCTAGACTCATCTTTATAGTGTAAAGTGTCAATAATCCATTTCCAATTGGAAATATTTCATCATCATACCATATTAGAAACACTATTTTAATCATACGAAGACAATTTTATACACATGAATCATCTAAATACTTGATGAAACCAAAATATTTAGTTATATCATAAAAATAGATATTCCAACTCAAAGAAGCTTGCTTCAATCCATAAATAGAACATTGAAACTTATAAACCTTAACATTCACATTTGGAACTTCAAAACCCTTAGGATATATCATATACATATCATAATATAAATTACTATTAATGAAAATGGTGTTGACATACATTGAATATATACCATAATCATAATGAGATATCATAGGTAGGAAAAATTGAGTATGCATTACCATTAAAACCAATGAAAATTTCATTTTATAGTCATTACCATGAAATATTTGAAGGTTCCGGGCACAACAGAAGAGCGATTAAGCAGACACCCAACTATAATTTTTACCATGATCTACAATTATTCTAGGAACAACACAACGATGAATTCCAGTCTCCATAAAATAGAATCAAAGATTTAGATAATGAAAGAAGAGGCCTGAAACATTTAAAGAGGATCTTTCACATCATGTTTATAATTTATTTATTTTATTTCATAATGAAAATAATACATGGATATTCATTATTTTCTTCGTTGATGATGTTGATCATTTGGAATGACACTTCCGGATTATCTCATTGCACTTGCGAGGATCTAAACTTAAATCCCTATAGAGGTGATCCACACGTGCTGTGATGGCCTCCGATCAACACCACTCATTCTACCGGTGCTAGCGCAAGGAAGTGAGTGTCTTGTGTCGGTCATTATTGATCACTTGTTCTTCATCCTTGAATAATATCTCTTGTTCCTGATAGGTGTGGGAAGAGGATTTGAGATAGAAATTGTTTAGATCAAGAATTCTCAATTCATCAAGTGTGTGGTGTATTCACTATGGCACAATAGACGTACTTGTCTATTTATATGCATGGATCTTTAGTAATAATATTTAAATGCATAACATAAATTAAATAAATTCATTAACATAGCGAAAATCCATGATCGTAATAATAATACCATGTTATTATTTATGGTGCACCAACTTGCACAAAACAAGATTATGAATAAAATTATGCGTCACAAAATAATAACATCATCATTATTTTCTTAACTTGTGGAAAATAATAATAATGTAATGTCTTGAAAGTAATTATTTTACTACTGGACCGGGCATGGTCTTCTCGAACTCCACTTTCATTTATTGAACACCCAAATAAATAAATAAATAATTTATTCTCTTAAATAAATATATTATTTACACATTAGTAAATAAATATTAATTAAATGTTCAATAAAATAAATAAATATATTTTATTTAATTTATTCCATCATCTTGACTTGAATAAAATTATTCCATTGTCATGAGAATAATTTTTATAACATTAATTAAATTCAAATATAATTTAATTGAGACCACCAAAAACACTTAGTGTGTGTCCCTCTAGGATTATTTCTCATTGGCATTAGGAGGGCTTCCCTAAAGCCCAAGAGTACTGTCTAGTAACGGGTCAAGGAACCCAAGAGAAAGAATGTAAAGTTGCAAAAATGAAATCCACATATGAATTCTCACTGTGTAATATAATATCTCTATCATAATATCTCATCAAGTAGGTTTCATGATAGTGTCATAAACTTTTATTCTTGATATGTTGTTCTTCGACTACCTGAAATAAACTCATTGTTACACCGCGGCCATGGAGTTTTGTGTGATGGTTCTATTTCAGTCAAAGACCTAAGATATCAACTTCTATAAATGGAAGGGAAAAATCATTCCTTGAATTATCCATTAATAACATGCCACTTGTGACACACCCAACATACCCTACTTATCGCCAACATTCTGCGTGACGGTTTTCATCAGTAAATCAATGTGCGCGAGTCGTGACACAAATTAATGATAATATTAAAGTCTAAGGATCATTTCACTGGATCACATATAGAAATATCCGATGACTCCAAAACTTGTGGAATTCCTAATGGCAGTTCTGTTATCAGTATCTCATGTCTTGGAGATTACCAAGTGTGAACTTAATGATAGAAAGTCTCATCTACTTATGAGTACTCACACCTGACGGTCTGCATTCTATGTGTCCCATTATAGTATATCATCCAACCATAGAACTATATTTAAAAGTATTGTTATAGCATTTCAATGAACTCATCATAGCGGGGAACTGTCACGACCTTATCAATGCAGAAAATACTCTAAGACATTATTACATCATAGTCATGTAGAACAATGGAAAATATGTAATAAGATGTTTAATTATTAAATGAATTTACTGTCCACGTAATCAAACTAAAATCAGTTGGTTATAGGAAACCAACTCTTACAAACTCCCACTTAGACTAGAGCCAACTTCATAGGACTTTCAGTCCGCTATACCTCACATGGTGACAATGTTTTTTTTTTGAGTCAAGGCTTTAGTCAAGGGGTCCACCATGTTGTCTTACATGGAAATATTTCTCACTAAAACTTAACCTCTTTGAGAAAAATCCCTCAAGAGATGATACTTCCGAAGTATGTGTTTCATCGGCTGATGTGACCTTGGCTCTTTTGCGAGAGCCAGTGCTGTAGTATTATCACAGTACAATGTGATAGGATCTTTACTACTAGGAATCACATCGAGCTCCTGGATGAAGCTTCACATCCAAACTGCTTCTTTAGCTACCTCAGAAGCTGCGATATACATAGAATCCGCTGTAGAATCTATGACCACACTCTAATTTGATCTCTTCCAGCTCAATGTACTTCCATTCAAAGTGAAGATGTATGCTGTTTGTGACCTCATGTCATCTTGATCAGTATGGAAACTATAATCTTCATATCCTCTAATGACTAGTATCTAATCTACTTTATAAACTAGGAACATATCCTTAGTAGTCCTCAGATACTTTATTATAGTCTTGACTGCCATCTAATGGCGGTCACCTTGGTCAACTTGATATCTTCCTACCATACTCAATGTGTAGGAAACATAAATCCTATTACATAGCATGTAATACATGACTGAACCAATCACTGATTTGTATGGAGTTTTTTACATTATGTTTCATTCAACATGTTTCTAAGGAAATATTTTCATGGAAAGATGAATTCCACGTGATCCTGGAAACAATACCCTCTTGGATTGTTCCATACTAAATCTCTTCTGTATCTTATCAATGTATATACTTTGACTTAGGCACAAAAATATCTTGGATCTATCATGATGGATCTTGATCCCAAGAATATATGTTGCGTCGCCCAAGTCCTTCATGTAGAAGCATTGATTCAACCATGCCTTAACATACTGTAAGACTGGTATCTTGTTTCCAATAAGTAATATGTCATCAACATATACTATTAGGAAAATTATTACACTCCCAATAAACCATTTGTAGACACAAGTCTCACATTCATTCTTGATAAAACCAAATTTTGTTATGGATTAATCAAAAAAAACTCCATGACCTTGATGCTTTCTTTAAACCATAAATGGATTTCTGCAACTTGCATACCTTATTGGCATCCTTTGGAGTCATAAACCCTTCATGTTGTGTCATGTATACATATTCCTGAAGGTTCCCATTAAAGAAGTCTGTTTTGACATCCAATTTCCAAATATCATATTCATGGTAAGAGGTGAATGCTAATAGGATTCTAATGGATTTCAGCATTGCAACTAGTGAAAAGGTTTTGTCAATGTCAATGCATTGACACTTTTAAACCGTTTTGAAACCAATCATGCCTTATAGTAATTGACTTGTCCTTCCATGTCCATTTTCTTCTTGAATACCCATTTTCAAAAAAAAAATAGGTTTTACATCTACTTGATGATCTACCAAAATCCAGACATGGTTTTTCTACATGGAATCCATTTCTGAATTCATGGATTCTTGCCCCTTGGAAATATCTGTGCCACTTACCAATTCCTTGTAGGTTATAGGATCATTACAATCAACAAAAAATGAGTCACTATACTCAGTAACTAGAAAACCATACCGTTCTAGTTCTCTAACCTCTCTTATACTCCTACACAGCTCTTGTGTCTTTGGAATAGTTCTTTCTTCCATGGGGATTTGTGGAATCTTTTCTCGTACCAACTCTTGTATACCTTGATCCTCAACATCATCGAAGTCTATGTCACTCCCACTATATCTTTTGGAGATGCGATCCCTCTCAAGGAATATAGAATGTATTGCCACTATAACCATTTTGTACAAGGGGTTCTATAGGTAATATCCCATTATTTCCTTAGGGTATCCTATAAAGGTACACTTTGTGCCTCAGGGTGAATGTTTGTTACTTGAAGAGGCCTTAACAAACACATCGTTTCCCCACACATGTAAATTCAATATTATTTCTTTATTTCCACTCCATATCTTATATGGAATACCATTTATCGATTTATTTGGTACTTGGTTTAGTATGTGTGCCATTTTTTGTAACACACATCCACAAAAGGATAATGGAAGACTCACATGACTCATCATTGATCTCACCATGACCAATGGGGTGATGTTCCTCCTTTCTCTCACACCATTCCACTGGGGCATGTATGGAGTAGTGAGTTGGGATAGGATCCCAAACTCACGTAAGTAATCAATGAAGTCTTGATTAATATATTCTCCACCTTGGTCTGAGTGGAGTTTCTTAATCTTATTACCAAGATGGTTCTCAACTTCATTCTTGTATTCTTTGAACTTCTCAAAAGAATTTGACTTATACCTCAATATGTAGATATATCCATATCTACTAAAATCACCAGTAAAATTTAGGAAGTAAGAGTACCCTCCCCTTTCTTCAATTGGAAATGGTCGACACACAATGGTTTGAACCAATTCAATAATTTCATTAGACCTTTAAACATTCCCACTAAATGGGCTTTGGCCATTTTTCCTTTGTAAACATACATGACATACACCAAGTGGTTTTAGTTAGAATGAATCTTAATATCCATCTTGATGTAAATTTTTCAAGAGTTTCTCATTTACATGACCTATCTAGTGATGCCAAAGTTGGGTGTGGTATGAGTCATGTGCAGTATCTTTTTTTATCAATTACCATTACCCGGTTTGTGTAATCCAACACATAAAGACTGTTCTATAAATGTTCCCTACCTAAAAAATGATATCTTTTTAAAAGAAGAAACATTCATTTCAAAACTTGAAAAAAAATCCATCTGTATATAATATGGACACACAAATAATGTTTTTAGTAACAGACGACACATAATAACAACCCTTTAACACCAATATCATCCCAGTTAGCAACATGAGGTGGTAGTCCCCGATAGCTACAACTGCAAGTATAACTCTGTTGGATTCTCGTAGATCTACCTCCCCATGGTCAATCTTCCGAAATCTACTTGGTTCCTATATTTGGATACGTATGTGAGCACCAAAATCTATATCTAATACCCAATTTTTAGAAATAGATAAATTTCATTTGACAAAAAATGAACCTGAAGCTTCCCATTTCTTCTTAGGCTGGGAGTAGTTCTTCATCAAGTGGCCCTTCTTTTCACATGAAAAACAAATATCCTCATGATCCCTGACCTCCCCTTTGATATTCCTTTTGATGGAAGGTCATGAAGAAGCATTGGGATTAAATATATTCACATTCTATTTCCTCTTATTCACCATAAGGATAGATGGCTTTTCACTCTTCATATCATTTTCCACTGGGTGAATGAGGATAAGAATATCAGATAGAGACTTCTCAATGATGTTCATATTGAAATTGGAAAAAAAAATTAGAGAATATCAGAGGGAGTGACGTGAGAATGAGATTAGTTCCCAGTTCTTTGGGGAGTGTAAATCCTAGAAACTCCAGGCACTCAATGTAGCCAATGAGCTTGACTACATGAGGCCCAACTGGGGCACCTTCTCCAAGATTACTCTGAAATATTAACTTAGAGATATCGAACCTTTCCAGTCTTTCTCTATTCTAGTAAAGACCACAAAGGTTCTTAAGAATGATATAAGAATCTATTTTTTTCATGAGACTTCATAAGATCACTAGAAATTGATGATAGCATCAAACATTGAACATCGACCGCGTCGTTCATATATTTCTCATAGACCAGGAAATCCTCATCACTCACCTTTTTGGTAGGCAGATCAGGTAATGCTGACTCTAGAATATAGGACTTTCGTTCATGGAGTATGATAACCCGAAGGCATTTAAACCATTACTAGATGTTACTGCTGGTGAGGATGTTGTCTTTATCTAGAATTGATCAGAGGGATAGTGTGGTTGACAAACTTTTCATTTTTATTCTATAATTAAAATAGAAGATCATTACTACTTTATTGATTATATTTTATGAGAAATAATAAATTTTTATTAAGTCTCCCACTATTTTATCAAGTCCCAATAGCCCTCACTATTGAACTCAGAATGTCCAATTTACATGACATTATAGTTGGAAGGATCCATATTCCCCTTTGTATAACCCCAACAAGGGTTGGTCAGGCTATTAGAAGTTATTTTGGTAGGCATTTCTTTTCCAACTACCGGCTTGCAGCTCCTTGATCTGTTGAGTGGACTCCCCAATCCTGAAATCATGACTTTGGATTTCCTCAACTCTTTCCTCCAATATTACACCAAGTCTAGCAAGGGCTAATAATCTTGATGTAACATGGTTAAGTCAACGTGAAAAATTTTATAAGGGATTCCTATATAAATGTATGTTTCCTAACAAGGGTAGGTCAAACATATAGTTTTATTGAGTTTTACCCTGAATCAAGTAACAAAAGGCTTTGTATGACTTAATATTTTATTTGAGATATTTTTATCTCTTATGCATGAATTTATTATTTATTATTATCACATGATTTTTAATATTAAGTGGAACTTACTTAAGTGATTAACTACATCTTGATAACATTTACGCATAAGTCTACTTTATTTTTGCACTATCTTGCATGCTAGTATAATTCATTAATTATGTGATCATGAAAAAACATCCATAATGATAAAACATGAAATTGATAAAAATAAAATAAAGAGATTGATCATGAGATTTTCTAATGCTTAGTTTATCTAGCGGTTGATAAACTAACCCTGACCTAGGGGAGAAACATCATGAACATTCTGGGTTCATGTTTATAGCTTCCCACCTCTCCACATTTGTATCTCCTGGGATTGGTTTCATCTCGGCTCCATCTTGAACCGCCTCTACTAGCTTGGGTGTTCTATCCATTACATATGACTTTTTAACTCACATGCAGGTGAGGGGTGAAAAGGGGGTTTACATAAAAGAATCCTTGGGCACGCATGCCCTATATATTAATGAGGATACATGGCTCACATGCCATCAAATTTAATTTACACAAATAAATTAGAATAAACAATCAACATATAATTGTATTGCTCTAGATCATGATCATCCATACATGCAATGATGTTTCTGAATAAATAAAACTATCATTCAATTATTTAATCGTTTCCTTTTTAAGATAAATAACACTTGAATCAATTAATTATCATCTTTAATTAATCTATTATTTATCTTAAACCCTTTTTCTTAATATTTTTGAGATTATCATCCATCATAATTTTAAAAAAATAAATTAATATAAAATTATCTCTGTACATAACTTGTAACTTGGAATAAACCTGGTGATTTACTATTCCTAACTACCCAATGAGTAGAAATGAACATTACACAGATGTTAAATTAAACACATATATATAAAACACCGATCATGTGTTGTGCCTTAGCATTACGCCTGCACGATGGTACCCGTCTCAAGGGTTCGTATAATATAATAATAAATTTTAATAAATCTGCGTAATTTGGATGAGTACACAACATGTAGTTCCAACTGCACGGTGTGTACTATTTTTCACCATCCATCTAAAGTACACGCCTAGGGAAACGATGTGGGAGTGTACATCGGAAATCTTCAAAGTACACGGCGTGTTTAGTGGGACACATCCGTGTAGTATCCACGTTAAACAGTTTCTATCTGGGAAAGCCATGTACAAGGTACACAGTCGAACCATAACCTAACGGGACTACACACCGGGTCCAATGGACTATATGACATGTAATCCGATAACTGTGTGCCAATTGTTCCTGGTCAACACACAGAGTCATTTAAGAGTTAAAAAGACTCCCACATGTGACCTGATTTGTTGGCCCGATCTGATATATTGAATCTTTATTACATGACGTGTAATTCCAAATACAAGTTGTATATTCTAGTGTTTTATGGCTAGGAACCTTTGGAACCTACGGATGAGATCCTCTATTTTATTTTAATCAAAATTAAAATGAGATATCTTTTTGGTAAGGTAAACAAGAAACAAAAGAAGAGGAATAGATCTTGATATTCATATTTGCATAACGATTAACTTGAACTGAACTAAGTAAATTATTATATGCGTAAATCATCAATGAAATATTTAAATAATTATAAACTATGATGTAACTACTCTGATACAACTTGAAGGTTTCGAGCGCAGTAGAAGCATGGTTGGGACGAAACCTAAATTTATTTTTTACCATGATCAATGATTATTCTGGGATCAATATGACGATGAATGCTATTCTACATGGAATAGAATCAATGATTTAGATAAAGAAGGAAGAGGCCCGAAACCTTTAGAGAGGATCTTATACAACATGTTTATAATTAATTCAAATAATTTCATAAAGAATAGAATACATGGATCTTCGGTATTTTCTTCGTTGATGATGTTTATCATTCAGAATGACCCTTCTATATTATCTCATTGTTCTTGTGAGGATCCAAACGAGAATACCTCTAGCGGTTATCCTCCAGTGCTCTGATGGCCTCAAATCGACACAACTCGTTCTATGGGTGCTAGCGCGGAGAAGAGAGTGTCTTGTGTCAATCATTCTTGATTTCTTGTTCTTCGGCCTGGAAGAACATATCTCATTCTTGAGAGGGGAGGGAAGAGGATTCGAGAGAGAAATTTTTTATATCAACAATTCTCAATTCACCAAGCGTGTGGTGTGTTTACTGTGGCATAATAGACGTACCTGTTTATTTATATTCATGGAACTTCAGTTACAATATTTAAATGCATAACCACAATTAAACGCATTCATGAATTTTGAGAAAACCCATCCTGATACTAGTAATACCACGACATTATTTTTGGTACACCAACTTGCGCAAAACAAAATTATGAATAAAATTACGCATCACAAAATAATATAACCATCATTATTATTTTAACTTGTGCCAACTAATAATTATTTACTGTATTAAAAATAATTATTTTACTATCAGACTGGACTTGGTCCGCTCAAACTCCACTTCCATTTATTGAACACCTGAATAAATAAATAAATAAATTATTCTCTTAAATAGATATTTTATTTTCAAACTAGTAAATAAATATTTATTAAATGTTCAATAAAATAAATAATTTTTTTTAATTTATGTGATCATCTTAACTTGGATAATATTATTCCATGGTCTTGAGAATAATATTTATTTCATTAATTAAATTCAAATATAATTTAACCAACACCACAAAACCACTTAGTGTGTGACCCTCTAGGATTCTTTCTCATTGGCATTAGGCGGGCTTTCCTAAAGTCCAAGTGTACTATTTAGCAATGGGTTAAGGTACCCAGGAGAAATAATGTAAAGTTGTAAAAATGACATCCACATACGAACGATCATGGTGTAATATAATCCTTTTGTAATAATATCTCATCAAGTAGGTTTCATGGTAGTTTCATCAATTTTTATGCTTGATACGTCGTTCTTTGACTACCTGAAATAAACTCATCATTACACCATGGACATGGAATTTCATGCAATGGTTCTATTTCAATCAATGGGATGAGATGTAAATATGCATAATTGGAAGGGACCAATCCTTCCTCAACTTATCCATTAATAACATGCCACTTTTTATGCACCCAACATACCCTACTTCCCTCCTACTATCTACGTGACAGTTTTCGTCAGTAAATAAAAGTTTGCAAGTTGTGACACGTATTAATGGTAATATTGAAGTTTAAGGATCATTACCCATGCTCGCAGATGGAAATATCTGATGACACTAAAACATGTAGAATTTCTACCATAGGTTATATTTTCATAATCTTTTATCTTGGAGATTACCATGTGTGGACTTCATTAGAAGAAGTCTCATCTTCTTATGAATACTCATACCTGACTGTCTGTATTATATGTGTCCCATAATAGTATTTCATCCAACTGTAGAACTATATTTATGAATATTGTTATATAATTTCAAGTTTCGTATCATAACGGGGAACAACCATTACCTTATCAATGCAAAAAATACTCTAGGACATTATTACATCATAGTCATGCAGAATAATGAACAATATGTAATAAGATGTTTATTATTTAAAAACATTAAATGTTCATGTAATCAATGTACAAATAGTTTGTTCTAGGACACCAACAATTACATTTTTTTGTAACCCTTTTCTACCACGCATGCTTTATAGTTTAAAAACTACCACCCATGTCAGATTTTTTGAAAACCCCAATTTCAACCTATGGGTCTCACCCATTCAGGTACATCCCCCAAGTTCCAACCTTTGTAAATGTACATGGTGTGCATATTAGATTCCATAGAATTTAACAATTTATTATAATAATAACTCTCAATGACCTATTGGTAGAAATTATTTTTTTATCATATAAACTTTACTTCATTAACATTATCACTGAGAAATCCATATCTCTCAGGTTCTTGATGAATTCTTACAGCCTTTCGAGGTTCTTTTGTAACTTGAGTTAGTTATTCTTTGATAACTCATCATATAATCAACTCAACTTCAATCTTAGGAATACTTATTGTTTTGTATTATTATATTTATCTATGTTAAATCCTTAAAATAGAGATTACTCCTCATAAAATATACCCGTTTAAGTATGAAACACATTGTGTTCAGTAGGGTGGTATAAATAATAACTTTTGGTTTCCTTGGGATAAAAAAAATTTTGAATTTATCATATTTAAACTCAATCTAAACAGAATACAATCATCATACAAACACTTTTTAAGCCCACATATTAACATTATACAAAATGAGACATTGACCATACTATATCTCATATAGAATCTTTATGAATGATTTATATGGAACACAATTTAATAAGAATGCATAAATATCTAGAGCATAACACCAAAGTGAAATAATAAGGACACATAGAATCATCATTGATAAAACCATGTATAAACAGGTATGACTAATACATTAAGATAAACCATTCCATTGTGGGGTTCTGGGAGGTGTGAGTTTTGAAACAATTCCACAATCTCTCAGATGATCTATGAAACCCTGGCTCAAGTATTCAAAACTATGATATGATTTAAGGACTTCAACAACTTTAGTCACATGATTATATACTTAATTATGAAACTCATTGATCTTTTCAAAAGTTCCATACTTTTGATTCATTATAAATACATACCCATGATGACTAAATTCATCAATGAAAGTAATAAAGAACCTAAAACAACCAATTTATTGAGTTCTCATTGGTCCACATACATCAATATGTATGAGATCCTATAATCCAATAGCCCACCCACATTTTCTCCTAAAAGGAGAATTTGTAAATTTTATCAATTAATAGTATTCACATGTATCAAAACATTCATATTATAATATAACCAATAATCCATATTTATGGATTTCTTTAATGTGTTTCTTGTTTATATGTCCAAGTTGACAGTGAAAAACGTAAGTGGGATTAGAATCAAATGTGACCTTTTTATTATGGAGGTTATAAACAAGAATATACATATCAATAATTTTTAATCAATTCATTATATTTCCAATTCTATAAAATATTTCATTCTTATATATAGAAAAACTCTTGTACTTAATAATGAATGAAAAATACCATCTTGTATAAATAAGAAAAGGAAATCAAATTCCCATTTATATAGGGAAGATAAAAATAGTATTTAATTCTAGGATTAATCCAATTGGTAAAATCAGATCATAAGTGCAGTCTTCTAATATTACAACTCTTACCCCCTTACCAACACAGTGATCTATTTCATTCTTCATAAATTACCTTTTAAATCAATGTTTATTTTATGGTATAGATGTGTTATTCCCACCCATTATTTAATACTCATGAGTCAGAGTTGGAGGGATTTATTTCTATAACATTAACATTTTTGTACTCTGAATGTTTCTCATTAAAAACACTTATCAATACTAGATAAAAATTTTCAACTATTTTATAGGTCATACCTATTAACAATCTCAATATGATTAGTATGAAGTATTCCATTATTGATTAAAAATACATATCATTAGGCAATTATCTCGCATTATATCATTTTATTAAGGTATTTAAATGAATCTACTCCCACTAAAAATGATGACCCCATACATCAGATCCATTTAGTGATCCGAGATCTTTATTTCACAAAGCAATGAGTATTCTATTGAATTTATCTCACCACTTAGTTATTTGGGTAGGGAATAATCCCAATCATAATAGTTGATACTATTGGAAACTTGAGTGTATGAACACTAATCCAAATCCATTATATTGATACACTCAACTATATTGCTTCAGTAACTTAATACTATGAAGGTCTCCGTGCTACTATGAACAAAACTGAACTCCAAAAATAAGCTATAAAAGGTCAATCCAAAGGTACACAAATATGTAATTACCTACCCAATCATATTCAAATGACACTAATTACTTTATTTCCTTAAAAAAGATAATCCATGGGCACCCTACTATGGCATGAATTACTTGGTTGGATGAAAAAAGATCTTAAAAATGTCTCTTTAGATTGAATCTCAATTAAGGGTTTTTTCGGTATCACTAATATAATATATATCATGTACATATTTAATTCATAACTATTACATAATATGCAAGTTTTATCATTTCAATGTTTATTTCATTTTTTGTATGAATGATTCTAATGTTTTACTTTTGAAAATACATATTCCAACCTGAAAATAAATGCGTTCTCACCATATTAATGTGTAACTCTTTACACAACCCACAAGTATATTTCAATCACCCAAACAAGAAGCAATGTATATTTATACATATGAAAATGAATCATATGCATAAGGTAGATTAATTATTCATGTAAATGTATAGAGTTTTATGAGATTGAAAAATTCCACATGAGAAAGTCTAGGGTTAATGATATCCAACCCCATTCACTTTATTAGTAAAGACAAAATTTTATAAGAAATTAGGTGGTTTGAATCTATGTCCCTCTACCTGAGAAGAATTTACTCAATAGAGAATTTAATTCATGAAAATTATAAAACCTAATATGTAAAAACTTTGTCCAAAAACATTTCCCATGTTTATAACTGTATTTAAAAACTAAAGTAAATGTAGATAAAAATGATGTTTTATGACGTCAAACCTAAAATGATATGAAATAATCTATCATAGAAGAAATTTATCAATTAAATTGGCCCACAAAATATTTATATTTCATAACAAAATTAATAAACATGAATATCAATGAAATTTAACAAATAAATAAACAATTTATATATTTTCTATAACATGAAACATTTATAAACGATTCATAAATAAATTCTAATTATAAACATTTTATAATTTAGATATAGTATAATCAATTTATATCTATTTCTATATGAACTCTTTCATATTTTATATTATATTGAATTTATATGAAATTTCATTAATTATAAACATTTTATAATTAAATTTATATTATTTAATTTTTTTTATCTAATCAAAATATTATTTATCGTGTAATTTATAAATTATTAATAAATACCCCCTATGATTTCTAAATAAACCATTTATTTCTCAATCATAATGCATGCTATTTAATATATCAAATGGTATTTTAAAATTTTAACATTTAATATTTAGGAAAAATATTTCATAAAAATTTATTTAATTAATTATAAAGAATTTATAATTAATTAATTTTTTCCTAAAATCCCTATAAATTAAAAAATACAAAAATATCGTTTAACATGAATTTAAAAAATTTATAACCCATTAGAAACATTTAATATGTTAAAAAAAATTAATAAATTTTTTCTTAACCTTTTACAGAATTCCTATTCTATGTAAGGGTGTTCTCATTTTTACCTTAAAGAAGTAATTTGGAAGTCATTACATAATGTTATGTAACTACCTACCTTTACACAAGTTAAATATAACACGCTACGTAGTGGAAATATAGGGATTATCTTTACATAGCTCATTCTATGTAAGGGTAGTAAAAATATAACCTTTACATGAACTCTTCATTTAAGGGTAGGTGTTGATTTACAATTACATGAAGTTATGGTGTTGATGTGTAAGGGTACTATCTTTAGACATACCATTTTCATAAAGGAAACAAAGAATTTACCCTTGAAAAAACCTTCTATATAAGTTTATGTCCTTTATGTAGCCATCTCACATAAGGCTACAACCGTTATATAGCATATCTGCATTAGTGTAAATCGAATTTACCTTTACACATCTCACACATGGGTCTGTAACCAACACTTGATTTATGAAGATGTTGTTCTTCATTTATTTTTCTGATTTTCTAAAAAACCGGTGATAAAAACATGTTTTTATATTAAATAAACATTATCTAATACCACTAATGGGTTTCATATGAATATCTTATAATCATATGTATTATAAGACAACCCAAAACATAGAATGATCTATCTTCCTGAATTGAAAATTAAAATAATCCAAAAATAGTGTACTTGTAAACCATGTATGGTAACTTCCATATTCTTCATCTGAATGAGAATGTTTGATGGACATCATGAGGAGTAGTAAAATAATTCACGCTACCTATGATATGATACATTAGTTAATGGATCCACAAACACATCTTGAGGATACCCAAGAAACCAAAGGGGTGCAAGATCATTCTTAAGTTAGATGAATAGTGGTCAGGAAGAATAGTGATTCCGTAAAGGCTCACATGTATTTCACCACACACAATAGGAGATGATATCACCCTCATAAATAGTTAGTGGTTTAGGAAACTCCCATTTATAATGTTCCATAATAATTTATTTTTTATAGGCTATAATTCATTGAATTTTTTCAATGGATTAATTCAAATCCTTTAATCCTTTCATAATGTATTGTAACTGATGAATAAAAAATCATGGATAAATATACATCCTGCATGAAGCTAAATATTCAACATATACATATCTAATATAATATATATATATATATATATTATATTTAACATATATATAAATTATATATGCATCATATGCATGATAATATACATACATCACATGCATGTATTGAACATACACAATATATATACATATATAATATTTTATATTATATATACATATATTATATATTATATTATATATATACTTCATTCATCCCATGAATGTGTACATGAATCCAATGAAAATACATTTTATTGCGCAACCAACACTTTCTTTTGAAGTTTTTAAACACAATCATCTTTGGGTGAGCCAATAATTTGATGATGGGAATGAAATTGTATTCAAGAAAGATTCATTCATAATAAAAAATTCTAAATATATAATATTTATCTCTAAAGGATAAATAAATAATGAAAACCTATTTCAAATTATTGTCCCAATGAATTCTTGATAAGTGAGCGAAAGAGATGAGAATAATCTATGACATATGTGACTTCAGAAGCATGGTTTAAGAAACATGAGTAAATATGAAAACATAAAGTTATGAGAGACCTTCCCAAAATTAAAAGGTTAAGGGAGGATATTTTTGAAACTCCCCAAAAGGTTATGATGAACCAAAATATATATATAAGAGTTAATATTCAAAACACTAGTATAATGGAACTCATTCATTCATATTTGTGTTGTGTTATGAGACAATAGTCTTCCTAAGGTGATTTTTATTTCACCACATTCATAGATTATTTAAAAAAAATGACTATAATTATATTAATGAAACAAAAGTATAATGTAGTTAACATGTTTAAAATCTTTAGAATGCAAGTTGAGAAAGAGTTTAGGGTTTATATTATGAAGATGAGAATAAATAATGGTAGAGAAAATAATTGTATTGAATTTGAAACTATTTTAAAAATAGTGGATCAAATACCATTTCAATAAAACCTACACCACAAAATAGAATGGAGTATTTGAGAAGAAAATTATAATTATTGTTGATATGGATTGGGAAATGGAAGCTAAGAAAAATTTTAATATTGTTTTGGGAGAGAAGATATTTTTACAATTTTCTATATATATAATAGATATTTATTAGGAATTGAGATGGATAAATAAATGATTTTTTTTCAAAAGAAAACAAAATGTGTAGTACTTCAAAGTATTTATAATCCATTTTTATATAAATATTAAAAGCTCCAAGTTGGGAAATATTTATTAAAAATAAGAAGATGGAATCTTCATGGGATACCTATCTAGTGGGAGTAGCTAAAAATACAAGAATAAAAGGTTTTCCATGTAACATGATGGACTCGGTTCACTCATAAGTAGTCAATACAGATTCGCTATATGGCCTCAAGTGCACCTCTTCGTTTGCTAGAGGCTTCGGACTAGCAGTGAGGTTCTATGATGGTATGGTGGGAAGACTATACCCTCATGATCAAAGTGATATGTAGTGGTGATAACAGAATCAAACAACAGAATAAATATGATTCAAAAGTAGAATCATAACATCCCAAATAATCATAAGTAGTGGAAAATCATCATAACAACAAAATATCCATACCCAACAAAATATAAAAAAATATTTCATGTTTGTATACTATAAAAAAGAGGAATATAATGGAATATATTAGATGTAATATAAAAAATTATATACAATAATGAAAACAAGTCCAAAATCTATCTTCACTGGCATCATGAGAATAGACTCAGTCCTATGTTCCTGTACTCCATCGTAGTACATATGAAATCAAGAATACAAAGATAGACCCCTCCCTCTTCCCCTATTTGCAACTATAAGGTCTGTTCAAGTACTGATTATTAACATCAACAAGGTGTATGATATACTCAGTGTCTATAAAATGCCCAGTATACGTATATAAGTTTTAATAGTGTTCAGGTATAACATAAATAAGGTTGTAAATGATAATGTGATACAACCCAAATCTACAAGCACATGCTATGAAAAATAGTTTATAATGATAAGTAACTATATAAAATTGTAAAGAATCAACTGAAAAATACACTGAATCAATCAATTATTATACCTACGAGGGCTAGGACCAATGGCCATTTACTAGGGAATTCTCTTCTAGTCCATATATCTATTCCATAGAAAACACAATATAAGTAGAACTATATGTTCTTGGAACCTGAGGCCCATGGTAGAGGAATCATCTTCAAGCCCCCAGAGATCATTCATGGAAAATTTTTCATAGACTTGGGAGGATCCCATAGGGTAAATCCAAGGTTTTCTAATAAAGTCATATATAATTCAGCGATCTGAGGTTATCAAAATAAATGAATCTTTAGTAACATACTATGATGTTGGTGCAATACCGTGATGTTGGTGTTATACTAAAGAGTCCATCATTGAACATTTTATATATGGTATCAAGGGGCCATTTTAGTTTTCATTCCCTTTATCAATTTAATTCATCACATTTAATTCTTTAATCAATTGAATTCAAATGAAAATAATAGGGGACATGTTAGTGTCCATGCCACATTACCAAATTAATTTATTACATTAATTTAATTAATTTTATCACTTTGAAGTGATAAAATATGGGTCATGTGAGTGTTCATGACCTTTAACATCCATTTACACTATAAAGGAAGAGCCAAGAAATCACCCATCTCATTTAATAATTTAAAATTGATCCATTTCATCACCACTTCAATTTAAAAACAACATGGTTACATAAGAGGTATTGAACTTTCAATATTCAATTTTAATTGAAAATCAGCTTCCAATCATGGTGGTAGGATCAAATCACCCAAATTTGAAGAATATTCATGGGAACTTGAACAAACCCACCTCAAAGTGGAGATTTGGGTTGAGGGAGGAAACCTCCAACAATGTCGAAGGATAAAAAGGTTACCAAAACATGTTTTACAACATTCACTTCTAGGTATTATTCATTTTAGAATCAATAAAAATTGTCTATATCATGCGACACTATGATTCTGGACATAAACATAAATAATTTAAGGGGAAAGGTATAAAAAACCTACCTTAAATAGGTAGTAGACTCCCAATTTGTTATTGGAATCTAAATTAGGATTGAATGGAAGAAATTGGGGAAATAAATGATCACCCTTAAAATAGGGAATATTATCTTACAAAAATTTGTCATTCCATATAAAGTGATAAAACATAAAGGAATAATGAGGTTTGAAGTGATTACCAGTATATATTTAATGCAACAAACAACTCTTAATTACGAGCTCAAATGAGGGTGGAGTGTAAAATCCTATGGAAAGAGGAGGAGCTTGAGAGGCTATGGGAGGTGATACATTCGAATGGAGAAGAAAATGGGATAGAATAGTTTAATATATGGAAGCAAAATATGTTCATTTCACATTATTTTAAAAGTAGAATGGTTTGGATGAATTGTTGGAAAAACTGTGCACTAACTATGTGCCAACATTGTTCGGGGTTGTACCCCTCGCATGGGCTAAGTGCATAGTATGAAAAACCATGTGCATCCCATGTAGTTTCATTTATAATTTTTTCAAAGCACCCCCAAATAGATGTGAAACATATATTGCATTATTTTTTAAAACCATGTACCACCTCCTTAGGGCGGCATGGTTGATCAACACTGTTACTACTAAATGTGTGCCAACTATGTGCTTCATCCGTTTCCTCCAAAAACTAAATCTCATGGATCAAAAAAGCCCCAAAATATTTTGAACCCTTAATTAAACCCTTAAGAACCATTATATAGATATAAAAGAGGTTTAAACAAAAATTTAAATGATATATACCTCATAATAAAGGTTGGGATCTGACACCATCCCCTCCTTAAAACAACTCATCCCTGAGTTTCCCATCTGAGTGTTGTAATTCATCTTCCAAGAATAGTTATAGTCACGGTGTACATGCATCAGAATCTTTCCACCAATTCTCATCCTACACATGATAATGTGTCCATATCACCAATACTAGAAGATATAACCTACCTTGATGATCCTTTGTTCCATAATTAATAATACAAATAAGGTTCTCTTCAAAAGAAGCATCAACGCCCAACTCAACGTCATCAAGACAAAGGACATGGGATAAGTATGAAAAGAAAAGGAGAATCTTTGAGTCATGGAATACATCATGAATGGATAGGTACCTCTTAGGTAATTTAAACCAAAAGTCTACCGGGCCACCTCTCTAAAAAATATCAAAATGCTTGAAATATCTATGCTATAAGTTTTCCTATCATTGAATCTATATATGACCAAATCTAGGAGAAACATGTAAGAATAATCGATCCCTGACCTCAAACTCTATATGTCATCTACAATGATTGGAATAATTCTTTATCCTATATAAATATATTTTCGTATGCTTATTGATAAGATGTACCTAATTTAATGTCCCTTGAATGATTTGATGTAAAATTAGCACAACCTATACTACCTTTAACCAGTATAGGGGTGAATGGAATGACCTACCTTATATGGAATCATAAGGATCTATCTGTATAGTTCACTAGAAGATATTATTATAATATAATTCTCAAATAGGTATGTGTTTCTCTTAAGAACCTAAAAAATTGAGGATGCATGCCCAAATCATGTCCTCCAACTCCTGTATTGTACACTTGGACTGACCATCAATATAAGTGTGATATGATTTACTGAGTAGTACCGATGAACCAAGATCCCTGTGAAACCCCTACCAGAACCGTGATATAATATGAGTGTCTTTGTTAAATATGATATCATGTGGAACTCTATAAATGTTTATGATTTCCTTGACACATATCCTTCTGAGTTCATCCACTGAAAAGGTATCCCTAATAGGTAATTAGTAAGATACAATTTTAAATCTTTAAAAAATTATCAATACTACATCACAACCTCAATATGGATTAAATAAAAACATCAAAAAAATTCACAATTAAATCATACCATTTCCACTCATGAATGGGTAAAGTCTATACAAGTCCCACTGATCACTGGTTCTCTACCTTCACCTACTGATAGGTGGAACACTGAGTGAAAAATCAAGCTATCTCTCTTTTCAACTCTGACCAATACTAATTGAGGTGTATGTCACAATACATCTTATTAATACCGAGATTTACTTCAAAAGAAGTGGCATGATACTCTCGCATAAAATTCTTCTCTGATGTCTTTAAGAATCTAGATGTGTCTATTAATGTGCAAGAACTCATCACCATCAATTGCCCCACCCGGTGGAGGGTTCTTTCCTGAAACACTCTCATGTAGGACTAGGACTTCAGGATCCAAAATATACCTCATCTTCAATTGATCCAAAAGTTATCTGGTCACTGCTAACGATATAATAATAATCTCCCCATGATTCAATTGAACCTCTAATTGCATCTCAGAAAATAGGGACATCAATATCCTCATAAAAGTATCTTCTTGAGTTTCCCATTTCCAAGTCTTCCTGCTTAGAGAATCAATAATAGCACTTCTATTCCCATGAAAATATAAAATCTCAAATTCCAAATACTATACCTATACAATCCACATTCATTTCATGAGATTTAAGTTACACCTGGTAAATATATATTTGATCATTTTCTAGTATTTATAAACCACAAACTTCTACCCCAATAAATAATTCCTCCAAAAATGAAAGGAATGAACTAATGTTTCTAGATTGATGTTGTTAATCACATAATTCCTATCATGAGGCCTAAAATGATTTAAACCGTACACCGTTACATGATCAAAATGCATTATAATTTCTCATATCCTGATTCTTGAAGAATAAAAATAAACTATAAAACTTCTTCATGGATTGGAAAGAATCAAGATCAGTGTTGAATTCAATATTCCTTTCAACTTCTGAAAAGAATTATTGCAAATTTCAGACTATAAAAATGTGACACCCTTTTTTTCAATCCAATAATGAGTCCTTATAGTTGTGAAATATCCCGAATAAAGTGTCTATAGTATCCAACTACCCCTAATAAAAATTTTATTCCAAATAATTTTTTGTATTCTCCAAATGAACTAAGGACATCGATTTATTAGGGTCCACAAATACTCCTTCTTCTGAGATGATGTGACCCATGAATTATACATTATCAATCCAAAGGTGGAATTTTGTAAAAATAACATATAGTTGATGCTCCCTTAGTGTATTAACTTTGATATCTAGATGTTTGGAATGAACATGTCGAGTGTGATTATAAACCAAAATATCATCAATGAATACTACCACAAATGAATCTATATATGGGTGAAATAACCAATTCATCTAGGCATTAAATGTTTTTGGTACGTTTGTAAGATAAAAAACCAAAAACTCATAAAATACATATATACTATAGAATATTTATATTGTATATCTGAAAGTATGAATCATACCTGATGGTAGCCCAAATTAAAATAAATTTTTTAGAACATCTGAGATCTCCAGAGATAGTTGCATGGGTTTTTATACAATGCAATGGATAATGTTCCTTAACCATTAGTTGGTTTAACTGAAAATAATCTACACAAAGCCGGATGGTCCAATCCACCTTCTTGGAAAATATAATTTGTGAATTTCATGGTGAAGTATAGGGTCATATAAATCCCTTAGATTCCAAGTCTTATAGCTGCCTCTTGATATCCTATAACTTAGTAGTATCCATCCTGTAAGGAGGAATGGATAGTGGTGATACTCCTAGAACTAACTCAATGGTAAACTCTACATCTCTCTCAGGAGGTGGGCCATAAAATCAATTTGGTAAGACATTCCTAAAACTATCCAAAATACAAGGTTAATTTTTATTTAACATTATCTAATCATATAGAAAAGGCTATCAATCTAGGATGTCACTCCAATCATCCCATAATTCTCCTGTCAAGATTGGGTTTCCTAGAAATTCTATTCACCTTTATGAATATAGCTACCACACTTTGGTGATAGAAATTACACCCTCTTGTGATATCAATCGATATTTTCAAGTCGAGGAACCAACTATTTCATCCTAAGTATGATATCAAAACCTATCATATTGAGGATAAATAAAGTCCATACTATGTGATAGACATATATCTCAAGGGGGAACCCATCATATTTCCATACACTTCCCAACCACATTCCCAACAGAGTATCTAGGCTAATTACCCCACATATGTTATGAATTTAGATTCCAAGACTCTCCAAAATATCCACATATACAAAGGATAGGGAAGAACCTATGTCAAATAAATTAGGCACTAATGTTAAGGTTGCTAAAATCGTACCTCACACAGTAGATGGTCCGACACTGCTCTACTCAGGTATCCGCCACACTACACAAATCTGGACTGATCTGTGGACCTAACATATAACCTAACTTCCCTGGGTATGACCTATTTAATGTAATTTAAAAAAAATTTCTAGATCCCTTGACCACATCTTACCCCTCATGTCACACTGTATGTTGATATCTAATTCCCTTCATGAAGAGGATCCACTGATTCTAATCCTAAAGGCGAAGCAGGTGTGGATCCTCTTCCACATGATACAAATAGAATGGTCTAAAAAATCCTCTAAAGATTCCCCAATCCTACCATAGTATCATCACTCAAATGGGTCTTTATCATAATATTACTTTATATAACCCTACTAACCACACTAATGATAGATCGATTGACTCTCTAAGTGCACATGAGCCTTATCCCAGTTGGTGAGGTCTCTCTAAGGGCATCCATGAGACCCAAGTTTCAAACCAGGCAGGGGAATATTTTTTGGTTACTGTAACAGTAATATAAAAGGTACTATAGCAGTACTGTAGCAGTATTGTAGTAGGTACTATTTGGTATTGTAGCATCCATAACTATTCACCTTGGGCCACCGGTTTGGGCTTGGAATCTTTAAGGCCTTCGATCCACCCAGGCCTTCGGGTCAGTAAGCCTTTCAAGCCACCTTTAAGGCCTTCTAGCCAACTCAAGGCCTTTGGGACACCTCAAGACCTTTGAGCCACATGATCAGTGCAGTTTCCCCAGACATAATCTACAAAAAGGAGCATCCCCAGAGGAGGATTTAGAGTAGGTGCACTCACCAGAGCAGAACCAATGGATCTAGAAGAATGAGAGGGTATGGCTATGTCATCAGAACCAGTATGTGCTTTTATGGGAAGATTAGATATACAACCATGTGAAGGTGTAGATCTACCATCATTCTACAGATGCGGGGGAGGATAGATTCTTTATAGTTATAGACTGGTTGAATTCCATAAGACCTTCGGGTCCTATAATGTCTCTTACACCTATGGGCCATGTAATATATAAGCCTACTAGATGTGTATGAACAATATGGATATATCAACCCTCATCATCTTAGGAAGAAAATATTTCTATAATACTATCTAGAAATCCCTTTATTCGCTAACCTGGTGCCAATCAGTCTTGGTCAAAAAATCCTTCCATCTATTGGATGAAACTCTAAGAATATGCAATGAAATATTGAAACTCCTCTCAAGAGGAATATTCTGATGATAAAAAATAGATAACATGTCATATAGACATGACTCAGTATCTTGGGGGCCACCATCCCCCAAAACATTAGTTTTATGTCACTACTGAAGTTACCATGTCAACTTTTCCATAGTAGGGGTTAGTCTTGGGTCTCCCAATATGGTCTACATGAGTCATAGGAAACCTTATTAAAACTGGGCATCAATGCCTAGATATGGTATAATAGCATGTGTCGTAATGTAACTATAGGAGCTTATACTGATGTCTTAGGGACTAATACCTTTGGAGCATGGCCATCGCTACCCTCCTAGTGCACAAACCAAGGAAATCATGGTGGAATATTCCTAAAAATTCCAATAACTCTCCTCAAATATGATTAAATAACAAAAAAAATCACAAATATAGAAATAATACATGTACATGGACTTCCTTTAAAAATGATGACACATCTCTACCTACTCATAAATCTAGGTCTATATGATATAACAAGTCATAAAGGAACACATGTGATGCCCCTAAATACCAACTAGTAAGGTCAGGTCAAATCAAGTTCTCTATTACACATTAGCAGGTTTGGTATTTGGAGTTTCAATTGCATGTTATAGAGGAAATCACCCTTTAGGTTTGAATTGGATTCCCCATTAAACATCAAAAATATCATTTAATTTCTATGAATGAAAAATTCAATATATTCATTATATATATATATATAAATCGTGATCCACTTAGATGAGTTACCATTCCTAAGTTATAAAGTTCTAATATTTATAAGTTACAAATGTAAATTCATGTAACTATGACCAATATATTATGGTGGTTCAATTATATGGATCGTCATTATAAATTTATAATGGCACATACACTCTTTAAATTGGAATTGATATCCATTTAACCACAATCAACTAACATTTCAGCCCAGGAAACCAATGGTTCATGACCCAAACACATTATAATTAGATAGTTTTGGTTACATCACCATGATATATGGGAATATACCATTTATGTTGGTGTTTCTATGTTGAGTAACCAATCATTTATTTCCTTACAAGAAACTTTAGCACATTTAAAAATATAGTAATCAAGGAACTTATGGTATACTACAGGAAATGCACATAGTAATGTAAATATGGCATAGCATATGCATGAAATGTAAATCCCCAAGTGCCTTTAATGATGTATTATATAGTACCTATTTCCAACACTAGGACAAGGGTAACAGATAAAAAATAAAAAAATTGATAGTAAAATCTACAAATAATGTTCATCACCCATTGGTGAAATCAATCCAATAACAATAAGCATAATCGAGAACAATAATTACATCCCAGGTAATTTTCATTTTTCTTATATATGGGTTAGATACTCCTCGGAACATACTCAATACTGAATTCTGAAACATTCATAGTCTTCTTTCTACCAACACAAATAGTAAGAAAAAAAGGGAAAGAGGATCTAATACAACTTCGTGGAATCCCAAACCTAGTTTACTCAATTGTAATCAAACTCAGTTAGCCACATGGACTCAAGAACACCTCCCCATATGCAAGAGGATTTCTAGACATGAGAGTCCATGATGGTATGGTGGGGAGACTATACCCCCATGATTAGATTAATATGCAGTGGTGATAAAAAAATCAAAAAGTGGAAGAAAAATGATACGCCAAAAGAATAATAACATCCAGAAAAATCATAAGAAATGGAAAAGCATAATAAAACAATAGATCAATACCTAATATAATAAAAAAATGATTTCAAGTCTGTATGCTATACAAAAATTGGAATACAAAGGAATAGAGTAACAATTATGTACAACATGTTATACAAAAACACAAAAAAGAAAAAAAAATTCACTAGCATTATGATCATATTCTTGGTACTATTCTCTCATACACTATCATAGTACATATGAAATTAGTCATCCAAATCTAGAACATTCTCTTTTTACCCACACAAAAACACAATGTATGTCTGGGTACCAATTGGATGTCTGAATAGGGTCTGAGATATACTTAGTAGGTCACCATAAATGGTGTATATAAAAATTCTTGTCCATGCATATAATATATAATAGTTTGTAGGTATAACATGAAAAAATATGTAAATGATAATGTGAAACAACCCAAATATAAAATTATAATTTGTGAAAAACATTCTATAATGATGAGTAACTATATAAAAGATTAAATCATTCATTGTAGAATACACTGGATATATCTAGTATCAGACCTAAGAGGGCCAGGTCCCAAGGCCATTGGACAAGGAATCCTTTTCGATTCCATGTATATCATCTATAAAAAACCTAGTATAAGTATACATATATGGGTCAGTAACCCAAGGCCCATATTTGAGGTGTTCTCTTTGAGTCCACAAAGAACATCTATAGAAAACATGATATAGACTTAGGAGGATCCCAAGGAGTAAATACAAGGTGATCCAATCAATTTGGATCTAAGTTAATAATCCACAACATACAAAATTAATGAATCTATGGTTCCAGACCATGACGTCAACACCATACTATGATATCAGTTCCATACCAAAGAATCTGTCATTGAACATTGTATATATTGGATCAAGGGTCTTTGTTAGTGTGTATTCCCTTTATCAATTTAATTCATCACATTTTATTACTTATTTATTATATTCATAAGTGATAAGAAGTGGGGATAAGTTAGTGTCAATTCCACCTTAAAAACTTAATTTATCACATTCATTTCATTATTAAATTAACTTCATATTTATAAAATAGGGTCCATGTTAATTTCCATAACCTTTAACATCCATTTACATTACAAAGAAAGATCCAAGAGATCATCCATATCATTTTATAATTTATAATTAATCCATTTCATCACCACATTAATTTATAAATGAAAAATTTCTATATGAGGTATTTAAAATTTAACATTCCCTTTTAATTGGTAGTCAACTTCGACTCGGGGTAGTTGGATTAGTTTAATCAATGAGGTAGCATAGTCATGGGAATATGAACAAACTCACCTCACATGATAGTACAGGTTGAGATCGATGACCTCAAACTATATTAAATGAGAAATAACATACTAAAACTTATTTTAAAACATTAAATTTAAGGTATTTTTAATTTTTGAAGCAATGCATTAGGGGTACAGTGTGAGAAACTTTAGAAAAATATATAAACATAAATATTTTAATGGAAAACATATAGAACACCTACCATATATATAGAGTAGACTCCCCATCCATTATCTTTCTTTAACTCAGGACCGAATAGAATAAATGGGAGAAAATATGAATACATTGAAAATGAGGCATGTTAGTTCACACATATTTAGAGTCCCATATGGTGAGATAAAATGAAGTAAGAAAGTAAGAGGATTGAAGAGATTACAAAAAACTATCCAATGAGATAAATGTCACCTGATTCCGAGCTCGAATAAGAGAGGAGGCTCAAATCCTATAGAAGGAGGAGGATCTTGAGTGGATATGGGAGGTTCTACATGTGAAGGGACAAGAAAAGAATAACATGGGAGTTAAATATATGGAGGGGGGAAAGGGTTGTTTCCCCATATTTTAAAGGGAACATGGTTTGTCAACACGATTAGCCAAACCATGTGCCAACCATGCACCAAACCAATCTGGGATGTTATTTGTACAACCTTGACCCCAGTATCCCTTAGCCGATAGATACTTTATTAAATTTTCAATATTTAAAAGTGACCACATACCAAAGTACCAAATAGTTTAGTATTCTTGGATAACTAGATACATACTTGAATTTCACATAAATTTGAAAACATAAAATACAACAAATTATTTTCTTTCAGACCATATTTATTCCCTCTAGAATATCCTTACATAATAATAATAGTAACCATCATGTATTCTTGGGTAATAGAAACAAAATAAGTGAGAGATAAAATGATCAGTAAGGGTTAAGTATAGTGGAAGATATCATGAATCAATAAGAATAAACAACATGACCAGGAAATTAACTGAAAACATACCATTTAAATAATAAATGAGAATAAAATTAATCCAGAGATAATATCATTTTCAAAATATCCTAGATAATAATAACTGAATCTAAATGAAGAGAATTATTTTTTATTGGAATTCGTGCATCTATCACATGATATAACTACAGCCAAGACCATTAACATGATGATTTAAACTATGGGTAAAAACCCTTTCAATGCTAGGTTAACTAATTTTTCTCATGAGACCTATAGATGCATTGAGAGGATATATAATTTCAGTCCCCACCTATCATTGTTTTTCAAAATCATTCCTTATATATTAAATAATAAATTTAATTCCTGAATCAGTATTCCTTAAAATTAAATATCAGTATTGAGTAAAGGGTACAGATTTATAAATATTTACCCATTCAAAGAAATAAATCTCAATGCTAAATAATTTATTTATAAATGATATGTGGTTTATGTAGTAAGAATATATATGATAAATTATATTAATATTTTGGTAATATTTAATGTCTAATGATCACCTGAATGTGAACATTTCAAAAAAATTATTAAATACAAAAATGAATCAAGGAATTGAACTGTAAATAATTTCATTAGTCAAAATGATCACGAAACATATTAAGGAATAATAAGGATGATATAAATATATACCCATTGGAGTAATAATAAAGGTTATTTTTATCATTGATGAACTAGAAATAATGTAAAAATATCGTTGAAAACATTCTTGAGGATAATGTCATTTTCATTTTTAATTTTTTTAAAAAATATTTTTGTTTGAAAGTCAGTTTAAAAAATTATTAAAAAATATCCCCATAAACTTGAAAATGAATATTCGAGGAAATAAAGGTCATGATCGAAAGTAATTTTTTACATGTTGTAAAGAACAATCCTTTTTCCTAGAAAAAATATTATAAAAGTTCCTTGTTCGGAAAGTGAAAAGAAGATTCCTTTGGAATTTTTTTATAAAAAAAATTCCCTTAATAATATTTTTATACATTAAAAAAATGATTTTTTATAGAACATGGAAATGAAAGAGAAATATTCCTCAGAATATTCTTAAAATAAAACAATCTCGAATAATAATGATATTTTTAAATAAACCCTTAAGACCTTTTAATTAGTTGAATCATATTTTCTATGAAATAATAACATTTAAAAAAACATTAAATATCTTTATAATTAATAAATTTATGATACAAAATGTCAAAGGGGAGTTATATAAACCTCATCGAAGAAACATAGGTGCATAATATCAAAATATTCCTAAATAAAATAAAATTGACAAAAAGTCCCATATAAGACCACATAATTGAAGTAAGAATTAATTAAATTAATTGATTATGTGTATCCATTCTAAATAAACATAAAAAAGTGGAATTAAAAAATAATTTAATAAAAATTATTTTCACACATAATCTTATTATGACAAAATCAATTAAGTAGAATTTTAACCCAATGATTGTAAATTGACTTAAGAAATCCCATACCTCAGGATTGCCTTTAGTTATGAATACTTTAAACTTATGTATATTGGTTTAAAAAATATCAATAATTTATTCACTAAAAATATTCATATTAATTATATCTTATATTTTCCTTTTAAAATATCCTATCACTCATTCATTAGTAATATTTCATTATTTTAATTGTTTCGTGTGTTAATTTACTTGTTTTCTCATGCATGTTTTGTCATGAATTTACCAGTTATTTTTAATAGGATATAAATATATATTCTAAAAAATGATATTAATATTTTAAATATCATAGTTAATAATTAAATACAGTTTTTTAACTATTCTTGAAATGAAAATGAATCACACTGTGTTGTGAAGATGATAGGCCGTATGTATACACGAGCGATTGTATCATTACCTTGATTGTGAATTGAAAAAATACGGATGATATATTGATTTTATATAATAAATATCATTTATTTATTTTCATATATGTCCATTATTTCTATCATTATACCCATTTATGTAAAATGTAAATGAAAAAAATTACACCGCTGTATGGAGATAGTAAGTCATTCATACACACATGTGGTGATTTCACTTTTTTAGGATAGATAAAAGGTGGAATATGGTTGTATCATAACAATAATAATTATAAAATCTAATTATATATGATATTTAATTTATTTAGTTATTATATAATCAACACATGAATAGTATGTATAAGAAGAAATAATTTTAATGAGTTGGTAAAACCATTACCTCTTATTTAGAAGACTTATTTTAGATATCTTATTTAGTGATCTAGGATCGGAATTTTTGTAATAAAAATATCTAAATAACTTGGATAAGGATTTTAGGAAGATAAATGGGAATATTTGTGTTGATATAAATGGCTCAATGTTGTCTAAAGAAGTGAGTGAGTAGGTTCCCTTTTATAATTGAGGTGAAGAGTACTTTTAGAAATTATCAAAATATTAAATTAAAATAAATTAATTTTAAATTTTAAATTGATAGAATGTGATTTATTTAAAAGATAAGATTATAATGGGTCAAAATCCTCTCATAAAATAATTTTTAGACATTTTCGGGTCACATTATTACCTTCATCATTTACTTTTATCACTTATATACACTATTTGACTCTTACCATGACAACATGGATTTTTACTCCTTAAGAGTCAATATCGTTACAATAAAATACCAAACCATCCAAAAATAGATCATGGTTGATATTAAAAACAATATAATAACCACTTGTATGAATTTAATAATTTTATATATTTTATTTCTATCTAATAAAATATCATCTATATTAAAATATCATTAATGTCAATTCCAACACGATTCATTACATTGAGGCTTAAAATACCAATACAACAAGATAAGTGAAAAAAAATATTTTAATACATTTATAACATGTTAAATTCTTCCAAAAAATTATTATATAACCTTAATTAATTTGAATTATATTACTTTTAATATTATTAGTTATATTTATTTCATTTTTCCATTACTTTAATAATTAATATATCATCATTGTGTTGTTATTTAAGGTAATTATTTCACTACTAAAAATTTAAAATAAATTAAAATAATGAAGATAATTTTTCTTATATTTAAAAATACAATTTATAGACTTATATAACCTCTATAATACCCAATATTAAAAAAATTATAATTATTAAAAACATGAATGTGTAATCTTTGACTTTTCTGTAAATAAAATATTATAATGGTCATAATATTTCTAAGTGGATCAAATTGGTCATAAATTAAAATTTTGGATGTTTATTATAGATATATACTCAACAAAAAATATATATTCATGTTTTTGAGTCAGTTATTGGTTCATACCATTTTAATTAAAATCAAATTATTGATTTTTATTTGGCTTACACAATCTTTTTATTAGTGTTTCATAAGCATATAAGGTAATTAATTCTTTTATTGAAATTAAAAATAAATTAAAACAATAATAATAAATTACATTAGGATCAATTTAATCCATTATATTATTTAATTATATATATTTACTCCAATTCATGTCAATAAAAATTATTTAATATGTTATTTTGATGTTTCTACCCCTGCACATGCATTGCACAGTCATTTAGATAATATTCTTATTATGTAAATCCAAAATTCAAATTTATCCATATAATTAACCATTAATAGAGAATATTTTATAAAATGGTATTCAAAAGTATTTATAAATATCAGTTATTAGTTATAAGACACCAAATTTTATTTTTTCAGTGCTCCATAAGAACTACATCGACATTGAAAATGATTTCCATATTTATCAGAAATAAATTGTAATTTTCATGTTTTGAATTATTTTTATATGATATTTATATTATAAAACTAAACATTATTCAATATATATGTTTAATAAATTTTTATATCATAATTATTTCTTGATGTAATAAAATATACCATATTTAAAAAAGTGTATTTTTTTACTATTCACAAAATTTAACTGTATTAGAGAATTATCAAAATTTCACTATATAATAATTTTGATATTATTATTTCAAAAATTATGGTAATTTTATAAAATAAAATTTTCAAAACTTTCAGTAATTAATTATAATTTTTACCCATAATGTGTAAGAAAACCCACTTATGAAGGAAACGTATTTTCTTTGAAGAATAAAATGAATTTTCTAGGAAATTTGTTATTATTTTCTAATAATTTACCAATACATTTATATTGATTAGGTACTATATATTTATTTCATAAATCATTTATTCCAATTCATAGGTGTCAAATTAACAGATAGGTTATCATAGTTATAATAATATTTGGGGTTCATTTAGGCTCAGTGTTGGGTGAAATATAAACTATCATTCATAACATTATTTTAAAATCAGAGGGAATTATATTATCCCCAACTTAAATAAATTGAATAAAATAAATTTAATGTTGTTATTTGTAATCAATGGTTTGAAATTTGAAAATTTCTTTATGGGAATACCACATCGTAAATAGGGTTAATAAAATATCCACTTAATAAGATGGGAATGAAAATGAGAAAGTCACAACACAACTATGATTCTAAATAGGATACCATTAGTGGGAAGTGAAAACATGGACATGAGAAATCTAACTATAAAGGACTGATGGAGAGTGATAGATAGCATGGTCATTAAAAAGTTAACCATAAAAAATCATAAATTTTTTATGGGTTAAGAGACCACAAATTTTTTGGTAAGAAAAATAAATGAATAACAATTTTATCCAAATTTTTTTACTAGAGTTTAGGAATTATTTTACTTCATAGAGTAAGAACATAAGGAGATACACTTAATTTACAATTAGAGTTTCAAACATTAATAAATTTCTAACACAAAGCCATCTTTTTCTCCAAATGATGAGTATGATTTTTTTATGATTGATGCACCAGAATCAACTTCTATGGATCAAAGAATACAAATAAGAATAATTATTTATTCCTCTTGTATTTAGGCATTGACCAAAACCAAAATGTTTAGAAAATGTTAAGTTAATTCCAAAAAGACAAACTTTCATATTTATACAACAACTTTAATCTCACAAAAGTCAAAAATAACACCAAAAATTAAACTTAGATAATTAAATAAATAAATATCATTACACATCATCAAAAATATCCCAGCCAATGATTGAAACCCGATGATCTGTAGGATTTTATTTCATAGTATTCCAAGAAAACATTATTATTTTTACTATAAATTATGCATTTCCTAAATGTATAATATCTAAGATATGATAATAATTTCAATAAAGAACCTAAATCACCATAAATCCACAGTAAACTCATATATTCCTCTAAAATAAAATTCAAACTTTATTCTTAAAATAATATTACATTTACCTTTATCATATACAGATCCCAAAATAGTGAGCATTTTCTTAAATAACACAAATAAAATATCACTAAATCAATTTCAAATACCATGGTTATCTATACAATATCATTTAAATAAATAAAAACTATGGAATACTATATAGGGAACCACATAGGCTAGTGGTATGTGATACACCCTTTTCACCCTTTGGTTGTTGGTTTAAGCCCCAAAACCTTTCCGAACGTGATAGACAGTCCCCCAAGATATAGGTTACATTTAATTCAAACATTTATCTAAACCCAATAACTATCTCCCATAAATTATCACCTTTTCACTACACCACTTTTCAAGGGTATTGATTTCATATGTAAAAAACCTACTATATAATATACTTTAGTTGTTTTATGATTCTTGTAATATTTATGTTATATTATATTATCAGTGATAAAAACATACTTTACTCAATATCCTTCTTAAAAACCATTAACCATGATTTTTTGATTTATACCTCTATAAATTAAATATAAGAAAAATATTATTATGATTAACCTATATCAAACCAAACACTTTCATACATATGTCATAAAAAAATAATTGATATCTTAAATATAGAAATCATTTTATTTCATTTTTCTATTGATATATTCTTTATCTTCTAGCATGAAGTTCATATATCTATAAATGAAATAGTTAATTCCATGGTGGTATTTCCCTTGTCTAATGAGATAAAGAAGTTTATATTTTGAAATCGGATAAAATAGACTCTATTATCCATTAAAATTTTGTAGAAATGAATATGTATTAAATAGATCAAATTGTTTCCTTCATGTTATTTAAATGTTCTACAAAAAATTTTAAAATAATTTGAACAATAATTTTCAATGATGGTGATGATTAAATCATATGGTAGGGATAATAAGGTTGTGTGAGGTACTTCAATTTCCATCTGGATGAATGATATTTAATCTATATAAAACAACATCATTAGAATATGAAATTAATTATTACTTATTATAATAAAAATGGTCCATTTATAGTTAATTCCATTAGAAACTCCATAATATTTAAATTAAAATCCTTTATTCCTAAGGATATTACACTTCTAAATCAAATTTCCAAAAATATCACTAATCACCTCAAATTACATCACTTAAAACATGAAATGGGTTTCCAAGGAATCATAATTATGAATAACCATGTAATTTTTATCCCAATATAGTAACTAAAAATCTTAACAAATCCTCTTCTAAATCAAAAAATTATTATTTTTGGGAATATTCTCACAGTCAGTTATACGGTTATATTCTCTAATCATTATTTTCCTAAATCTAGTTCCCAATGTTTATACTAAAATCACTTTGATACCAATAATATCATCCCTAACCCTTATATACCAGAGCTGGTGGTTACATTATTACATTGGAAATATATACAAGAGATATCATCCCAAAGGACCAAAATTTTTAGTAGAGATATAGAACAAAATATATAATTGAATTTTACATAAATTTTGAGTTATAAAATAAAACAAAGTATTTTCTTTAATACCATCTTTTTTCCATCTAGAATATCCTTAAATAAAAATCAAAGTACTCTTCATGGATTCCTGTGGAAAGAAAACAAAATATGGGTGGGATAAAATGCTCAATAAGGGTTAATTACAACAAAATTTATCATGAATCAATAGTAATGAACAACTAGGCTAGGTAATTAACTTAACACATTCTATTTAAATAATAACTAAGATTGAAATTAATCCAGATATTTATCATTGTTAAAATATACTAGATACTAATTACTAAATATGAATGAAGGTAATTCTTAATTAATGGGTGTAATGTATCGAGAGCATGATACCACTACCATCAAGACCTTTCACAAGACGGTTTAAACTGTAGGTAAAAACCTATTTAATGATATCTGAACTAATTTTTCTTATGAGACCTACTGATGCATCAAAGAAACTATATAATTTCGGTCCCCACCTATCACTCCAGGTCTAAATAATTACTCATATATCAAATAATTTATTTAATTTAGAAATATCTATTCTTTAACATCAAATATTCATATTGAACAAAGGATACAAATTTATCAATATTTCTCAAGTCAAACAAATAACATAAAATTAAACACCACATTTATAAATTATATATAGATTAAGGAATTAGCATATCCATGGTAAATAATATGGATATTTATTATAAATTTAATGTCTAACGATCATAAGAAAGTAAAAATTTCAAAGAAAAGTTATTAACTACAAAAATGAATCAAGGAAGTGAATTTTAAATACATTCCCTAGTCAAAATGACCATAAACCATCCAGATGAATAATAATGATGGTATAAATATATACCCATTAAAGTAATAATAAATGGTTTTTTTGTTGATGAAATATAAACACTATAAAAGTGTCTTTTAAATCAGCATTGAGGAAAATATACTTTTTCATTTTTTTGATAATACTTTTCTTTGAAAATCACTTTTAAATTTTTTTCTTCAAAATTATCATTATAAACTTTCAAAGGAATATTTAAGGAAATTACGGTCATGATGGTGGGTAATTACATACATGCCATAAATAAAAATCATTTTTTATGGTAAAAATAATAGAAAAGTACCCTATTCGGAAATCCACATGAATATTCATTTTATTTTTTATTGAAAAATTCTTTAATAATTCATTTTTAGGAGGATGAAAACATTTTTGGATTTTTATAGAAAACATGGACAAGGAAGAGAAATATTTTTCAACATACTTAAAATAAAACAATCTCGAATAATAATTAGATTGTGAAATAAACCCATACCACTTTTTAACCACTTGAATCGTATGCCCAATGAAATGATAACATTTAAAAAATATATATATTTAGAATAAATAAATTCATTATATAAAATTTCCAAGGGGTATTATATACATTTCATTGAATAGAAATAGGTGCATAACATCAAAATATGCCTCAACTAGAGAAAAATGACACAAAGTCCCTTACAAAGAAGATATAATTGAATTGAGAATTAATAAAATGAATTTATTATGTATATCCACTCTAAATAAAAATAACAAATTTGTAAATAAAATATAAGATAATAATAATCTATTTCAAACATTATCTTATCGTGACATAATTAACGATGTTGATGTTCAACCCAATGAATGAAAACCGGGTTAAGAAATCTATTACCTCACACTCCCATTTAGTTGTTCATAATTTAACCACATGTATAATATTTTAAATAAATTTAATAATGCATTACAGAACCATATTCATATTTATAATTCATTTTATGATATTTTTAAATATCATACCATCATTTAATTAATAATATTTCATTATTTTTATTGTTTCGGATGTTAATTTCCATGTTTTATCATGCATTTTTTATCAAGAATTTCATAGTTATTTTTTATAGGGTATAGGTAAAAAATTTCCAGAAGGATATTAATATTTTTAATTTCATATTTAATCATTAAATACATTTTTATAACTGTTCCTTAATGTAAAATGAATAACATCGTGTCGTGGAGATGATATATCGTACATACACATTAGTGGTGGTATGAATCACTTAATTGTGATTAAGTAAATAAATTAATGATATATTAAATTTAAATAATAAATATAATATCACAATTATAATATATTTCAATTATTTACATAATTAGACCCATCCATATAGAATGGAAATGAAAAAAACTAGACCTCCGCGTGGAGACGATACACCGTACGTACGCATACACAACAATTTTGATTTTTATATGATGGATAAATGTTGGAATATGGTTGTATTATTATAAAAATAACATCTTAGTATATATTTGATACTTTATTTATTTATTTATTATGTAAAAAATGCACGTAGAGGATGTACTAGAATAAAAAAATTTGAAAGAGTTTGAAAAACCCATTACCTCTTCATTAGAGGACATCCTTTAGATCTCTTCTTAAGAGATATAAGATTGTAATTTTTGAAAGAAAAAGACCTCCATAACTTGGATAAATATCTTCTAAAGAGAAATGGTTAGTGTTTGGTCGATATTTAAGGCTCAATGTGGTTAAAGGAAGTGAGGGAGAAGGTTCCCTTTCATAATTGAAGTGAGAGACATTTTTGGAAACGCTCAAAATATTAAAATAATATAAATTAATTTTAAATTAAAAATGGAACCAATTTAAATAATTTATAAGATTATATCATTATATATAATAATCCCCTCACAAAATAATTTTTAGAAAATTTTAGGCCACATTATTACCTTTATAATTTAGTTGTAACCCTTATTTAACCCCTTTAACTCTTACCTTAACAACATTGATTTTTAATATTTTAAGGGTAAATATAGTTACTATAAAATAAAAAAACTATAAATGGATCCTAGATGATATTTTAAACCATATAATAATCAATTTTAAAAATTTATTATTTTTATGAATTTTATATCATTTAATAAAATGTCAATTATTTCAAAATATCATTAATGTCAATTTTTACACTATTCATTATCTTGACTTTTAAAAATATCAATACAAAAATATAACATAAAAAAATCTTATAATACATTCATAACTCGTGAAATTAATCAAAAAAAATCATGTAGTACCTCAATTAATTAAACTTACATTACTTTTAATATTTTTATGATTATTAATTTTATTTTTCCACTAATCGAACAATTACTACATCATTATTGTATAATTATTTAAGGTAAATATTTCCTAAATAAAAAATAAAAATAAATTACCATGATATAGAAAAGTATTTAATATTTATAAGTTCTATTTATATTTGAATATATTTTCTAGATAACCCCTTATTAAAAATGTAATAGTCATTAATATTATGAATGTGTCATCTTTCACTTTTTTTAAAAACATTTATAAATTTTATAATATTATCTAAGAGGATCAAAATAGTCATAAATTCAACCCTTGTATGATTATGGTCAATATATACTCAACAAATAATATTTAGTCATGTTTTTGAGTCATTTAATGGTTCTTATAATTTTAATTAAAATAATATTATTGATTTTTCTTCTACTAGCACAAGCACTGCGTCACTGTTGTATAAGCATATAAGGTAATTAATTATTATATCAAAAATAAAAAAAATTAATATCACAAAAATAAATAAATTATACTCAATTTAATCCTTTATATTCATTTATTATTTATATTTACTAATTTACATTTCAAGATAAATTATTTAATTTATTATTTGGATTTTTCTATCCTTGCACAAGCATTGCATAATCATTTGATAGGATTATTTTCATATTGATAATAAATTCAAATATATCAGTCAAAATAAAAATTTATAGATGAAATTTAATAAAATTGTCTCTTAAAGACTCTATAACTCTCAATTATTAGTTATAAGACACTGAATTTTACTTTTCTAATGTTGCGTAAGCACTACGTTAGCAATAAAATGATTTTCATATTTATCATGAAATAAATTCTATTTTTCATGTTATGAATTTTTTTTTATTATATTTATATTATAATATCCTAAATTATTCATTCCATAAGTTTAGTAAATTTCCATATCATAATTATTTCTTGACGATAAAAAATATATTGTATTAAAAAAACTCCATTTTTTACTATTCACCTAAAATTTATCTTTATTAAAAATATCTCAACATTTCACGGTAGAATAATTTTTATTTTATCATCTCACAATTTAAGATAATTTATTCAAATAAATTTCCCAAAAATTCCATAAATTAATTAAAATATTTACCCATAAATTGCAATAAAACCCATTTTAATGAAATTTTTTTGAAGAATAAAATGATTTTACTAAAAATTATCTTATTATTTTATAATAATTTACCAATATATTTATATTTATTAAGAATTATATATTTATTTCATAAATTATTTATTACTATTCATACCCATTAAATTAACCACTAGGTTATAAGGATAATAATACTATTTGGATTTTTTTAGGATTGATGTTGTATGAAACATAAAATGTTGTATACAATGTTATTTTAAAATCTTTGGTTATTACACTCACCCCTCACATAGGATAAAAAAAGGTTTTACAAACCTTTCGCATCCCATACGGTTCCCTCTGTAATTTTATATAGTACCCCAACATGATCGTGTGGCCTATCTCGCACAGTTTCTCTTAACATGTACCACCTATTTTAGGCCACATATTTGAGCCATATGGATACTACTAACCATGAACCAACCATGTGAATCATCTATTTCTTCCAAAAAACCAATCTATAGTCTCAAAAAGATCCCCAAATTCTATCGAAGCCTTTTTAAACCCTTAATCACCTCCACATAGATAAAATATGAGGTTTAAAATAAAATTTAATGGATCCATACCTCATAAGAAAATATAGGATCTTACAGTAAAAACCTTTTTATTTATGTGATATTAAAACCCTTGAAAATAAATCCATGTAAAAGGTTATATACAAATCAATAGATGATAATATTTAAGTAATTAGTGAGAAGATTTCCGAAAAATAGATTGAAGAGGAGTCTGTAACTATACATAATTATGAAAACATCGATTCAAATGAAATCAATGATGATTATTAGAATTTAAATAATCATAGAGTGATCCATTATGGGATTAAGTAACATATTGATCATGAAAATTTTATTTTCAATCAAGAGGTGATATGCCTAACTAGCACAAGATTAAGGATTGAAAACCAAACAACCCTCATTTTTCAAGTTAAACTCAAGTATGTTTAAGAGATAGTTAATCATGAGTAATTGATCAATTTTATGAATGAATAGTTTTATTAGATTGAGATGTACTCTACCTTTTGTGGCATGAAGAGAACTAAATCAAAAATTTAATTAGAACCAAGTGGGAATTTACAAATAAATTGAATGTGAAAGTTGAAGTGTCCAGAAATAAAACTATGATGTTTTGAAAAGGTTAATCATAAATAGAGGAGTTGTATTTTTATAAAACAGATAGAGTAGAGGAAATAGTATAATCCATAAAAATATTCGTTGAAGTGGTAGAACATAGGCATTACAAGGTTTATCAAATTAATGTAAAATCTAAATTCAAAAATGGATATATGGAAGAAACTATTTTCATTGAGAAACCTAAGGGTTTCATATTGGAAAATGATGGCATTAGGGTGTGAATGTAAAATAAACCTATGTATGGCTTATAATAGGATCCTAGAGCTCGATACTCTAAATTTGATGGCTATTTGAGATATATGGAATTTTCAAAAGTAAAGGTTTATAGAAACCTTCAAGTAAAAGAGAAGTCCATAGAAACATAAATTTTCACTGTATGTGTTGATGATATTATATTTCATTTAAAAAAAGAGTATTTCTTAGAATATTTTTCAAAATTGATGAAAAGGAATTTTGATACATTGTATTTGTTTTGACTCTATATTCAAGGTTTCATAGTTATCCTTTAGAGTCTCATATATTGGTAGAAAAAATAATACTATGTTATATTAAGGGATCCTTAAATTGCATATTTTTGTAGAGAAATAGATCTTAATTGTATTTGCATGGATACAAAGATGAAAATTTGGAAAGAGATTGTACTAATAGGATTATCACATCTGGGTGAGAATTAATTCTTCGCCAAATATTTGTGAGTTGATATATTAAGTAGAAGATTATAGTTTCTTTTAATATGAATTATTTCAAGTATATTGCTACAACATATTAATGAACATGTATTTTATGGATGCAAGTGTATATATTCTATTTTAATTTGTTTTTTGAAAAGGAATTAAAAATGTATTGTAATTATCAAAGATTAAATTATAATTTAGAAAATACACTTAAACATTCATGATCAAAGTGTATTGAGGACATATTTCACTTCATTAACAATAAAGGGGTACATGGTGATGTGAAACTTGATTATATTTTCAAAAAATAAAAAATTATAGATATTTTTTACGAAGGTAATTACATGTGAAATATTTAAATAATTAAGGATAAACCTCCATGTTTATCCCACTTCTCTCACTTGTGGATGTTTATAATTCCCTAAAAGGATTTAGAATATGTATTCAAAGTGGTATAGAAAGTTTATAACTCTTGTAGTTACTATATGGTACTATTTTATTTCAAAGGGGAGTGTTATATTTCAATTTTGGAGTGTATAGATCATTATTTATCTAGTCTTGTAGGATCTATGAATGTTGTTAAATGGGGGATATGAATAGATTTGATAAATGAATGTTTTAATTATGGGCTAGTTTATCTATAAATCTTGGACACAATTTATGGTCATAAAGGGTGGTAATTCTCTCAAAACATAACATTTTCATTTAGTGTGGTGTCAATATGAATCTCATGTGATATGTGATATTATTTGATTACTCTTTTATAAGTTACTAAGTTTTGGGAAGAGTTAATAAAGGTTGAAAAAAACCAAAGGGGTATATTGAACTACTTAATTGTTGAACTTGTTTTATTTATTTCCAACCATTTTTCAAGTTTGTGAATAATGTTTGAGAATATGTCGGATGTTTCCTTAAGATGATTTAAATATACTAGAAGTGATTTTACGTGATTATATGATTATATCAATGAATAAGGAATTCTTTTGTTGAGTCTAAAAACTGGTAAATTCCTTGAATCACTATTTACTACATGAGGATGATCGATTATTTCGTATGGATCATTCCTTACTCAATAAATATTTTCAATGAAGTTTATAAGTACCATCCTCCACTTTTTAAGGATTAGCACATAGTTTATAAGGATTATGGGTTACTGCATAATGATGAATTACTATATTTGTAAGGATGGCTATTGAGGTGACAAGAGTCGTTGTTAACTACATAAGGATCATACCATATTTGTATGGATGGATAAATGATAGGATTATTTAAAGTTTCTATAATGATCATCAAGAAACTTAATAAGGATAAAACCATTTTATATAAAGATGATTGAAAACATTTAAGCATCATTTCTTACCTACATGAGAATGGATTATTCACTATATAAGGATCATTTTAAGTCCAATAATTTTGAGAAAATATGATATTCTTATAGAATGAAAACATAATATTCAAAAATTATATATTATAAGTAATTATTATAATAGATAATTATTGAGATTAAATTAATGGATTAAGACTATACAATTATATTATATTCAAACAATTAAAGAGATAAATAGAAATGGGTGATCATTTTTCTAAATGAAGAATGTTTTTAAAATAATTTTTTTGACCAATACCTATTGTGATTGAATCTAAATTGGATGATGGATAATATATTGAAAATACTTATGGAATGTTAATGTGACGATGTTTTGATATATTTTATTTCATTGATCACATGAAAATCATGGTGGGATTCTGGATGGTTTATTAAGTCTTGTTGTGACACAATATAAATTCTTCATTCTACAAGAAGGTGGAAGATGACTTATGTTATTATTGATATAGTTGAATGAAGAAAAAATCACTGATGAGTTTTTTTTTGGAATTCCCAAAGGCATTTATTTGTAATTTTTTAGTGTTGTTCGATGTTGATGTATGTTTATGACTATATTTTATTCTGTTAATGAAATGAGATGAAATAAAGAGAGGGTTGTTTTGTTAAATTGTACTTAAGGTATTAGAAATATTATGGTGAAAGTATTTAGTGATCACGAGAATGTACCCAAAAGATAACTGACTGAGGAAATCCGCTAAGGATGTCATTTATACTATTCAGGTTATAATAATCCTCTATAATACAGAGTAGGAAATTGTTTTCTGGAATTATTTTAATTTTTTTAATTTTAGGTTTTCCTAAATGAGGGGATAATTCAATTAAGAGAGATGATAATTGTGAGTACTGATGAGTATCATGAAATGAAGTGAAAATATACCCAAGAACTGAATCTTGGAAAAGAATAAAAAACTTACAACAGGCTGAGTCTTTTGTGATCCAAGATTGAAATGAATTTTGAGAAGCAGATCTAAAAAAAATTCTATATATACTGAAAATGTATGAATAATTAGTTTACACTGTTAATTCATTGTGGTTAGAGTTCTTATAGAGGTGAGCATACATTGATCTATTTATCATAATGAACAAAGAATAATATCTTCATCATTTACTAGAGAAACATATAATGTCATGCGATATTTATCATTGTGATTTATTTATAGTATAACAAGTCAGATACTATGTAAATGTCAATGGGATGTTAGAGAACTTAAGGTTATAGGAATATAGTTTTCCTGGCAATATGAATTTTATCGTAAAAAATCTAGAGGGAAATATTTGGACTGGGATAAAACCCATATGTAGTAGGGACTATATACCCACACTAAGAGAAAACCTTGTAAACCTTAGTGTGACTTTTGAATTTTATTTCAACATTCATTCAAGTAAGGATTAGTTTAATATTTGAAAGGATAAAATCCTAAATAATTATATATGTTTATTTAAATTATATGAAATTGTAAAAGTATTATAACACTAATTCAAACCGCTTATTAAGTGTTGAACCCACTCCTGATACATCTTACATCCAATCACAATAAAAGTGATGTTTACATTTATGAAATACTGTATGACATAATTGAGTTTTGTTATAAGGGATATAATTATGTGACAATGTTTAAATGTTATTTTCATGATACTGAATGAGGGTTTCTTGTTTATGAACAAATTGGAGCAGTTAAAATTATACTTAATATTCTTCTAAAAAATAATCATATATGATGGCACATAAAGAACATCATGTTTAATATAAAAATTTCTATTCTTATTTTAGAGATATAAATGATTGGTAGAGTTTAATAAAAATGAAATATAATAAAAATTAGTTCATGGGAAATGGAAGTGGATCAATGTAAGTTTATAATATGTAATTTTTTCAAGAAACATCCTTAAATTCATATCTTACTTGAAGAGATATAGATAACAATTATGATACCCCATAGATAAGTATCAACTGTGTTGACAATACTGATGATGTAATCAAGAAATTTGAAATAGAAAGGGATGATGTAATTGAAGATTATATGGAAATTATTAACATATAGGAGAAATATGAAGACATTGACACCAATAAATATGAATATAGAGCAGAAGAATTATGTATTACTTATTTTCAATAAATATATTTTTATATTTAATTTTATTATTAACAATTATTTATAGGTATGATTATTTTCTCCCATTTTCTTTAAAAATAGTTCCATATTTTTTAATTTTTTAAATTTTTTATATATAATAAATAATTTATTAAACAATTAATTATATGTCTCAAATGTATCTAGGTAAGTTTGATGATTTGATGTGTAGATTTATTAAGGTTGATCTACCTGATTATGAGACTCCTAATTCATTATCCAAGGGTGACGACACAACACCAATTATTAGGATGGTTCGAGGCCTTGAACAATTGATAATTCTAGATCATGTTCCCAAGGGGTATCCATCTCTTGAATATGAACCTCATTTGAATAATTAAGTATAAATATAATTGTTTTAGTTTTAATTTACATTAATTTAATTTATTTAATAATTATATTACTAATTATTATTATTTTCATAATTTTTTATATATAGACACTAGTAAGGCTAGTTCTATTATGAGGATTTATTTTTATACTCTATGTGTGTCATTAAATCATGTTCCTACCCTCATGTCTCATCGCATGTTTCAGAATCATATGGTAGGTATAAATTAATAACCTATTTTATTTTAATTTTATATAATTTATAATTTACTAGATTGTTAAATATTTATTGGTTTATTATCTGATGTTGACGAGAGCATAATACCCTATATTTGGGAGGAAAAAGGGTCTTTTATACATAATCCTTTCCATTAGTTTTATATAATATTATGTGGGTATATATATTGATAGAATATTTTAATATATTTTATTAGTGTTGTGTGCCTCATCTACATGATTACATCCCCTTGTAGGTTTGGGAGGGATTGTGAATATAATAGATAATGAAGTATTTTTGGAGGAGATCCCCTTTTGGTCAATGGAATCGAGGGATATAAGACATCACACCTACATTTGATAGTTGTACTTTAAGTATACATAATAAAAAGTTGTTAAAAACAATATTTAATGATTTTTATATAAATTTTTAATACTAAATGTTTATAATAAATTTATACAATCTATGGTTGATCAAGATGTTTCCAAGTTTTATGTGTCCAAGAGGATGTATAAAAATAATAGTACTAGGAATATTACTGGTGAGAAATAATAAGAAATTATGGTTATTATTTTTTAAATTAATAGAATATATTTTCATTTTTATTTTCTATTTATTTGATTATATGAGACATATGAGGTGGATAATTATAGGATGAGTGAGTGTATGGTCGATATAGATGGCGGGGAAGAGGCATCATGATAGTTATGTTTTAAGTAGGAATCCCAGCTGTGAGCAATGATGAGTGGTATTTATAAAGGAAAGGTGATCGGTATTGGTTGATTATCAACTCCAGATAGTCTCTATGGAAATGAATAAATACAATCATTTAGTTCAAAGAGAGTGTATATGATATCTTCATCCATAGCTATTAAAAAGTATGAGTAGAGGTTGTGACCTTAGAATGAGACTATATATATAATAATCAGAGAGTAGGAAGTGAAGAAACAAATCTAAGATAAGTATCTATCGATGAAACTTGAGTAGACAATGAAGTATATGTGAATAATTAAAAATGGTTTAGGGATTAAGTTACCTTACCCTGATGGATATGATCCTCCACCACTTAGTGACACTATTTTTAAAATTTTTATGTTTTTTTTGTATTATATAAATTTTAGGTATATAATAAATGCCTATTTATAGTTCTCTTTTTTAGTTCATTTTAGTTTTCTTATTTATAGTTTTTTAAGGAATATATAAGGTTCTATTGAAAATTATTATTTTTTTAAGAACACAAATTTCACTAAAACTTCCATGACCTAAATACACTCACAATGAAAAATTTTGTTCTTCCACAAACACTACATACAAAAGATATGTTTCCCATCACAAATCGTATATGTGAAAGAATTACCATTTATGTCACAAATAAACTGGGGGGAAATCATTTTTTATGGATAAATAGTTCCATTTAAAATATTATTTAATAAATAAAATAGTACATTCACATATATTATTAACCTTGGAAAATTTTCAAAAACCCATCAAAATTATTTTTATTCATAACACAATTTTACATTATGCATTTCTTTAAATGAACACTCATCATAATTAACTTTTTTGATGAGAATATATAATAAAATTTATTATTATTATAGTGAATCCCAAGGGTTAAGGATAATTATTTCCCACCCCTTGTAAGTATTGAGTGATGGATGATACCATTTCATGGGGTTTTAGTTGTTGTAACTGATTAGTGAGAATTGTTTTATTAGACATGACTCAAATATAACAAGGATTAAATACCAAAATTTTGATGAAACCTTGTAGAAAATATTATGTGATGTTTTCCAGTGATTATTTACTACTTTGAATATGGTGGGGTCAGATGAAAATTTATAAAGCGGTTCATATGTCTAAAACAATATATATGTTTAAATATCAATATAAATTAATTTTAATAAATTATAGTTAATTATAAATGTGTCACACTGACTCACCCCCACTCAGAGTGACTACAAGATCTTGTAGGAAATTTTATCCTCAAGTGGCTATACCATTGTTTCTATTTCTTATTGTAAGGATTTATCTTAATGAATATTTTGTAATGATCCATTCTAGTATTATCAATTTCAAAAGGTGGTCATCCTTTCACCATCAAGGTGATGCTGATGGAAACTTTGATCATATAGGAGGTTAGGTTGACTCATCCCATTAAATGGATTAATTTATAGACAAAGGCACCATGATAGATTAATTATATGGTTGTGAACTGCTTCTAGATTCCTTTTTCATAGGAACTAATTAATTCTATAGTTTTTATCATTGTATGGTGAATAAATAATCATCACATGGATGAATGTTATGTGTATTATAGATGTTACTATATCATCCACATGTTAGGAAATGGGGGGATATTATATTTTCCACATAAGGATGGGCATGTAGGTTTAAATCCAATAAGGTGATGGTATTGTATATTTTTAATACTAAAAAAGAAGGAACTAATAATTTATAGTCCAATTAGGAAACTCATGATTTCCATTCCAATGTTTTTACATTTAGTTTAGAGTTTAGTGGGGACACCCATTGTTTATATTATGTTATAGAACCTCATGCATTATATTCATGAGGGGAAGCTCATGGTTTTGTGTCTAGTAGAGAAACTCATGGTTTAAATTTTACTGGGGACAACCATGGTTTAGAGTCCAGGGGGGATAATCACAGTTTAGAGTCTAGTGGGTATAGTAATGGTTTAAAGTACAATGGGGACTCTCATGGTTTAGTGTTTAATAGGTACACTTATAGTTTACATTCCAGTTGGGACAATTATGGTTTAGAGTCATGTGGGGAAACACAAAGTTTATAGTCTAGAGGGTACACTCATCGTTTAGACTCTAGTTGGGATAATGTACAAAATTAATCCATATAGGTAGTCATTATTGGAGGGAGGGATGGTGATGCTATTTAGGAAGTTTAATATTTGGGAATAATTTCTCTCAAAGGGTATATGTTGTGGATGAAATTCTATTTGGATTGATCCTCAAATAAGTTTACTATATGTCCTATTGAAATAGGATTAAAAACCCACATAAGTTGAGTTTCATAGTTTAAGATCATGTGATAGCACTAGTCCTTGGATTTTAACATTATATGGTAAGAAATATTATACCATGAATGGTGTGACAATAAGGGATTAAATGTGGATTACAGATTGATCTACTTGGTCGTTACATGGAAGAAATAAGGATATATTTGAGAATTTCACAAATATTTTTTGAGCCACATCTAATGAAAAGGGTCAAGAGATAGACAGTCTCAATTCATGTCATGTGTATAAAATTTTGATGATTTATTTTATAATGTTGAATTAAAGTCCAATTTTCCATGCCTTTTACCAAATCTTATATCTCTAAATATGGTATCAAATGGTTGTTCATAACATAGGTTCATTCAAGATATCAGTTTTGAAAGACCATTATTTTCATGAGGAATTAAGGGCCTACAAGAAATATATTCATCACAGAAGATGTGTCACATGAATTAGTATAAATCAATTACCAATAAATATAAGGTATTATATGAGTTAAATAATATAAAATTTATCACCGACAGAACTCTAAGGATGTTTTTTTAATTAGGCTTATACATGACATTGAATTTAAGGTTACACAATATGAGACACTTTTTATTTATCATAATCTGATCAATCTATCCCCATCCACTAAATATAGATATTTGAGAGTTATTTATTGGTCTAGGGATCAAAAAATTGACTGTGATTTAGTTTAACACAACCTGGGGTTGCATGATATCGTAACTCTACCTTTCCGTGGTTACTTTGGAAACAAGCTACAGAAGTCAACCTATTGTGATATCATGGAACACTGGGCTTCCATGATGACTTTAGATAAAAGATAATGTAACTAAATGGTTTGTTTGAGCTTATATGGTTCAATTATAAATATCCTTCATTTGGGAATACTTTCTTCTTGATCCATCTTGGTTGCACTTTTGGGAATCTATATATCCCAATAAATTAATAAACCCATAAATATAATTCTTTTTAACAAGGGCTGCACATTATTAAATTTTAATGATATTTTTGGTTTATAGTTTCATATATTTAAGAACAATTGTTACATATAAAACCTTTATAATACAATTAGACACTTCCACTCAATATCCATTTTCTAAAAAATATAGTTCTTTACATTAAACTATTGTTTCATTAAAAAAAATTTGAGTTAAATCCTTATAGACGAATGATATTGATTACTATAGTTTCTACTCAACCTTAGCCCTTGTGAAATCATTTTGATACATGGTATTAACATAACAATTTCAGTAAGGGATATAAAAATAAAGGAAACCCACTGGACTATTTGAAAATTTATAAAAACCCATCATATAATTTTCCCTTTTTATAATTATTTATGACCTAAAATATTCATTTACATAACCAATAAATAAAACTCATTTTTAAAATATCTCATAAAACATATCATAATAGACCATAAAGGAAAAATATTAATCATGATTGTTTCTTATAAAATATGATATCTTATGAAAAAAATTCCATGAGGAATAATATTTTCACCCTTAAAAGGAGTGTAAACATTCCTTTAAATGTAAACCCATTAAGAGTAACCAATCAACAAAAAACTCTATACTATACTTGATGCATTAGAGGTATATATCATGCTCACCCATCATCAGAGCTATATTAGGATCACCCATAATTCAAATAAAATTTTAAAGAAACAAAGAATTAATAAAACACAAATATATTTCACTTAAATAATAAAACTCATTTGAATCAAAATTCAATACCATAATAGATAACACTTTCTGTTATCTCTTAAATATGATAAACGGTTTCTGTTTCCTTTGAAAAGCTTTATAAAACTAAAAATTTCCAAAATATTGGGGAAACTATATTATTTTAATATAATAATGGAATGTTTTAAAGGAATATTTAATGAAAATAATATTCATGGAGTCAAGAAAATCTAATAATTCCATAATCATCAAAACATAGGTTCATTTCACACTTTGATAATGAATGTAAAAAATTTATCCTACATAAAATGTAAAAAATACTTATTTTTAAACAGTTATAATTAATGTCAATAATGGTAAAAAATGAACATTATAAAACATTAAATAATAAATAATAAATATATTGAATCATTTAAAAAAACATTGACATGTAATAAAATGTTTTGGAAAGAAGTATTTAAAATAAAATTATTTTTAAAATAATGTACCTTACCTCAAGCCCAACTCAAAAAAACATAATTGAAATCCTATATAATAATAATATATTAAGATTATACATTATTTAGAACCTTTTGAGGATTTTTCCATAATTGTTATCACTTTTATTTCATTTATTACTCTACCTTACATAGTTAGTAAATTAGTTAAGTTCATGTTAGATGTTTTGAGGAGATTCTATTCATAATGAAAAAAATATTTGGTAGGTTTTCCAGGGTAAAAGGGGTAATTTTTAAGTAATATATATAATATTAATTCTAAAATTATTACAATTTTTATAAATTAAATACAATTTATAAACCTTTCATTAAATTAAGATAATAAAAATAAACCACAACACTTCGTGGAGATAGTATTCCACACTTACATATGAGTGACATTATCATTTTCCAAATAATTGAAGGGTAATAGATAAGTAATATATTATATTTAACTAATAAAAATTATTCCATGAATATCATATATATTTTTGAAATTCAACATAATAACCATCCTTGTGAGTCAGTGATGAAAAATGAAACACATCGCTTCATGGAGGTGGTAATTCACATGTATGTATGGCTAAGGTTTTAACTTCCCAGAATATGGAAAAGGAGATGAAAATGGATTTTATGAATATGATGATGAATTTTTAGTATAAATATGATGCTGATGTTATTATATCATAATGGTCGAAATATATTTTAAGGAGGTAGATAAGGAAAGAAACATGAAAACACTTTATTAATAATTATAATTCTTCTTTGAGAAACCTACTTGGAATTACTCATAGAGCTTTCTACTTTGGTATTTTTATGAGAAATGAACCTATAATAAATGTTGTGGATGTTTGGAAAGGTAGTTTTTGAATATATTTATTATGCTAAATTTATCAATATGTGTTAGAAATAGAGGATATGATATTCCCTTTTATAAGTGAAGTGTGTGACAATCCTGTAAAAATATGAAATATTAATAAACAATATGTATCTAAAAGATGTAAAATTGATCCAAAGATCCATATATTAGAATTTAAGGAGGATAAGTTCACAATATAAATAAAAAATCAGAATTTTATAGATTTTTTTGTCATTTGTAACCTTACCTTTTGATTTAACCCAATTATTAACCATGTTTATAACCTTAACCATTATAACAAATCTTTCAATATTTAAGGGACATGAATGTAATTTTAAAAATTAAAAGTAAAAAATAAAAGGAATATTAATTTTATCTTATATTATTTCCCATAAAATTGAGTTATTATAATTTTTTTATGATTTTTAGTGGATTAAAAATTATTTTTTAATATTAAATACTATTTATATTCATTTTCAAAAATATTAACAAATATTAAATTAAAAGGAATAAAAATGACAATTTAATTATAATTAAAGACTTAAATCAAAACTAATCTAAGTTAAGTATTTATGAAATTCATGTAATACCATAATCCATCTAAATATTATCCCTTTTAATTTTTTTTAAAACCATTTATTTGAATTTTCTTGTTCTTGAACGAGCATTTTATCAACACTGCATAAGCAATCTAAATAATTATACTATATTACATATTTTAAATTAAATTATTAACATGAAATTAAATTATTATAAATAGCTATTGTAACATTTTTTAATTCATAATATATATTTAATGTTATCATAATTGCGATAAACATTCTTAAGGAATAAAATGAGAGAAAATGACTCTTGATTAAATATAACACTTATTTTGCTTTGAATCCGACTAATATTTCAAAGTAATAAAAAAAATAGTAAAAGATGGAGGATAGGTCAATAAAACCTAAATAAGAACAAAAATGGGAGATGTTTTGAATAATATTTGGACATTTTTACTTAATTTCAACTGTTAACTTTATTTCCCTTTACCGTGATGACTCATATTTCTAACTCGACAACTTATTTTTGTGACCAAAAATAAAATTGAAAATATAATTATTTTTTTGAAATTATTATTACAAAACAAAAACCCATTTTATATATTAAATTTGAATATGTTATAGAAAAAAAATTAATATAAGTACACAAAATACTATGAACAATAGTTTTCAGAAAAATGTGTTTTTAAGCATAAAAATGAACATATAAAAAATAAAATATAATGATAATTAATATGAAAATAATTATATTATTTTTAATTATAAATATCTTATATTAATTTAAAACCAAATCCAAAACATAATGGTACTTTTAAATGTATTTATTTAATGAAATGAAATGATAGTTTTGCCAAAAATCAATATTTTTCACTATTCACTAAAAAAAATCTGTCTCTTTAAAGAAATATGAAAAATTAATGAAACAAATATTATGAAATAAAGATTTAAAATATAATTTCTATTATTTACAAAACAAATGCTAATAGTGGAAGAAATTATTTATAATATCCACTCAAAAAATGCAATAAAACCATTCTTAAATAAAATGTATTTTTGAACTATAAAATAAATTCGTTCTCATTCATTTCATAATAACCAGAATTAAATAAATGTTAATTCAGTAAATTTAATATTTTAATATACTTATTTCATTGGAATTACTTATCAATAGTGATTTTATTATGATAAAAATACATTAAACAGATAAAAAAAGTTTTACGAAAAATATCCCTTTTACCTTCAAATTATTTTTTATTCATTTCCACACAATTGATAACTGATATGTGATTGATTATTTATTTTATTAAGGAAAAATTTTTAAAATTTATATTGTAATATTTTTATTCCTATTCATTCACACTAGATAAATAACTAGGTTATAATAATAATATTTAAATGATAATATATTGAGGTTTGTCTAAGCTTGGTGGGGTGTATACCATATGCTACCAAATATATTATTTATAGAAAATAAATTCTAAAATATTGGTGTATGAAATTATTATATATTTCAATAAATAAAATCCTCAAAATTTTATCTTGTGCGTGACAAAAATCGTTTAAAAAAATTTTAGAGTGAATTTCCTTGAGTGGAAGAAAATACATATAATAGGAAAGAATTGTCTTTTAATACACATCAATAACATTTCCTTTTGAAAATAAATTTATTACATATGTTAATTATAATAAACTTATCATTTACTAAATATTTATTAAATAATTATGAGACTATTACTTGTGAAGTAGTTTCTATATACATACCTTAGTAGTTGACTGAAGAATCTAGAAAGATTTATCTTCCACATTAATGAGTTGAAGAATTATCTTATCATTGAAAAAAAATGAAAAAATATACTTTCCTGATTTGTTTCCATTACATTCGAAAAATTTCTCCATTTTGTTTTTATTCAAGCATTTTACTCCTATATTTTATCTATCACTTCAATAAATTAATATTCAAGAATAAATTTTTGTGCATGAATCAGTGAAATAAAGTTACAATGGATCATAAGATCCACTTAAGTGTAAAATATTTTTACGCTTATTTTTATCCAATAGTCAATCCCAAAAATGGTTAACACAAGTTGAGAAAATATCCAAAATTAATAAACCATTATGTTAAGAGATACTATATTCAAATACCTAATAATAGTACCAAATATTTTACTTAAATAATTACACAGATAACATTCCTTAAAACTCATCAAAATAAACCTCATAAAAAATGAATCCCAAGGATTAGTATATTTTGATCACATATTATTACAATATAAAGTTAAAATTTAACTCCAACAAAATTAATTATCCATATAGTCACATAAAAAAAATGTATATTCCCTAATAATATATTCTATAAAATATTATAATCCTATAAAAAATAACCTTAATCACCATAATGTCACAATAAATTCATATATGATTCCAAAAATATAATTCAACATTTATTTTAAAAATAAAATTACTCTTAGACAATAATATTTTATTTTATTGTAATCATATAATGTTTGAAGAATATTGAACTTCATAAAATATGAAATTAATCACATGGTCACTGAATCACTTTTCAATCTCATGGTTAACTATTTGATAAATTATATGTTCCAAAAATGTAATATCTCTTTTATCCCATTTAACCATAATTATATCAACATCATAGATCATATTAACCCAAAATGTTATTAATAAATTTTAACTTATTTCCAAAAAATATAAAATAATTCTTCCTAAAATAACAATTTTAATACTAAACACATTAAACTTAAAACATATATATACCTCAAAAATTTATAAAACCTAAATAAATGTATCCAAAAGTACGTCCATCACGTAAAACCTCAAAAAAGTTTCCATGCCTTTAAATTCATGATACAAATTAAAATTATTAACCCATGATGGTATCTAAAACTATAAAAATATCCATATTTCAATCATACTAACCTTAGAAGTTATATTAAACATTCCTCTAATACCAACTATAACACCCAAAAACTTTAAAAATTCATAATTAAATTATTTATAACAAGGTTTTTTCTTTCCTATATTTCAAGTATCTATTTGGTTTTGAGTTTTAGAGAATTAATGAAAACTATTACATATCAAACCCTTACCATTAAAGTGGAAACATCCATTAAATATCCATTTTTTCAAAAAATAGGATTCTTAAAATTAAATATTTGTTTCATTAAAAACTCATTAACTTATTTTAAGATGAATCCTAAGAGTATAAATATATAAATTTATATAGTTCTAAATCATCCTTAAGACTTGTGATTTTTTTTCAAACTTGATATGGCAACAAAAAGTTAATCAAGAGATATAAAAATAAAAGAAACTTGTCAGTTAATTTGAAAATTTATGAAAACCCCTAAGAAGGATTTATTTTTTTATAAAAAATCATTGAACACTAATAATCATTTAATTTCCCAAGAAATCATATTCATTATTAAAATATTTGAAAATAAATATCATAATAAATCATAATGTTAAAATATTAGTCATTAGAGTTTCTTATAAAACATGGGCACGCTTGAAAATATTTTCTCGAGAAAAAAATTTTCACCCTCAATATGGGTATAATTTTTCCATTAAACATAATCCCATTATCTAGAATTAAGAAATAAAAATATTAACTTTAAAAAATTGAAATAGTATCATGTAGGTTCCTTTGTTTATTATCATTACATTTAACCTTATAATAACCCTTACAATTGAATCACAAAACTATATCATTATCACATATATTATGAGTAACCTATCACTGGTAAACTGCATCACTTTAACCAATGAATTGAAGAGATATATTAGGTTCACCTATCAGAAGAGATATAATGGGAAAACCTATCATTCAAATAAGATTTATAATAACCATATAATGAATAAAAAACATGCTTCTTTCACCTAAACCATAAAACCATTTGAAATTTGATTCAATCCTAGAATCATTAAAACTATAGTTATTTAAAAAAATGAGATGATGTTTCACTTTCCCTAGAAAAACATTTTAAAATTAAAAATTTCAATATTATGGAGAAAAATATTTTCATTTAATATAATAATGGAAACATGTAATGTAATATTGAATGAAAATAACTGATATGACTTTTTTAAAATCCCTTTATTTTAAAATTTTTAAAAAAAGTTCTTCTCACAATTTGGTAAAGGAATTCCATAATGACTTATACTAGAAACATTAAAAAGATTAATTTTTTAAAATGTTATAATGAAAGTCAATAATATTTTCAAATTACCTTTAAAATACTTTGAATAAATAATATTAACATTCATGGAAATTTTAAATGATCCTTTACACAAATGACATAGAGTTGGAAGGAAGACATTAAACACTATTTTTTAAATATAGTCTCTTTCCTCGAGCCTGACCCACCATGTACTTACCTTAAATAATATATAATAAAATTATATTAATTTTATAATTACTTAAAAATATTTTCATGTTTATTACCTTATTATTATACCTTTTATAACATTTATTACCATGTATTACATAGTGTAGCACCCACGGTTTGAGGTATGTAGCCTTTTATTATGATTTTTTATGTGGTTAAAGTGCATGGGATGAGTTGGGAAGAGGTTGGGAGAGTTTGGAATGGTTTTTAATAAGTTGGGAGGCTTTTAAGGGGTGCATGGTTTGAGCACGGTTAGTGGAAACCATGCGGATTCCCTAAGAAACCGTGCAGACCCTGGCTCTCGAGGTAGTGGTGTGCGCACGGTGAGTGCACGGTTTACCAAACCGTCTGGGCCAACCATGTGTCCACTTAAATTTAGGGTTTTAAAACCAAATCTCACTTGGTATTGCCTCATTTCACTCCTCTCTTCCTCCTAATCGAGCCTCACTTGGGAATTTGGGTTCTCAGCGGTTAAGGGTGATCTCCCACTCGTTTTGGAAGGGTTTTGAAGATGATTCAAGGTGGTTTGAAGGTGATTGCTTCTGGGTAAGTCTCTTCACTTGCTTCTCTTATGTTTTCCTCTAGATCTACATCCCTCTCTTACTTGGTTTTCTAGATCTACACTTTTTGTGTGTGGATATAGGGTTGGGTTTTCCTTGGATGTTAATATTAAGTCTTGTGGATGTTAGGGAATGGGATCTATAGAGGTTTTAGTGGTGCGTTCTCTGGATTTGAGGAGCGGTTGTTCGTGGGTCGATTTCTCGGGAACCCTAAAGGTAGGTGGATTCTCTCTCGATTGCACTTGGTTAGATCTAATGGTTTTTGTTATGATTATTTTGTTTTTCTTGAAATTAATTGTTTTTGTATGTGCAAAGTTGGTTGAAAGTCCATTTGGTGGATCTTTGGGGAAAAAGGAGTTTCATGGTGAGATGCTATAAATGTTGATTTTAAAATGAAGATTTCAAAATGGGAGGATATGACTGATTTGTGAAATGATTGATCGAGATGGTATTCAAATAAAACGATTTTTTTATTGAAATGTGCTTGGCATGGAAAAAATGGTTTTCAATAAATGGTTGATTTATTGAAGTGGATTGACCTGGAATGGAATGGGTTGATTACATGATGTTGTTGTGACTTTAATGGGTTATATGCTAGGTTGTGATTGGTTGGGATGTTGTGTGGACGTGGCGAGAAGTATCACTTCAAAAAAGGGATGGATAGTGGATGAAAGGGCCACCATCTAAAGATAAGTGGACGGGAAGTGCCACTAATTGTGAATGAATGAATGGGTTGGACGGAAGCTACATTGTTATGGTTGTTTTTTTGTGAATTGCTTTGCATTATGGAATTTCATTTGTGATTATTTTGTATAAACTATTTTATATAAACGTGCTAACAGTTTTATCCTAGTGGCATGTGTAGGGAAGTAATTTGGGGAAAACCTACTGATTTTTAGTACTCACCCCCTTCTTTGGAACTGTGGTGTCCTTGCAGTTGTTGTGTACCATGACGTGGGAAAAGGTAAGGCATCATCCTCTTTTAGTGGTTCATTTTGATGTCTTGGTGGAGCTTGGATCTTGGAGCTTGGTGTGGAGCTATGGTGGTGTCATGGCTCATGGTGCTTTCTTTCTTGGTCTTCCACATAGTACTCTAATGTTGTTTTGGGTTGTGTTGACATGTGAGATCATTATGGATTATCTTCTTGTCTTTGGTAATGTATGAGGTTGGTAGTTTTGTTGACATGCATCATATAGTTTTGGATCGTTTGGTTGGTTTTGTCTTAATAGAAAATTGTTCCCCAATTTGTTCTCGGAGCCCTCAGCATTTATAGCCAGCCATTGGCGCCTTGGGAATGTCTCTTAAGGCCAAGTAACCCTCAGCGCCTCCTTAAGAAAATGAGGTGGGGGCAGGGTGTTACATGTGACATCATTTTGATCGGTCCTTTGGAGTTGATTCTCAGATTTGGTGTTGACATTCGTTGTGGTACATTCCTTGAGTCGGGATGGTAGCAAGGAGTATAAATGTTGGAACTTGTAATGTATAGCATAAAAGGACGTAGCTAACCCTTTTATGAGGAAATTCAAGTAACCAAGGTGTTGGGTACATAAGTGTCTTGGAGACACTAATAGGCATTGGATATATCATTGTCGTGGGTGTAACCAATGACATGAGCATGGCATGAATGGTAGAAATTACTTCCCACTACGATGCATATTTCATTGGGGTATAATGATATGTGGGCTGAATTAAGAAATGGTTTTTGTGTGAAACTGAAATGTGAATAAATTTGGTATTTTGAAAATGGCATGATTTTCAAAATGCTGAACCATGGGAAATGTGAACTGCTGGAACGCCTTGTTGTGATAGTGTTGTGTAATGTGATTTGAAATGGGATTTTGTGATGTCTACGGAAGTGAGACTCATGGTTGTTTGTTTTCTGTTTATAGAAATGGCACTCAATAGGCATCGTAGAGACCAACTAGCGGAGGCTGTAGAGAATGTGGTTTCACCTGAGCCTTAGATAAACCAGCAACTAGTACAAAGTATAGTGCAAGCTTTCCAAGCTTTGGGAAGTGGAAATAAAACAGATGAACTAAGGCATATAGATCTTTAAGTTCAGTTTCAAAGGTAGAATCCACCCATATTTAGGGGTGATTCTGAGCCAGAAAGGGTAGAAGCATGGTTGAATAGATTGAACAAGATCTTTCAGTTTGTGGGAACACATGAAGAGATGAAAGTGAAGATGGCCACATATATGTTGGAATATCTTGCCCTTCAGTGGTGGGAGTTGGTGGTCCAAGAAGGGATGGACCAGGGTATGATGTGGGAAGGCTTTGCAGAATTGTTTAACAAACAATTCTACCCACATATGTTCATAATTCAACGGACGACTGATTTATTCACTTTGGAACAAGAGATTATGTATGTGATGGAGTATGTATCTAAGTTCATGAACTTAGTACGATTTTCACCTGAGGTGGTGGGTAGCACGTCGTTGAAGGAAAGAATATTTGAGGAGGGGTTAAGGCATGAAATCCATTCAAAAATATCGGTGCTGTGTATAGATGATTAAACAGAGATAGTGAATAGAGCCTCGGTGGGTGAGCGAGATCTTTTGGGAGATTTGGGTGGAGGAAGCATGGTGGTACCCATGGGGAATAGTAGTAACTCTAACGTTGGGTTCAAGAGAAGGAGGGAAACTTATTCCTGGGTGGGAATATGGAATATAATCCGATGGCAGGATCGGTAAATCTTCCTCCTAATCCCCATAGAAAGACGGGATGTTTTCAGTGTGGTTCCACGAGCCACATCAAGCAGGATTGTATGGAACAACCTCGAGCATGTCATAATTGTAAGAAGATGGGGAATATGCAGCGTTATTGTCAGAATGCTCCAATACCTGGTGTGCCTGACACTCCTCAGGGATCGTAGACGTTTTTTGCTTCGATGGGACGGGGGCAGTAGTATACCCCTCGACAGTAGAGTAAAGTAGGTCATGGTGATTCTTGGAATACCACGACAGCTCAGCAAAGCAATATAGAGCAGAGTGTGGCAAGTAAGCATGTGTTCGGAGCTGAACATGTTGTGGTGGATGATCAGTCGGGACCATCCACAGTGTGAGGTACTATTCTTTTAAATTCTAACTTGATTCAAGCGTTGTTTGATATGAGTTCTTCACACTCTTTTATTGTTGCACGTGTGGTTGATTTTATGGGTTCAAGGGTAGAAATGATTCCCTCGGTTTTGAAACTTTAAACTCCTCTAGGTCGAAGAGAGTTTCGAGCCTTCTTGTGTAGAGAATGTTGTATCGTTGTGTGTGAGGATGAGATAGTGTGAAATTTCTCAATGATTGAGATGGATGGGTATGATGTAATCTTGGAAATGGATTGGATGGCGACATTTAAGGCCCACATCGATTGGGATGCGCAGACAATGGAATTTACGACACATTATGTTGTTAGACATCTCTTTATAGGAGAGAGGCATGAAAGGTAGGGTGAATCAGGTTTGTTGGCACTACCAGTGGGTACGTTATCGTATCAGTTGGCAGCGTTGTCATTGAAATCGGTAAATGGTGTTGAGAAGAGTGTTCCTCCAGCAGTGGTGGACTAGTTCATGTATGTTTTTCCTGAAGAATTCTGTGGGTTACCTCCCCTAAGAGAAGTGGAGTTTAAAATTGATCTCCTCCCGGGGACCAGTCCTATGTCACTTCCATCTTATCAGATGTCACAAGCTGAATATCAGGAATTGAGAGTCCAGTTGGAAGAGTTAGAAAACGTGGGGTTTATTCGGCCTAGAACATCTCTGTGGGCAGCACCAGTGTTGTTTGTGAAAAAGGCCGATGGAACTTTGAAGCTATGTGTTGATTAACATAGAATTAACCATGTTACGATAAAGAATAGATATCCACTTCCACGAATTGATGATTTTTTCTACCAGTTGAGGGGAGCCCTGTGGTTCCCCAAGATTGACCTGAGGTCGGGATATCATTAATTGTGGGTAAGGAAAGAGGATACTACTAAAACAGTTTTTAGAAGTAGATATGGCCATTATGAATATCTGGTTATGCACTTTGGTCTAACGAATGCTCCAACGGTGTTTATGGAATTAATGAATCAGATATTTCAGAGATATCTGGATTCATTTGTGGTGGTGTTTGTGGATGATGATCTGGTGTATTCAAATACAAGGGTGGAGCATGAGCAACACTTGGTGACAGTGTTGGGGATCTTGAGGGATCATCCATTGTATGCCAAATTGCCAAATTGTGACTTTTGGATATTGGAAGTTTGTTTTCTTGGCCACGTTATTTCTGAAATAGGTGTTTTAGTGGATCCGGAAAAGATAGAGGTTGTTATCTCATGGCACCCACCAAATAATGTATTTGGGATATGGAGTTTCCTTTGTCTAGCTAGGTAATATCAGTATTTTGTTCTTGATTTTTCATGTTTGGCTTCGTCGATGACAGCATTGATAATAAATAATTCTCCATTCTAGTGGAATGAACAGTGCCATTAGTGTTTTGAAGAGTTAAATGGTCGTCTTACATCAACACCAATCTTGGTTTTTCCAGAACCATGAAATGGGTACGTGGTGTATTTCAATGCATCGGGATCAGGGTTGGGGTGCGTTCTCATGCAAGGGAATCATGTGGTTGTGTATGGCTCACAATAGTTGAGAGTGCATGAGAAGAACTACCCAACTCATGATTTGGAGTTTGCAGTAGTGGTCCATGCTTTGAAAGTATGGCATCATTATCTCTTCGGTGAGAAATTCACGGTATATACAGATCAGAAGGGCTTGAAACATATTTTCTCACAGAGGGATTTGAGCTTGAGGCAAAGTAGATGGTTGGAATATCTACAGATGTTTGATTTTTACTTGATGTACAAATCAAGTAAGGGAAATTCAGTGGCGGATGCATTAAGTAGAAAATCATATGCTCAAATGGTGAAACAGACATCAGACCAGTGGCAATTGATGTTAGTTATAGCCGATATATGGTTGGAATGTGAGGACAAGGGCGATAGAGGGGTCTTATTTCCGGTTTTGTTGATTCCTGACTTGGTTGGCCTGGTTAGAGAGGCACATATATCTGATTCCGAGTGTGTGACCATGGGGTCGAGACTCAATAGTGGGGAGACCATTGAGGGTTGGAAACTGAATGGAGATTAAGTTTTGTGTTTTCGGAATCGGATGGTTGTACCAGTTGCGTGTTAGGAGGATCTTCTTAGGACATATCATTATTCTAGGTGGGTTGTTCATCCTGGAATTTAGAAAATGTATAAAGAGTTGAAAGCGTAGTTCTTCTGGGCTAGTTTGAAAAGAATTGTGGCTGAGTTTGTTTCGAGATGCTGGACTTGTTAGCAGGTCAAGAAAGAGAATCATAGGCCACCAAGAATGTTGCAGTCTTTACCAATCCCTGTTTGGAAGTGGGAGAAGATAGTGATGGATTTTGTCACAGGTCTCCCAATAACGGTCAGAAAGCATGATGCCATTGGGGTGATAGTGGATCGGCTAATGAAGTCGGCCCATTTCATCCTGATTCGTGAATCTCATACGGTGGAGGATCTTTCCAAAATCTATATCCGAGAGGTGCTAAAGATGCATGGTGTTTCAGTTTTGATTGTATCCGATAGAGATCCAAGGTTTATATCTCGTTTCTAAACATACTTGTAGAAAGCCATTGGGACACAGTTGACAATGAGCAAGGTGTATCACCCTCATACGGATGGACAATACGAGAGAATGATACAAACTCTAGAGGATATGTTGCGGGATTGTGTCATGTATTTTGGTGGCTCATGGGAGGAGCACTTGTAGTTGGTGGAGTTCTCATACAATAATAGTTATCAGGCATCCATACAGATGGATACTTTTGAAGCATTGTATGGGCGGCCATGTCGTTCACCACTATGTTGGGTGGAAACGGGTGAGTCCTCAATGGTTCGAATGAGCCTTGTCCAAGAGACTACAGAGAAGATCAAGTTGATCAGGAAGAGAATGGATATGGATCAGAGTTATTAGAAATCGTATGATGATCATCGTTGACGGTCGTTGTCATTCGAGGTGAGTGATCTTGTGTCCTTGAGGATCTCCCATAGGTTGGGACATTGTCGGTTTGGGAAGTAGGGAAGGCTATCCCTGAGGTATATTGGACCTTTTGAGGTTCTTGAGTAGGTTGGTGAGGTGGAGTATCATTTGGCTTTTCCACCTAGGTTTTGATTAGTGCACAATGTGTTCCATGTGTCGCAGTTGAAAAAGTATCAGCCGGATCATGACCATGTGATTCAATGGAATCATGTTCAGCTAGAACCGGATGCATCGTTGGTGCACGTGCCAGTGCAGGTTTTGGATAGGAAAGAGAAAGTATTGTGTGGTAAAAGCATCGATTTATTTCGGGTTTTGTGGAAACATGGTCAGATTCAAGGGGAGACTTGGGAGTGGGAGAAAGAGGTGATTGAGCAGTGGCCCGAGCTCCTTCGGCAAAGGGCGGGTTCACTACATTTCAAGGATAGAAAGTCTAATGGTGGGGAGAATGTAGCACCCCCAGTTTCAGGTATGTGTTCTTTATTTATGCTTTTTTATGTTTTTAAATTGCATGGTATGAGTTGGGAAGAGGTTAGGAGAGTTTGGAATGGTTTTGAATATGTTTGGAGGCTTTTAAGGGGTGCACGGTTTGAGCACGGTTAGTAGAAACCGTGAGGATTACCCAGGAAACAGTGCAGACCCTTGTTCTCAAGATAGTATGACTCGCACGTCCTACACAAGATTTTCTAAACCATGCGAGGAAACCATACAGACCCTGGATCTCGAGGTAGTGGTGTGCGCATGGTTAGCACACGGTTTTCCAAACTGTGCAGGCTAACCGTGCAGCCATATAAAGTTAAGGTTTTAAAACTCGGGCTCACTCGGGATTGCCTCAATTCACTCCTATCTTCCTCCCACTCAATCCTACATGGAATTTTGGGTTCTCAGGGGTTATGGGTGCTCTACCACTCATTTTGGAAGGGTTTTAAAGAGGATTCAAGGTGGCTTGAAGGTGATTACTTCCAGTTAAGTCTTTCCTCTTGCTTTTCTTGTGTTTTCCTCTAGATCTATATCCCTCTCTTTCTTGGTTTTCTTGATCTACACTTTTTGTGTGTGGATCTAGTGTTGGGTTTGAATTGGATGTTAATATTAAGGCTTGTGGATGTCAGGGAAAGGGATCTAGAGAGGTTTCGGTGGTGTTTTCGCCGGATTTGAGGTGTGGTTCACTAGTGACGAAAAAATTATTTACATCGGTTATTTTTCATTTTTTACGTCGGTTTTTAGTTGACGTTAATATGGACGACGTTATAAATAACATTTTTTACATCGGTTATTTAAAAACCGACATAAAAAACATAACATCGCGGTGTTGATCACGTAGGTTAATTAATAACCGCCATGATAAACCAGGGGGGTTATCACGTCGGTTATATAATAACAGATGTGATAAACCCGTGCAGGGGATGTTTATCACATCAGTTATTTAATAATCAATGTGATAAACCCCTAGTAAATGGTTTATTACCTCAGTTATATAATAACAGACGTGCTAAATCAGTCTGGGGGGGGGTTATCACGTCAGTTAATAATTAACCGACCTGATAAATGGCCTAGTAAAGGGTTTATCACGTTGGTTATCTAATAACTGACATGACAAACCAGTTACCAGGCCTTTTATCACGTCCATTATTAAATAAACGTAGTGATAAACCATTTCCCAGGGCTTTTATCACGTCGGTTATTAAATAACAGACGTGATAAACCATTTCTCAGGACTTTTATCATGTTGGTTATTAAATAACTGACGTGATAAACCATTCTACATGTGTTTATCACTTCGGTTATTCAAAAAACCTACGTGATAAACCCTTCCCGATTTCTTTATCAAGTTGAATATAAAATAACAGACGTGGAAGACAATTTGTTTTTCAAAATCGAATGCAGTCCTCTACTCTCACCCAGAAACAACCAAAAACCAAATCAAGAATTCATACCACAAAAACAGAAGTAGATCAAAACAAGAACTAAAGAAAAATTAAGCATTTAAATTGATAACATATAAAACTTACCCCACTGGACAACCCTCCCACCACCCCCTGAATAACACCCCCTCACCCCACTTGACAGCCCACACCACAGCCCTGGACTGCCTCCAACCCCCAGGACAGCCCCAAACACCCCGGGACAACCCCCACCCTCTTGAACAACACCCCCTCACCCCCTTACCCCACTTGACAGCCCCCACCACACCCCTAGACTGCCCCCCCGACCCCCTGGATAGCCCGAAACACCCTAGGACAACCCCCACCCTCATGTAGACCCCCCCCCCCCCCCCCCACACCCTGGATAGCCCTCCCCTACCCCACTGGATAGCCCCCACCAGACCCCTAGACTGCCCCCGACCCCCTGGACAGCCACAAACACCCCCTGGACAACCCCCCCTCATGTATACCCCCACCCCCTGGACAGCACTTCAACACCCCTGGACAGCCCTCCCACACCCCTGAAACAGACCAAAAAGTTACTGAAAACAAACCAGAACCCCCTCACCCCACTAGAATTCCCCCACCACACCCCTGGACACTCCCCCCCCCCCCACACCCATGGACATCACCACCACCCCTGGACATCCCCCACCCTCCTGTAGACCCCCCCACCCCCTGGACAACACTCCCACATCCCTGGACAGCCCTCCCACAGCCTTGGAACAGACCAAGAAGTTACCAAAAACAAACCACAACCCCCAACCCACTAGACAGCCCCCACCACACCACTCGACTGCCCCCATCCCCATGGAAACCCTGGACCCCCCCCCCCCCACTGGATAACCCCCCCACCCTGTGAACCCCCTCACCCCACAAGACACCCCCACACCCCTGGACACCCCCTGGACAGCCTCCCACTCCCCTGGACAACCCTTCCACCCTCCTAGAAACGCTCCCACCCCCTAGAATACCCCCCCCCCCCCAGTCTCATGGACACCCAAGACCCCCTACCCCACCAGAAATCCCTCCCAGACCCCTATACACCCCACCCCACTGAACACCCCCTCACACCCTAGGAACCCCTCCCCCTAGGCCAAAATCCATACAAGAAAAACCATCATCAGTATACCAAAACAAGAAGTAGAGAAAAGTTAAACATTAACATATATAACATTCAAAACAAACACTGTAAACTTCAAAAAAACTAAATCCAACCTAAACAACTACCAAATACACAATTATAATCACAATATCAAAAATTACATTTTACATTACAAACAACTAAAATTCAATCAAACCTATAAAAATAATTTGACCACACTACTTGTAAGTGTTTGATGTATTCATCAGTATAAGGTTGAGGGCCATCAAAAAGCTACAAATGAAAAGGATAGTATTTAACATGTATAATGAATAAATCAAATTAAAATATTATGTAAAATTTTAAGAGGAAATCTTACCAGGTCAAAATTCACAACTATCCCAGTTGTTATTATTTCACACATAAATCTTAATATATAATATCCACATTCGATGATGCCTTGTTGTTCATGGAAATTATGTTTGAATGAGTGTAAATTCAATATATTATTTTTATGTAATAAATCAAAAAGTACAAATTATAAATGGATATTTACCTTCTCATTTAAATATTTGATCTTTTCACTCCTTTTCTTTGTGTTTTTTCGAAAATAGAACCATGCCCTATTAGAAAATAATACGAATGGGGTAAATTTAAAATTCATTATAATATATAAAACCATTGAGAAATTGAAAATTTCTTTTCCAATATATTCTTAAAACATTCCCGCACATTATCATGGACAGAGCATATCTAATAAAGTGTTTTCTCTCTTGGGCAAAAAACCCCTAACATCCAATGATCACTGATAAAAAGAAATTTATGGTTAGTGGATTTTTATGTTAAAAGCTAATGAATTCTTTGAGAGAGATGTGTTTCATACCTCTCACAAAAAGGAATCAGCCAACATTGTGTGACTATAATCTTTTCAAGTCTTTCTGCAATATAAAGCATTATTTGTTCCTCATCCAATGCACATACTTTAGGGGAAATCAATTGCAGGTCCATGAATCCATATAAA